>OX384532.1:11202500-12402500 GCA_947538915.1 Tenthredo distinguenda
TTTTTCTCGAGGCACGTAAAATTGGGTAGTACTGGAAAAATGGTATGCTAGTTATCTCAGACTATGTGATTACCTACTGATAAATGTGCAACTCGTATGAATTTTGCAATTATTTTATGCGCCTACGAGCTGCATTCGTTTTAAGATTGAACCAGTCTGCAAAAAAGAAATACTGACGCAGTTCGACATTGCAGATTGATATCAGACTTTTAATGTATCTCCTTGAGTTACAGGCTAAGTGGATTGTAAATCTGTAAGTAGAATATTAAACTTCTTCTCCAGGTACTAGAGAAGAAAGCCCTTGATATGGGAACTTGAATCAGGATTTCACTGTATATCTATCATTCTCTTCCTATTGTCAATTATCATTTATTTCACGCAAGTTAAGCTTCTAAGCCTTTGCTATCCAACCGCTTATGCAATTATTTCACTCATACAATGAACTTTAACTTTAAACTTACCTTACCTTCAAACTTGCCTTAACTTTAACATACATATAATGACTTACTTATACCTGAAAAAAAATTTCAAAAATCGTACAGAGAATAAACATAAAAAAGTAGTAATTGATAAACTAATTTCAAAATAAACTTTATGTTCTATGCTATGCTATTAAATCTTGTTAAAAAGGCCACATAGTAATACCATAATTTCCAGGAAAAAGGTACTAGTCTACCAATGCAAAGACTGAATAAAAGACCAAGCCGAGGCTTGCTTCGTCACATACTTCAGCAGACTTATAATCAAGCGGTAGTGGAGCCAGACAAATTAAATCAGTACGAACCATTCTCCCCGGAAGTCTATGGAGAAACAAGCTACGAACTCGTCTGCCAAATGATTGATCAAATCGATGTTACCGACGATGATGTATTTGTTGACTTAGGTTCTGGCGTTGGTCAGGTAGTTTTACAAATGGCTGCCGCTACTGCATGTAAAATTTGCATTGGTGTCGAAAGAGCTGATGTACCGTCAAAATATGCGCAGGTATAATCTTCTACACTGTGTACTTATTTCTTGAAAATATTTAAATTCAGTTTTTGTAAAAATATGTTATTTGAACATGTATTTTATCCCTTTCATCAATTCGATTCAGAGCATGGAGCATAATTTCCGTAAGTGGTTGAGCTGGTACGGAAAACGTTGTGGAGAATATCGTCTGGTTAAGGGAGACTTTTTGGCCGACGAGCACCGGGAGAGTATAACAGGAGCCACGATTGTTTTTGTGAACAATTTTGCATTCGGACCAACAGTAGATCATCAGCTTAAAGAACGCTTTGCTGATTTGCGGGACGGCGCAAGGATCGTGTCATCAAAGTCCTTTTGTCCGTTAAACTTCCGCATTACTGACCGTAATCTTAGTGGTAGGTATATCGGCGGTCTGAACTGAACAGAACTGAAAAAATGTACAAAGTGTGTAAACTCGTATTGCCTAAGTGGAAACTTTGTTTTCAAACTTGCGATGCGTGGCAATATATTAATGAAATCAAAATTCCAGATATAGGTACAATAATGCACGTGTCTGAGATGTCCCCACTGAAAGGATCCGTGTCATGGACCGGTAAGCCTGTGTCGTATTATCTTCACGTTATCGACAGAACAAAACTTGAAAGATACTTCCATCGGCTAAAGAATAACAAGACAGGGGGAATAGACATGGAACAGTCTGACTCTGTGATAAGTATCACTGCCAGCCATAGTAGTAGAACGTCAAGTAGAGGCAATGAGAGGGGTGACAGGGCCAAGAGAGATCTTTCCAGGCAACTCGACAGCCCTAATCACTCAGAGCAATTAGGTACAAACAGTGATTCTGATTTAGAAGAAAATAACTTGAAGAATCGTCGACAGCCTTCTAAGCTACGTAGAAAATTAAACCGAAAACCCACCAATGGAGTTCCTAGACCTCCGGCTAGAGGTCGACAGAGAGGCAGAGGCGTGAAGAAAACTAAGACTAAAAAGACTATAAATATTTCGGGATTAGATTTACTTCACAGTCAAACTTTACTCAGCACTTCCCCTCAAGCACTTGGAAAGAAACCACCTCCTGCACCGGGATGCGTTGATCAACATCTTTCTTCACTTTCTCTCGCTCTGCAGCCACATTCTACCTCTGTTCATGAAGAACTCAGTATACCCGCTGCCCCATCTGCTACTCCTTATGCTCTCCAGATTCTTCTTGACCTTTATAGGTATGTACTTAATATTTATTTGTAGATGTATAATTAACTAGTAAAAATGTAATGCAGGCATAGTTAGTTTATTGTTGTTTGAACTCATTGGAATAAGATTGTAAAATGTTTGAAACGTTGGGGTATTGCAGGGATCAATTTATGGTAATGTTGGAATCGATGAGGACACCGGCGTATAGGATATCTGTGAATACAGACATCGCTAAGGAACGTGAAAGAAATTCAAAGCTTCAGTCGAGAGCTGCCCAACTTGAAAAACAGATAAAAGTATTGATTGACGACAGTGTAGCATTGTTAAAAGCTAGGATGACGGAATTGGGAATAAATGCCACTTCTCCAGGTGATCTTCTGGCTAAGGCCAAAGAGATTGTCTTGAGACATAAGCAGCTCCAAGCTAAAGCTAGCAAACTTCAAGCCCAGGTTTCTTCTATGGAAGCCGAACAATCTAGACTCACAGCTATTAGACATCAAGAACTCCAAGAAAAGTACAACAATCATGCTAACACCAATAGTGTTCCAAACCCACCACAATCTCTGACCCAAGACTATATATTGAAAGAAATATCTGCTACATTGTCACAACGCAAGAGGCTACATTCCCAGGTACTCTATGGCCTACAATTACTGTACAATATCTGCATTCATTCATTCCTAAATATTCATGGATTTATTCATTAGGTTTCATTAGTATCTCTCTGCTCCTGAAACATCAGAAAAAGATCTGGCAATGAAAAGTGGCCAGTTTTAGATTACTTCTAATTGAAACTTGGATATCAACATTGCAAATTAGGGTTCAAATCCGATTCTGTCGATACTAAGTTTCAGTCTACATGTTCTCTTCGCATTTTGCTACAGGTTTCAAAGTTGGAGCATGAGCTGAATGTGTTGGAGCGAGTAAGTAACGAGAAACAAGCAGTTGCGATAGTTCAACAACAGCAGCGTGAAGCTGTTGGTTCTAAACATCAACAGAATCAGCATCAACCGCTACAGAGTAAGAGTGGATCATCGCGTAAAAGTAGAGAAGGACGGTCGAGGTCTCAGGAGTGGCCGGACGTTCCCGATATAGCAAAGATTCAGGAAAATAATCCCGAAATATTAGCCCAAAAAATCTTAGAGACAGGAAGACAGATAGAAGCTGGTAGGATACCAAATAGATCAAATGCAACTACAGCTACCACTGCCAGGGCTAGATTGCCTCAAGCTACGCTCAGCTTCTCTTCCCCATCTTCTTCCGTACAATCTCAAGTTAATAGCAACAGAGAATCGTCAAACAAGGGCCAAGAACCACCGAGAGTAGCTAATTTTGAAGATAGATTAAAAAGTATCATCACAAGTGTTCTGAACGAGGATCAACAGAATAGAAGTAAACAAATGCAGTTGCAGGTACAACAGATGCAGCAACAAGCTGAACCAGAGAGAAAACGAATTGCACTCCCACAAAATGTAACTACTCCCGATTATACACAGGTAAGATCTACTTGTTTTATCGGAAACTTAATTTCCAACATATTATATCAGTTATAAATTAATAACTCAAATAATACTTACGATACTTAATCCTTTCTCTCGAATAGTCTGCCGCAATAAAATAATATAATTATAACATCTGTTCCAGGTCTCTCCAGCAAAGCTTGCACTTCGGAGACATCTATCACAGGAGCGTCTTTCCTCTCATTTAACCACATCGGAACGATCTACGATCGATAGTCGACAGTCGACGCATGATGGTCGAATAGCAGGAGGAACCGCACCAGCAACAACAGGAGGAGGTAGCGCCGCCACTGCACCAGGAGGTGGGGCCGGAAGTGGAAGTGGAGGTGGAGGCGCAGGTGTAGGCGCAGGCGGAGGTGGGAATGGAAATGGAGGAAATGGCGGAGCAGTTGGCGGTAGCGGTGGCGGTAACAGTGGCAGTGGCCCAGGTGGAGGAGGAGGAAATGGAGGAATGCTCGGTACCCGAACGATTGGTGATTTAGTAAGCGGCGAAATTGAACGAACACTAGAGATCTCAAATCAAACGATTATAAATGCTGCGGTTGATATGAGCGTTATGGTTCGGGCAGAGGCCGTTTATTCACCTATTAGTAGACCTGCTAGTGCCGAAGGAGACGCTGGGCTAGCAACTTTGGCACATGTGGCTAGCTATGCACCTACTCCTACTCCAACTACAAGTTCTACTCCTATAACCGCCACGCGATCGTCTGTACTTTACACACCTACAACGCAACCGCAGAGGTAAGTCCAATTTTGCTATCTTGCAGAACGTTTAAAATAATTTTATCTGATATTTTTTAGCTTTTCTTTTATTCAGATACAGTTTTTTTTCTGCTAATATGTTTTGTATTATGAAATCTTTCGGGCTTATTGGATGGTTTGTGCATTTTTCAGGTATACACCAGTCCAGCTTCCTCGAGCTGATATCAAGCCTTATCACGAGTCTTACTTTACTGACAATCCATCCCAAATGCCGACGCAGTCCCATCCTTCTCTTTCTGTGCAAACTTCTCAATCAGCCAATGGAGAATTGCTACCTGTGGAAGGACTTGCTGCTTCTCTTCACGCACGGATACTCAATAATCATAATACTACAACGAGTAGTATCAAAAGCGAACCATCTGTTGTTAGTAGTAGAAGGTACATTACAATTATTTAATTTATTAAATCATTCAATCCCTCCTGAAAACCAATTGTAATTTGTGCAGCTTGCGAAAACTCAGAATTACATAATAATTACCGAAGGAAATGTTTCATACGAAGAAAGCTACTCGTTTCTATTCGAATATCTATGACTGACATAAAACTAAGAATGAATACTCTTTGGATGTAAATATTGTGGTTCAATGTAACATTCATTTATTAGTAGGTATCAACCGTACCCACGTTATGCAAGTGGAAATAGCAGTAGCAACGGTAGCGGAGCTCCTTCACAATCACATTCAGTGGTATCGATAAAAACAGAAACGCCAGTTTCATCTGTAAGCACAAGTGGTGCGCCTTTGAGTCCTTCGGTAGAACCCCATTCAAATACTTCGACACCCCTTGTTGACGAACCACAAATGACAACTCAACGTCAGCGAAACGTAGCAGGGGATGACGGTGAGTGACTATTTGAAATCAAGTTATCTTATACAAATTTTTAATGTACATGGTGTCCCAGTCGTTGCTGCAACAACAGTGAAGACTGTGTAATGACTGGTGTTTAATCTGATCTTGGAGAGTGAAGAGTATTAAAAGCTAATGGGTTGAATATCAAAGTCTTATAAATCGTGTAAAAATACTGTATAAGGCGTTATTGAAAGTATTTATATTCGGGAATCAATGTTGCTTACAAAATACATAAATTCAAATTACGTTCACTGAAAGATATCTAACTAATGATGTGGTATAATGCATTGATCAAAGCACGAAGTCTTTGCTATCCGAGACTGTGATTAGTGCAGTATCACATGGATATCTGATCTATGAATTTAAGTGTCGGTTCAGAACTCTGTCGAAATGGCTTTTCGAATGTTTGAGATAAGATGACCTTTGATTTTCACTCTACTGAATAATCACCTAAAAGTCTACACCAATTCGCACGCTAAAAGATTTTGGGATACCTTGTATGTAAATTAACTTAGAAGCAACAGACCGGAAGTATAAAATACTATCTGAGTAGGGTGCATGTAGAAAGTAATCTTAAAAGTAAGTCTTATCTGGTCGTATTTTGATGGGACTGAACTTGACTGTTTGATTTGAATCAAGAATTTCATCTCTACTTAGTTTATCACTGGTCTGTTGTATCGATAACTCTCTACTAAACACTCTGCTCTAATCTTGGTAGACTGAATTGTATTTCCTTTCTGCTGCGCATTGTTCTACATTTCTTATTTATTTTTATTTTTGCACACTTATGATTTACAATTATTATAATCTACGTTGAACCGTATCTAAGTATCACTTATGGAGCTGGTATCTAATCTTTATTTATATTTATTTTTGTTGTTGTTTGATGTATTTGTTAGATGCACTGTAGCTGTATGTTGGTTAGCTCTGTCTGTCACACACTCAATCTCACTCACAACCCCTGAAGCTTGTTTTGTTAGAGATTGAGACGCACAGAACAGAGGGAGAAATCAGAAAGAATGGCTGCCTTTGGGTTGGTGCGTGGTTGCCGGTGAGTTGTCTCCCGCAGGGGTTGTTCCAAACCTTTATTATTACATTCTGAGTACCTCGTCTCTTATTTCTTGCACTTACTATTTATTGCACTTAGCTTCTAGCACATGTTATACTTATTCGGTATTAATTTCACATCGATATTTGATCCTTTATATTCGCATGAAAATAAGCCATATATTTAGAGGACATTGGTTAGCGGAATACTTTTAGAATGCATAAGTAATGTGTATCATCGGTAGTACTACATCGAACATAGAAAATACTTTTTTCTTATTCATTCTAATGTGTGTAATATTGTAGAAAAAGTTTGTCGTTGTTAGAGCTAGTAATTATAGATGTCTGAAGCTAGTTGTTACTTCGCTGAATCAACTTAAGGAGTAGTCAAATTTTTGTAATTAATAAACAACCAACTAAGCTACTACTAACTACTAAAACTGCTATTTCCAAAATCTACATAGGATTGAGATGGATTTTTCTTCTTTTCATTGATGAGAAAGAATAAAACGAGTTGATGGCTGGTGGAAAAGACTAAAATTGAATTAGTCTCTTCATTGACCATCATGAGAATAAATTGCATGAAAAAATAAAGCTTTTGCGTAGTAACAATTGAACAATCTTCATGGGACAATGCTTCCAAGGTGGTGGAGATATATTTTGGTATTGGCTTATTTTTATGAAAATATGAAAGATTATCGTAGACCGAGTTAGGTGTCACTGGTTGAGCTAGGTTCGCCTTACAGATGGAGAGGCTGACTGGCAGGACCGAATCACCTCGGGGTTCGACCGACTCGTTGCATTTGCATCGACCGAATTGGACAAACGCAGAAGATCAACGGAAGGAGTAAATACGAGTCCAGATAGTGGTTTGGGCTCGGATAGTACAGTGACTGGTCCCCCCCCTGTAGTACCCTCCCCTGACGAGGCTCTAGGTCCTCCTCGAACCCCTTCACCAACCAGTCCACGTCCTCCAAATCCAACAGCTAATAATAACAGTTCGTCGGTACCTCTAAAGTACCAACGTCAACAACCCGATCCCGAGCGGCACCATTTCAAAAAGAAGTTTTTCCATAGGGATTGGAATAACTCAGGGGGAACTAGCAAGTTTCGCCCTAAGGGAAAGGACTGGGATTGGCATAGTTCTGGGCAATGGCCTCCTAATGGTGATCAATCCTAACCCATCCCTAATCAGCCCACCTATTACAACTGAAGTGCTTTTTATAATACAATCAGAAATCGAAGTATGCGAAAGTAGACTGGTTTCTTGACAAATATTTTACTTCAAGCCGACGGTGTCTTTGTTAGATTGTCAAATTTTTTACTCTGTATCTGTAAACCGTATTTCTGTTCAGGAAAGACTAAAACAGTGTATATTCATATTATAATTGATAAGTTATAGGTAAGATCCAGGACTGTGTATAACACTGTGCATGCTCGACATGTCTACACTGTTGCGTTGATATAGCTGGTGAAAATTGTTTTTATTTTCTATTTTTAATAGTAGCTTTTTTTTTTAAGCCGATTGAATTTCTGAGGTAAGCCTCATGGCTACTAGTAGTTACTAATATTGAACGTAAAAACTTCACTCAAATGTCTTCTGGAAATACCAACTATGTCGGCACATCAAGTATGTCATAAATAATTTGAAACGATGAAGAAGAAAAAAGAAAATTGATGTTCGCAAAGCTGGTCTAAGCGTGGTCACAAGAGATGCTATTTATCATTTATGTGAAATATAGGTAATAATGTAAGACATGATGTGTTGTTTTTTGGATGATGCTTATATTTGCGATTATTCAATTATGTGAAATCTTCTGGCAATAATGTAATAATATCTATGTTTATACAGTGTACTATAGTTATTCAAATATCGATAAGCTCGTACTTTTTTTTTTTTCTTCCAGTTATACAATATCGATATTTATTTTCAAGGATTCTTATTTTATTTTATTTTTTTCGACACTTGTTTGATTAAATTACAAAATTTTACAATGTGTATACCGAATCTGCAAAGATGAAGTAAAATCATTTTCGAGAGAATCCACTCCCATTTCGATACTGTAAAGTTAATCTAAGTGAGATAAAAAATATGGAACAAAACGAAAAAAAACCCGGAAAATGATGTATTTCCAATGAATGTAAAAAGCGCTTCATTTGTAACATATAGTTGTAATTAACGAATGATTATTTAATAACCCCCTATACAACAGTACATATATAGTTATTGTAATGTAGTCACCTGCCGACTGTAGCATGTTACATACACTGCCGAAATCTATTGATTAATTTTATTACTATTGATCATGATTATTATTTATTGTTTTTATTGGAATATTTTAATACTAAGGTTTTTGTAACAAGCAAAACGTCGATTCTTTCTCTTTTACCCCTTCATCTTCTTTTATATATATATATACAAACTATTATTAATCATCAATACTACATAGGTATACGAGAAGTAAAATCGACCTAGATATTTGATACCAACTTTATAAATACTGTATTCTATCTACAAATTCACTCACATACAAATATATATATATATATACACATATATAGGCAGCAAGAAATTTGAATACAATGCCGCTGATTTAAATCGGTATAAAAACTAGATAATTTTAGGACAATATTACTAAATCTTATATCTTTGATTTATGTGGCTTGCATAAGCATAATGTCGGGTGCCTTATCGATGCCGTTATTCATTCTAACGGAAGTCACATACTTTGTGCGGGTGAATTAATTAGAACGAATATATCAATAGATATACCGTAATTTCGTATACTGGCTTGCGTAGACGAGTATATATATTTCACAGAATAGAATCACACAACAATAACTGTACATACTACAAAAGTAAATTTTACCAATTAGGCGAAATTCTATTGTTATACAACTTACCAAATATTATTTTTCGAATTTCAAGTTCTATATCGTTTAGTACGAATTTATACAAAAACTGCTTCAACTTTTATATTATATTTAAGTTTCAGGAAATTTGTAGAACAAGTCGATTATTCATAACTTGGGGTCATTGTCTTATTAATGGAGGCACCAGCATGCATTTTGCATCATAATGGTCTCCATGACAATGATTAAACCTGCGGGCTCACCATAATTCCACATAAATATATAGCTCCGTCACTTCAATGGACACTTGAACTTGAAATCAACATCGAGCAAGATGATCCTAAAATTTAGTATTCTCTTAGTTATTTTGTCAAGAACTGTATTGGGGGATAGTATCCCAGAAGATGTGGAAGTTATTCTGTTACCAGTTTGGAATTCATACACTGAAGCTCAGGTGAGCCGCCGTTTATTGTACGACAAATTTGAATCCTAGAGATTTGAAGTTGTTATTAATATGTAACAAATCTTGCCAAATTACTGCGTCGTTTAATGTGCAGAATAGCAAGTCGTAACACAATTAAGAATGGTTTGTCTATTGCGTGTATCAATGTATGTAAAGATTTTATAGTGCTTTTCGTTTCGAGTACCAATTTTGATTACTGTACATAGGTACAGAGAGAAATTAACAGTAATAAATCATTACATTTAGGTTCCCATGACTTTCACGGTATTTGGACGAAAAGTGGAATTAACATTGCGCAAAAATGATAAACTCTTGGCCCCAGGTTTCCAAGTTTGGAGGCATGGGGAAGATAAAATACTGGAAGAAGTACCAGAGTTAAGCGCACCAGCTCCTTGTCATTATCTTCATAGAGATAATCTCATTTCTGCTGCCATCAGTGTCTGTCATCAACGTACTATGGTCAGTATCCAATTTGGAAGGTCAGGTGACAGTCACTTATTGATATGCACTAAGTGAATATATGATTATACTGATTCATATCAGAGTACTAGCTATGGGTGAGATTAGACTTTTATTGCTGATCAGGATATTGTATTCCATTATTCTATTTGATAATAATTTTGCAATAGCATGGACTTGTCTTTTTGGAAAATGTAACGCTTGAGATAACGCCGTTGCACAGAGAGAATCCTTGGTCCTTCGATGATCATCCTATCAAGGGTCGTTCCGGAGAACTTTTTAAAGAACCACATATTGTCAGAAGAGCTTTTGTCTCATCCCCTATAGCACTACACAAAGATATTCAGGATCGGCCAACTGCAATTTCGAATTTCAACAACAATGTTGCCTCAGATTATGACCTATTCTTCAGACCAGAGAGAGGAAGAGTCAGCAAATCCTTGACATTAGAATTAGCAGTATTCTTTGATGAAGCTGGTTATAAACTATTTTCGCCATACATGGATAGAGACGAGGAAAAGATGCGGGACATGTTACTAGCTTATGTAAATGGGATTCAAGCACTTTACCATCATCCCTCTTTAGGTGCCGAAATCGACCTAGCACTAGTTCGTTTAGACCTTATGCAAAGGCAGCCAACTGATCTTCCGCATTATAATGGAGAACGAGGCAGTATATTGGACTCGTTTTGTAATTATGCTAAAATTCATAATCCATCTGGGGATGACCACCCAAATCACTGGGATATGGGCCTCTACGTGTCTGGGTTAGATTTTTACGCTATTGAAAATGGCAAAAAAAGTGGCGTAACAATGGGTCTAGCTACAGTCGGGGGAATTTGTATTGACAAATATGCCTGTGTTATCGCTGAATTGGGTACCACCAACGTGTTTGGAAAACCTTACCCTTCTGCAGGATTTACTTCTGTTTACATCGCTGCTCACGAAATTGGGCACAAGTTAGTACACTGGATTTCATTTATCTGTAACTCTCCAGTAACTTTTTATTAAGACCTTCTGAGCTCCAAAAATGTAAATTACGCCTTCTTTTTTTCAAGTTTAATCGTATAATAATGTAAATAGTATTGTTATCCACTAAACATGGTTATTTCACTGAAAGCTTGGGAATGCATCATGACTCAACGGGAAATTCTTGTCCAAAGGATGGATACATTATGTCGCCCAGCAGGGGTACACAAGGAGAAACTATTTGGTCTGAATGCAGCCGTGATGTTGCCCGAACACTGATTGACACAAAAATCTGTCTTTTGGATGAACCAGAACCGAACAACGACAAAGCTTTGAGTCACAAGAAATACCTTGGTTTACCTGGTAGGCATTGGACTGCAAAAAAGCAATGTGAAGTTCTCTTGAGAGATAAGGACGCAGTAGTTGTTACCCTATCCCAAGCTTGCCAATCTTTACAATGCAAGAGTCCGCACCGCAGTGGCTACTACTTCGCTGGGCCTGCGCTGGATGGAACTTACTGCGCTGAGGGAAGAGAATGTCAAGGTGGGGAGTGTATTTCAAAGTTACAAGTTTCTCTACCAGGAGAAAGCTCAACGGTAATAAAAGGTGGGTGGAGCGTGTGGAAGGCAGAATCATGTCGCAGTGGGTGTCTCGAGGGTGCTAAAGGAGCTCAAGCCAGAAGACGAATATGTAATAATCCTGTACCAAAGAATACAGCATCTGGCTGCGAAGGATTCGGCTACGACGTTTTGCTCTGCAAGGATGAGGGGCTTTGCAAGAAGAAGCGGAAGAGTGCGACAGAGTATGGATCCATGAAATGCAGTATCTTTAGCGAACGATTACCAGAACTAGACAGCCGAGGTAGCGGATTACAGGCTCCTCATGAATCAGAAAGGCCATGGATGGCGTGCGCAATATTTTGTCGCCGCAAGGATGGTACTGCTTATTATACTCCACGTGTAGAATTAAACGATCTTGGCCTTGACCCGTATTTCCCAGATGGTACGTGGTGTCATTCTGAACAGGGTGTTAATTATTTCTGTCGTCGACACCACTGCCTTCCAGACAGTTTTCACTTTGGAAAAGGATTGGGTAAACACAAGATGGAAGAAGATCTAAACTTAGGACCACAGAATGCCCGTCCTGACAAAGACATACTTTCGGAAGAATTGATTAAATATTTGAGTTTGGGTCCCGATGGTTTGCCACTACTAACAACCCTGTCCCCAGATACTAATCTTCATCTGAATGAAGATGCCTGGACAGACAAAGATTATATTGAACTGCCACAGCCTGTTAAAGAAGAGATATTAGAAGCACAAGTCTCCGAACCTCGTGCTAAAAAGCTGCTTGACCTCGACACAATGTTCTCAGAATCTCCCTGAGTGGGCCAGATATCTCGACTGCCGACCTCCACCTATTTTTATGTAATTTATTGCTATTATTATCCTCCATGTCAGTCGAATATGTGTACAGTGATCCCAATAAATGAAGCGATACAGGAATACATATTAAGGTCCAGCTTCCCAATATACAAATATCTGTGCCACCCTGTGAGCGTTGAGTTGAGGGGGAAAGAGGTGAGGGGCATCTTGAATGGTAGGCGGATGACGTCATCGTCGCGGCTGCCTATTTTAGGAGTGTCTCGCTGCTATCCTCACCAACAGACACACTTTCATAGAGAAAATCTTAAAACAGACAGACACAGATATGCTAGTTTGAAAAGTGAGACGTATGGAATATAGGATACGTAGGAAATATGTATGTGACAACACATGGATATCAAATGACTTAACTTGGACATATCATTTTTTTTTATTTAGTGTACAAATAATTAACCAACTTTAAAATTAAAACTTAAGAAATGAAAATAATTAGAATTTAAATTATACATAAGTAAAGAATATTAATAATTTTAATATTACAAATAGGTAGCCTTTATTCACATACAATAACTGTTTGATACTTATATCGTATATCGACAGTACAGAGCAGTTTATATTTGTAATATCGCACTTCCAAATCATTCTCGCACACGCGCATACACATAAACATATTCATACATACCAACAGTTCCACAGTACAAACACAATAGTATAATTACATAAATAGCGTAGTAAATACAGACTCATACCCATAGGACACTCGCAACGTAATCACATAACTTAGCATTTAGCAAAACACATTCGTATGTTTTGCACCAAATATAGATGAATTTCACGGAAGCTGCTCGCCAAATGATGAGGTAAAGAGAACATTTCTACAGGCCTTTTATATCCGGTATGCATTAAAGTGTGATTCAAGGGATATTCAAAAGTTCCCCTGAACCATCACCAAAATACATTGAGGAACATTCCATCTAATATTAACTATTTCTTATTTCAAACGAGCCAGCTTCTATTCCAAAGTAAACTTGCTGTAGTCAAGATTGTCGATCACGTGTATCCTAGATGCTAAATAAAAGTGCTAAAACTTTAATATATAGTTATTGTACTGGAACGCACAAGAGTCTCTATAGTCTCTAGGATCGATCGATTACGGATTTACACAGCAGTATGTTTACTTGTTCGCTGATATTATTTATTGACCATAGCCGTTGATCAATCAATTAGGTAAAGTATCGTAAAGTATGTCCTTGGCACTTTGCGTTAATGTTTCAGGAAACTTTATATCAAATGCGACTAATAGATCTCCTTTGCGCGAAGGCTCCTTAGGGAAAGGTAATCCATGGCCTTGAATTCTCTTTACCAAATTAGGCTTAACTATTTCCCTCGATAAATTCAAAGTGATTTTATCCCCAGATAGTGTCGGCACCTCAATTACCGTACCACACAAGGCCTGTTTCAAAGATAACTTGCAAGTATATCTAACGTCACTGCCTTCTCTCCTGAAAAGAGGATGTGGTTTGTCTCTGATAATGAATACGATGTCAGCAGGTACTTTTCCACGTCCTTGATCACCCTCTTTCTGGAAAGTTATCTTAGTCCCAGCCTTCCAACCTGGTTTAACGTTAATAGTCAGAACTTTATCTTCCTTTTTGATCAAACCATCAGGTTGCACGACTCTCCTAGATATTTTCATCTTCTTTGTACAACCCTTTGTTATGTCTTCCAAGGTGACGTAGAGGTCGTGTTCTATTGGTGGATCTTGCGCACGATCCTTATTGCCACCTCTGTTCGGGTTTGAGCCAGCAAAGTTAAACGAATGAGATCTAAACGCTCCTCCTGGACCGCCGGGTCTAGCCGGACCCATTCCCAGATTGAAGGGATCGTCTACATCCATATCGTCGTCATGGAAACCAAATATGCGATTGCTTCCCTGTCCGCCGAAGTCAAAGAATGTTTGAAACGGTGAAGCAGAACCGAAGAATTGAGCAAACGTGGCTTTTGGATCCCCGTGAAAAGTGTACGAAGTGAACCCTGGATCGTTGGGACCAGATGTACCTCCGGATGACTGGGAGCCACCCTTCAGACCTTCTTCACCATATTTGTCGAAAATGTCCCTTTTCTTTTTGTCCGATAATACTTCGTAGGCTTCCGCTATTTCTTTGAACTTCTCTTCAGCACCGGTGTTTTTGTTTTTATCTGGGTGATATTTCAACGCTAATTTACGATACGCTTTCTTTATTTCGTCGTCAGTTGCTCCTCGGACTATACCTAGGATTTTGTAGTAGTCTTTTCCCATCTTTTGTGGATCTGTAATAAATTATTCAAACTCTCAGTTAGGATTGTTGATTGATAATGAATATCGAAGTTCAACTGAATGACAAAAATTCCAAAGTATTAAGTTATTGGATCTCTTTACTTTTTAAGTGTATTATATCAAGGAAAAAGAAGTCAAGAGTCTGACGTTGTTGATACTGGATTTATTCAAGCTAACAGGAAGTAATCGCTGTTTTAATTCAACAATTGAGAATGACCATGACGTTGGTGCAAATCGTGAGATATCTAAGAACGAAGGACAACAGTTATAACTAAATAGTGAATAAATTTATCAAGGCAATAGCTTACACGTATTTATAATATCGGAAAAGAAGAAAAAGAGAATTTTTGGATGATCAATGTACGAGATTCGTTCAATTGAAAAGGAGTGAAAGAAACGAGTTATTAATTCGAGTATGAATAATTCAATGTCATAAAATCTGCAGAGCCTTATAAAGAGCTCAAGCCATGGCTTCAACTCACAGAAAGTAAACCGTTCAATTGAATAAAATTACAACCTCGGATTTACGACCTCGCTACGAAAACCGTTCTATCAAGGCTACTTTTTCAATAGAATTTTTACAGTAGCTGTAACCAGACGCGAGCTATTAATTCAAACAAAAGTGTTTAAAAATAAAAAATCTGCTAGTCAAAGTTAATATTGTTGATCTCTACGTTTAGTCTTGATTAGAACGTATGGTGATAACGGTACATCAAGTCTGCAAATTTTAAAACACCGTTCCTACGCTCGTTCGCGCTTTGGTACAGACGATACACTACATGCAGACCACAGAGGGGACAGCGGGCCCTACACACCCACGTATTACACGGTCTATTTCTGGATATGATGAAACCTATAGCATCGAAGAGTGTATAGCGATTCCAAACAACTCAAAAATAAACTCGACGATCGAAGTGGATTGAGAATCTTTGCCATTGCCATTCTCGTATATGTACGATCATCACGGGCCTCTCCTACTTTTTCGCGTCGTGTATATATGCACAAGTTAAAAGATATACGCGGAGCTATTTTCAATTTTCAATTTTTAGATGAAAATTTATATGAATAATTGTCTCGAGAGCTTACTTTTCAGATTAATATATCCTGATTGTGTTGATTCTATTGAATATCCAAATACACTTGAATCACTGAACTAGCTTTGGTAGTAATTTCAATAAACTCGAATATGTTGCAGATGTAACTCTCGTATCGTACGTCTCACGTCTTGTGATGCACTAAAGTATGGCGTAGGCTGCGCGGCCAATATATACAAACGCTCCGTCTAGTACTTTCCGGAACTTTCGAGAAATGGCTCGACGCCAGCCAGCCAACCTTCCATCAACTTCCGTACGTCACAACGTCGTTCGTTGACAGAAAATATTCACCGATAATTTTTTCGTTTATCTCATTTACACTCTTATTATTATTTTATTCGAATATATTTCTTCCCAATAGTTTTCTATATGTCTCTATCCTTGCTTGGCGATTAAAAATTTGACATGTCAAGATCTGACAGGTGACTGATAGGGGCACATAACCTATTAACGTCAAAACAAATATAATATGTGTATGACCTCACACCTAATTACAATCTTATCGTCATTTGATAGCGGTAAAAAAGTAAGAAAGAAACAAAGTAATTCTTTCGCTCATCCCACTTTCCTAATCTTTTTTAATAACAAAAATTGAGATAATTTCGAACAATGAGCAACAATATCATATGTAAAAACTTTGTCCTTCATGATTTGCAGTTTTGAACGCAATATACTCGCGGCTGACAATAATATTCGCTATCTTACAATTAGAGAGTATTTATATTCTGCTGCACATTACTTCCATGATTAAAAAATGAAACAAACGTTGTAAATATTAATTTTATTCATTAAATACCTATGTATTACACTGAAATCTGCAGTTTCAATTTGTATTACAAATTATATACAGTTTAATCAACGAATCTTAGAAATAATATAACAAAATAATCAGTCTTGAATACAACTATATCGAAACTAGGAAACTGAATGATTGCAATTTCCTAATTCAATATACGTGTATTAAATTGATACTGCTTTGTATCACCTTAATAACTGTAATAACATTTAGAGTCTTTGTGATAAAAACGAAATATTTTCTTAACTATCTACTTAACCGTAAAAACAGAGCATGACGACAGTCTCGGGAGTTTGGGGGAATGTATTTATCGTAGAAATCTTGTAGGAATTCTTCGACTTTGAAGCCAAACTTTTGGTACAATATTAATGCGGAATTTGTTGCAGACACGTGCAGAGTAACATCTTTTCCCATGCACGTTTGGATCAGATGATACAGCATAAATGTACCTATTCCAGCTCTTCGCCATTCCGGTCGTGTTACAAAAAACGAAATATAAGCCTCGTTGTATCCCACATCTGGTACTAAAACTGCAAATCCGATAACTAGCTTCTTGTAAAGTACAACACAACTGAAATCTGGATACTGTAGACATTCGGTTACTGAAACAAACATCATTTCCATTCTTTATCATCTTAATTAGTCACCTTTTTTTTTTATTCCTCTGATGTTAGTATGTTCACAGTTGTTAAATTATTAAAGTAAACACTCACAGTCAATCCCAGGCCAGAAAAATTGACTACACAAGCTGTTTATTGCAGGAATGTGCTGTGGCCTTACATAAGAATAGTCTATGGGTGCTAAACTTTGAGGTTTCCATCGTGGATTATTTTTATTGACCTTAGCTTGGAGTTCTTCCATTAGTTTAAGCCATTGAGGTCGGCAGGACGTGTCTCTTCTGATGAAAGGTTTCAAGATACGATTTGTATATGGGCTGTGAACAGCGGTTGGTTCGTTATAGCCTTGCAGCCTTTGTTCGTAAACTCCCCCTAAGTTTTCATTGACAAAACGATCCAAAACTCTGTTATTTCCTTTACGACTTCTCAGTGAAGAATCTGGTTTGCAACCAACAGTGTCCAGGTCGAAGATAGGCAAACCATGTTCCCTTTTCAACTTTCGTACCACAAGTTTTCTGTACAAACGTCTTATTGCAGGTGATGCCGACTCTAAATGACGTTTATCCACTTTTTGCAAAATGTAGGCCTCTTCCTGTTCACTCATTCGAATCTTCTTTTCACAGTCGGCTGAAAGAATTTAGCATTTTTGTGTAAAATTAAATGAATTCGGAGAAATCTCAATTTGGAAACATTGAAAAACAAACATTAAATTATTTCTCCATATCTCTGAGCTCATCTCAATTGTTTTTCGGTCAAATCAATCTCAGATTTTAATATTGCAAGAAATCACTACAAGTATTCTATCTAGATCATATACCAGCGACGTTATTCCTTTTCCAAGGCCATTCTCGTTTTTCTGAAACGTTGAAGAGAGATGCTAGTGGCTGCTCGTGAGAAGAGCTAAGGCTATCATTACTATCTTCTTCGTATGGTTCATCTTCTTCTTTATTATCATCATTTTCGTTAACTTTAATGTTATGATGATTGCCGAGAATGTCAGAAGAGGCAACTATGTTCATTCCCCAATCTGGAGCAAAGCCATCTAGAAGTGTGAGGTGATTATTATTAGATTGGTAAGGTTGATAGCTTTGGTACTGAAAATCTCTCATTAAATCAGTCAATGACGGTGGTTCTCGGCGGACATTCAATTCTATTCCATCGTCAATGTCCAGCATGTCCATATCTGTAACACATAAATCACAAAACATACTGAATAATGAATGATTATTTTATTCCCAGCTGTTTCCTGAAAAAATAATATAATCAATATTCACCATGGACATCATCTTCAGCCAGTAGAAAATCTGATAATGTTTCACTGGGTTGAACATAAGCTCGAGAGTACATGGAAGGTCCTTGACTTCTCGATGATTCACCACCATAATTGCTGTCCTCACCAACAGAAATACTTGATTCAGAAAGTGTTGGGCTACTTCGTTGTTTAGCCACTGCTTTGGACTGACCACCTAATTGTTTCTTACGTTCCATAACAAGTTTCCCATCTGTAAGTAAATGGTCTTAAGGTCAAAAAGTTTGTAGCAGAGACGGAAACTACTTCTGTATATCGAAAGTCTATCCCTCATCCTGTTAGCATGTAACTTTCAAAAAAAAAGGTTTGCAGGACATCCAAGAGCTGAATTTCTTAATTTTTAGACCTTTAGTCACTTACTCTTGGCAATGAGTACCTGAGGAGGATCATTGTCTATGAGCCTCCACCAGCCAGATTCGTTGAGTTCTGCTGTGCCTGACTTGAAGAATACTCCGCTATAGTGAGATAAGGTACCAGATATTGTGCCTATCCAGTTTTTCTTTCGCTTTCTGAAATAGATATCGTAATTTTTATTCGGTTCGGGAAAATGTCAATATAAGTAACTTACACAGTTCGTTTAAACAGATACTCCCAGTTGCGATCGACGAATGTGCTGATATCCGACTTCCAATGAAAATATCCTCTCTTGCTAATGCCGTTTGATTTTTCTCGTAAATTATATAATGTTAGAACGATGATATTTAACCATGACATTTTATCTCTTGTGAGAATCTCCTCTCCTGATGAACTGCAGTCTGTACAAATGAATTCGAAGAATACATCTCCTATACACGGCCCGGGTACTCCACCGCGTTTTAAGCACCGCACGTGTACTTTTCGATTACAAACTCCCGAGCAACTCAGCGCAGGCTTTTTGTAAGCGTCACATAAATCTTTACAATTTTTACACCTGTCTGGTTCTGTTACATCGGATTCAGCTTTTACCGTAACCTCATCGTCTGCTGTTTCCGACATCTTCATTTTATTGAGAAATACTATCAACTATTTGTATTGTTTATAAGGGTTTCTGATAGTCGAAAAGTAATTGAATGAGATAAACATCAGCGTATAACTGTACAATTAAATAGAAAGCAGCTGTTTAATTTGTCACCAACCAGAATAAACCACCACCATCACGAGCACAGACTTATCACGAGTATCGTCGCCATGTGCGCTAAATTATGGACGCCATGTATTGCATGCAGCCTGCATGACATCTTGTAAGCTCTAGGCCGAGATTGCATATGCTAAGGTGTATAGATGTTGCAGCAAAAGTAGTTCAACAATTCGACCGCGAGATGGCAATACCATTTTAGACCCCGTTGGCGGAGGAGCACTGACCTAGGGTAAAAGCACCTGTTGTGGGGTCAGTGACCCTCGTGGCGTCGAAGAGTTCGCATGGGGGTTGCGTTAACGTGCATGTAACCTCTTGATAGAAATACTTCGAACACAGAAACAGTAGCCAAACTGAGAAAAATAGTCGAATTTTTTGAATAATTTACTGAATATTGGAGATATTATAACACTTGTCTTTCTGTTACAGCTGATTACAAATCCCCAACAGAGTCCAAACATCTCCGTGCAGCAAGAATTCTGTTCAATTGTGACGAACGAGTGTATATTGGACTGAATTTTCGTAAAATCAGCTGTGTTAGGGATAGTATATTATTTCAATACTAATGTCGTTTATATTGTGTTCATTTTCTAGAGACTATTATAAACTGTACATTACTTTAACAATGAACATTGTATCGATACTGTAGCAATAAATTCTCAGATGTACCTAATAATCAATTACTTCGTTATTTTATGCACTTTCCTCTTCCTACTACTCTTTATTTCAAATAAGCGATAGGTGAAACAGTGTACGACACACGAGAGGAGTAAGTAATTATGATTCATGCATTTTCAGCTAATAGAAAATTTTCCACTCCTTCCTCGGGTCGGATGTTCTCCTGATACTAGGCTGATTTTTTAGAATTAGAAAAATTTCAAGTCTGATATAATTGCTCCTGGTATCAGGAGAACATCTGATCCGAGGAGGTGTTCCGAAATTTTGGCGGCACTAAGGATATGCGTATGGATATAGGCATGCATACGTGGCTTCATGCACGTCTCTATATATCTATTTATACTAGCGTTATTCGGAGTTAGAAAAATTTTAAGTCGAAAATTTTCTGCTCCTGGTATCAGGAGAACATCTGACCCGAGGAGGTGTTCCGAAATTTGGGATGTGTGTATAGGTATAGGCATTCATACGTGTCTTCATGCACGTCTTTCTATATATATATTCATTTATACTAGCGTTTTCGGAGTTAGACCAATATTAAGTCGAAAATTTTTGCTCCTGGTATCAGGAGAACATCTGACCCGAGGAGGTGTTCCGAAATTTTGGATGTGTGTATAGGTATAGGCATTCATACGTGTCTTCATGCACGTCTTTATATATATATATTCATTTATACTAGCGTTTTCGGAGTTAGACCAATTTTAAGTCGAAAATTTTTGCTCTTGGTATCAGGAGAACATCTGACCCGAGGAGGTGTTCCGAAATTTGGGATGTGTGTATAGGTATAGGCATTCATACGTGTCTTCATGCACGTCTTTCTATATATATATTCATTTATACTAGCGTTTTCGGAGTTAGACCAATATTAAGTCGAAAATTTTTGCTCCTGGTATCAGGAGAACATCTGACCCGAGGAGGTGTTCCGAAATTTTGGATGTGTGTATAGGTATAGGCATTCATACGTGTCTTCATGCACGTCTTTCTATATATATATTCATTTATACTAGCGTTTTCGGAGTTAGACCAATATTAAGTCGAAAATTTTTGCTCCTGGTATCAGGAGAACATCTGACCCGAGGAGGTGTTCCGAAATTTTGGATGTGTGTATAGGTATAGGCATTCATACGTGTCTTCATGCACGTCTTTATATATATATATTCATTTATACTAGCGTTTTCGGAGTTAGACCAATTTTAAGTCGAAAATTTTTGCTCTTGGTATCAGGAGAACATCTGACCCGAGGAGGTGTTCCGAAATTTGGGATGTGTGTATAGGTATAGGCATTCATACGTGTCTTCATGCACGTCTTTCTATATATATATTCATTTATACTAGCGTTTTCGGAGTTAGACCAATATTAAGTCGAAAATTTTTGCTCCTGGTATCAGGAGAACATCTGACCCGAGGAGGTGTTCCGAAATTTTGGATGTGTGTATAGGTATAGGCATTCATACGTGTCTTCATGCACGTCTTTATATATATATATATTCATTTATACTAGCGTTTTCGGAGTTAGACCAATTTTAAGTCGAAAATTTTTGCTCCTGGTATCAGGAGAACATCTGACCCGAGGAGGTGTGCCGAAATTTTGGATATGTGTATAGATATAGGCATGCATACGTGGCTTCATGCACGTCTCTATATATTGATTTATATCAGCGTTATTCGGAGTTAGAAAAATTTTAAGTCGAAAATTTTCTGCTCCTGGTATCAGGAGAACATCTGACCCGAGGAGGTGTGCCGAAATTTTGGATATGTGTATAGATATAGGCATGCATACGTGGTTTCATGCACGTATCTATATATCTATTTATACTAGCGTTATTCGGAGTTAGAAAAATTTTAAGTCGAAAATTTTCTGCTCCTGGTATCAGGAGAACATCTGACCCGAGGAGGTGTGCCGAAATTTTGGATATGTGTATAGATATAGGCATGCATACGTGGTTTCATGCACGTATCTATATATCTATTTATACTAGCGTTATTCGGAGTTAGCAAAATTTTAAGGCGAAAATTTTCTGCTCCTGGTATCAGGAGAACATCTGACCCGAGGAGGTGTGCCGAAATTTTGGATATGTGTGTAAATATAGGCATGCATACGTGGCTACATGCACTCTATATATCGATTCATATTAGCGTTCTTCGAAGTTAGAACAATCTTACGTCTGAAATAATTGTTCCTGGTATAGGGACAACATATTACTCGAGGAGGTGGTCGCAAATTTTGTAGTAGCTGTAAATGCATCAATTATAATTACCCGTCTCGTGTGCCGTACGCTGTTTCACTTATCGTTTATTTGAAATAAAGAGTCATGGGAAGGGGAAAGTGTAAAATAACAAAATAATTGATTATGAGATGTGCGAGAATTTATTGCTGTAGCATAGATACAATATTCATGTTTAAATAATGTATACAATTTATAATTGTCTCTTAAAAATAAATATGTACACTTGTTGCAATTGATCGAGTCCTTTACTTTACGCAATCAGAACAGGACCCTTGCTGCACGGAGATGTTTGAACTTTGATGGGTGCTCGTAATCAACTGTAACAGAAGGACAAGTGTCTTAATATCTCTATCATTCAGTAAATTATTCAAAAAATTAGACAAGAATCTATTTTTGTCAATGAGTATATGTTCAATTTTGTGACCACTCCTTTGTGTTCGAAGTATTTGTATCAAGATGTTATATGCGCGTTAACGCAACCCCCGTGTGAGCAACTTGGCGATACGAGGGTCACTGACCCCACGACAGGTGTTCTTACCCTGGGTCAGTGCACCTTCTTGTCTGGCTCGTAGCGCCAACGGAGTGCAATAGTATTGAATCGGGCGCCTGCATGCGGCCACTAGACATACACGACGAGTGACGTCTGGGCTAAATGCGCCCACGAAATTTGAATCGATTATGAATTTGAATGAGACATTTTTGTTACATCATACTAAAATAGCTATGTGTATATAGGTATATATAGATATGTAAGAAATTGAATATCTATTTTAAACATAAGTGGGAATACTTTTTACTTTAGTTTCATTAATGTTGTGTGCTTTGAGATGTATCGGTTGCTAAGGAACCTCGATCAATAATAACTATCTGCTAGTTGATCGCCAGAATATCATATAAAATGTAAATATTCCTTCAGGTTTGACTTAATTTATTCATAAAAAGAAAGAGAAACTTGTTAGTTATCAATATGGCAATACCACTTCTGCAATCTAAAGTCTTCTACGGCTTGAGGACAGACATATATGGCAATGCACAGTATATTTCAGATGCTGAAGTTTTGTACCCCGTTGGCAGTGCACTTGCTATCCATAATTTTAATCAAAAAAAACAAAGGCTGATTCGTTTACCAGATAAGCGTCAGGTCAATATCATCGCCCTTGCTCCGAATAAGTAAGTACTGTAATGTTTGCTCCTGGAATTTGCGAAGCGCTACATTTTAGAGCAACAGAGAACTGATTGATTTCTATTCCCAAGAAAATTTGTTGCGGTATGCGAAACAGGAGAGAAGCCAAGTATTTCTGTATACGACATTGCTTCGTTAAAGAGAAGAAAAACTCTGGGAATCCCCTACGATGCTCCAGGCGTTGCAAAATTTACAAGTGTCTCCTTCACCTTTGACAGCAAGTATCTAGCAGCTGTAACTGGCGAACCAGATCAAACTATGCTATTTTACAATTGGGATAAAGGCAAAGTAGAAACAAGCGTCAAAGTTGGAAATCCTCAGAATCCTGCAGCTATTGTCAAAGTAATTAGTTGCAATCCAGGAGAACTCGGAGTTGTAGCCGTTGGTGGTCCATATTGCTTCAAATTTTTAACTGTATCAGAAAGTGTGTGGCGTCCTTATGGCTTTGCAAAGGCTGACAATTTATTGATCTGTTCAATGGCCTGGTTAAACATCGATAGACTTCTCGCTGGCACTCGAGATGGCAGAATACTTTACCTGGAAAATGGTGACTTGAAAAATATTTACAAAATGGTTGAGACTGTGACCATGAATTTAAAGATTCGAGAAGAATACGTTATGCAAGTCTCGGGATCTCAGACCAGCTTAGAAGGTGGAGATGACGGGATTTGGGAGCATGACGTTCGTTGCTTAGTGGCATTTGCAAGGGGATTCGCTTTTGGGTTTGGTTCCGGCACCATAATTCTCTTCGAGAAGGAAGGTCCGCATAAGTACAAGAAGAGAAACATCTACGTTGTACCAGCACAAGTATCAAGAGAAGACAACGCAGAACTTTATCAGATCAATAGCATTAATGTAAATGTAAGTTGCGATCGCTTGGTCGTAACTACCGGATGGTCACAGTTGTTTAGAGCACAGTTATGGGGTCCAGATATAAACGTCGATCCTGAACCACAAGCTTTGAAATCATTAGGGCAACAACTTCATCACGGACCAATTGTTGGATTATCGATGTGCAGCTGGAAGCCAATTTTCATGACTTGCGGGGAATCAGATCGTACTGTCCGGATGTGGGATTATGAAAATGAAAGCTTAGTCATGATGAAGCAGTACATGGAAGATATTTATAGTGTAGCGATACACCCTACGGGTCACTTTTGCCTTGTTGGTTTTAGTGACAAACTTAGATTCATGATTATACTCATCGACGATCTTGTTCCGATGCAAGAATTTCCAATACGAAACTGCAAAGATGTAGCATTCAGTTACAATGGGCATCTTTTTGCTGCTGTCAATGGAAATATCATACAAGTTTATACTACAATTGGATTTAGAAACCCCTTTGTTCTAAAAGGTCACACAGGAAGAATCGAAGCTATGACGTGGAGCCAATCAGACCTAAAGTTAATAAGCGTAGGTTCAGAGGGAGCCATTTACGAATGGGACATGACTACAGGCCAGCGATCTGCTGAAGTTATTTTGAAAGGCATTGTTTTAAGCAGCGTAGTGAATACGGCTGATGGAATAACGTCATTTTGCATCGGAAGTGATAATCAATTACGAGAGATCAAGGACAGTACGGTAATACACCAATTGTGCTGTGAATTAGAATGCTAAAAAGTTGAATAATATTAGCATTACACGTATTTAATTATTGAATAACTAACAAATATGTTTCACTGGCAAAGGTGGTGCGTGAATACAGTATACCAGGACAACAGTTCATGTTTATTGTATTGGGAAAGGCAGATCAACTGATGTTCGTTGCCTGCCCTGGAGGGGTGATTCTCTCATTGAAATGTCCGCTACAAGATCGAATGGAATACGCAGATTTTCGTGTTCACTGTAATAACATTACCAAGGTATGGTTGAGCAGGACCATAATATTAAGTTGAAAAAATGATGTACTTATGCGCTCTCTTCTTTACAGATGGCTCTTTCTTACGACGAACAAATGATGGTCTCCATTGGAATCGATGGGACCTTGTGTATTTGGAAACTGTTATTTACAGAAGGGAAAACAATTCAAATAAAAAAAGATTTCAAGTACAGTAGAGAGGTACTAATCAGCCGAGGAGATCTAGAGACAAAAATACAAACAATAAAAGATCTTTCAACAAGAATGAGAGAGCTAGAAACAGAACACGCCTATCATATGAGACAAACAGAAGTTCAACATAATGACACGTTACGAGACGTTCATCAAGGATATTGCGAAGCTATAGAGGAACTAAAGGAGAAGATTGATAAGCTACAGGAAGATCAGACAAATGAGTTGAATAATATTAACGTAGAGATAGTTAGAATGAAAGCTGCACACGAAGAAGCCATGCAGCAGATGGAGATTAGCTATGACTTTAAATTGATTACCGAATATGATAAGTACCACACGTTCGAAGAACGTAACAATAAGATGAGGGAAAATTATGAAGAACGTTTGGAAGAACTCGAGCGCCATCGGGTTACTGGATTAGAAAAATTAACTACATCGTATGAGGCCCAACTTCATGAAAAAGGGATACAACTTGAAGAAGCACACGAGGAGATGGTACATCAAGTTCGAGTACATGAGCAGCTCAAACGACAAATAGAGGACGATGCAGATCGTGAGATAGTTGAAGTTCGTACTAATTATGAAGCCCTTCTACATGAGGAGAGACAAAACAACTTGAAATTAACTGGAGAAATCGGAGTACAGAGAAACAAGCTTACCGCTAGCCAGAAAGAAATAGATGAGTTGAAGAGGCATGTGATCCATCTGCAGAGTGAGCTTGTTCAATTCCAAACAGTAATACAAAGTCTTGAAAAAGATGTCATTGATCTGAAGAAAGAGATTGCTGAGAGAGACATCACGATTCAAGATAAGGAACGACAGATTTCTGAACTGAAACGTAACAATCAGGAGTTAGAGAAGTTCAAATTTGTATTGGACTATAAGATTAGGGAATTGAAGAACCAAATAGAACCGAGAGACGAAGAAATCAAAGATCTAAAAGAAAAAATACAAGATATGGAAACGGAACTGGTAAACCTTCACAAGACTAATGTTAGTTTGGAACTGCAATTGTATGAATTGAGAGAAAAGTTATCCAGTGCAAAAAGTGAAATTCAAGCCGAGGTTCAACGAAACAGGAAATCTCAACTACTATTGAGAAGGATACGAATCGATCTACTTGATACAGCGAATCTTATACAAGAGCCTAATGCTTTAAAAATAGCGGTAAAAAATCTTTACCATAGATACAGCGACGAAGAAGAATTTCTACGTAATCGTGCAGCAGACTTAGAAGCACAGTGCGAATTCATGAGGCAAAGAGAACATCTAGAAAAAACAGTAAAATCTCTGCAGAAACAAGTTCATCACGACGATGGAGGTGGTAACAAAGACATAGATAAAATAATGGGGGAAAACGTGGTGTTGATAGTAGAGTTGAATGCTTTGAGAAAAGAGCTTAATGGGGCTCAGAAGCACATTTCGGACATGGAAAGTTTATTGGGATTAACAGGTAAAGAGATGAATCCAAAAGACGCAAGAAAGAAGCTAGCACAGGCTTGTCATGGTCATGTTCTGCTTCAAAACAACTACAAATCTCAAATGCGAGATTGTGAAAAAATGGTCCAACTATTGAAAGATGATATCAAGAGGCTTCTAGCCAAATTACCTTCCGATAGCCCTGAGGTGTCCAGAAAGCCGTTTTGAATATAAACAAGCTATCATTCTGATCAATTACATCACGTCGCTAAGTATAGACCAAGGTATAGACTGCATAATAAAATGGTAGAACCGGATATTTGGGCTCGATCAGATAAGGTAAATAATTGTTAAGCAGCCAATCAGAATATCTAACACGGTTGTACATCTCTGAATAATAATAAGTCAGAATTAGATATTTGCAATTATGATTATTCCTCTGATAAACTTCAGAGACAACAAGCAAGTTAGTGATTAGAATTAAGAACTTAAATGTCAACATTTAGAAGCCTATACCTAATTCGAAAGTCTGATGTTTTGAATGTTAGACTAACAGACTGAAGTGATTTAACGTTGTCTATAATTAAATAGTTAACAAAAACAGTTTAATCAATATTGCAAAACATTTTATTCACTAAAAACAGTAACGGTAACTAAGTTCTGAGGAATGCACTGTGACACAAGAGATCGTCAAGGGAATAATAAAATTGAAAAAAAAAAACAATATAAGATGTTTGTGTAAATTTTATAGTCTTTCAGGCTTCTATTATATCGAAATTCGCGGTGTCGCTATTCATTAGAGAACTAAAGGTAAAATAGCTTTCCGACTGCGTGGATAGTTGGGAAATTCCTTCTTGTACGCTCTGTGCTTTCCCAGTGCCCACATTGTCATCTGGTACATTCCAGCTAACGCAAATAATCCGGCTGAAATAAAAAAAAAAATAGATTTTATTAAATTTACTAAAAGTTGAAGTGAATGAATGTAAAATTATACAGTTCCTAAGATTATTGTTTAATTCAATATGGATTTCAATGCTCATATCTATAGCTAAATTGGATAAGTGATAATCAACTTTCAACAAACCTGGAAGACATTTGGTCATTATAGTGAAGCCGACCCAGCTTCCAAACTCGTAAGTGTAATTAGGGCAGGATACAAAGTTGAACAAAGTCGTTAACGGGTTCCCAGTAGCGACTGGAATTTTTCTAACAGTAGTTCCAGCAGGTCTGAGATTTCTCAGAGCCAAATGTATGCTCAAATTGCCCAATTCAGATACAGCAAAAATGGCAAGTCCAACATAAGACAGGGATAGATCCGGTGCAGTATACAATGGATGATTGATATGGTAAGCTACGTACATAGCGAACAGCCAATAGTATGAGCAATTCTTGAATAGATTACGCAGCGGCATTGTACCATGGCTAAAACGGTGGACAAAAATTGTCTCAAAAAGCCGCTTCGCATAATGTATTGTCCAACAGATTGCTGCCCAGCTAAATTTACAGATAATAAAAAATTGCATTGGTTGTCAAGTTTGAATATACATAGTTTATAATTCAAGAGCTGAATCTATGGATTTATTTAATATTTTGTATATATTCAATTACTTACTCCACAACTGGGGCGACTTTGGATGCTGGGACGTTACCATAGAATAACCAAGGGCGCTGGTACAGCCACAAATAGACAAAGATAGGCCCTGCGTATTCTACCAGGAATACGGTTCTCCAGCCAATCTGTGGCCCGAGGTCCTTAAAGTATAACTTCCCACCAGCCCTAAGACTTAGTGATTTTACGGTCTCTGTATCGGCTAAGGATTTGCCCTTAGATTCTGGTCTTAGACTTTGCCGTCCTGGGTAAGGTGCTTTTTTTAACTTGTATAACTGTTGTTTTATCTCTGCTATTGTAGTGTCGGGTGTAACCTTCGGGTTTAATTCATAATGAGTTAATTCTTGCATGTTTAGGGGCTTTTCATCGTCGATTTAATTTATTCATTCAATCTGTAGAGATATTTTCTTACTTACGTTCACCGTCGATATCGACTTCGAACTACCAGCGCTTACTACTTCGATCTAAAACAGAGAATAATAGGCAATACAGAGAGTAATTTATAAACATAATATCAAGTTAATAATATTTATATCAGCTATTTACCTCCATCGTGTCAATTCCGGAAAAAACTGTCGACACTTAGCTCTGAGCGTTGCTCTGAGACAGTCAGAGTCGGTTCCAATCGGCCTGACTCAGCTCGTTAAGGAAGTAGCTTCGTGAAATTACTGTCGAGTGGCGTAGTCGTCGTCTAACTGCTATTCGTCGATACTGTGAACTCGATTGTGACGTAATTAAAAAAAAGATCCATTCGAAAGCGGTTTTATTAGAATAAATTATATTTTCCTCCGAATACGCGAAACCATTTACCGAGGAACAGTCATTAACGATTCGACCTTTGAGCGACTCCAACTCGTTTATTCAATATTCAAACTCTAGAACTCTGTTAATTTATTCGACAACACGAAGAAACCGAACACGGAGACCTTTGACTGTTTTTTTACTCCATGTGCTATGCTTCACGTTTCAGCCGAAGGTTATTTACTAGCGTAAATCGTAATTCAATATTCGTATATGTCAATCATTCTAATGCATTTATACCTATGTTGTTGTAATCAAAGGAAGATAGATAATACACTACACTATGATGTTTGCGCAATGCAATTTGATTCTACAAAAAAATTATTTACATTACGAAATACCGCGTATTGGATGGCTTCGTAGAATACCATTTCAAACGCTTTATATTTACACTATTTCAGTTACGAATTGATGAGGTGATCGTTATCCTTCGTTAATTATTATTCCTCATTGCCCGGACATAAAAATTCCACAATCCTACATTATGGAGTTCGTTGTAGTTTTTATATTTTTACAGAAACGGTCGGGTCTCGAGAATACTATGCATATGCATACCGTACATATTATAATTAAAGCCTTGACGAATATTTTAACGCATAAATTCATCGTCGATATTAAAATTTATGATATTCATAGCATTGTTATATAACAATGTAATGGTTTTTGAGTATAATAATATTATCTAAATACCGTCGTATTTCATTATACATATATTTTTCCTCACTTATTTACAAATTTTACATTTTACATAGTTACGATAATAATATAATATGACAATTACAATAGTATGATTTATTATGTATTTATTTATATGTAATAATAATATGTATATGTGTATATATATATATAAATACAGGTTTGTGTGTGTATATACATACATACCCATGCGTAGGTAGTGATAATAATGTATATATGTAGAAACAATGTTTGACACGATTTTGGCGGGTAAAATGGCTAGGATATGCCGTATCATTCACACAAAAAATTGCAATTATTCACGCACACATTCATTCAATTAAATCAATTAAAATTGAGTTGCTAAATTTCGTTATTTACCACTTTTTCATTCTTTCGCATCTTTCCAATTTGCCACATACCATTAATATATATGCATTAAAATAACAACTAACAGGCAAACGACTGCATTACACAGTTATTTTCTTTTCAAACAATTAGACACGATGCGCTACAGGCAAAAACAAATTCTGAGCATCAATTATTATAGCTAAGCCATAATTTGACTCCACCCTCACTGGGTGCACCTTTTTGAATACTCAATAACTATGCCAATGCATTTACTTTCGTTCGTTTGATCGCATCTTGCAGAATTAATGCTTCAACTATATCAAAGATGAATTTGCACTTTAAAGTGCCGGTGCAGCGTATACTGTAGAAATATATGCTTTGATTCTTAATTATTCGAACAGAGTATAAAGAGCTTGTCATATCGTTTTTCGTATGTACTAGGAATATCCTAGGTAATATATAATATATTAAGGTAAAATAAATTTAACAGACTTATACTAGAATGAGAATTATTGATTGATGAATTTATAGAATATCTCGTGTTAATTATATGGGAATGAATAATATGTTACTTGTTTGTTTTCTTCCTCTTTAAATAATAATAAAAATATAATGTTTTAAGTTAATTTCAATAGCTATAATATTGATAAATTCTTTGGCTAAAACAAACTCCAATATTTCTGTCAATCACGTAGTTTTTTTTTGTATCTTTTATCTTCATTTTTCTTATTACTTGTATCACTTTACTTACAAAGCAAATTCATGAATTATATTATTTTTTCTTTAATGTAATCAAAAATGTTGCCGATGTTTTATACTATCGTGCAACTATAATCGTCGGACTTCTAATGTTGACTAATATTTTGAGATATCTAAAATTTATCAGTAAAACACAAAAGTCCCACATACAATAGCATAATATAATAATATAATAATTGATAATATTAATAATAATAAGTATAATTCTTATTTCGAGACTTTATTTCTATACACATACTCGTACACTGACTTTTAGTAGGTCGAGAACCTAACCATAGCTTCGATTAACTAACAAACGTACAGTCACACTTAGTGTCATTGAGCCGCTCTTATTACATCTATCTTGCTTCTTAATTAATTCTAATACGTAATCATTACGACAATTAACTAAAAGATTCTAATTAGAATGGTTTTTTTGTGATATGAGCTACTCATCACGAAATGAGCAGTCGCTAAGTATATGTTTTGGACGTGCCAAGTACCGCTCGTTCCCTCCTTGCAACAAAGTTAAAAGGAGAAAACCGTTTGCTTTATACTGCAGAAGATATTCATCTCTCTACAGATTCATCACACACTCTTCAATTCATCGACTATTCGTAAGAAGAATATTCAACTGGGCATAAAATTAATAACTTAGTAAATAATCACAATTAGTATAGTTTACCTCAGATGAACAATAAGTTCGAACAACCGTAAATTTAAGCATTTTTTTTGTACAATTCGAACAATTAACAAATGTATATTATCTAAAATCCACGTAGCTTTGAGATGGCAAAGATTACCCACATAGGATTCAACGATTGTTCACTATCATAGTATGTTATTATTTAAGAGATGATTTTGAAATGTCTATTATTAGATACGAATTAACTGCAGTATTTGATGGCAAACGAATATGACATAATCTTTGTGTAAATCAATTACAAAAGATTCCTTCGTCATATTTTCTCCTTTTACATTCAACAGGAAAAGTGGAACTCATGCGGACGAATTATGTCAAGTGGCGCAAGATTTTTATCAATTTTCAAATGAACAAACACAGTACAAAAAGTAAACATAATCACAGCTGAGTTGGCAGGCAGGCAGGTGGGCGGGCGGGCATTTGGGCATTTGGGCAGGCGTGTTAATTTGCACAATCGCATTTAGATTTTGATGATTATTTTTGATTTTTCAATGATTTTTGCTTGCTTCTTGACCTGCTGTAAAGCCCTGTGGCAGGCCGAGTGAATCTTAAACGTAGTCATTGGTTCCAGGGCTCGTTAATGGTTCCTGGGCCTTAAAATGTCACAAAAGACATAAATTGATGGTTTGCTAAATATGCCGGATGAATATTATGGCCCAATGGCAAACGGTGATCAAGCATATGAATTAACAGAATAGTTATTTGATATAGAATTGCAACGATCATCAGAGAAATGATTGGTTTGCCAAACTGTTACAATACAATATAAATTGGGATAAATTAACTTCATGGGTTTTGTTATCCCTGGAAAATTCGTGATTGTATTGTTATCGAATTATTTGATATAGTTCCATAGGTAGAAGCCTACAACTTACCTCTTCGCCAACAGTAGCAGCAGGAAGCGGAAATCGGTTCTTTTCCAGACTGAATTGATCTTCAGTTGTTTTCCTGTACACCGGATTATCAAAGTTCATGCTTGTGACATTGCGATGGAGATAATGCCTGTAGCATAAGAAGGCGACGAGGGCAAGAAGAATAAGGCCCAACGTTACTACTCCTATCACAATTCCAGCCACTATACCGCTATCGGTTGCCTGTTCGGTAATGCGACTTCCTCTGCTGCCTTCTGTCTCATTTATTGGCCCTGTGATAAGGTATTAAGATAATTAAGTCTCAGCTCTATAAATATAAAGCATAAACATAGTCTTCGATAACATAACACTCGTATGACAGGATGATGATGTGTCACAATATTTGGATTGTATTTGAAGATTTGAGGGTATAAGTAGGTTCAGACTGCTTCACTGTTGGTTATAGCAGTTGGCTTCTAATTCTATATTTACAAAATAATGAGTATTGGAAAGTTTCTGTTGAGAATATTAATTTCTATGACTGAAATGTTATTTAGTTATACATAGTATATTCTGAGTGGATGCTTGAGATGCTTCATTTGAATAAACCATGACATGCACCATGCTGCGGCTTTAAAGCCCAAGACAAGATCAACCTTTTGCATGCATCTTATGTATAAGAAAATATAGGAAAGGTCAAGAGTTATTGAGTCTAAAAACTGATTTCAGTTGAAGTTTGATAACCACTACTATGGCCACAGTTTAAAGGACTCATTGCTCAATTTATGAAGATTCTATATACATAGTATCTCCATACGAGAATTTTAAGACAGCATCAGTTCAATAGGCTTCAAATTCAGCACAAAACATTGCCTAATAGGTTTGGTAATTTCCAAATGGTAATAGTGAAGAAAAGAAGAGTTTCGATAGTTCACTGGACAGCACTCTCACCAGTGCACAACTTGATACTTACTAGTTTCATTAACTTGTATCTTGGGACGTTCAAGCTTGGTGAATGGCACGGTGACCTCTTGGGTAGTTGGTGCAACTGTTGTCGTTACTGGAATACCCCGATTTCATGCAACATCGATGCAAACGTAAATATTGAATATTACAGGTGTAAAAAATATTTAAATAAATGTAAAATTTTCTCAAACTATTAGAAAATTAGGTTTGAATGATAAATTATGATTGGACAATAAAAAAAATACAGAATTCTCAGCCTAGAGATAATATTCAGACCAATCACGTTCATTATATCAAAAAATAAAGAAAGTGATAAGACAAGAAGTTGAAATAAAAAAAAAAATGTGACTAATCTAAAACTATAGCAATACCTAATTTGGTACAAAATGTGACTAGATAAAACACACAATATAGCATTCCCAAGCAATTAGTTGCTGCCAGCTTCTCGTTTCTAAATTTTAATTCTGACTCACCGTTCTCTACACACATCAGACCGTCTGGTAAAAGCCTCAGTCCATCTGGGCAGGCGCAACTAAGTAGTGGAGATTTTGCAGTAATATTTGGGGCAGGTAAGCAGAGATGACTGCAGTGCCCATTCACTGCCTGGCACTGATTTTTTCCATCAGGTTGTCTGTACGGATGATATACGTGAACAGCCATAGGATGTTGAACGGATTTAAGAGAAGTTATCGCCTCAACATCTTTGCCGGTGAATTTATTCGCTTTGAAAATAGCTTCCTTATCCCAATCGGTCCAATAAATGTGATCTTCAAAGGTTGTTATGCTAAATGGATGTCTGAGAAGATCGGGTGAATACAAGATAGTGCGTCGACCAGATCCGTTGTAGTTACAAGAAGCAATCCAATTCAGTTTCGCATCAACCCAATACAATTTCTTCCCAACTAAATCTAGTGTCAATCCATTTGGCCATCTTACGTCAGTACTGATGATTATCTGTGAACAGGGGTAGAAAGATGATAAAAATCTGATATTATGTTTTTGGCAGGAAGTTGCAGTGTGCAAATCTACATCGAATCTTACCGAACGATGCGAACCATCCATGCCAGCCCTTTCAATTCGAGCATTGTCACCCCAGTCCGTCCAAAACATCCAGCCTTCGAGTGGATTGACGGCAATTGCTCTTGGTTCTTGAACTCCATCTTTTATGAGAGTTTTTCTCATGTTACCTTCAAAGTTTGCTAATTCTATAGTATTTTTTTCGGCATCTGTCCAATATATGTGATTATAGATCCAATCTACAGCGAGTCCATCCGACGTTGTTAGATCACGATCAATCACAACAGTTCGATCGTTTCCCTCGTCAATAGGAGCTCTGGAAAATAGATGATAGAATAGATTTAGGTTAGCAATCTGCGTTTTTGATATTCATTATTTAAATTAAGCTATCAAAAACCAACTGGTACTTACTTATATATTTTCTTTTCGCTTACATCACTCCAGAAAATCATACCGGTCCTGAAGACAAAATCTAGAGCTGTGGCCATTTTAGTATTGTTTACAATTGCCGTCATCTCCTGACGGTCAAGAGCTACCTTCCGAATGTCGTGACGCCTTGCAAATAATAAACTTGCATGGCCCTCGGTCGCTTTGCAGCGTGTCAAATCTCGAGGATCTCTTCTGTAGCCATCAATGCAATCGCATTTGAAGCCACCTTTTTCATTCAAACATAACTGCGAACAACTGCCTGGTTCCATACATTCGTTGACATCTAAATTTTGTAAATAAAATAAAATACAGGTGGTTGTTTTCATCAGTGCAAAGAATATCGAATGGTCAAATTCATTCGATTATAATCCTTTAATGGTCAACTTACCATCGCAAGTTTGATTATTTATCAGTTCATAACCATTTCTACATTCACATCGAAAACCGATTGGAAGATCAACGCAGAGCTGTGAACAGCCGCCGTTGTTTATTTTGCATTCATCCTTTCCGCAAAGATGAGGCTGCTCGTCTTCCCAACCAAGACAATCAGGTTTTGTGTCGCATACGCTGCTCAAAGGGATGCAAGACCCATGACCACAGTCAAACTGCTTAAATGGATCACAAACAATGTCTGCCATTGTACAGTTCTTCTCATCGCCTCCGTCTGGACAATTCTTGATTTTATTGCAGTATAAATGTCCTGCGAACAAAAAAATTACATAGAAATTGCATTAAATACAAATATCCTTGAAAACAATTATCAACAACTGTCCATTTTCATCAACAATTACCTGATATGCAGCTTCCATCCGAGCATTGAAACTGGTCCGGTCTGCAAGTTCCTGTGCGACATTTACTCGTCGATTCATCAGCACCATCAGGGCAATCTTTATCACCGTCGCATACCCAGCTCTGATGTATACAAGTGATGTGATCACCGCATGAAAATTCATGAGGAGCACAGTGGTTCAATTTTCCTCCAGGCGGTCGATCCTTACAGCCCACTTCGTCAGAACCATCCGGACAGTCCGCATCTCCATCACATCGCCACCTAGATGTGATGCAGGAATTTTGAGAACAGGCAAACTCAGTGCCAGGCTGACATGTGGTTGGTGGACAATCTTTCTCGTCACTATTGTCCCCGCAGTCATCGTCATGATCGCATACCCAGCCCCGTTGTATACAGTGTTTGTTTTCGCAGGTGAATTCATCAGCACGACAGGTATCATCTGAGATTGAAAGCAGGTAGTTTCTTGTAAACGAAATTTTTAGTTGAATGAAAATAACTTGAAGTCATATTTGAGTGCTGATATTAGTTCATTAGTTAAATATATCTGAACTTTGGGAAAAATATTTTTATCAGACTCAACAAGTAACAGTTTGTAGGCATGAATGCATCAGCTGTAGTTCATGTTGCAGTTTTAGAATATTGCATGCTTTCAGGGATTTGTGGGAAATTTTGGTCAGGAGAGTTTGGGCAGTATAAGACGTTCCGGTTTCAACTAATAGCTTTACGTCGTTACTTTATTTAATGAAAATGAATACTAGAAGCTGGCTGTAACTCTGGATTGAATTCAATTCATTAATTATCGTTCATTTATAACAACGTTGATATCGAACAGCGAAAAATCTTTGCTAAAGCCAGACGTATAGAAAGAACTATAGTTTTTTAAAAGCTGAAATATTATCAAAAGCTTCTTGAATCACATAAATTCTTTGCTTATGGCTAACTTTCGTGAAAGCCTCGTTCAACTGATCTCATCTTCATACAAAGAAGACACGGAAATCTTGCAGGCTCTCCATTCAATTATCTCATTTGAGCGTCTACGATCATCTCTCGAGTACATGCATGACTCCTGCGAATATTTATGTACTCATCATGCTCTATATATTGCTTTGAGAAATTACTTTACGAAACGTCGCGGCCAAAGGCTCGAGAATTTTTTAGCTTCGTGAAGGGAATAACGAAAATGTCCACCTCCAACTTTTGATATTATTTTATTTGACAAGGGTCTATGTATACTGTAATAACGTTATAGGATATAATAAACAGATGAATTATTACGTAAGATAAAATCTTAGCGGTGCTCGTATTACAAAGAATAAAGTTGAAGAAAATTTTATCCGTTCAAAAGAAAGAAAAATTTATGGCAGTGCACAACAGCTGTGTTTCAAAGGATATATATGTACTTTTGTTACTTTTATCTTTTGAAAAGTTCCAACAAACTGGACAGCACCCTTCCCATTCTGAACTTATTCTTGTCGAAGTTCGATTCTTAACACGTTAACGTCTTTCCGTTAAAATCGAATAACTGCGAGCTCGTAATAATAAATAAACAATGAAACAAGTAGAGGGATATAAATATTTGAAACGTTGCTGATGCAAGTATAAAAAATAATTTTACGTTACTTTGATGCACGATGAAAAATAAATCGGGGACCAAAGATCGATCTCTACAATACTCACAGCCGTATTACTTTACACACACAGATAAGACGTTACAGTATATTTGTCCAGGTTCAAAGATGCAGGACGATTTCTTCGACCTGAAATATTTATTGGCAAATCCCTCTCGACCCTTGTCACGTGTATGGGGAATGGAAGACTCGGAAAGATGATCCATTATTTAAAAGGTGGACAAAACGTCTTTGCATAAATAAATATTATATCTGTATACCGAACCATAGTCCCATGTATCGACTACGTGTAAGGAATCGGGAAGAGTGGGTATGGTGTTCGATGGTGTTGAGAAAGAAGACTAAGGGTAGTGGGATAGCAGTCTTGGAATTTCGAAGTTGAGCGAAAGATTAATAATTAACAGTGCAAATAGGAAGACAGACCATACAGCTGGCCGACGTCTTATAAGCATAGGAAAGCTGAAAAAAAACTGATAAAACATTAAATAAAAATATGTCAGTGATAGTTTATAGAAAAATAAAGCACAGTGCATGTAGCGAGAAAGAATCAGGCATCATTTCTTGAGGTAGGAAAAACAGTATAAAACAAACTCACAATCAGAAAACCAAATATAACGTCGACAACGATAACACGATGCAAGAAAAAGTGAGGAGAATAATTTCAGAACGAAAGATCTGCTCGTCTGGTCTGCCCGTTACACATATATTATATTATATTACATTATATTATACTATATGATATAAATAATTATAATTTATATATGCAATCCGATGGTGAACTCTGAATCCATCAAGTCACGTATTTTATATTTACTTGAATTCCCCAGGTGATCCATTTGCGTAAATCAAGTACAATAAAAAAAAATAAAAAAAATATTAAGTTAAGGTAAAAGGTATATATTATGTATACGAAGAACGTTAATGTGAAAAACCAAACGTATAATTGATCATATTTATCAGGAGATATTGAATATTCAATCATGGACCCAATTTTACTCACCCAATGTTTTAAGGAAGAAAAAATTAATTAACTTTTAGAAACCGATCGAAGATAGCCCCCAAATTGTTTATTACCTATCGCCGAAGTTTTCCAGCTCCGTGGAGGACACATACAATAACAAGGAGAAAAGTAAAGCAGTTATAATATAATGAAAAATAAATAAATAAAAAAAATCACAGTAGCTTTTAATTATACTAATTGGCGTGCGGGAAATCGATCGTTGCTTACGTGAGCAAATGCATGGCTGGCGGTTGTAGCTGGATTAGTTTCTAAAGGAATAATGTGACTTGTGATATGTGATTTACTAGGATATTTAGGCATGCTCATCCACCATGTCTCAGGATTAAGCTTACTGCAGTCAGTCTCATCCGAATGATCGAAGCAGTCCGGGTTTTCGTCGCACATCCAGGTCAACGGCACACACTCTCCGATTCCACCGCGACACGTGAATTGTTCAGCAGTGCAATTCTTGCTGCCTAAAACGCCGAGGGCGTAGGAAGATGAGATAGGTATGTTATAAAACCATGTTTATATGCAGGTATTCATGCAGGTCCGTCGATCTGACGATGATATATGATTCTATATCTTAAAGTCACGTGAAGATTCGTAGATTGCATTTTAATACGGAACTCAATCAATTCACGGTAAACTTCTCATCAGGGACGACATTTTTTTAAATATCGTCAATACTCATAACGAATAAGTCTGAGTATCAGAATAATATATAATTAAACAGGACAGAAATATGCAATCTATGATCTAAATGAACGGGCAGCACACGAACAAAGGCAGTCTATCTTTCATTCTCCAAATTATCTCCTTCTGGTTCCTGATGGTCACCGTTGTCCCGTTTTCACGCCAGCTTTACTGCCTCTCGAAATGTGCCAGATCCCCTAGATAAAACCTATATCAAACTTACTTTTACAATTTTTCTCATCCAATCCATTGACACAGTCTTCGTGCTTATCGCATACCCATGCGTTTGTTATACAGACTCCAGGACTGCACTGAAACTCCGATGCGGAGCATGGCCGGCCCCCTTTTCATGACATTTATTAATCGGGTATTCAGTTGAACGGTTATTTCAATAACGATGAAGCATTCCTTTGAGTAAGAAGTCTATATATTACGCTGCCAATAGATCGTGGATACGTAACGAAAGACTCATTCATTTTTATTAGTGAATAGTGCACCAAAAGAATGCTTATAGATCGTTTTATACAGTTTGAAAGAAACCACACATAGAGATAGAGCATGCTCGAATGTTGGAAATAACTTATTCGCTAATGGATATAAACTTGGTTATTTCGTTTCTTCATTTTTCTATCCCGAGAAAACTCTTCTACAATAATATAGTACGATGAATTCTCTAAAGAAAGTGCAGCTTCGAGTTTTATTTGAGAGTGGTTCGTTCTAGATGCTAACGATACGAACTATAAGTGGAAGAAACAGCAAAATAATATCAATCCAAGCCTGCTCTATTATAAATGGCAATTATTCGTTGCAAAAATGCCCGAAGCGAGTTTCTATAGAGTATAAATTCGAACACCCCGTATTTCAATTGCAGTCAAAAATTTCCTGTATACTGTGAAAATATTGCTTCAAAACAAAGTCACTCAATCCTGATAGGTAAAGCGATAAACTTATTGCCATTTTATGACATACCCTGTCGATTTTATTTTCTCGATAAATGGAATGACGAGAAGTAATTGTGACGCGATCGAACACCTTTGTTTAAGAACAATGTGATTCGAAGTGATATATTCTCACACGCGATAGTCTGGTGACTATATAAAAGCGAATGATAGATTATACACCGACCATGGGTAGGGAAAAATGATTTTCTAAGGCAAATTGGTTACGCAAGAAAGTCGGTCAAACTGGCGCCCCTTAACTACCGGAGCATGACCATATAATTGAAATAATTGACACGTTTGTTACTCGGTGCAAATCACTGTAATAAGCGAACAGAAATGGTAGACATCGGTGTCTTTCCTGGTCGATCGAAACCCAAGAATATATTAATATCAAACTATCAAGCTTGACCGAGGTAAAATTTCAATCCACTTAAATCCGAGCTCTCTCTATTAAAATTTATTAAAAATTCACAAGACCCTTGTAATTTATTTTCGCCAACTACTCCGAAGATAATTAATCACTAATCCTGAGGTGGTCACTCGTAACTGTAAATTCAGACCAACTCTTTGTTCAAGTGATTCAACGAAGTAGACAAAAAACCCCGTGGTTTACCGATTAATCACCATATAAGTGCCAATTAGTTCGGTAAGCGGTGTAACACGTGCTTCTTGATACTGGCCAATGTATAGATTAGATTCATTCGGTTTTCTCATATAGCTGCGCAAATTTCCGCCTCGTATTTCTTTTTGTGTCATGCTACGGCCTATGTAAAAATGGCTTCAACAGTGTTACGCGTATAACCATTGTACCGTTGATAGATGTACGGAAGATGTTATTCTTTTGAAAGCCTATACACAATGGTATGAAATAGCAGACACATTCTTACGTCCGCCACATCAATACCTATCAACCCTTGCGTGAATCTCTACAATTTCATCGAGCTGCGGACGACTGAAGCGATTCCAAGGCGACGAGGACCTCGGTAATTTGATCGAGTCCTAGATTCAACGCCTTTGAGAATAACAGACCGTCAGAAGCGAAGGCCTCAGTGGGGTGGCCGATCAAATTACTCTCTGGGTACAGATAACTCGGCTTGGTCGATCTCCCGAAAGTTCTACCGTCTCAAAAACTCGCAGATATGCGCGTATCAAGATTTTATTTATTAGATATTTTCTATATAGATGCAGAATCTTTACCTCAAAATTTCTAAATTTATCGTTTAATTTAAGAACTGGGCGTCAGACTTGTCGAAAAATATTCAGTGACGAGAATTGTAAGAAATAGTAGCAGCCACATATATACTTGGAATCCTAATTTCGAAATTCCAGCGGACGCTGCAGTTCTGAATAAGGATTTGAACATTCCGTTTTTCTTTCGAATAGATCATTTCAACTTAGAGATAATCTCTAGTGCGCGTGGTCAGTTTGCCGAAAACGTTCTCCGCGGAATCTTCAAGATCTTCTAGCCCTCTCGGTGAATGGCCTATCCTTTCTCGAATGTTATAGGTCAAGTATCACGTTTTTCTCGAAGGTCAGGCATTCAAACTTTGAGATGATCTCCGATAAGAGCATCTGGAACGATGAATTTGATTCTGGTGAGAGATCGAGTCAAGGATGCCGGTCCTACTTCTCCTTTTTACTTCGAATTAATAAAATTCTTGATTATTCGACTAGAGTAGAATTAAGACATCAACGAACTTCAGTACGATTTATACGTGAAATTTCAGTCCGCTAGGTCAGATTGTTTGTTATACGTGGATAGCATACTGTCCAAATGAAAAGAAATCCGAGAGAAAAGCTACGTCGCTAATTATTACGGTCGAGGACCGTCGTCGTTAATTGCACCGGTTCTACGATCCTAATTACAAGTTCGTGATCCAGCACCACCCTAAAATTTTCCCCAAACTTTTCTCGAGCCTTGGCAATTATCCTTTGTCTCCGTTTTATTTACTTATTCGATCATTTTTCAACGTTTACTCAATTTTTAACGATAATTAAATCTCTTCTTGGTTCTGGTTTTCCAAGGTGTAATTGTATATAAAATTTAAAGAAAAGAAAATTCCGTTTCAGACGACTTTGACAAATTTTTTTTAATACAATAATACAACTCTTGAAGGATTATTGAAATAACATGAAAAACCACGTTGTTTTACTGCTCTTAATCAATACGAATCTATGTTTGTAAAAAATGGCATATCTTTTCATACGACTCAGCTACGATCGTCATCCGCGACACAATTTCTTTTGGCCCCGGTAGTTTTCCCTAGCTCTCAAGATGAATCTCCTTTGAAGTCACGAGGCTTATTAAAGTCGAGGATACTATGGCCCGAGCTAGAGGATCGCCATGATCAAATACCATATCATATTTCCTGCTCGATCTGAATTCTAACAATGAGTTTATAAACCCTGATCATTTTCCGAGCCGAAAATTCTTGCTCGAAAAATCTACAGGAATACGAATTTACCTCAAAACATTTTCGCCGCAATACCCAGACCGACAAACTACCAATCAACCGGAATGTTCGACCAAGGGCCTGCAGAGGTACCAGAAAATCTTGACGAAGGATCGCAAACGGAGGACTAGAGGTGAATCGTAAAGTACCGCGTGTGAGTTGTGTGAGAAGGTATCGTATAGTAACGGAAGGTCAGAAAGGTTGTATCCTGTACCTTATCGATCTTGGGAGAAGTACAAGCTACTATCATTGAATTATTTATTACAATCGTATCTCGTGAGCTGTTAGAAAGTTTTTAATAATAGGGGCTGTTCGATCCGCGGATCTTCATTGCTGCGGTTAGAATAATCAAAATTGTTGAACAAGTTCATATTAAAGATGAACCGTTTGTTCAATAGTTGGCTAACTCGTGAGTTGCTGCGAGTTTATTATAGAAAGCGTTTCAAAGATTATTATAAATAGCTGAAGAACTAAACTAAGGAGATAAACATAACAATTCTGATTACTCGTCAAAACAAAGTTTCAATCGCGACCGAGTTTCTCATTTTTATTTTATCGTTTCTATAACAAACTGGAAGCTTATACCTAGAGCAATAAATTTAAAGATATAAAGAAAAGAAAAAAAAACGGCAATAACTTTTTCTGGAAAATGATCTAATTACCAGTGTCGAAGATCAATGCAGTGAACTGCAACAGTGCAACGAACATATATCATCGAATGACGACTAGGCTTCAGCCATAAATATAATTGTTTGAAAAATAAAGGAAATCCCTGACATTCTGAAGTTATTACCCAATTTCAAGATATAATAACGAAATTTTTTGCACAGTACGTGTAATGGTGACAAACCTTTTTTTCCAATTATTGAAAAACGAGTAAAAAATTTATTGAAACTGAGCGTAGAATATTGAACAATATTTCTTCACGCGTCAATCATTTCCTTCTATGTACAATATCAGCCCTGAAACACTGCTCGACAATTTTGAAATTTCGTTCGGATATTTGAGTTCGCAAGACATACTAATCAGCCGTTGTGTCTACACGAAGTTAAGTTTTGTAAAAGCTTGGATAAGATTATGTCAAGGGTTGGGATATATACCCTTAAATGTTCGACGTTTGTCATGAAATAATAATCCAGTACAACAGAATTCTTGATTACATAAATCTAGATTTTATCAATCGCACCGATCGGCTGCGGAGTTCTCAATGGCTCCATAAATTCTCTTCACTTTTATTCCCGTTTATTTTTATCAAATCATTAGAAAAGTTTCAGAGGTCAGAGTTCGGATGTCAGTGTCAGCATCTCTCAAGATATTTTCATGAAATTAGTATACAAGTCAGAGTTTTCGACCCGTTTAAATCTTTTCTACATATATAACTACGAGTTCGAAGTCTATTCGCCTATGTAAAAGTCGTATCTCGATACGCATTCGATTCTCATAGACTTCCTTTGTCATTTACTTATCATACGCAAACTATGTCGGCGAATGTGCATACATATACCTATACATGGATGTATACAAGTATCAACATCTATTGCGCATCTCGATCAATTTTCTAATTTTTATTTTTTATTAATTTTTTCTCAATTGCGCAAGAGTGTATATTCAATGCAATTATAATAGGTCAACGCGGTGGAGCGGGGATGTCAGCATTATACTCGATACAATCGATCACGACGCAAATAGTTTCAGCATGTATTATAATATCCGAGGCAACGATATATTATAAACCTTGCACACGAAGCGGTCTGCAGTTTCTAGGCACGTCCGCTAGAACATTGACCAACTTTGATAGCAGGTAGATTAGCTGACGATGAGAAGGCAGCAGCGGGTAAGACGAGGGATGTATTATAACGTAAAGCCATTTCTTGCACCCCTTTCTTATACCTACGCTGACGCTTTCAAAGATTGATTTCCCTCGCGCCTAGCACTTACTTACGTAGAATAAAGTCGACGAAGATGGACCGGCTTACCAAAAGTTGGACCAGACGATTTATTGAAACGCATAATGGATGAAAAATTCGCCAACCTCAAACATTATCCAAATTCAGTTCAGAGTCTAGAAATTTTTTATCGGAATTACAGAATTTAATGATTCTTCACAAGTTTTTACACACCAATTATAAAGTAGCGGGTTTTTTTTACAACTAAAACCCTTTAATTGTAAAGTACCATCTTTTCTTCTGATAGGGGATGTCGGAACAAAGAAATAGCGTAAGCTGCTTTTAGATTTTCGAGCTTGGAAAGACTAGACATTTTTTTCAGACTTGGTGGTCCATCCTCGCACACTACATCCCTATCTCTACATACGTGGAACTCTTAGATATTTCTAGACCGCCATTTTCAGCCGAGTTTAAGTACGAGCACGTAATCGGTGATTTAGTTTTAAGCCGTTAGAATATTGTTAATATTGGTAATTTCAGATACCTAATTCGGTTGTTGAATAGCAACACCTAAGCATACAAACTGGTGGATTTGATTAAGAAACGGTATAGCCGATCGTAGTATTCGCAGATGTTATTTCTCCTTTTCAAGTTTCCGCTTTTCTTATACCATATACTTATATAAAACCTATATTAGCATACAGACGAACCACTCTTCACTACCGAACTGCTTTAGTCGCGGGAATATAATCGACCTGAAGATCTGGAGGACACGTGAATTCTTAATATTCTCATATGATTTAATTATCTCGAATATTTCTCCGAACGCGACGCGTATATGGTTACATCAGACGAGATTAAAAGGAACCTCCGAGTGCTTTGATAATTCATACGTCTTCCATGCCAGCACGGTTCGAAATCGCGTGCATAGCAATTATCATTATCGTTTTTAGTCGACCAGATATTCGAGAACTCCCCCTTATCTCGGCTGATATGTAACGACGAATCCCCTTGGGAGAAACATTCGCGATAATGCAAATTTCCCCAGACGAGAGGATAAGAATGCGCAAATCTTTCCTATGGTTACGGTAAAAGCAAACGAGAAATTGGCAAGAAATGGTATGTGTGTGCATGTGTGTGTGCGTGTGTATATATGTATATATACCATATAAATGTATACGCTATATTTTTGTATAATCAAAAGTTTTAATGGCTGATATTATCCGTTCTTTGCTCTTTTGTTTTCTGCCAAGAACAAGAAGATTAATTTGAATATAAGTTTCGCTCTACTCTCGCGGTTTGAAGAACCACCAAATACCAAGCTATACGCAGGGTTTCAGGTGAAAGGAAAGAGAATTTCTCTAGTTTTCGTCTATTTCAAAAGAACCGTGTCACTCATAGAGAAATGAATTATTTCAATTCGTATATGGAAACAGAGACGAGTAGGTGCTCCTCACAATGTGAAGCAGTGACTCCGGTTTTATTCTGTCTTCATTATTTCCGTATCCTGAACAAAGGAGAAAGAACCGACAAGACCAGCTCCTCGCTTATATTCGCGAAATTTTATGAAATAGGAAATACTCACTGCAAACGCTGGGATTTTCGTCTGAGCCATCAGGACAGTCCGTCTCACCATCGCAGTGCCAATGTGCAGGTATGCAGCGTCCGTTGGTGCACATTGACTCCGTACCAGTGCAGGCCTTGGTCGCTGTAACATTTTGAGCCGCGTCAAAAATCGATTTTTCAGTCAAACTTTGACCCGTGTTAAACATCAGCACCAAACACCACAATTCTAACATTAGCCAATCTCTCTTTCGCGGCATAATTATAATCTATGCTCTCTTTACCCGGCCGAAATATTTCCCGGAAAATATTCGTAGTTCGTTATATAAACGAGAGGAAAATGTTCGGCGAATATCTATTGATTTTAAATCGGCAATCGTACGGACAAAGATCAGCGATCAAAGAATTAACGTTCGCGCGGGTATCTTCCACGGAATTGGCGAGCCGCACGCGGAGCAAGTCTCGGATGCTGTAAACTCGTGAAGGCGGTAACTCGCCTCTATATATACCAGTCTTGTGCGGATCCAGGGACCGATTATCAGGCTAGACGGCCGAGGCACGAGAATGCATGTTCCATGAACGGTGGACCGATCTGAATCGATACGGGTCAATCGGGTCCATCGGATGACGATAATAACGCGAGGACGAGTCGCGGGGCAAGTATGATGAGCGATTTTTATTATTCGGGGGAGTTTTAAATGGTATTGAATTGGCTCGTTATTATTAGTCGAGACGTAAGAATCGATATAAAAGGAGTAAGAAAATTTTCCACCTCAGCGAATTGTGACGGACGAGGTTTCATGGTCAGAAAAATTCCCGTCTAGATTAAATAAAGACTGTTTGAAAAATGGGTAGATCATTTCGAACCCTACTCACTGTCGGAGTTGTTCGACTTCATATATGATTAATAAAATGAACAATAATAGTGAGGAAACATGATGAAATATGATGAAATAAGAAGAAGCTCATCCTTTTCATTGGATTTTTCCTTCTGCCTGTAAGAATACTCGCAAAAGCTGTGAAATTCCCATTGTATAGTATGAATATAACCGTTTGCTAAAGAGCCATGGCATTTTTTGATCGCTCGCGTTTACCCGGACGTTCGTATTTCGTGGAATTCTCGCGAGTCGTGAGGCCACGAAAAGAACTACATACGAGTATATATTGACGGGGCAACGAAATGGCGATTCGAAGTAAGTGGAACAGAAGGGCGACGAGTAGGGAGCGAGAAAATGAGCCAGTCCATACTGCGACTTACAGACTGGCGGACAAGCAAGTAAATCTGAACTGCTGCACTGGCTCTTGCGTATGGAAGCAACATTCTTATGACCAGAAACTACTGGCTTGATATAATCACTGGTCTGCCACCTCCGTCTTCTCCTCTTATCCATTCCCTTCGTTTCTCGAGTCAAGTTATACCGTGCCTTTACATATGTCGGTACACGGAAGCACCGAAGGTGGTCTCTGATCCATAGACGTCAAACGATCAAATCAAACATGACGGGGTTCATTTGCGTGGTATAAAATTTCAAGCCCAAACTCTTTGTTCATTTTCGTTCATTTTCTATCGCCCAGTTACCGCACTGCCTCCACTAACTTAGAACGTCGAAGAAGTGAGAAAACACGAGGGACATTCCCCCGGCTGCTACCGGTGCACTTATTGCAAAAACTGATTGCGAACGAGGATTTTCTATCCCACAAGGGTCGATGCGGGTACAACTTATTGTCATTCTCAGAGTCCTAGAATCTTTTAGTTCCGAACCCTAGGGGCTCGGGTCTTCTGGGACGCAGCTGATTTCCGACGATGCAGGGTATACGTAGGACTGTATCTTTAGAGAGTTTGGATCACCAACTTTTTCAATCAACTTTACAGGAATTTGAGAATACCTACACGAAAGCTGTGAAGAAGTCGTAGCGTTTTTTTCATTTCTTTTGTACTTTTTTATTGAATGAATTGATCGAAGAATACCGAACATTGTTTAATGAAAAACAAAAAAAAGAATTAAGATATTATTTTCAAATCTAAGTAGATTCGAGGCTCTCGATAAAATTCCAAGCAGACGAAAGGTCGTGTTGCCTGTGAGAATCTGACACACTTTTGTCTCCCATCTCCATCGTCTGTCCTACAAATTCAACAGCCAAACTTGGCAACGGTCCGAACTGATAAGGGCCTACCCGTTCCATTTGTATGGAGAAGTGTATTCCTGTAAAGGCATAATAACGTGCATGTATTACACACGCACAGTAATGTCTGTCCACAAAGTTGGTTTCAACTATAAAGTGGCAGAGAGATAGAGAAGAGGAGGAGGATGCGGAGGATGAGGAGAATGAGGATGAGGAGGACGAGGGTCGAAGTCGTCTGCTAAAACGTTCGAAATTCTCAACGTACCCTTGACCCACGTGACCTCTGGTCGTGACGGTTAAAATCCAGTGAAGAAAGAACTCCGAAACTTTCCAAATAATCAGTTGTTATTTACTTTTTCTTTCTTGCCTTCTTTCTTTATTTTTTGGTAGGGTAGGTTTTTTTTTTTCTTTCTTTTTGTTTTTTCTCGCCTCTTCTATGTATACGCGTGCGTTGCCTCTGTTTCGTCACATGTACGCTTGCGAAATTTTCCGACTAATTAAATTTAGGGGAATAGAAGAAGAAAGAAACAGAAAAGGAATGAAACTATCGAAGAAGTGAAACGAGCCAACTAAGGGTGACAAATTGGAGCCAGAAGGTTCAGTCTACGTATGCGAAGCTGGGTCAAAGAGATTTTCATACCAATGGCAATCTCTGATGTCGCAGACCGGGCTTCCCGCTCATATAAGAATACCTTCTCAATCTTTATCCACATCCTATATACACAAAGCTCTAGATATTACACGTTTAATATTTGACTTAGCGACTGTCTTTTTCCTCCAGTTTTCAGCCTGGATTTAATCTCGTACGTTGAAACTGGTGATTAATTAAATATCACGGTAAATCCTACTTTCCGAGCTTTTCAGACGTATAGAGAGAGAGAGGAAGGGGACAGATCTACTCTCATAATCGAGATTATGAGAATGAATGGTTTTTTTATGTGCTGGAAAGGTTTTTTTTTCTTTTTACCTTCCCCCTCGTCGTATTTCGGGTTCAGAGTGAAACGATAAACTGCGACGATGAAGTTTATAGAGATTTAATGGCACAGGTATATACGTGCAGTGGAATAAAGTCGACGCCAATGTGACAACCAGAAACAACGAACGTCTGACGTATACGCCCTATACGCAGTTCGCGAGGAGCTCTGCACCGGCAGCCTTTCACCATAATAATCCGGTATCAACGAACCCAAAGGCTGAATTGGCTTTCAGTGACTGATGCAACTCGGGCAAACCTTGCGCGCCACTGTGCCGCTGCAGTATCTCTACTATAGGCAAGGATAAATAACCCTGGGATGAAACCGCGCGATGCGATTCGGTAAAAATGGAAAAAGAATAATAAAAACAAAAAAAAAAAAGATCAACGACGTCTATCCAATCCGACCTCGAGTGCCTCGGGGGTTGAAGGCTGGGCTTTTCGTCTGTTTTAGCTTGTACCTACCTACCTGGCGCAATATTGGCTATATGCTTACCGTAGCGTACATTTTCAGTTCATAAAACGCGAGAGATAGAACCGTTTATAGAGTACGTATAGATCTAGAGTGATTTACGCGGGCAAAATATGAACAGAGAAAATAAAATGAAGAATGGGCTATAGTTGGCTTTTTCTTCATTTGTAATAAAGCTTCGGGATACAATATGCATCGGTGAAAATGACTGGTGCGATCATTTTTCTAGTTACTGTTTATCGGGTCAGGCACAGACTCCTCGGCGTCAATTTATCTTTAGAATATAGTATGAATGAGAATAAGTTGAATTAAAAAGCTTATTCGAACCAGTAACTAGGCTTTTAATATTCAAGCAAACGAGGGTCAGCAAAGTGGCGACGTGGCGTTAATGAAAACGGTTTTTCTAATTAGGTATACGGCTAAAATCGATGTCCCTCCAGATACGAAATTTGTACGTATGTTATACGCATATGTGGGAGATGAACACGGCTATATATACGAGAACCTCGAATTGAACGAAGTAACATATACCTGCATGTATGTGATGATAATAAATATTATGTACCATGTTTCGTTTTTCTGATACTAAAAAAATCCATTTTTTTTTTACTTTATAGGCAGAATTATAACGCAACCGGGTCATATTAGCCGCCCCATGTAGGTATATGCGTATATCGAATACTGCGACTTACGTATATAGCGTATAATGAACGATTTTCACGGCTGAAAAAACACGGTTCTAATTAACGAAAACTAATTCTTATGCATTTAGCCTGAAATGCCAGGACCTTGAAAGATGGAAGACTTCGAGCTCAAGTCAATTGATTATATTCCGCGTCAAATCGAAGCCGGCACAGCTAGCTTTTTGCAGTTTAGAATAGCTACGAACATAAAACGAACAATAGCACAACTACGATTAGCAGACAACAGATTTTTTCCCGTAAACTACGAGCAATTTAATGCAATCATCGACCCCGACCAAACCTGTATGATCACATGCCCGATTTATGAACCGCTCAGAAAATATTATTTAAAATATTATAGTAACGGAAAACATGCTGCGAACATGTTAACTTAGGAAGATAAAATATACATTTTTATATTATAAATAGCATGAAACTGAGAGCCTTTGCAGTGAATGAATGAATAAAAGAAATATTAAAGCGATGGAAAGATAGTAGAAGAACGCGCCGATAAGAAAAATACTTTGTAAAGGAAATATGTAAAATTTATTATAAAACCCCCCCATGCAATAAGGGTTGATGTACTCTCGGATGCAATAAACATACACACACATACAATTAACGAAAACAAATTTGCAAAAAAGGAATTGCAGGGTTTCTGCGTCTCCAGGGTTTTCTACGCCGCGCAACCCAGTCGCAAAGATCGATTCGTTGGTAATTTCGTCGGTTTTTCTTTTCCTTCTTTTCACCTTCATGTACTACGTATAGAAATATTCATATACGAGAATGAAGAAACGCAGAGTTCAAAAATACGAACAGAAGTTCAATTCCCATATACAGGTGTCGGAGAAGTAAATTCGAAGCATTTATACATATACAGAGACGATATTATAGGTTGCGAAAATGATTCCATTTTTTATTGATTATTTTTTTTTCTGATTAAAACTAATATATGTCAACTATATATTTATTCGTCTGTTGCAGTTTTTCTCGAACGATCGAAGGATACTGAGCTGACCAAGGGCGCGTCTGTCGCCAAGACAACCAATTAGAACCAATTGATGCCCGATTCGACTCGGTTCATATGAAGCAACGAGTCAATCTTCTTCGTATTCTCAAATGACCTTAACGACCTTACTCTTCCCCCTTTTACCTCGAGAGATGACCTTTCGCGGGAACAATAAACTAATGGGAAAATTTGTCAATAATCGACGTTTGAAAAATCTAAAGTACATATTATAAAGTCGTTAAGCCCAGTTAAATGCGCTCTATATCTAGAGTCTAGACTTTGTAGAGGGAGACGATTGGGAAAAGGTTGAAAAAAGGGAAAAAAAATAAAAATAAATGGATAAAAAGGGGTTCGGGTACTCGCGCTGCCGGGAATTTGTGCCTGGAGATAACGCCTGCAACAGCACGGTATTCGTACTAAAAGCGAAGCACATAGCGAGCAGGTAGGTACATAGACATACTAGTTGGTACAGACGTGGACCAACCGACCGACCGACCAACCGACAGACCGAGGGACAGACATAGAGACGTACAGACGTACAGACGTACAGACGTACAGACAGACAGACAGACAGACAGACAGACAGACAGACAGTCAGTCAGTCAGACAGTCCGGGCAACCAACCGACCAACTACTCGCGATCGATAAGACCGCGTTCTTCGCCTCTTGCCAATCTTATTCGTTCGCATCTCGTGTTATACTCGGGGCGCCGCTATCCCCGTTTGAGTAGTTATTTTTTCTTTCTTTTCTTTTCTTTTTTTTCTGCTTCTTCTTTCTTTACTCTTCATTTTGCATCCTTTTGAAATTTACCACCTTATCTTTGTGTATATAGATACCTATGTACCAGCTTTATGTCCCTACATATAGGTAATATGATAAGCGAAACTATACACGCGTATGGTATAGGCATGATATGTATATTAGATGTATTAGATACGTACGGGTATATAGAATGCATATAAAGTATTTATCTTCTACGTGCATTTTTCGAATATTTTTTTCTTCTACGAACAACACTATCCACGACCTAAAACTTTGGAAGTTTTGTATAACTGGTTCCTGAAATATAAATGAAATCCAGGAATCTAAACCAGTGAAATAAGTAAAAATATTATAATGTATGGGAACGGTATAGAAAAACAAAAAGATGAGAAAAAGTGAATTTACGGAATTCTCGGTTAGTCAACGTTTCTTCGATGCGAAATTATTATTTAAGCATCATTTGTTGTTTCTCAGATGTTTTTATCTCAATCCCAAATTCGCGTCGGGATGGGAATGACTAATGACTAATCGTATAATAAATCGTTATATACTATACCTACATAGTATTAATTGATTAATCACGTCTCTAGATTATGAACTCGCACATCCCCTTGCTTTATAAAAATTGTCTGAATAATTGATTAATAAATGAGGAGCGAAGTAGCAAAGGTTGTTATTTTCAAACTAAATAACTTAACAGTATACCTATAGATCCGAGAAGGGTATTACTTTCGAAGCCAAATTTTTTACCAAAATTTAAATACAGAAGAAGGAAAAAAAATTTCATCAAAAATTGAAATAACAGTTTTTGTTCCATCACTCCTGGAATATTTTAGTTACGTACGTATATAGGGAAAAAAAAAGAAGAAAATAAATTAAGTCTCCTCGCCAGCTTCATACATTTATATACCCTATTTAATGAAAAAGCTAAAATAATTTCAGAGTATTCTGTTGATTGTGAGTACGAGTGAAAAGAAATGAAAACGAGAAGAAGAAAAAACATTATTCCCACAGTTTAATCGAACTAAAAGATTTAGTTTCTCAGTCTCTATGGTACAGGCGACGTTCAATGTCGTTATAGAATTCAGATAAAGCGGGTTGCTGCTGTTCAAGTCAGAAAAAACTTTTCTCATTAAAGTATCTAGTATCCAGAATGATAAGAGGGACACTAGCGGTGCTGGCGTTTAATCTAGGAGTATACGTATCTACCTGTTCAATATAAAGTCAGCTGTAATGTGCTCCTGGTTGTATTTTATTCTATTTCATTTTCTTCTTATTCTTATTTTTCTCTCTTCAAAGCTTCGATAAGTATCACCGATTTATAAAAGGACTTCTCGACTACAAGTACGCGACGTGAAATTACGGGCTTCAATCTGCTCCAATAAACAATTACTTAATCTAACTAAAGTGTATAATCCTCCAGAGCTATCTGACAGCTTAATCCGAAGAATGCATTCACAGTTTAGATATAGGAAAAAATTTACCTCGAATGATTGAAATTTAAATAAAATAAAAAAACATAAAATCAAACGACTTTTGATGCCTATTTTTAATCACAAAATGAATATATCTTTTTTCAAATTTTTGATATAATACACACGTTGCTCATCAATTTTTCAATGCGTTATATACATCACAATCTAGAATAATGATCATGATATATTCTGTACAACGTCCTCAACGTTATCAGAGATATACGATTTCTGATGTACTCTGCAGTATATGACGTGGCGATAATGAGCTTGAATTCCAATACGAATCGGTGATGTGTCGAAGTGAGTTGCAGATTTTATCTAAATTGTATATACATATAGCTACACTACACATATTTCGTTATCCACCAGATTACATACCACAAATACGCAAACGTTTTACATCCTCGCGGTTTTCCTGCACGCAATCTACGCTAACGTATCACAAACGTAACGTTTTTTCAAGTGATCAAGTTTGTGCTTATTTAAGAATTATACCTACGCTTTACTATAATATCTCGGTTAAATAAACCAGTCAGTTTCATTCAGGAATTTTTTTTTTTTACCGTGTTGTGCCCCTCCACGTATGATTTATTATTTTCGTGTTAACTTTTACGGTAGAATTGATTGCATGATGAAAGCCGAGAGAAATAGTACATATAGTTAGCTACAAGTCTTCAGAATTCAATAAATCTCAAACTGTTATGTTGGATGCAGATAGAGATGACGATAAGCCATCGATCGTTCGATACAGTAATGATATCATTATAGCAGAACTTGGTCGTAAAATTGGAAATATATATATGAGGCATATATTTACAAAGTGCATGTTGAGAACAGGTAGGTAAATATGTTTTTCTCTTACCATTAGTGTAAAAGAAAATAATAATGGTAATTCTTTTGTTCAAAGGTGTGACGAAATTTAATTGTAAGTTATTCTTCCCGCGAGTGTTAATTCTAGGAGGTTTTGCACTCATGGCAAACATACAGTTATATACATTACCTGTAGAACTTGCGCGGTTAGCCAAAGCGTACCCTATTAGTATGTAAGTACCAAGTTCTGTAGTAAATGTTGAACAAATATTAAGTACTAATTCTGCAAAGAGTGCTTTAGCTAACTAAAACCAAATATGCACCACAAAAATGAACGAGGACCTTATTATACTATTTGTAGTTGACAAAAATGTATAATCGCTGGAACTAAGGTGCACCTATTTTTCCGCGCGAATGAATGTCCGCAGATTCTTATCACGCGATCTACTATTCACGACGTTGAACATATCAAAGATATGAACAATATCTCAGCCATTTGAATGAGACATGTTGTCTATATATAGAGTATGGTAATAATTGTATATAATACGAATACTCACACTTGCACTCTTCTGGATGTTCGTCGGTATTGTCAGCGCAATCATCGTCACCATCGCAGACCCACGTAACCGGGATGCATCTGCCATTACCGCAGCGATATTGTCGAAGGGGACAGGCGACTTCACCTGAAAGTTAATGGAGTCTTATAATATGTAGATCGGAAATAATATGAGAACAGAATCTTGGCTAGGAGAATTGTTGACATTATATTACCCGTATTGTACGCGATATAGTTATTATTATATAAGGGTTAGTATTTTTCTTACACGTGCGGAAGACGAGTGGCAGCTTTAAATTGTCTAATCTTGGCGAGTCCGATGTGCCGTAAGCTTTGAAACTTGTATTACTACAATAGCGAGAGTGAATTGAACCGCGCGCGCGACTGACATAAATTCCAGCTCGTAGTTGGTACAGTCTATTTGAAAATCATCGCTGATTTAGATATGATATAAAATATAAGGAATAAGGAAAAATAGTGAAAATTATATATATTTAATTAAACGACGAGCGAGATGAGGGACCAATTGAGTGTTTAATTACGTATGTCGTATGTCTTCTTGCGAATCTCTATAAGAAGATACTGCGCGATTGAGAATCGTGTGCGGAGGTAACGTTTGCCAAACGTTTGTTTATCTCGACGCCCGCGGGAACTCATCGGAGGAGTTCTGACGTATGTGACCTTGATTTAATTATACAAACGTACGTAAATAGTAGAGCTTTTTGATTTTATCTATTCTAAATAGCCAGCAGTGATATTATACACTGCGGGGTCAATTACCCGAAACGCATAACGTTAGTATATATGTAGGTATATCTTCAGACAGTAAGATTAATTATGTTATTCTATTTTTTGTCTTCTACTAATCACTGGATTTTTTTGAGAGCAGGTAAATATTACGAAATCTCACGTTTTTTACTTTCCATCCGCCGTTTTGAGACTTCGGATCTAGACGTATCCGGTAATATGATTAAAAAAATCCATCTCACGCGCCGTACCCCTTTCACTAAAATGAAATTTCTTTATTCTACGATCCATCATATCCTTTCAAGAGTGGTTTTTCGCTTTACTATACTGTCACAAGTTTCGGAGAAATATATAACACTTATATACTACGCACGAAATGTCGTGATGTTTATTTTTAAAAACTGACAAATATCTATTCCTCGATGATTGCGTCAGGCCAAAGAGATCAATTCATATCATTACTGTAGCAAAGATTTCAAGTAATCAAAATTTACGCGGATAAATAGTGATATCCTGATGGAAATACCGGACGACAACATATCTCGAATCAGCATATAATCTGTATACGTGTTTATTATAAAAATATCGATGGACCGGTTATGACTCACAAATCGGCTGATTAATAACATTATATTATTATTTACATGGTATTTGCTGATTATGAGTGATGAATTTTTTTTGCGCTCTCAAAATTGTTTTCTAAAATTTGTGTGTTGCGTTACAGTTGAATCGAAAGGGTTGACTTAGGTATAGATGCACTTTGCATATCCTCTAAGCGACACATGACCGCGACTAGCGCGTGGAAATGTTGACATTGGATACTTTCGAAAATTTCACGCAACGATGACACGTCAATAATACGACCGCGAGGCGAATGGTTATATCCAAGCAAATGCTTGCTGCGCGTCCACTGACGCGTCTACGTGAAAAACCGATGAATTAATCGTGGCAAAATATCGGAGAGAATAGATTATACGTTATTGAGGAGATCGTTGATTGTGTTAAGAACGATTGGAAGTCGACTTTCGTCGTGATACACGATCTCAGATTTAACGTAATTTAATCTTGACACTGGCCCAGTTAGCTTTATCTGTCAAGTCCGTGTATTATAATTCATCCATTTATCTACACGACGACATATCCACAAAGTCTTTATTATGACAGAATTGATAGATAGAATAGACCGATGAATCCAATGGTTGTAAGGATTGGTAGATAGCTACTAATTGTCTTCAACCTTAGCCTGTACGTGTATGATTATGTAAGCCGGTCTTGTACCGTAAAAACACGCGTGTGTATCGAGTTATCATACTCATTGTCATCAGAGATTCGGAGCATACCAACAAAACCACCTACACCATCAAAATATAGTTAAATGTCAAATATTTAAAAACACCTGACTTACTTTCGGTAGAAAAACCGTCGACGATGCTGACAGTTGCTATTAACGCAATAACAAATGGAAACACGGCTATTACGAGCCTGAAAATATTACTCCACCCCATGTCACCCCTCTGGTTAATACACGCAGCACTGATCCACCAGGCACCCTCCTAGTACCGTATTCTCTAGTTTCGGTGGATACCACCACTCCGAGTAAACACACTGAAAATTGTAATCGCACCGGAGACGTACGACTGTCTCACCAGCGTCGCTCGCTATAAATATATATGTTTAATATATCAGGTGAGTTAGAGGAGAAGGTGGGACGAGTAGGTGTGCGGTTTTTTTTCTTCTTTGATGTCGTGAGGGGTGAAAAAAAAATTTTAGAATGGTGGTCAGTGGCATATAGTAACCGCCCCGTCCAATGCACGTCTCACTCGCCCGGGCGACACGGGAGGAACTGGTGTGACGCACCGAATCGCGCCACCGGCGCGCGCACCAATGTATCCGGCGTTGTGTAGGCTCCTAGGCTGTTGTTGAAGGCACAGCTACCGTGCCGACGACGGCCCTATGTTCGGTGTTCGACGCTGCTTCCCCTTCACCGGGTCCGTAGACCTCGAGGCTCGACCGAGGCAGGCGCTTCTCCCTACCTCTCGACTATCGCGAGAGTCTATCGAATCACGAATACCGTATATCTCGAGATTTCCAAACTACGTTCCCACGTCATTTTTCAGTTTCGTACAAATTGTTCATTCATGTGAACTCATGAATCACAGTAATGAACGATTCGTTAAAACTTAATGCCGCCACCTGAAACGCGAGCTATGCTTTCACGTATGACACAGTATGATAGACGATTACAGTCACTTTATCGTATGCGATGTAACGTTCGGTGGTCCACGTGTGCCGGCGGCGGCACCGGCAAATGCAAACTGTGACGTCATGGGAACGATCACCAGTTCCGTGACGTATTTATGTTGTCACCTAGCCTAGTACATACAGCTCACAAGAGAGAAAGAGATTGCGAATGTGAGCTCGACTCTGATGTTAGTACCGTTTCGGGCTGTAGGCGCTTGTTCTTGACGATCGACATGTCGACTGATTAGTGGCGTGTTTTTGACCGCATTAATAACGCTAATTTCTTCCACGGCGGGACACACATATCTGATTTTTTCTATTTACTGGAATTATACCTCGCCTGGATAACAACAAATATATCTGTTTTGTCCGTGAAGTAACGCCGGGCAATGAGGCATGACGTATTTTCGGATGACTTTGAATTTTCGTATTGCTTATATAGATCGAGCGGAATTATTTTCAACAAGGCTAAGGTCGTGTGGGGGCAAGAACATGTATATACCCGTAGGTAATCGAAGCATTGGAACGGTGGACATACGATACGGAAAGTTTTATTTACCGAATAAACTGTACAAATGAATAGTTTATTCTCCGCGCGTTAACTTCGTCAAACCAAATGTCTTTTGCACGTGGCTATTTATCCAGTCTATTGTAACGCAGTTGGGACTACATGTATTTACGTATGTATGGGTGTACACAGGTGTGCGGGTTTCTCTTGCTGTCATGGTTTGCAGTTTTCGTTTCTGTTCCATATTGCAACAATCAACTAATACCTACCAGTTTTTCGAGCAAACAGATGTATCCCCAATACTATCACGTCTTCGAATATCTTGTATCTTTTTATATGAATAATAAAAATGTAAAAATACTGATTCTATTACCATAATGCCAGTGATAGCATAATGTCTTGTTCATTTGCGTAAAGGTATGTCAAGTAACAGTCTTCGGAGACATAAAATCTCTTCTCTGAATATATTTGTACTATGCCCTTGGACTACGTGAAGTCTGGCAAAAACTATAATTGCAAAGTATTAATGATGACAAAAAAAAAAACGAACAAAAAAGCTGTTTTCAGTTTACTTTGAACCACGTAATCCTTTACGTCCATCAACGTTGAAATACTGCCAATATCTATTGACTACGATGCGCGTCATGCGGAGTCATCTTTATTCAGTGCTGTCAAATTAAATCAGAAAATTTCACGTAGCTAATTATGTTCTATGTGTTTGATAGATGCGGTGTCATATTATTAACGATAAAATCACCAGATAAACGATAAAACTTTTAGAACACTGATCAGGTGTATCATACTTTGCCTGTTCCAAGCCCCGAGCTTATTGCAGAAATTTGAGAAAAAATATCATTTAGCTGCTTCAATGTGTGAATTCTAAAATTCTGTATATAGGTAGAATATTTCCAAACACATAACACACCAGTTTTTTCCTGGTTGGGGGCGTCCGTAGCGACAAATTAGTAGCAATAACATAAATACATGGAATAGGTCAGTACCCCGAAGCAGTGGCATATGATCAGTGAACCATAGAGGTAATAAAAATGAGATTACCATATTTATCATGTTTCCACTTAACAACCCGCAGAGTTAAATTATCCGATAAATCGTGATCTGTAATGAGAATACTGATAAGCGCGGTGGTATGTATGTGTACATAAGTATATATGTATATATTATAGTAGGACATGTATTTATTCACATAACGTACGGCGCAATAACTGATTATCGCATTTAAGTATGTTATGAATAGCTAATATTTTTTAAACATGATAAACATATCCGATAGCATTTTTCGTATTAATTGTGTCACAGCTCTCCTTCCGGCCCTGTTATCACAGTTAAAATGTTATTAACGAACATATTATCTATATCACGCGATAGAATTTCTTTCTTTCCTATCTGGCATATCAAGCACGGCACCCTTTGATCAAACTTATAAGCCAACATGTACGTAGTGTAAGTTGCGGTCAGCAGGAGTACGCGTGTTTCGTTCATTGTATTCTTTTCCTGTTTGTTGTTGTTTTTTTTCTTCTTTTTTTTGGCAAAATTGTACCCTTTTATGAATGTTAAATGAAGTGCCATTATTGGTGAATTATTATTGACCATATTTTAGTTGTTGTTGTTCATCTATCTCTATATCCCAGCGACTTAAAAAGTTTTAAAAACATAGATAGATGGATTGATTGATTTTCCTATTAAACGATAATGTTAACGCATGCGATGTATGGATGAAGTTTATTCTCAAGCCAAAAAGAAAATATATGATAACTCGAGCTTGCGTAGAAACGAGTCACATTATTTTGCTCAGTATAACTAGTAACATAAATCAATTCCTTATTTACTAACTCTCTGCATAATAAGTAAAATGAATAGTATTTTATCTCATTTAGAGATAAGTGTGATCTTTCTTCACTCTAATAATCGGGTCATTTCTTTGCACAATATTAACAACACTTTATGAATAATTATTTATGTATGTACTTCTGTTTGAAAAAATGAACTATTACTAGATCTACATTGCTTTGCCGCTAGATTTTACAAGCTTATTAGATTCACGTGTTATAAATAACTAAAGAATCTATAGAAAAATACATTTATTTTCTTAAATTATACAGGCTTGTTGTGAGTATATAGTTTTCGTAATAGTTGTGTATGAATAAAATAAATAAAACGAGTATTTGGTATCGGGATTATCAAGCGCTAAAACTAGTAACTAGGTACAGCATCAATATGATTCTTTTCCTTAACGAGAAACGTAGTCTTCAATATTAAGGGTAAATTCATTGTCTAGCCTGATTAAAATATTTTATCTAACGTTTGAAGAGAGACATATATCGTTTTAAAATGCCTCATAACGCTAAATGAAGATTAGCTTCAAATTGGCTAAAGGAATAATAATAATTTTCTGTTTCCAGCTATATTTCGAAATCTTAAAAATAATTAAACACCGGTATCAGTTGAGCAACAGAACGAAGCCTGCTCAATCACCCTTCTTACTAATATATCAGTATAAATATTCATATTGTCATACACTTATTATACCAATACGGACAGACTAATCCTCGTAATACTAAGATACACAAGCGTTACTCTTGCCCAATACTTGTCTAACATTTCCAAACAATTATGTAATTTAGTAGACAGATCACAGCGTCTTTACAATTCCAAGGGATTAAATTGTAAAATATGAATTTCTGTTTATTTTCTTAGTTTTTGTCCTTTAAACAGTCTGAGCATTGAAATGGTTGTGATCTACGCTTTTCATTTGATGTATCGTCAAAATTCTATCAGATTAACTTCCCTGTTAATAGTATTAAGCCCTGACGAAGTAACAACAGTAGTTTTCAGATGTCTGACGTGAGATCTAAAGCTTGGGACATTTTCCCAAGCTTGATCTCTGACTACCCCTTGATTTCTTGGGTACATCAACAGCGGATCTTTACCAGTCTTCTTGCACAATCTTTCCTGTAACATGATCAGTCTAGACCTCCAATATTCGTAGCTAGACTGTCTCAATACCGTTACCCACTGTTCAACTTTAGACTCAGATTGAGCACTGAATACATGTCTTTTCTCATGCTCGTCTCTAAATGATATACTAAATGCAAATGCCCCTTCCGTTGTTGTGTCTAAGTTGATACTGCAGTTTTCTAGTAGAATTACACCCGATGGCTGCTTCGTTTCAATTTGACCGAGTTCGTTGATCGTAAAGTAGAATAGCAGATTAGATTTTAGCTTGAACCATTTTTCCTTAAAACCTGTAAAAAGTCAAGTTAATATTGAATGAGCATAAAGGAATGTTGGCTTTGTTTGTAAACCAGAATCTTGTGAATATTCAATCGTTTCTTTTCATCTCTCAAGTTAGCTAGAAAAAGAAACTTCCCGTGGTAATTAATGTGAGCATATAAATTAACCGACATTTTTCCTCCGCGAAGGTGGTTGAATTCTTTAAATTGACTCAAATTTTTTAGGTTATGTGGACACAGCCTTGATCAGTTTGTTTATCGATTTAATTATCGTTGTGAGGTTGTTAGTGCGCGAGAATTACGTGGTTATATTTACTACGCAGAAGTTGAGGTTTAATTATTCAAAATTTATTGATAATAGGCTGGTGATAACTGTGTTTACTAACCTGACTTGTGTGCCCTTTTATGATTAAGTCGTCCTTCAAGATCAGCAGGTCCGTTACTAGCTTCAGCGAGTTCTTTTTCGTTAAATTTCATTTTATAATTATTTCTATGGAGAATACACTGTCATTACGTAGCTTTAGAGATAAAAGTAGTAATCAGCGTTCAAACGCCCAGTATCAACATAACCTTTTTCGGACTTCAAATGACAGATGAAACAATTTTCAATGCTTAAGTTACCTCTGTAGTCGATAGATGACGCTAGCTACTAACGCAGAATTTAGTTCACGCAGAAATATTCTGCGCATGTTATATGTATATCGTTATAAATTAAACGCTCTCGTTTTGAAACCTCATTTTTAATGAACTGTTCTTTGTATCATACAGGAAGTTTCTCAGTTTACTCATTGAAAAGGTTTTCAAGGTTCTTTGAGTAGCGTTTTAAGTAATAAAAGTATCCGTCATATCATGTATCAATATTTGAATCGTACAGAGAATTGCATTTGTAATTTTGGTGTATGTCATATGACTCGATTCAATTTCAGAAGAAATTCACTCTATCCGAGTATACTTGCGTTGCTCTTTTAATATGGATATTTATATCAACGTAATCAATTCTCTGTACCTCGTAAATCTCTACAGAAACCAAGATAATATAAAATAATTGTTTTCTTACCGAACGACCGGTCGTCATTATATATTTATCTTTTACAGCATAGTTAACGATTGTATTGCCACTCGATGCTATTTCAATTACATTCGCCATCTAATATAGAGACTATACTATACTATACTATACTAATATATAGACTATAACGATGCAACGTTCCGAATTGCCGTATTTCAATTCTCTTAAGTAATTTATATCTATATGGGTAACAAGAATCATCGAACTATCAGAATTATCAATCTTGTGTATAGTTCAGGGAATTCTCTATAATAGTAAAAGTATTTTCTGCCAAGAAAAAGTCTATAACTAAATAATCGTAAATAATGAAACTTCTGCGATGTCGTAAAGTTATAATACGATATCACGATGTTATAAATCTCGTCATATACTTGCATAAAAGTATTGGTTTCTCTGCTTTTCTCTAACATATTGATAAAGGTGACAATTTGATTATTCATTGCTATCAGGTAGTCAGTCATTACGAGCAAAATAATACACCCCGGCTTGATTTTTGGCGTCCTAAATGCGAATAAATGTGTTAACAAAATCTTAATCATGTAATATGGCCATTTTTTAAATTAGCCGACTTACTATGGTAGGAAAAGAAATGCTCAGGTGTGGGCAGAGACCATAGAGGTCCCAAAGAGCATAATCGCCTAGATCTCCAACGTCATTGTGATCGCGTACGAATTCTGAATCTATAATAACACAAGTAATAACTCAGAGTCCGGAATTAGTAATAAAAGTAATAGCTACCTATTTTAATGATCCGTATATTATATATTCCATTGCCGCAGAAAATTGACGCTCGTAGATCGAAATATCAGTGCTTATAAATTCAACAAATTTTACGCCTAGGCCCTCAGTAGTTGTTGACAATTCGAGATTGTATTCCACAGAGCGTTCAAATCCTATTCACCAAAATGTGGACTCAAAAGCTACTCTCAGTTTTAGTACTCATTTCTGTAAGCCAAGCGCGTGAGTATGACATTCGAACTGTATATTTTTCCAAAGAATTTTATTCGACAATTGAACGAGTGCTCGATGAGGCAGATTATTCGCTCCGAAAAACGTGACCCTTTTTTCACTCAGGACACCTGTCTGCTCCGCTGAGGACATGCTTTCGATCATACGTCTTTTATCACGGTTTAGTTTTGAAGTGCGTTGAGTGAGAACGCGCGTTGTACAAATGGTTAGAGTCATTCTTTCAAGTGGATTATACACCGCAATTTTTATGGCTCCGCGGAAGAATGTGATTTCTTGTTTTTCAGGGGATGATCTGTATTGCTTTGAGTTCCGAAAATTCTTTTATCATTTTCAGATACTTTACACCATAAGCTAATTCCGGCTACGAATGGTAAGCTACGAACAGTTCCTTTCACGACCTATACATCGTCGTAACTTCGTCTTAAACGAAAAGGTAAAAACATATTTCTTTGTTCACCAGAAGACTACATCCCCGAGGGTGTATATGTGCTGGATGGCGGCGATGGTAGGTCTATCGTTTTCAGCATTACTACTCGCTTCAATATCATGGTTCGTATTTCATGAACCAGTTGAATTTTATCTCGTACAATGAATTCTACCAGATTGAACCCGCGGCCTAGATTAGTAGGGGTTTGTCTAGTCTAAATCATTTAAAAAATTCAGTCACAATTTACGAAAAATGCCGATTGTTCTTTACTTTTCTAATAATATTGTCTGAACAACCAAAGCATCATCGCTGTTTCATAGGTGGTAGATATTCAAACGAGTAGCAACATTATTTCGTCAGCCACAAACGAAAGCAGTGAAATTCGAATTGAACAAACTTTTCTGTAATACTATAGAAATTTGAAGAAGAACCTTTACTTCTCATTACTCAAACTCCGTACAAGGCGATTTCGAGAATTGTTAATTAATTAATTGACATAAATAAAAATTCATCATATCTGAAACTTTTTTCCCGAAACTTTACGAGGTGAGGTGGGCGAGTGCAATAGGGTAAAGTTTTTCTTGAGGTCACATCAATTTTCACATCTCTTCTTACCTCTGAAGATGTTCTACGAAGCTTTTGGTTCGCAGATAACAGGAGAGGTTTTGTGATTACACGCGACACAACCCCCAACGGCGTGAAAGTGAACGCCGGCTTCCAGCTTTTTGAAATTCCAATCGGACCCCAGTTTTCCTATATCAGAGAGAAAGACGCGAGCGAAGAGCCTGTACGCGAAGGTAACTGTAAAACAATTTAAAAACCTCACAATATCCCGTACCCTGGAATTAAAAACCCATAAGGATTATCAAATCCTAATTCCAGATGAATTTTATTCTTCTTCACATTCCGGTAAAAGACGGTATAACGTAAAAGTTCTGGCAAGCATTCGTACGCGGATTTCGTAACTTTTACGAATCGCTGAAATCTCTATACACAACGTGATATTCGATGAGTTAATCTTCCATTAAATACGGAATCGTTTCTTTCCGTATCTTGTAGAGCCTGTAAACTCGGTGTGGCCGTACGCTTCCCTAAGGAGATCAATGAACAGTGGGAGAAGCGAAGCAAATGATGAAGAAGAACAAGAACAGCACATAGGGAGTCTTCAAGAAGCTTTCCCCTGGGGAAAGGGTAATTATCTATAACTTATGCAATATTAAATTGCATCGTGTTGTAATATAATTGACTTTTAACATTATTAACTTGATATTCTCGTTACCGTTTTTTTTTTTTTTTTTTTTTAATCGAAAGATCACGGGAAAGTACAGAGTCATATAAATATACAGTTAAGAAAGCATTGCACAAGTTCGCGTCCCTGTTGGGAGGTTTTACCCACAAATCATTGCTTGTAGGTTCTAGAGCGTTTATTCCTGAAGAACCAGCCCGAAAAAATGAAAAACTCTCCGCTGGGCTCACACTTTTTGGAATTCCTGTAGGCCCTCAATTGTCCTACAAGAGCAATAAAAAAGAAGACGGAACCGGGACAGAAGCCGGTATGTATATAGCCCAATTCTAATTGCTTCGATCTGATATAAAGAAATATAATCAAATCGAGTGTTTTTCTACTGTACCTATATACTGCATCATATAAACCAATTGAATTCTCCTGATAATCTTGCATCGCGAATAACGGGCATAGCCGTAATTTATACTGTACAGCTGAGGAAATTTTAATTGAAAAAATAAAAAAAAATCCGGTCACGTTCTCATAATTATAACACGATATTGATATAATGGTCAAGATTCGTGAAGGCGATTGGTGGATAATGAGCCGCATAGAATCAGTTATTACCGTGAAAGTTTTTATGTTAAATAAAATTTTAAGGTGTATAACTTGAAGTCTGTATGTGTATAATTGTTGTTGTAGATATTTTAACTATATTTGGTCCTCTAATTGCAAAGTTTGAACGCATCGTGAAGAAATTAGTCACCGAATATGTCTTGGGATAGAAAAGTTCGACGAAATCATTCTTCGATGGACATGGTATAAAGACATGTGTCTAGTAAATTTCTGGAGGAATAATGAACCAAAATTATAGATCAATCATGACGAGCCTCGACGATTGATCGAATATTTTTGATAGAAAATTTCCTTTCGAGAAGGAAGGAAATTTCATACGGAATTGTGAGAATGTACATCCGAATATATGTATATTATAATCTGAATATTGAAAATAATAAAGTAAATGAATGAATTATAGTTTTATAAATTATTTCTATTTTTTTGTTCTTGTATATCTAATACTTTCTATGTAATAAATATTCGAGCACTTTCATCTCACTTTATATCACGACAATGCAAATTGTTTAGAACATTGAAATTTGAACGATAGATTCAAGCTGGACAGGTGAAATAAATCTACATCAATAATATATTTCATTACATTATTTTGTCAGATAACTGTTTTAAAAGTATACTGCGGGACTCACATCGAATATAATGAAAGGAAAGTATATATTACTCATAATTTATAATTTTGTTACAAGCGATCGTGCAACCACCGTAATTATATTATAGTCATGCTATCGCGTCTATAAAATACATAAAAAAATATTAATTTTTAATTAGTTGATAACTCTCAGCATTATGATCGTTGGTTTAATAACAGAAGAAAGATATCCAGTCGAATATATTCTACCTTCGCTAACCGAGGAAAAAATTAGTTTCACATTTTATCGTGAAATATTTTATTTATTTGAAATTGTGTAAATCTAAATAAGAATTATTTGGTAGATATACAACATCGGAGAGCCAGGGTCAGTTGGTCAAACGCCTTGCAGGCATAATTATGTTTACAATTTCAGTCGAAAAGATTGCAACAATACGAGCCAGGATAGATTTTAGCCAGAGAGGCACCGCTTTACTGATATCCTTGGACATCGATGTACGATGACTGAAAGAATGATTCATAATTATAAGTTCACAAAAAATTTCAGGCGAGACTAAATCATCTCATCAATGGTCTGCTAATTATGGGTTTTACCCGTTTTGAAGTAAGAAATATACCTATGTATAACGGATCGGGTATGGAAGTTGTGTTCCATTGCAACAAAAAGACCTTGTGTTGCCTTGGTTTAGAGAAACCTGTTTTAAAAATGTTTTAACACAACTCGTTATCCACCGCTGAAAAATTATTTTTCGGTAATAACAGACGCGAATATCGATCCCGAACTTCTCAAGGAGATTTTAGAATGGTTGGTGCTATCACACACTTTTGGCATTCGAAGAGTCAAGTTCAACTATAAGGAGTGAGTATAGAATAGATCTGTAATTATTTTGTTGTGGAACTTCGTGGATTTTGCTAAAATTTCCTTGATAAACTATAGTAAAGTGGGTCCAGTTTTTGTATTATCATTATTATTATTATTATTCTATGCATTTTAAATTTTCATCCGGGTATATAGTTTCCCGAAAGTCCTTAAAGAAATTCATTCCAAAATACGATGTACACCTGTATTACATTTCTTGTTTTGTTTATTATGATACTACCATGTGAATTTTTTTGTATATACACCCCGATTTGGCATCCTTAAGACTGTCTTGAAAGGAAAAAAATAAATAATGGTCTGAAAAGCCTGACACTCGCTGAATTGTATGGGAAAACCGCGCGGTTGGAAGAACGAAGAACAGGTTCCACGTCATTATTTTTAATCACGGAAAAAATTAAGTTTTTTTTTTTTTCGGTAAACAGGAAAGCTAGGCGATATGAATGGAAAACACCACGGGTTATTCTATTGATACAATACACCTATAGGTATGTACTGCCAAATGCCAATGCAATGAGTTCAAAGACGATCGCTTGGTTCTATTTAAACGGCGCCGACTTTAATTGATTATTTTTCATTGCTTATTGATGGTATCGGATGTTTTACACTGCTATGCAATTCCAGCGATGCTATTGCAATTGGCTTTCCGATACGCATGGAGTTTCATCGAGTACTAGACATACATACATATACAACTGAAAGTGGAACGAATAATGTTTGATTCGTTGATGCTCCGTTACGTAGTCCAAGGCTTATCATTAGTGTGCGAAATTTCAAATTTTTGTAAGTAGCGACGGATTATAATTGAACCAAAATAGTGATCCTTGGATACAGTTGTTATTGAAAAACGCTTTTTATATATTTTCAAACCCATGTTTAAAATAATGGATACAATAGTTCCTGAACAAGGACTTTTAATTGAGTTTTAAACATTTTGAATAACGACGACTGATTGGTCTAATCTTTTCATCTTAGATTCTGTGACTCGTTTGGTAAGTAAAAATAACTTGGTCAATTGGGCCTCCAGTTCGAGTCTTAATATGAATATGAGACAGTAAAATACGCCATGCTTTCCCAGATCAACGATTACGTCAATAATTTATTATTCCAGTTACGAATCTGCCTCGACCGGGGCGATAATAATAATTACAACGTTTTCAACAGGCATTCGCAGAGCGCTTAACGCATAGATAAATCAGACCTTTAATCGATCGGAGATTTTGAATACAAAGATACGAATGGTTCCGTGTTTCATAATCGCCTAGTTTAATCTTACGAAATTAAAGAAATCACGACATTTCGAGCGACTTTTAAAAAGGTGAAAAATATCAGCTTCGTAATTGATTTTATCCAATTGAAAGTAATTTCGCCGGTTGATCGATGGCCCAAGTAGTCCCGATAACTGTCATCCAGGCAAACGAAGGTCCCAGTCCTCTGGTAAGAGTTTATGCTAATGTATTATCAGAAATGTCATTGTAATTTATCAAACTTAACTATCTCTAATTCGTGTGATTATTATTATATACGAGTGATAATAATTAAGTAATGAAATCCTACTCCATTACTCATTTATTGCTTCTCATTATTCTCGATAGTATCTATGCTGAATTTCGGAAGCAGGCCTAACTTCTTACCTTCCTTGACCCGTTTGCCAGCTGGATATAAATTGAACACACATGAATATGAATTAGCTCGATCGTTTTTCGCAAGATGCCGTAATTCATTAGATCTAATCAAGCGAAGGCTGATAACATTATACGCGTATTAAGCAAAAATATTTGTTTTAAAAAATATATGACTGTAACAAAGTCATAATATGCTCGATTCAATTTGAAATTATCCTGCAATCAGAATGAACTGCAAAAACCTAAACCTCACGCCTGAATCAACCCCTAAAAATTCTAATACCTGGAGCAGGGATTTACTAGCTTCGAAACTAAACTATCACGATTCAACGACCAACGGTTTAACAATCGACGGTTTTTCTGAAAACTGATCTCCGACATCATTGAAGCCTTCTCATCGCGTAGGAATTGATCTAATTTTGACGAGTTGGGAAGAGTTCAAGAAAACGTTCGGCATTGAAGTGGCGATCAGATTTTATCAAAAACTATGTCACTGGAATGTCAGAAAAAACCGTCTGGGTCGCAGATGGTACCAAATCGAGATATTTTTTGGCCACCAAATTCGGTGAATGCCGATAGATTTGTCATCTCATCGAGCTCTGCTAGCACTGGCAATTGGCATTGAAACAGATATTAAACTTGGCCTTGATTTCATAACATATTAGAAAACCTCACTCATCTATCCCGACTAACCGCTCCGATCTAATCGGTGTCTGGTGTGTTTGGGTATATATCATTGACGTCGCTCTTTGATTATGTCGAAATAAATATCGATTTTCATTGCTGGGACGCAATCCTGCCGAAACCTTCCCGATTAACACATTTTCGTTTGATATCAATTCTGTTCAGTCGAGGTTACGGCTCTCGATTATAAATTCAAGCAGAAGTACCTGCTGTGGAGATACCCAAACCGTATTATACCTTCGAAAGCGAACTTGGGCTTGAGGACACTCAAAGAATTTAATCAGAGATGCGGTAAAATGAGAAACGATTAGTAGTAGATAAATGAATAGACGATTCATTTCATTATGACATTCGTTTCATTCATTTTTCATATTACTTATTCCCCGGGTCTTCTTGTTTCAGGGAACAGAAGCCGGAAATGTATTTGAGGGTATATAACGTAATATAGAAAATCTGTTGGCCTCAATATTGTAATCGCGAATTAATACGTGACAAAGTGTGAACGACATAATTTTGTGAAGCGGATCATTAATCAATCCTGAACTCCTTGAATTACGTGTGCCTTACGTCACATCGCTCCCTGTATGCTAGGCGCGGATGGATGAGCTAGCCGTTTTTGAGTGTCATCATCGGATCTCGTCTGTATCAGCAGTTATCCACTTGTGGAAGAATGTAACATAGTGACCGCCTTTATGCGAGCATGAAGACTCGTTGCACGACTGAGCCACTGGCAAACGTGAAAGGAACGTCTTCCCGATTGGCTTGTACTCGGGCTATTCGCGTAGGATTACACGATATGAACACGTCAATGTCCTCATCATTCCTCAATTTGTACTTTCCTATGAAATCTAACTTTAATATTCCCTGAGGCTCGTGCCCGAGGGCTTAGGAATACTTCCAGATGTATTCGCAGAGGTATTAGGCGAACAAAAAATGGTGATAGTTACGTATGTGGAAATTATATGGAATCGAGTTTATCGGTTAACTATTGGCACATCTTCGATCCTTTTTAATATTTTCTAAAAATAGTTCTTCAGATCGTTGGTCCCGAGTGCCTCCGATTTCGAATATTCTTCGAAGAGCTTCGGTCTCGATTATCAGATCTTATATGCATATTACACAATCATTTCCTTTTATGATCCTTTCTCATTCTTATACTCTTCGTCACGGTTCAGTCCGCAACTTTGTAAGGTCGTTAACGAATGAAGTAATTATAATATATTTTAATGATTTTCGGCGTTTTCGTTCAAGAAACAAGGTACTATAATATTTATCCATTTTCGGCTGGTGCCAGATGAGACTTTGTTTAGTACGTACATACATGCGTAGTGCTTTGATTCATCTAATATATGCAGAGCATAAAAAGTTGGAACTTGAGAAAAACCAATGATCATATTTGTTTTATTCTTTCTTCTTATGCCATTGAGCAAAACGAGTTCGACCGCTTCTTACATTGCATAAGACGAAACTTGCCCGAAGACGCGGCGCTCAGGAGAACTCAGGTAAAATGTCATCGAACTTATGTAATCGAAAGTGTTACCTAGTCCTGTATATACATCCAGTCTCGTAACCACATGAGAATCTTTGCCGATGCTTTCGGAGGTGGATAGCCCGCCTTGGATAGCCTTGGGTTGGGCTGGTTTAACCCGAATGTATGTCGCGTCGTCTGATACCCACGGATATGTACCGGTATACTTGTATCATCCAATTTGTGAATGTTTCAACATTTCTTTATTTATGGAATCTGGGCGGTGGTGGAAGGATAATTGGTCGAGGTGTAAGAGGTTTCGAAATGTTTAAATGTATAACGATTTTTGAAAATATCTTATTACATATTCGCTGCGAATTGAGGAATTCGTTAAGCTCACGTACCTTCGTGTCAACGATACGTCTGAATGCATGAACAGTATTCGATAAACTTGATACCCTTATCACGTATATCGTTACTTGGTCAGTTTTTAATCATATAATGATTTTAGGAAAGACAATTTCGAGTTTAGTATCGTCGTTGGACCTATTTTAGCGAATGAATCTAGAAGGAAGAGAATTCAGGTTGTAATTTCCTGAGGAATCTACTGATCGTGAGAAAGTGGTAAAAGTGAATAAAATGTACCCCCATACGTTACTGATCCTTTAAGATACGATTTTACGCATGAAGTAATGTTGTCCAAGTAGTATAATATCTTTTCTCCCTGTAATTGATAATTTAACTTTTGATGCATAAGATTCTTTTATAGAAAGTGTAATTAAATTATTCAATTGTAAGATCTTTGCACTCATTGTCATGTGCCGGTGAAAGGTTCACTACTAAAACTGAATATAATACTTCATAGATTAATTTTACAGGATTTCGTGAGAATAATAATTAATTACGAAACCGGAAATAGTAGGCCGGTAGACACGTAGGCACGTAGGTTATTATTTTTTCTCGTGCCTCACCCACACAACACACAACTCCGAAAAAGGACTTCCGAAAAATTTCGCAAAAAGTCCCATCCATGCTGTTCTATAATAGATCTTACAAAGTTAAAAGACATACCCATTGTTCATGTCCTTTGCGATCAGTCTTATAAAAGTAAGCTACGCGCAACATATGAAGAACATTCTATGGATGTACGATTTATGATACCTACTCATCTTTCTATGTGATCATGACCAAAATGCTTCAATGAAATATGAAATATTTTAAAACACTCGTGTCATATAACTCGCAACCTATTATCTTAATGTCATGCGCTATGATATTTGCGAGGGAAGTTAACAGTAGAATTTAGTATTTGTCGACTAAATTTGAGGTTCCTAGAGGGTCAGTGGTCAGCCAATCGTTCGTAAACTCTCTCATCATCAGCTGATCCCCCTTCTGAGGACCTGGACGAGTGAGAAGAACCAAAGAGGTCTTCAGTTCAGTTCGAGGACAGTACATCGCAGACTCCCCGACTGGTGGACTGCCGAAACTTTTTAGTGTCCCTCATGTGATTCCGGGACAACATGTGGTTCACTCTATATTTTTTGTGTAAGTCTTATTTTGTAGGTAAATTCGGTTTGTAAACAGTGATCAACTCGTGGTCGATGTGGGCGTGATTAGTCATAACAGATGGTCAGTGTGAGCGGATTTTTTTTGAGTCGTTACTGTTTACGTATTTATCGCAGATTATTTACTTGTAGTTGAATTAGGATCCGTGACAATTATGAATTACACGTAGTGCGCGTCAAGTGCGAATTGCGGATTCAAACACGGTGCTTGATTAGGTTTTTGGCTCCGGAAAGATTTACGTCACGTTTTTAGAGCGTAGTGGTATCACGCTATTCTTTATAAATGGTTCATTAATTTCAAATTCAAGAGCATACCGCGTTCTTGCTACTTTCGTGTGGCCTTATGTTATCGAAAAGAGAAAATTTACCAATAGATATGATGAGTGGAAAAGTACTTTGCAGAAGTAAATCGATTGAGAGGAACTATCACTTTTACTATCACTTGTTCCCTTCTTCTTCCCGATCTAACAAAAAGTAGTGAAATGACTAATAGCCGACTCGTGATCTTCGAAGATAAACTCAGTTTTAAAAATAACACCATTTCGAGATGTTAATGTGACTTTTAGATCGCAGAAGTGCACATAAATTTGGTGACTCGATCTCGCCGATGTACGGAGTCATCGACCTGTAATCTTTTTGCCTCCAGGGGCCATATTTTGAGGAATTGCGTGACGGCAGCTGTTTAAAAGAATAGTTTATCTAGCGGGTCAAATCGTGAAAGTACATTAAACAATGATGGGCATTCTCCTCGGGTTTATTGTTAAAATATCCTGTAAAAGTCCTAGCTATAAATATAAGAATGTCATTCAATGAGATAAAATATGGTTTATAGGCACACTCGCGCGTGTGTATTAACCGCGCGATTAAAATCGGTGATGCAATTGAAAAGAAAGTGAACTCCTTATGCAGAACTGTGCCGAAAATATTGACTGGAAATTATTTTAATTGCCCGGTGCTCCAGATTCGGGTGTTACCAAAGAGATGCACGATCTTTGTTCGAGAATTGTAATTAAAAAAAGATACCTGATGATTGGTTCAAAATTTTGAACTTCTAGCACTAGTTTTATAAGCGAAGTCATTCGTACGTACAACGCAAAATTTCACTAGTTAGCACTATTTCGTAAGAATTTGCAGAATGCACTAATGTCGGAGCTTTCTATTTGCATTTAGCTTATCGTTAACTGAAGCAATATATTTTTCTAAGTTTTGGCATTACCAGGACTTTGAAAACCGAAAGGCTTTCGATGAGTTCAGAGGCAACCGATAACGCGTTCTTATTAGTACAACGCTTAGTACGAATTACTTTCAACTAGCGAAAGTACAAAGTGGCATTTGAAAGTGCATTTTTTCTTCATCTAATTTGAAATATTGCCCAGCAACGTGGATTTATACAAGGGAATAGATCGATACAACGAATAAAATTGACAATATGTTCTCGGTTGTAAGAAACCAGAACTTCATCTCAATTCTGCGCCTGTTAGATTCTCCATTTCTGCAAAGCGAAAGGAGAGGCGTTTCCAGGAAGAGCAAGTGATCATTGTTCACCTGTCGTTCACCTGAAATTGCAGGTGTTTTAACCTAATGATTTGAACTAACGATAAACTTTGTCTATGATACGTAAGGGCACAATTTTTCATAATGAAGGTTAACAGAAATTACATAACTGCTAAGAGATTGCTCATTTAACGAGTGGATAATAAATTCCGCTACAGCACTCGCTGACCTTGTTGTCTGACTACCATTTCTCATTAACGCATCGTTTTGCCTTATTTTTCCTTCGTTTTAGTATCTTATTATAAATGAGAGCTCAGATCCCAAGTCAGGGATTAATTCAGTTGGATCAATACCACGAATCAATACCATCCAAATATTTATCGCGGATATCATTCTCTGTAGATCAACATATCGTGAATATTATTTTACTTCACATTAAAGAATTCTAATCATATTCCTTCATTCACAGGTCTTGTGACAGTCGTTTTGTGCATAGAACAACCGATACTGGTAAACATCGACGGAGTCAAGCAAAGTTTCAATTACCGAAGAGCAGTCGACGGCAGGGGAGTCAGGTATGTGATTTTGACGTAATTACTATTTAATGCATAAATCTGATCGCCATAAAGATCAAGTGATTTGACAAGGGCGGATCATTTAGAAGTAATTACTTCACAGAAACTACTTCGATCACGACAAAGATGGATCCTACGATAGCTCCAATTCGGCAGCTGGCTATTATGACTCCAGTCAGGTGAAATCGGGATTTACGGATATCAAGAGTAACGTACCTGGTGAACCAGGAGTAGATTATCCAGTCTACGAGAAGGTGCCTAAGACAAAGTTCTCTTGCGAGGGTCGAGTTCACGGTAATTATAATCATCAAATAGAAACATTTGGGTAATCAAAGGTCTTTCCTTGAACCGTCAGCCTCAAGATGTACGATTTCGCGACATTATTAGTCACCGAATTTTTCAAATACTCCATTCTCACGGTTCTTTTGCCTACGAGGACCACTCCTGGAATTTATACTTTATTCCTAGCTCCTGTGACCTATTGAGAAACCGAAGAATATAACAGGTCGACAGTGCAGCATTATGGATTGCGCGTAATGATATACGAATACTAACGCGGGACATTACAAAGCAGAGGAAGGGACTCATCCTTGACATCACGCTAAAGGTGAAAAAAGTCGAGTCTTGTAGCCGTGAGCAGAGGAAAACGAGATTTATTACCCTCTGGCGTGTCCCGAATACAGCTACGAATTATCACTCTTGGTGTTCGTATTATTATCGCTGCTGTTGAAACAGGTTTTTGACAAAGCATCGATAAAACTGAACCCAGAATTTGCTGCGAACAGTTGTATTTCTTCTCTGTTTTGATAGAGTCTTTCGAAATTCGAGATGCACTTGTTAGGTCATCGGACTCTGCCAGAAATTCAAAATTTTCTTATGGCTGATAAAAATAGAAAGATGATCACACTTTTTGCGCGTAGTTTGTCCGATCGTGTACAAATATGCGTGCGAGCAGATTTATTGATTACCATTTTAAGATTATTGCTTCTTAGTGAAAGTACGGATTGTATAGTTTAAGGCTTGGTTTGGATCAAGAAATCAGTTGTAAATGTTTGTAAAAACGCCTATAGGCACCGTAACATCCTATTGTGCAAGTCGAAAGTAAAATCGCTCCTGACAGTTTTAAGTGGTTGGAACTTTTTCGGCCCACAAGAACATGAGCAAATTCACATGCCATAAGCTTTACTGCAAAATGGATGTGTTCCTTTCACCGAGCCTCTGTGAAGTAATAAAATTAAGCACGCAGTACATATATCGATAAATTAACATTTTATTTCTCGTGTTAAAAGACTCAAAGATTATTACGCTGAGAAACAAAGATTCTCCGAACCTCGTCAGAAGTGGTTAACAAATATCTTCACATATTCCGGTGCGAAAACGCTACAGAAGAATAACGGTTAGAGGTGCAAATAAATTAGCAAAGTAGAGATATAGTCGACTTTTAGTTTAACATAATATCTTGAAGGCCGTTCGTTCTGGAAAACGATATAGTACCGCATATTTCATATCAATTACACGACACTAATTCAACTGTGGATGAACACCACGATGAGATTTGTGTTGGTCATGGCAAAGATTAGATCGGGATGTCGTCACTTACAAACCACAGTAGCCTATACGGTGAAAAAAACACGTAGGTCTTGCATTGCGTAGTTTTCGCAGCATCTCAGAGGCTTTGAATGATTTGCTTCAGCAGCTGAACAATTATTTTCGGAAGCAGATTATTTTCTAAAATAATTTTAACTGTTTTCGGTATTTCGATGCAATTAATTAGGCATTGGTGAATGCGGGGTGAATGAGTCGAACTTATGGTTTGAAAGAATGCACTCAGGCACAAATCTATTCCTTGCCATCGCGTAAAATGGTGAATTATTTTGATAATTTTTGTTCGCAGGCTACTATGCTGACGAGGATGCTGGGTGCCAGGCTTTCCATGTTTGTCACGACGTAGTGGTTTCTTCTTTCATTTGTCCAGTTGGAGCGATTTTTTCACAAAAATTACTGACTTGTGATTGGTGGAACAGAGTAGACTGCGCATCGACCGAAGACTACTATTCTTCGCGCCAAGGAACATATAAGGATGCCGATGACATGGTCCAAAAAGCATACACGATGACGGTGTTACCAGATCGCAATAATATAAAAAGCGAACTGCATATTGGCGAACGACCGTATTACAACTATAACCCTACGGAACAGCTCGGAGTTCCCGAAAATGTTCAACTTAGAAGGAACGAAGCCGTTTTCGATGACAACGCTCAGTCTCAGAGGAACATTATCAACGTCAATGTTCGACCTAAGGACTTTGAAGTGAACAACCAGGGGCAAGACTCAAGATTGAATAATCGCGAAGATTCACCAATAGTCTACATACAAAAAAATGTCAATTACAATCCGCAGGATAGTTATTCGACATTGCAACCGTCCAGACTTGGAAACAACTTTCCAAACTCCTATCAGCAGAACGATAAAATCATCAGATATGAATTTCAACCATCGTATGCTCCCACGGTGCCAACAGTCACCACCACCACGAGAAGACTATACTCACCTACGGTACCAACCACGTACCGACCTTCAACCATATCCTATAATAAAGAAGATCAATATTTCGATAGCTCCGATCATTTCTACTCTCATGGCAGGGATGTGAACTTTCTGACAACACGATCTTCAATAGATTATCATGATGCAAGGGTGGACGATGGAGGCTTAGAACATCCAAATAATTTACAACGTCAAATGTATCGACAATCAGGTCATGCTGATCAAACTACTGCAAATAAAAGACAAGACCAATACAATTTTTCGGAGCTCGCTCAGTCTAAAGAAAGTATTGGGATCCCTCGAAGTTATAGAGACGGCTTAGATCAAGGCAAAGACAACTCTGCAGAGGAGGCCAAAAGTCAAACCGTGATTAATCTGCAGACAGGAGAGTCAACGAAACAAGATTCGTTCTTGTTGAATTCTGGGTCAAACCTTGAAACCACAAGGATGCAATTGGAGACGAAGCCTGCAAGCTCTAATTCAAATGTAGCTGCCACTGAACGGAACTATCAGCATTTTTATACTAATCGGGTTAACCTTGGTATGAAACAATTTGCTCGAGCCACCGAAAAATCGGACAGTGTTTCAGCAGATAATGATATACAGGCTGAAAGCACAATGAACACAAGAGATGGAAAGAGATTGAATTCTATTAATTCTCGCCTCGGGATACCGCCATTGATTGTTCAAATTCCTCGGCCTTCGGGATCGACAGGGCGGCCTCTCACTGATATTGCTGACCAACTATTCACTTTCGACTCATTCGGTAATATGTCTACTCCAATCTCTCAAACTACAGAGTCCGCAGTGTCAGATATAAACTCTACGGGTGTGGGTACTCGCATACAAAGTTCCAATTCATCTAGTAGTATAGCACCATTGATTCCTCAAACTTCGCTATTGGGAACATCAACTGGGCTCACCGGGGACGATGAGACATTTGATTCTTCGCCCAGAATACCACCATTGATTTCTGATCTTCCACTATCTTCTGGCTCGACGGATGTTGATGACCAACCGCAAGTTCTTGGATCAACTACTGGAATACCACCATTGATTCCTGAAATTTCGCAATCTGGAACATCGACCGGGCTGATCGGAGACGAAGAGACATTCGATTCTCCATCCAGAATACCGCCTCTGATTTCTGATCTCCCACTATCTTCTGGATCGACGGGTCTTGTTGATCAATCGCAAACTTTTGGTTCAAATACTGAGATACCACCGTTGATTCCTACACTTTCGCAATCTGGAACATCGACTGGGCTGACTGGAGATGAAGATACATCTGATTCTCCACCAAGAATACCACCACTGATTTCTGAAATTCCACAATCTTCTGGATCTCTGGATATTGCTGATCAGCCACAAACTTTTGAATCATCTACTGGGATACCACCGCTTATTCCTCCAACTTCACAATCTGGAACATCAACTGGGCTGACCGGAGATGGAGAGACATCTGATTCTCCATCCAGAATACCACCTCTGATTTCTGATCCTCCACTATCTTCTGGATCGATGGATTTTGATGATCAATCGCAGACTTTTGGATCAACTACTGGGATACCACCATTGATTCCTGAAATTTCGCAAGCTGGAACATCAACCGAGTTGACCGGAGACGAAGAGACATTTGATTCTTCATCCAGAATACCACCTCTGATTTCTGATCTTTCACCGTCTTCTGGATCGACGGATCTTGATCAACCGCAAACGTTCGAATCATCTACTGGGATACCACCGTTGATTCCTCAAACTTCGCAATCCGGAATATCAACTGGGCCGCCGAGGCCGGGTGTAATCGGAGACGAACAGACATTTGATTCACGGCCCGGAATTCCACCATTAATTTCTGAAATTCCACAATCTTCTGGATCGACGGACATTGCTGATAAACCACAAACTTCTGAATCATCTACTAGGATACCACCGTTGATTCCTCCAACTTCGCAATTTGGAACATCATCTGGGCCGCAGAGGCCGAGTGTTATCGGAGTCGAAGAGACACTCAGTTCTCCGCCTGGAATACCACCTCTGATTTCTGATCTTCCACAATCTTCTGGATCAACGAGTGTTGGAAATCAACCTCAAACCTTCGAAACATCTACAAGGATACCACCGTTGATTCCTCAAACTTCGCAATCTGGAACATCAACTGGGCCGCAGAAGCCGGGTGTTATCGAAGACGAAGAGACATTTGATACACGACCCGGAATACCACCACTAATTTCTGAAATTCCACAATCTTCTGTATCGACGGATATTTCTGATCAATCACAAACTTTTGAATCATCTACTAGGATACCACCGTTGATTCCTTCAAATTCGCAATCTGGAACATCAGCTGGGCCGCAGAGGCCAAGTGTTACCGGAGACGAAGAGACACTTGGTTCTCCGCCCGGAATACCACCACTGATTTCTGAAATTCCACAATCTTCTGGATCGACGGATGTTGAAAATCCACCGCAAACTTCTGAATCAACTACTGAAATACCACCGTTGATTCCTCAAACTTCGCAATCTGGAACATCAACTGCGCTACGGGGGCCGAGTGATATCGGAGATGATGAGACATTTGATTCTTCATCGAGAATACCACCGCTGATTTTCGAAGTTCCACAATCTCCTGAATCGACGGATGTTGAAAATCCACCGCAAACTTCTGAATCAACTACTGAGATACCACCGTTGATTCCTCAAACTTCGCAATCTGGAACATCAACTGGGCCACAGGGACAGAGTAATATTGGAGACGATGAGACATTTGATTCTTCATCTAGAATACCACCGCTGATTTTTGAAGTTCCACAATCTCCTGAATCGACAGATGTTGAAAATCCACCGCAAACTTCTGAATCAACTACCGAGATACCACCTTTGATTCCTCAAACTTCGCAATCTGGAATATCAACTGGGCCGCAGAGGCCGGGTGTTATCGGAGACGAAGAAGCATTTGATTCACGGCCCGGAATTCCACCATTAATTTCTGTAATTCCACAATCTTCTGGATCGACGGATATTGCTGATCAACCACAAACTTTTGAATCATCTACTAGGATACCACCGTTGATTCCTCCAACTTCGCAATCTGGAACATCAACTGAGCCGCAGAGGCCGAGTTTTATCGGAGACGATAAGACATTTGATTCTCCACCCGGAATACCATCACTAATTCCTGCAATTCCACAATCTTCTGGATCGACGGATATTGCTGATAAGCCACCAACTTTCGAATCATCGACTAGGATACCACCGTTGATTCCTCCAACTTCGCAATCTGGAACATCAACTGAGCCGCAGAGGCCGAGTGTTATCGGAGACGATAAGACATTTGATTCTCCACTCGGAATACCACCACTGATTCCTGTAATTCCACAATTTTCTGGGTCGACGGATATTGCTGATAAGCCACCAACTTTCGAATCATCGACTAGGATACCACCGTTGATTCCTCCAACTTCGCAATCTGGAACATCAACTGAGCCGCAGAGGCCGAGTGTTATCGGAGACGATAAGACATTTGATTCTCCACTCGGAATACCACCACTGATTCCTGTAATTCCACAATTTTCTGGATCGACGGATACTGCTGATCAGCCACAAACTTTCGAATCATCGACTAGGATACCACTGTTGATTCCTCAAACTTCGCAATCTGGAACGTCAACTGGGCCACATGGGCAAAGTTTTCCATCTATAGTCTCATCAGGAGCTCATTCTATGCAACCTGTCGAACAAAAATATAATTCTTATATACCGCCGAAGGTACCACCGTTTAGTTCCCAAATTTCACGACCTCTTGGATTACCAGGGACGCATTCTACGAATATTTTCGGCCAGAAACAAACTTCAGACTCATCAGATAAGACACCACTTCCATTCTTTGGAGCTCCGAGACCTATGCATTCATTTGGCACATATTTTCACAATGTATTTGATTCTTCAAAATCGTTCCCCACTACAGCACAACCATCGTATTTCACTTTTCGAGGCCAATATCAGAGGCCACTTCCATTTGGCCTTCACCAGACACCATCGTGGTTACCGGAGCATCAATTTGTAACGACACCAACTACTGAAATACCTGCTCATGATTATGACGCGGAGTCTGGATCGAGGGTCAGTACGGAAACTGCAACGATCAGCCCATCTAGAGATTTCGTTGATTCTACTACTAAGGAATTCAGAATACATGTTCCTGAATTCCCAATCACGAAGGAGCCCTGCTCTACCCAGAGTAGCATTTTGTCAACGCCAAAAAATCCGTACTGGTCAGGTGCAATTCCTTCGAAAGCTTCGGTCGATGAATCACCCAGTGTGGTCAGCATTAACGAGAAGACATATAACGCACCAAGTCACATAATACAGACTCCAGTCGAGGCTTCTAGAGTTGTTCAGCACTCCGTAACGATTGATTACCAGCAGTCATCGGTAACCGACCTTCCCAGTATGGCTTTGACTCTACTACCGCCAAGAAACCATAGCGATTTCTCCATTCCGACCGAACAAAAAGTGAATGAACACACCCATACAGAAGTAAAGAGTCCAACGTTCACGCTACCTGTTCCAAACGAAAATCGCAGCAGTTACAATTTGTTCAATGAGGCTTCGCCTGCGATCTCGTCAATTTCAGATCCTCAAAGGCCAAATTTCCAATATATTGGGCCTGGTCACTCGGTAGAACGTAACGACGATCAACAATTTACGATAAGAGGTGCTCTCTCGTATCCTACCACAACCCCATCTCCTCTTTTCAACAGAATTTCTCCCACTTATCTGCCGCAAAGTAACGATTCACCACCAGGTGCTACAGGACAAGGAGCCTTGAATGCGAAAGATTCAAATATAGACAATGGTTCATACTCAGGAAATCCGTTTCATAAGGAATATCAGGAAAGTACTACTCCTAATGTCTTCGACAGAGGAACTTCTGTAGGGACTGACTTTGTACAGATATCTTCACCGTCTTCTTATGAAAACTTCGGCTTCTCCAAAGGAAGCTTTGAATCTAGCACATCGACTCATATCGTTGACACAACGAGCATAAGGCCTCCAGAGAAACATGACGCGTCGGTCAACGAATTGTTGCAAGGTTTTGGAACCAGCAGCTTGCAATCCAGTTTACCATCAGGTTTTAGTCGAATAGAGCCTTCGCTTAACAATAATGATTCACCGTATGAAATTCACTTCACAGTTAACGCTAACGAGGATTTCAATCCATCGGAAGATTTTATTAGCAAACTTCTCGCGCAGCAGGCGAGTGACTCACCACTAGGTCTTGACGGTTTTGCAGGATATGAAATTATCAAATCGGAAAGCCCTGGGGGTCCTAGTAACGAAGATGATGTGAAGTCAAGTGTTTTACCAAGCATTGGACCAAGCATTGATCCGACAGCCCAACGTGTGTTTGACGTCAGAGGATCTTTTGGACATAAGTTAAGCAACTCGCAAGATGGCTTCATTAATCAGAATTTGAATCTTAGTACACAGATCAAAACGGTCAGCGAGACTCATTCCCCGAAAACAGAGCTACTGACTTCTGACAATCTTGCCCGACCGTTCTTCTTCGGCAAAAACCAGGACGTAGCTTCGCAGACTGGACTGAAATCCACCGACACTTCCATCATTAATTCGCCATTCTGGGATAGCAGCGTACAACATGGAGCGTTTCAAGATAATGTAGATTTGTCTAATCTGAGAGCAGATGCCAAAGATATCAATAGGTCCTTTGAGTCACTATTCGAATTGGCACCACAGAATCCCGAAAGTTCTCCACTCACGAGCGAGCAAATCCTAAAGCAGTTAACTGAGAATTTTGGTCAACCCTTGTACAACAGTGACTCTCAAAGATATTTTGCTTCACCCGAAGCTTCTCACAACGTGGGTGACGATGCTGGACAGCAGTTTGCCAATCTAGAGCAATACAGGGTCGGAAAGGGCCACTTCTCAGACCAGGAAGCGGAATCGACTAGTCCTGTGCCACCGAAGCCATCCGCAACAACGCCTGAGCCCGTCAAAACATTTGTGGAGACAGAATTCATACCGTCATTAAGTTTCTCCTTCGATTCGGATGATGGACGCAAGGAATATATAGATGCTGTTCTTCGAGGACTTTTGACGGAAAACCGCCCTATAGATCCTTGGACGGATGACGTTAACTTCTATAGGCAATCGAGAGAGAATTTGAAGCCAAGTAATCAAACGACTAAAACCTAGTAGACTTAGCATACATGGGGCAGAGGCCTACATGTATAGGTATATACGACATACTTATAATACTCGAACTATATTATATTGAGTAAGAATTTGTACATATTGTATAAGTGTGTATTGTAAATTTTTTTAAATACGTTTCATCGACCTTAAAAATCAATTTTTATATGATAGTTTGCTATTTGTTTCCCATTCCTTCTTGTAATCCCTAAAATATTTGATTCAAAGCAATAGACATTCGATATGAATCAACTACTGCAATTTAGTAGCCATCGCTATATATTTCACGCTCTTTTCAGATTCAGATATTTTTTAGAAGTACCAGCATAGCAACACCACGTGTGCGACAATTAGGCTCATGTTCTGTAGCAGTGTTAGCGAAAATATACGTAATCGTAAGTACACCGAGAAAAATGTTATTATGTTGAACCTCATTTATGTGCTATAATGAATATTCATAGACATCGCTATTGAATCACTAATGCAGCGTGCATTCAATATTAAAAAAATGATTGGTTACACAATATCTCGTAAATTTCGAAGATATCTATTCGTGTTCTGATTGATGTATAACTTTGTTCAGGAGAAGAGCGCATGTCAATTCGAATTTGTTCAATTACTTATCCTTGACTCCTATAGATGAAGACTTCACATCTAATTTGTGTTTATTTAAACTGAAAGTCATACATATTGTTAACTATCAATTCAGGTGTGTAGAAACGGAATATTTTTAGCTAGGTACAGCGTAGTTAATATAATAACCATAACTGATGAATAATACATAATATAAGACGGATAATGAATCGGATGTCACTTGCAATGAAACTTACTATCAGCCTCAGGGTGCGCGGAGCTCGCGCCTGTTATAATCCACAGGATACCACCCTTGTGTTGTTTTCTCTCCATAGCAACGTTGAGCGAGTGGCATTTCGGCTGCTATTTCACAATTTCGATCTTCATATAAATTGGACCTATTCTTTCCGCTGGTTGCAAAGAAGTTGATACATGCGGCAGGGTGAGTCTACTTTATGTGAATTCTTCACGTTATTGGTTTCACTGTCTAATAATTATCATCAATTGCTGGTTTTATTATCACGAGGGTCGAGGACTTTATACTAAAAGTTGATAAATTAACCTGGCAATTAATGATTCACTACAATTGAACACAGAGTCGTAGCGGACATGCTGTAATGCGAATGTTTTAGGCCAGTGTATATCTTGGGAGTTTCGATTATTTCCCACGTCGATGTAACTGCGCTCCTGCTAGTTGACAGAAGATTTTCAGTTTATTTTCTATTACCTACTTATTACTCAAGCATTCGTAATACTTATGTGCAATTCAAAGAAGACACAGTATCTCTAACTAAACTAGGAAATGGACCCTGTCGTGGATTCGAACGACCAATCGAGGGCTACCCTTACGACGTACGCGTCATCCGTAAATGTTGCAGAAGACACACCGTCGATTTCGCAGATTATGGATTACAGGTTAATATCCACTTCATAGCTCGGAATTTTTCATGGATTTTGTTTCTTCAATTGAACTCTTTCTCGCGGTATTGTTAAAACAATCTAGTCGAATTTCGAATTTCTGTTTTTATAGACTTTATTGGATGAGGGACAAACTCTGTAAATTTTTGGGCCTGAAAGACGGAGGTCCTTTATTCGATGCCCTTATAAACGTAAGTGAAATACCTTCTTCGCACTGCCTGCCCTAAATCATGTCGAATTTTTGCTATAAGAATATTGTATTACATGTCGGTGCGGCAGAAAAATGACAGATCCTTCGAAGATCAATTATTGACGTTTTTGATGACGAATTTATATGGAATCATGGATCTAGAGAAGAAAGTCATCTTCTTCTACAAGACTTACCAGGAGGAAATAGTTCAAGAAGAAGTTACGGTGTGGGAAGAAAGTAAGAGAGCATTCGACGTAACTTTATATTCTATTAATGTCTACTTGTTGATCGAACAACAAGAATATCAACCTTCAAAAAACCACGATTTTGACCTCAATTATAGTTAAATCACATCAGTCAAATTATTAATTACAAGCGATATTTCTCTACCTCGACGACAGGCCATCGTGCAAAGATTTCTGCAATTACGGTGTTCAGCTCGCGAATGAAACCTCAACGGCTGACGAAAAGTGCCCCTGGTAAAGTGTATTTTTTTTTTTTATAATTTTTTTCTCAAATTTACGCATGGTGTTCCTGCATGGGGTTGTTCCTACGAGATTCCAAAAGTTTGGAGTAGCACTTTTCACGAGATTAAACTTTTCTTCACGCTTGCTAATAATGGAAACAATGATTGCTAAACGGGCACATATCCACATTTCGTAGGTCTCGTTGCGTTCATGTAGGTATAAGTTCTGCAGCATAATTTTGGTAGAAATAAATGAACCAGTTAACGCACATTGGAAAACTTTTGGTGAGTTGAAGAAGCGAGATCAAGAAGCCGACAATCAAATTTTTTGGGATATGAGAAAAGGTTTCTCTCGGTCAGTGGATAAATGGATGGAATGGAATAAATAATTGACTCTCTTTCTAGCAAAGGCAGATAAATTAGCGGATAACGAGAAGTCCGGAGAACCAAAAGCATCGAAAGACAAAAAGCTAAAGAAGCGAAAGTTGCGTTCGAAGTCTGATACAAAGATAGAAGAAGACAGTAGCACTGGAATGAGTCTCGCCGATTCTACGATAACGGGTTTCAATCAATCGACAAGCAGTGTCAACGCTGATGATGCCAGCAAAACAGAATCATTGGAAAAAGCGAAATCATCAGAAGTTGGCGCAGATGCCGAATCTAAAGACTCAAAGGGCAAATCGTCAAGTCAGTCAATCTCTTTCCTATAAAATTAATGAGCCGACTATGTGTTCGTAAAGTCACAGAATAGACAGTTACGACGTTGAATAGTTTTTGATATTAAAATTAATTTGATGGCAAATTTGTTCGATTATTAATTATATGATTTTTTTCATAATGTCTTCGAATTAGTGGAATCTTCACTATTTGTTCCACCGCCTGGCGAAGAGGATAAGTACGTCATGACGAAGGTAAGTGATCTTTGAAAAGTGCAAATGAAGTGATAAATCTCGAGTACTTTGGTGTAAATATTTGAAAGGATTGATGACTAGCTCTTTTGGTAATTATTGTAATTAAAAGCACACGAATTCTTCATCGTCCTGCAAAAAGACATAATGACTGACGTTCTTGCGTGCAGAAAATGGTCGAGAAAACCGTTCGAATTCCGGAAATTCACTTAATTTTTGGTCACCTGGATGGGAACAACGTTGAGCTGCATGATAAAAACATAGTGTACTTCATGAGAAATGTCGAGGATGCCGTACCAGCCTTTGAAAATCTCGCTGAGTGTATGGCTGAAATGCCCGATTACATAGTTATTGGTTCGATGAATGGTAGATATCTGGCGAGTCTGGATAAACTTCTGGTCCATGTGAGTAGCTGCAGATTAATTTGTCTTTTATGTGCGCGTATGGAAGAAATGATCACTTATGTATTATAAAATAGAGATCGGCAGACTAAGTAGTCGAGTAAACCCATTTCTTTCGCATGCAACAGGTTTTCACGCCACTTGTAGAAAAGCAATTCCGTGAACCGATGGCCCCGTCACCGCAAGAAATGGACGAAGAACTGCACAGAGATATTGAACCCACCAACACTCAAGCCGGAGAACTTGCCCAAAAAAGTCGACGGCTAAGCATGAGATCCACGGTAAGTTCAAGCTTGATCTCCTCATTCATCAAGTTCTCTGTATCTAATTTGGCGGAAAAGTAATCTCCAGTAAGGGTGACATCGGGGAAACTAAGCTGACAATAGGTCAAGGATTGTTGGACGTTTTATTATTAGTTAAGTACGTTGATTTCTATTAGTCAATTAATGTATAGGATCAGAGCAACGGTTCGTAGGAATTGACTCATGATATTGAGAATGGAAAGGAAAGTATGTATGAAGATTCCTTTTCTTGTAGGCAGCAGCCACGGCAAGGCCGTCGAATTTCCGCAGAATTTCAGTAGTCATCTCTAAGGTAAAATCGGAGTCTGATGGTGTAAATACCTCGCAAAGAAGTTCTCGTTTCGATTACGACGGGGACTTGAGATCCGAGAAGTCCGCAGCGTCCGTCACGTCGGGAACTATCAGTGGAAGACCCAAGGAAGTTCCGAAGGAAGAACCAAGCAAGAAAGAGCTGCTAGCTTCTTTAGAACGTCTTACCAAAAGTGTTCAGTGGTTCGTATACGCAGAAGATTTTTATTTTCATTCACTTCAGTGGTTTTCCCCATTGAAAAGCTCCGATACCCCTGCGCTTGAGTATTCATTGTCGAACTTATTACCCATTGTTCGTGTCTTTCATCGGGATGATTCTGTCCAATAAAACTTCAATTCTTCTTCAATCAGGACATTCGAGCACACAGAGGGTGATATCTTGTTGCCAATACCCAAAATACCCGATTTAACGGATCCTGGGGTAACTGATTTAATGTTCTGCTCGAATCCTAAGGCGATAATACATCTGGAAGACGTAGTGATATCATGGGAACATCACATGAAGACGGTAATATTCTGATCGTATAAGCCGCCAAGAAGTTGTATGAGATTAATGATGCTGAACAGTAATTTCAATAAACGTAGGTCATGAACAGCTTTACAAGCAAAAGTCCTAATGGAAATGGTCCGATGGCTGAGTATAATTACTGGTTCGATCGAGAAAACGGGCTTTCGATATTGGTGGAGCAATTAAAAACGGTGGTGGTGAAACGAATTTTTTTATTATTGAATAAAGCAAGGTCACAGATCCCCAGCGGATTTAATTATTATCGAACAGACCTTCTGAAGCTTTTTCACGAAGCTTCGGATAACGTCAAGTTCCTATATACTATCACCAGGCATTTCAAGGTAAGTGAATATCATTTCTTCCCGCTACCAAGCTCGTCGTTGAAATGTTTCTCATCGTTATCAGACCATCGCGGAATCGGATAACTTCAAGTCTATCACCGATCAGATACCTCTTCTTATGGAAGGACTAAAAATGATATGGATATTATCACGGTATTATTGCACCGAAGAGAAAATGTCCCCCTTATTCGAACGAATAGCTTGGCAACTTTGTCAAAATGTCACGGAACATTTGGCCGTTAAGAGATTGTTCAGGTAACAATAACGTTGTGTGCGAATTTCCTATCTTCGTCGTTTTTAGAGTTGGAGGAAAAATTTTATTAGACCATCCTAAAAATTTCACATGTTTGGTGCCGCATGTTTTAGGCAACCGATACAGTCGGTTCTCAGGAAAACTAACGAAGCCTATGATATGCTGAAACAGTGGAAAATCTCATACATGAAGACGAGGGAAACGATTGAGTTATCTGGAAAAGGAGCTCGATGGGAATTTGATAAAGGTCGTCTGTTCAAAGAGACGGAATATATTGCTAGGGTATGCAAGGACCTGAATAAAATCTGCAGCGTGCTACAGGATTTTTACAATATATTTGGTGCCGAGTTGAAATCCATCATGAACAATCCCGAACAAATAGACGGAGTGATCAAGCGGGTCGATAAACTTGTAGTTCCGGTACAGCAAGCAGATTTCGACTTGTACACGGAATTCAATATGGAAAACTGGGAGGTTTTAATGTCTTCCTTTTACGCCGAGGTCTCATCTTTGGAAAATGAAGCGAAATTCTTCATCAATGATTGTTTCACCGTTCTTATATCAGCCGAAGACGCGATGGAGGCTCTCCTCAAGTTCAAGAACATGAAAACGCGAGATGCAATTCAAGCACAACTATTAACAAAGTTCGATATCGTGATGCATCAGTTTACCAAGGAGATATCGGCAGTGGGACAGATTTTTAGCAAGGGAAAACGTAACCCACCTCTTCTCAGGTATCACCCGCCTATTGGCGGTGGAATATTTTGGGAACGACAGCTGTTTCACCGTTTAAAAAGAGTCGTACTGAAATTCCAAAACGTTAAGGAACTGAAGAATAGTGGATTGAAAATTCTCGCTTTTGAAAAGTACTTGAACATCGCCAAACAGATGAAACTGTTCGAAGACACGAAGTACAGCCAATGGATCGAGACTGCTACACCCATCGTTGAAACTACGTTGAAGAAAAGTGTTCTGACTATCGTTCCTTGTGAGGGACAAAAAGGTGAGCCCTGAATCATTTCCCAATCCCGTCGACAACTGCATCAATTTTCTTTTAATACCAAATGATTCATGTTGCCTCCTCACGAACGCACACAGTCAATCAATCGAATAAAAAATTACACGGTGCGATGATTGTGCCACCCAAACAAGACAAGGGCCCCCACACTATTCATCAACGAGGACCGTTCGATTCGGGCCAACGTAATGACGGAAATATTTCGAAGTCAAACATTGGTGGTAATTGATTGATAACCTTCTATATTCTAGAATCAGAATATTTTTGTTCGATTTATCTACTTAGGAAAACGAAGCAGAGACAGTTTTTCATAGCAATTGGTAGTCTGAGATTTAATTGTATTTTGCTGGTACGCAGACGGAGATCCACCATCTGGTGCTAAATCTAATGCACAGGGTTCAAAAGTTGGAAAAGTGGTTCGTGGTCAAGCCATAACGATTGAATCATTGTCAGAAATAAGTGAAAAGCAAGCCGGAACTGGTGGTGCATATTTAACTTGGAAAGAGTTTATGCAAGACTCGATTTTAGTGGATCTTCAATGGAAATTTGAGTTGAATTTTAATCTGAAACTCTTCGACATAATTCGCGAGGTACTGGGCGTATATCCAAGAGACATAATTATCTCGTTGCTCTTTTTATCCTCGATTTTTCAGTCCTGATACTCACATTTTTAGGCAATACTTCTGGAAAATCTAGGCTTCGAACTACCAGCGGCTATAAGAAATGCTGGAGTTCAGAGAGACCGGTTAAAACATGACATGGAAATTACGGAGCAAATGATCAATGATTTTAATGCTATAATAGACAAATTGAGCGCGACAGACGTAAGTGAATCGAAATAATTGTAGACGTGTGGATTATTTTTGAGAAGACCTTGATACTATCATAGATTCAAATGCTGAAGAATACTCTGCTGAATATTGAGCGAGCTATACAACCAGGATTAACTCGATTCAATTGGCATTCCCTGGGAATAGGCGAATACGCAAAAGGCTGCAAGCAATTGTTGAAAAGCCTGGTTTCTGTCGTTCAACAAGTGAATCAGTTGAAAATCGATCTTCATAATCGAATAGCCAAGGATATCGAGTGCTATAATTTCTGCTCTTCTAGACTGCAGCCCAAAGAAGGATCAGTAATTTTGCCAGGCTGCAAGGTATCGATTATCGATCAATTCACGAAATTTAATTGCGTCAACCCGCGAGCTCTTTTCTTGCAATATTAAATCTTCTTTCAGGTATACTTCCTGGATATGGAAAGTGTGCGCACGGAATTGTTCTGCTCGATGTTACAGGGCTACAATTCTATCGGACCATTGCTTATGAAAATGGAAAGCTTAGTACTCAGTACGAGTACGGGCAGATCGCCAAGCATGCAGCTTTATTACGAGCAATGTGAATACGACCTGTTTACATCGTTCATAACGTACGTGGAGTGTGGAGAACTCGATTGCTCGACTTCTTACAGTTTCGTTGAGAACAACGTGAGAAGTGAAACGCATAATTTCGATTACTTTTAGATGCATCATTCGGAATCTTGAAGTTTTGAACAAAATTCTCAATGGCCAAACCGCCGTCTTTCAAGTCGACGCTATTCTTTCTACATCCGAGGTTGTCCTCCGTCCGTCTGCCGGAGAAGTGTATAACATTATACTGCACGATGTCAAGGATTTGCTGGAAAGGATAAAAGCAATTCCTAGGTGGATGAGCGGCAGTTGCCTCGAATGTAAACCGTTTAGAATGATTAATTCCAACGAATATGTCGTCTTCAGTTTTTTCGAGGACATAATGTCTGTCCAGGTGAAATATATTCCTCATAAATCGAAGGATCGAACCTTTGCTGATCTAATCAGTGTAAACGTCACTGGAAATCATAGGTGGAATAAATCGACTCAATTTAGTCAATGTGAAATGATTTCAGATCGTAAACGACTTGATAATATCAGTTCAAGATACTGCGCACAGATTGTCCGTAGATCTTTATCGTTATGTGCAAAAATGGAAGAAATATGGAAATTTATGGAGGTACGACAAAAGCCAGACTTGCGAAAAGTTTGCCGCGAAAAGTCCTACCTTGCTGCAATACGATGAGAAGTTCACGTTTTACGGAGCTATCGTAGAAGAAGTGGATGAGATGACTCCCTACTATGATATCAACAGTATACGGTTAGTCCGGAAGCTTGTTCACAATTTTATTATGAACTTTAGGTAAAAGTATAGGCAAGCTCATATTACTTTCATTCATTTCAGCGTCAACATTAAGCCCCTCTGCGTAGGTATCAGAGAGCATGGTAAAGAGTGGAAACAAATTTTAGGTAATCATCTGATCGCTGACACTCAGTCATCAATGAAAAAGTTCAAAGACAAAATGGCTAGTCTCAGAAATGACGTCGAGTTGGTTATTAACGGATTGGAACGCTTTAAGCTAGTGATGCAAACGATTGCTGACATCAAGAAGATGTCTGTTCAAGCTGAAGTGCAATACTTAGAGTATCAGGTAGATATTTTTACCTGTTTTCATGTTTGTGCACATGCTATTTTACGCTTGCGAAAACCAAGAACTATTATATTGCGATTAGGAAAGATTCCGAACTATGAGAATGCATCAGATAGAATTTAACGAAGAAGATGAGGATATGGCGTACAAACTCCGGCAAGAATGGGAATCGTTATATCTCGGTGCGCTTTACAGAGGAACTACGTTGGAAACAACCAAAGACCGATTCTGTGAAATGACTAAAGACGAAATCCGCGACTTTACGGATGAGTTTATTAAGTTCGCAGAAGACTTTGAGAAATATGGTCCTGGCAGTGTTGGCGATGACTTGGACACCGGCATGAAGAAAATGGACGTAAGAAGGCAGCAATGAATAATATGATGAATGCAACATTTATTAGAAACGTACCAGCCAAAATTCATGACTTTATATTTGTGCAGGAATACGGTAAACTTATCGATACCATGGAAGCAAAGCGAGTTGATCTCGTAAATGCCGAAATCCTTTTCGACTTACCACCAGCCGATTATTCTCGCTTCCTAAAAGTCAAAAAAGATTACGAAGGAATGGAAATGATTTACAAGCTTTTCAAAGCCCAAAAAATCATGCGTGACGTTTGGGCTAAAACTTTGTGGGTCAATTTGAATCCACATCAACTCACCGATGGTGTGGATCAATTCATGAAAGAGTTCAGACGAATGCCACGAGCAGTTAGGATGCTGGGCGTTGGTCAAGCACTGGACAACTTAATGAAGGGCTTTAAAAATTCTGTCCCACTTTTCGTCGAGTTGAAAAATGAGGCAATGAGGGATCGCCATTGGCTGGAACTCATGGAGAAAACTGGAAAATATTTCGACATGTCTCCGGACAGGTATTGGTTATCCATTCATAATGTGTCTAATCTGCTATTCGAGAATACGAATTATTTTCACGAGACCATACTTACAGATTTACTCTGGAAAATATGTTCGCTATGGATTTAGCAAAGTATCAGGACATTGCCGAAAGAATAGTAACTAATGCCGTTAAAGAATTAGCTATTGAACGAGGCGTTAAAGAGATTGTTGATGTTTGGAGAACAATGGAATTTGTGGTAGTCAGACACTACATAGGTAACCGTGTTTCGCGTTTTCAGTTTCGTCGATTATTATTCACAAAAAAAAAAATTTACTTTCAAGCCTAGATTATAATCTTTTGCTTGTTTAAATTGTAGGCAATGAAGATCGTGGATATATCTTGGGTCCACTGGATGATCTCATGTTAGTTCTAGAGGATAATATGATGAATCTGCAAAGCATGTCGGCGTCTCAGTTCATCGGGCCTTTTTTAGGCATGGTACAAAAGTGGGAAAAATCTATGGAAACGATTTCCGAAGTTGTTGATGCATGGGTAGATTTGCAACGTAAATGGTTGTATCTTGAAGGGATATTCGTTGGTGGTGATATCAGATTGCAGCTTCCTGACGAAGCGAAGAAGTTCGATGACATTGACAAGGCGTTCAGGCAAGCCATGATGGATACATCTAAAAGACTCAACGTTCTAGAGTGTTGTATGATTCCAGGCAAGTGAAAAAACGTTTTTATGAAATCTACGAGGTTCAACCAATTTCATAATGTCTCCTTTTTTGCTCCGAACAACCTTACAGGACGTAAGGAGGAGTTCGAAGCTCTAAGTTGGGGTTTAGAAAGGTGTCAAAAATCTTTGACAGAGTATTTGAATAGTAAACGAGCAATATTCCCACGCTTCAATTTCATCAGCGACGACGAGCTGCTCGGTATTCTGGGAAACAGCGACCCTTCAGCGATTCAGGAACACGTTGGGAAAATGTTTGATAACTTGGATAAATTTAGGCTAACTCCGAATCACCAGGATAGAGTAATCGCTAGTGCCTTAATATCTGCGGAGCGTGAAGTCATGGAATTTAGAACGCCGGTTCCTGCCGAGGGAAAAATTGAGGAATGGATGGTTATGGCACTTGCCGAAATGCGCAGGTCGAATAGATATTTGACCAAAAAAGCTATCTACAACTACGGAAAGGTAAAACAACTATTCCTTCGAATGAAGATTTTTTTTAACACGACCAATCCATCGTCCCTAATCGCATGTGACATAGGTAAGAAGACCGAGGACGGAATGGATGCTGGATTTCCAAGGAATGATGATTCTCGCAGCAAATCAAGTATGGTGGACTGCAGAAACTGAGAATGTATTCAAAAAGATCACGATGGGAAAAAAGCGGGCTATGAAAGAGGTGGGATATTAAAATTGGACGGCTATATTTAAATATTTATCCAATAGAGTCAAATCTGTATCAAATTTTGACGTCGATTCGTTTCAGTATTTGCAACAGCTCAATCAACAACTGGATGATGTCGTGACTCTTATGGGTGGAAACACTCTCACCAGTAATGATAGGAAAAAGTTAGATACTGTCTTGACAATTGACGTGCACATTCGAGACATCATTGACGGTTTTGTCCGCGATAGTATTATGGACGCGATGGAGTTCGAGTGGGAAAGCCAGTTAAGGTAGGATTTACTCTGAATGAACGAAAAAAAGGATAAACGAATATTCTGATCCGGTACTCACGGAATAAAAAACATGTCCCATTTATTGTCGCCCGATAATCTTTCTCATGGAACGCAGATACCGAATATAATATTTCTAGTTGATTTGAATGAATCACTGAATATTTATAGATTTTACTGGGTGCACGATTTGGACAATTTATGGGTAAACCAATGTACAGGCACGTTCGAATACGGCTACGAATATATGGGTCTAAATGGAAGACTAGTTGTTACTCCACTGACAGACAGAATTTATCTAACAATCACGCAAGCGTTATCTATGCAGCTAGGTGGAGCACCAGCAGGTTTGCGATTCAGCAAGCTAATTATTTTCTTATACAATTGGCTGTAAACTGTTGCGGCTATATAGCTCATTCTGACTGTATAATTAGGACCTGCTGGCACAGGGAAGACGGAAACGACCAAAGACTTGGCGAAGGCTTTGGGTTTAATTTGTTTTGTAACTAATTGCGGTGAGGGAATGGACTACGTTGCTATTGGAAAGACTTTGGGTGGCCTAGCTCAGTGTGGGGCATGGGGATGCTTCGATGAGTTCAACAGAATTGATATTTCTGTGCTATCCGTAATCTCGACCCAATTGCAGACCATCAGATCAGCCTTGCAACTCAAAGTTGTGAAGTTTATGGTAAATACCTCAGTTTGCTCTAGGCTCTAATTTATTTCGGGAACATGTGAGAGTTCAACCCTTCTTACAGTTTGAGGGTCAAGATATATTGCTGGACTCAAAAGTGGGGATATTCATTACCATGAATCCCGGATACGCAGGACGAACTGAACTGCCAGAGTCCGTGAAGGCCTTGTTTCGTCCTGTTGTTTGCATCGTACCTGACAACGAAATGATATGTTTGATCAAATTATTTTCTGCTGGATTTTTGACCGCCAAAGTCCTCGCCAAGAAAATGACAGTTCTTTACACTCTTGCTCGAGAGCAGCTGAGCAAACAGACACATTACGACTTTGGTCTCCGGGCATTGAAGTCTGTGCTTAATATGGCCGGGCAACTGAAAAGAACTTCGGAAGATCTATCGGAGGATGTTGTCTTGATGAGAGCACTCAGAGATATGAATTTACCAAAATTTATATTCGATGATGTTCCATTATTTTTAGGATTAATCAAAGATTTATTTCCTGGTTTGGCTTGCCCGAGGGTAGGATATCCAGATTTCAACGAAGCTGTTGAAAGGACGCTCGTACAAAACGGATATATTCTCTTACCGGATCAGGTAACTTAATTTTTTTACGGAAGATGTTACGATTATTGAGAATTTAGGGGCTTATCGGATCAATTTACTAAAAATTCTTCTCATCATGTATTTGCAGATAGACAAAGTTGTACAAATGTACGAAGTTATGATGACCAGGCACTCCACGATGATCGTTGGTCCGACTGGAGGTGGAAAATCTGTTGTAATAAAAACATTGTGCAGTGCTCAAACGTATCTGGACAAACCTACGAAGTTGTATATTTTGAATCCAAAGGTATATAGTTCGATATCAAACTTTCCATATTCCCTACTACGAGGCGAATTTATACATTTCTTTTGATTTCTTTTTCATTTTTTTCTAGGCATGTACAGTAATCGAGCTTTATGGAATCTTGGATCCTTTAACAAGAGATTGGACCGACGGTCTGCTGAGCAACATTTTCAGAGAAATCAACAAGCCCCTGGATTCAGAAAAAGACGAACGAAAATATATATTATTCGACGGAGACGTGGATGCTCTTTGGATAGAGAATATGAATTCCGTAATGGATGACAACAAGATACTGACTCTGGCCAATCAAGAGAGAATAAAACTGCAAAAACATTCTGCATTATTATTTGAGGTAGCGTATAATAATTTACTTCTAATATCCCCGTCATGAATATTCCATAAAATTGATTCTACACGTCATTTCGTAGGTTGGAGATTTGCAATACGCATCACCAGCCACTGTATCCAGAGCTGGAATGGTGTACGTTGATCCAAAGAACTTGGGTTATCAACCATTCATGGATAAATGGATAAACTCCAGATGCCAAGACGAGAGAGAATTCTTCGCAGCTATGTGTGAGAAATACGTCCATGGATCGCTGAGACTTATAATAGACGGAATGATGGACATGCAACAAGTTGTACCATTAAAAATGATCATACCTCAAACAGGGCTGAATATGGTAGCTACTAAATGCCTCGAATGACATTCATTCGTGAAACAAAATCTGATCCCATGATATAAAATTCATTAAATTTCCTTTTCTCTTTGGCCCTGTTCAGGTCACGCAATTATGTTACATGATTGACGGTCTTTATCCTTCGAAAGAAGAAGATGGACTTTCTTCTAAAGTACCTGCAGAAATATCGAACATTGAAGAGGAAGAGGAACGTGCTGTTCAAGTGGCCCACAGAGACGAGCTGTTGGAAGCAATCTACATCCAGTCGTGTTACTGTTCATTCGGTGCTTCGTTAATTGTCGACTGCAGGCTGGTGTTTGACGATTACATGAAAAAAATATCAGGGTTAATGATGATTGAGGACACACTCGAAAAGCCAGCCACTTCCCGTGAGCTTATAAGAGTCATTTTATTTCGATTTGAAGTTACACCACTCCTTTCACCATAGTAAATTATTTTCATAGGATACATCCCGATATATCATCGATCTCTTTTCGACTACGTCTTGGATATTGAGAATCGTATTTGGAAACCTTGGAAATGGCTCGTCCCTGATTACGTTCATGATCGAAAAAAGAACTTCAGCGAAATATTAGTCCCAACGATTGACACCCTGAGAACAACTTGGTTTGTCAAGCTAATGAACAGTCTGAAAAGGCCCGTCGTTCTAGTCGGAGAAACTGGCACGTCAAAAACTGCCATCATTCAAGAATTCTTGAGAGGATTAGACAATGATAAATTTGTAAGTGAAACATAACGATCAAGAGGGTATCCTACTTCCTATAATCTCATACAACGCCGTCCTTCTCCTATAATTTCGCACAGAATCAATTATTGATTAACTTTTCATCGAGAACTACTTCAATGGACGTTCAAAGGATCATAGAATCTGCTGTGGAGAAGCGTACAAAGGATTTGTATGGACCTCCGCCAGGGAAGAAGCTAATCATCTTCATCGACGACATGAATATGCCTTTAGTAGATACTTACGGAACTCAGCAGCCGATTGCTCTGCTTAAGCTGTTGTTCGAAAGAGGAGGCCTTTACGATCGAGGCAAAGACCTTAATTGGAAGATCCTTAAGGATATATGTAAGTACGAATGTATAAAAATCATCTTGCAACCGAAATCCTGTTAATTCTGTCTTTTGTGCATGACCAATGAAATTTCACAGGCTATTTAGCTGCTATGGGAAAAGCAGGTGGTGGAAGAAACGAAGTAGATCCACGTTTCATCTCCATGTTTTCTGTCTACAACGTAACGTTCCCTTCCGATGGTACTCTGAACCATATTTACTCGAGCATTTTGAATGGACACCTGGAAATATTTTCTGAACATGTTCAGGCAACAGGAAACAAGTTGATAGACATCACATTGAAGCTTTACAGGGTAAGGTTGACCGGTCCACGAATTTCACATGTGAGATACTGACCAACTGAAACAATGCTCACTATTCTTTTTTCAGATGCTGACTGCAGAATTACCTCCGACACCGTCGAAGTTTCACTACATCTTCAACTTGCGCGACTTGTCCAGAATCGTTGCTGGCTTGTTATTAACTCATCCGACTTTCTACACGTCCGCGATGCATTTTGTCAGAGTTTGGAGAAACGAATTCTACAGAGTTATTTGCGATCGATTAATCAGTTCTGCGGTAAGCCTAGATTGACTGGGTCGCTTGTTGAATTTATAAAAAGAAAGAAGCGTGTCACTGTTAGGATGTTCCTTTTTTATCAAGGATCAAGAATTGATGCGTGTTCATATAGAATCGGAGATAAATTCAAGTTTCGAAGAAGAACCAGAAGCGATCGAGTACGCTTTACGAGATCCACTTCTATTCGGTGACTACAGAAATGCTTGTAACGAAGAAGAGCCGCGATACTACGAAGATTTACTCGATTATGAAGCGATCTACAGTCTCTTGATGGAGGTAGCCTACCAATTATTCCACAATTACGAAGAAAATCCGGAATGGATGGAGTGTTTTTTATTTTAACGACTTTTCCAGATTCTAGAAGATTACAATGCACAAAATATGCCAATTAATATGGTTCTCTTCAACGATGCTTTGGAGCATTTAACTCGAGTGCATCGAGCTCTGCGTATGCATCGCGGGCATGTTTTAGTAATCGGTATCGGAGGTAGTGGAAAGCAGAGTATCATTCGTCTAGCATCGTTCGCCGCGAGTTGTGAAATATTTGAAATTACCTTAAGCCGTGGGTACAACGAGTCGACTTTTAGAGAGGACATGAAGAAGATGTACAATATAGTAGGGGTCGAGAATAAAAAAGTGGTTTTTCTATTCACCGCTCAACACGTCGCCGATGAAAGCTTCTTGGAACTAGTGAATAACATTTTAATGACAGGAGTTGTCCCAGCCTTGTTCTCCGACGAAGAAAAAGACACAGTTGTTAACAGCTGTAGGAATTCAGCTAAAGAAGCTGGTTACGGTATAACCAGGTGAATTCAGTCAACGATGAAAACCTACAGTGACCAGCACGACCATTAGAACGACGTTAATTGAACCCATTTTCATTTCCTCAGAGAATCTGTATGGTCTTATTTCGTCTCCACAAGTATCGCGAACTTGAGATTAGCCCTGTCCATGAGTCCCGCGGGAGATGTCCTCCGGGGACGTTGCAGAAGTTACCCTGGGCTTGTCAACAGCACAACTATAGATTGGCTCTTTCCATGGCCTGAACAAGCTTTGTATGCTGTGGCGAATGTGGTTCTGAGAGACGTAAGTTGCAGTTGTACCATATTCGGTTGTGATGCGAGAAGATCGAAGCAGTCTTGCTGTCTTATTCGAGCTAGCTTATATCGCTGAGAAAATTATTTTCAGAATCCAAAGATTCCTGAAGCTTATAGAGATTTGATCGTGCAGCATGTGGTCCATGTTCACATGTCCATCGGGCAATATACTGCCGAATTTCTTACAAAATTGAGAAGGAGGAATTACGTAACGCCCAAACATTATCTGGACTTTATTAACACGTATTTGAATTTGCTGGTTGAAAAAAAGGAGTATATTATGTCTCAGTGCGACCGTTTATCTGGAGGTAAGAAATCCTCTTACTATAAAATTTATTAGGTACATTTTGAGGGCTCAGTGATCAGTGGATTATTAAATTATATAGGACTGCTCAAGATCGCAGAAGCTTCTGAGACTTTGGGACACTTGAACGCAATTCTTGCTGTTCAGCGTGTCAAAGTGGCGGAGCAAACGCGAAATTGCGAAAAATTATTGTCTACCATTGGGGAAAGCACGGATATCGCATTGGTGAAAAAGAATATGGGGATAGAAAAGCGAGAGGAAATTGAGGAGCAGAATAAAATAATTGCTAAAGAAACTGCGGAGGCGAAGGAAGTCTTGAGCGAAGCTCAGCCAGCGTTGGAAGCTGCAAGATTAGCCCTAGCCGAATTGGAAAAATCGGACATTACTGAAATTAGGTGAGCTTACGACATTAAACTCCGTGAATACTCGGGCCTTGACCTAATCAGCCGAAATCCATATTTCCAGATCTTTTGCGACGCCTCCAGAACCTGTGCAAGTAGTCTGCGAAGCTGTGGCAATAATTCGCGGAGTCAAAGAGATTTCTTGGAAGGGCGCAAAGGGGATGATGAGCGATCCCAGTTTCTTGCGAATCTTGCAGGAAATGAATTGCGATTTGATTACCGCGAAGCAACAGCAAATGATTAGGCAACACCTCAAGAAATCTAATAAACTTGAGCAAATGAAAACAATTAGCAAAGCTGGTTACGGTCTTTACAAGTTTGTCCTGGCTGTTTTAGACTACTGTGCCGTATTCAAAGAGGTTTGTATTTCAAAAATTGATGAACTTTCAAGACCATTCGGTATTCGCAATCAATATTTCTATAGGTGAAGCCGAAAATGGATAAAGTCCAAATGTTAGAAGCAGAGGCGGAAAAGGCTAAAAGAGCGCTGGAGAAAGAGGAGCGAGAATTGCAGCGAATAGAGAAGCAATTGGAGGAATTAAACGCAAAATACGATGTTGCGATGGTGGAAAGACAGAGATTGCAAGAAGAAACGGACATTCTTCAGAGACGTCTGCTGGCTGCTGACAAGCTCATTAGTGGACTGTCATCTGAAAATGCCAGATGGCAGAAAGACTTGGAAAATCTGCGTGATGAAGTAGAAAAAATTATAGGAAACTGTCTCCTGTCTGCCGCATTTCTCTCGTACAGCGGACCGTTTTCTTATGAATTTAGAATACAAATGGTATACAAAGATTGGCAGGAGAGTATACTTGAAAAAGATATACCTCTGACGCAACCTTACAAAATAGACTCGCAATTAAGCAACGATGTCGAAATTAGTAGGTACGATATTTTTATCAGTTAAAGGAAAATACATTTACTTCGTTACTCTCGTGTTATCCGTGCTTTTCCCTCACTTTTCACTACCTGGCTCAGAATTATTTGGCAATTGCTTCTTGTTGCTTGCACAAAAAATAAAGGCGCGATATCTGTTCCCGTTTTAGTTGGAATTCACAAGGACTACCCCCGGATGAACTGTCCGTTCAGAATGGCATACTTACAATTCGAGCCTCGAGATTCCCACTTTGCATAGACCCCCAACAGCAAGCGCTTAATTGGGTGAAAAAACGAGAGGGAAAGAACAATTTGAAAATCGTTACGTTCAACGACTCAGATTTTATAAAACAAGTTGAAATGGCTATAATGTATGGATTTCCGATTCTGTTCCAAGATGTCGATTACATAGATCCAGTACTCGACAATGTACTGATGAAGAACATAAGAAGTAAATTTTTCTCAAGCTTTACGTTAACAAAAATTTGCAACTCATTTCTCATCTGCACACTGGACACGAATCTATGTATCATTTTGTGTTTTGCTAGATGTGCAAGGGCGAAGTTTCATTGAACTTGGAGACAAGGAAGTGGATTATGATCCAAAGTTTCGGTTGTATTTAACTACAAAAATACCGAACCCAGTGTTGAACCCGGCCATCTACGCGAAAGCGATGGTCATCAATTACATGGTGACGTTATCGGTGAGTATGTAGCTGAAAAATCCAGCTATACAATTTTCTGTACAACGCTTGTATCATCGGGATACAAAATGACTAAATTGTTTTAAAAAGGGCCTGGAAGATCAGCTGTTGTCAGTTGTTGTAAGAACTGAGCGTCCGGATATTGAAGAACAACGAGAAACATTGATAGCAGAAACTAGCGAGAACAAAAATCTTTTGCAACAATTGGAAGACAGCTTGTTGCGGGAAATTGCTACCAACCAGGGTAACATGCTGGACAATATGGACCTCGTTCAGACATTAGAGAACACAAAATCCAGCGCTACCGAAGTTATGGCAAAATTACTTTTAGCGGAATTGACTACGATCGATATAAACAAACTTAGAGAAGGATATCGACCGGTTGCAAAAAGAGGCGCAATTTTGTTCTTCGTCCTAGCAGATATGGCAGCTGTTAATTCTATGTATCAATATTCGCTGATTAGTTATTTGGAAGTGTTCATATATTCGTTGAAAAAAGCTGTTCCAGATCCAGCGCTCATAAAACGACTAAAGAATATCATCATCATGCTAACTAAAAACGTCTATGAATATGGTTGCGTGGGGATTTTTGAAAAGCATAAATTGTTGTACTCTTTCCAAATCACCACACGTATAGAGCAAAGTGTACAGAGGATCAGTCAATCGGAACTAGACTTTTTTATAAAGGGAAATGTTTCCTTGGAAAAATCTCCTTTGCCCAATCCAGCTAAATGGCTACCAGCTTCTGGCTGGGAGGACATTCTCAAATTAGCACTTGATTTTCCTGAAGTATTTGAGAATTTGCCGAACCAAGTTTCGGCGAAAACGAGCGAGTGGAAGCAGGTCATTATACTTTACTAATAAACATTGAATCAACGATAATGCAATTAGTACACGATATTAAATACCAAATTGATGCTTTTACGTTTCTTCCTTCTTAACAGTGGTTCGATTTGGATAATCCAGAATCTATGGAATTTCCTTGCAATTATTCTTGGACCTTAAAACCATTTGAAAAACTCATGTTGATTCGCTGCTTTCGTATTGATCGTGTTTTTCGTGGTGTTATTAATTACATCAGCGAAATAATGGGGGAGGAATACATAACACCACCTAATGTCAGCTTTGATAGGATATTTGAGCAGAGCACAGCTACTATGCCCGTTGTATTTATCCTGAGCCCTGGATCTGATCCTACTTCAGAATTGATGAAATTAGCTGAAAGATACGGCTGCGGTGGTGGCAAATTTAGATATCTATCGCTTGGACAAGGGCAGGAAAAGGTTTGTATCAACTTCAAAAATAGGATATTGTCAAACTTTTGGGTTGACTTTGTTTCCAACATTTATACATTCAGCTACTAATAGTTGAGGAGACTTAAAATGATTTCTGCTCATTATTAGAGTGTGAGGAGAGGAATTTTGTCTACCAAAGGAACCGTAGAAATGAAATTGCCTGTATATGTATATCCTTTCAGAGTGCTGTAGAATTTTTGAAAACCGCTGTGGCAAGAGGACAGTGGCTAATGTTGCAAAACTGCCACTTACTTCTTAGCTTTATGAGGGATTTGGAGAAACATTTAGAAAATATCCGAAAACCTCACCCAGATTTTCGTCTTTGGCTAACTACGGATCCAACGCCAAGTTTCCCGATTGGAATTTTACAACAATCACTTAAAGGTACCATTATTCACAAAGTTAGCACCGATCTTCGAGTGAGTATATAGTACAAGGATCTAGCTAACCGAAGGAATAATTAAATGTTTCAGTCGTTACGGAACCACCAAATGGTTTGAAGTTAAACCTACGAAATACGTATTTAAAAATGCATCATCATGCCCTGGACGTCTGTGGTCATTATATGTACAAAGATCTTATTTATGTACTGGCATTCTTTCACGCCGTAGTCCAGGTAAACCAGAAATCAAATGGTAGAAATTAGTTGGAAAATGATTTTGTACGAGAGTATATCGCTGTAGTTCTCCTAGTCCTATCGCAAATAGCAATGGCCAGTAGAGATTAAAGCTCGCCTCTTTTTCAGGAAAGAAGAAAATATGATAAGATCGGCTGGAACATAAATTACGATTTCAACGAATCTGATTTTAATGTTTGCACGATTATATTAGATACTTATCTAAGCAAAGCATTGGTTGCAAAGGAGAGCAGAATACCGTGGAACAGTCTGAAGTATTTAGTTGGGGAGGTTCGTATTCGATTTGCAAGAATATAACGCGTCGTTTGAAACTGTTAGGTTTTTTAATTTACAGCAACTCAATGTGCAATGCATTTTATTAATTTCATCAATACTCATATAATCATTCTAAGGTGATGTACGGAGGTAGAGTCATCGATAATTACGACCGACGTGTCGTGAAAGTTTACATGGATGAATACTTCGGTGATTTCTTATTCGACACGTTCCAACCGTTCCACTTTTACTCTGACAGTGAAGTAGATTATGAGATACCCTCTGCAGGCGATAAAGATCATTATTGCGAATTTATCGAAGAATTACCATTAGTCAATTCTCCGGAAGTATTCGGGCTACATCCTAATGCTGAAATTGGATATTTTACCCAAGCTACCAGAGACATGTGGAGAAACTTGATCGAGTTGCAGCCTCAAACAGGTAATACTGTATAAACCCAAAATTTATAGTGTATGGATCATAATCAATATATCATACCTGAAGAGAGGTATTATTATTTATTATGTTATTTCGAAATGGCTACAAAAATCTTTTTCTTTACAAACATCTGATTTTAGCCTGCTTGGTCAAGTTGTGTAAGTTTATACAGATACGGTTGACTAAATTGTAATTTCCAACTGTGGATTGAATGACATAGAATTTAAAATTAGTTTGTTTCACTCTTCGTTTTCTTTTTTACTTCCTTTAGCCGAAACTAGTACTGGAATCAGCAGAGACGATTTCATAGACAACGTTGCTCAGGATATTTTGCTGAAAATACCACCAGAATATGACATGATAAAAGTTAAGCGAAACTTTGGTTTAGCTATAACTCCGACTGCTATTGTACTATTTCAAGAACTTGAAAGGTTCAATAAGTTGATAAGAACAATGGCAACAACACTAACTCAGCTCAGAAAGGTATAAAATTTAAACCAAGTACCCGAAGACTGTTTCAAAATCCAAAGCCAAATTATTATTCATCTTTACTCTCGTCTTCAGGCAATTGCAGGTGAAATTGGTATGGATGCTGTACTGGACAGTGTATCTGTCGCACTTTTTAACGGATTATTACCAACGGAATGGACACGGCTGGCTCCAGCTACAAACAAGAATCTCGCAGGGTGGATGGAGCACTTTGAAAATAGAATATCGCAATACACTACATGGGTGGGTTCTCCATTTAACGGAAAGTAAATTCGTAATGTTCACAGGCGCTTCTAAAGCTGAATGATCTATTAAAAATATCGCCCGGATTCTCACTATATTCATTACTTGAACATTTTCTAGGCTGGCTGTAACGAACCAGTAGTTATTTGGCTATCAGGATTACATATTCCGGAAACGTACTTAGCAGCATTGGTGCAAATGGCATGTCGCAAAAATAATTGGCCCTTAGATCGCTCGCTAACTTACACTGCGGTTTCAAATTTCCAAGACGCAGCAGAGGTGGAGGAGAGGCCTGATCAGGTACAAATAATTATAAAACATGCTGTAGATATTCCGCCAAGTAATTGCAAGCTTCAATACTTTATTCAATCTCATATTAATTAGGAACAAATTATTTGCAGGGCTGTTACATCCAAGGGTTGTTTTTAGAGGGTGCGCGTTGGGACACAACCACACATTGTTTGAAACGTTCATATCCAAAAGTACTGATTGAAGAACTGCCAGTTTTGACTGTTATACCAATCGAAGCCCATAGATTAAAGTTGCAGGTATAATTATAAACATATAAGATTCATTTCCACAGTCCATTTATAAATTACTATTTTTCCAACTTAGAACACGTTAAAGACACCGGTATACACGACCTCAAACAGACGCAACGCTATGGGTGTTGGACTTGTGTTTGAAGCAGATTTGGCAACTGCAGATCATATTTCACATTGGGTATTGCAAGGAGTGTGTCTATTGCTGAATTCTGATTGAAAATTCAGAGATAATTGTATCTCGTGTACTCCGCCTCGTGTAGACCCCAGATTCGTATAAAATACGGTATACAAGGGAGCAAAGATATTATTTTTAAACGAAAGAGGATGAGGATGATGAGGAACCGTATATATGTGATACGAAAGATTATTTTACCAAATAAGGGTAGTTATTTATTTAGTTAAAACTTTAATTAAGTAGCAGGATAATCAGCATCAGAGTAGCTTTCAAACTTGTTTCATTAGCCAATTTCATAAGCACGAGTATATTGACTTTTAGTTAATTATTACGATTTTTCAAACGAGCAAGAAATTGCTCGATTATTGAAACAAAGAGGCCAAGAAACTGTAGAGGACTAACTTATGTAATAATATTTTATTAACCATGTATAACATAATATAATGTCAAATTAAATAATCAATGAATGATTTAGAAATCCGAAATTCTTGTAAAAATAACTAATATAATCATTGATAGGGAAAAATAAATAGAAACCCATTTTTTTTTTTTTAAATTTATTATTTTAAAGATTTACATCTCATTTGCGGTAAACAAAGATTATAGAAAGAACTATCGACAAAATCTGTTAAATCCTGCCATTTCACCCAATGATCATTAACTAATTTTTCAGAGCTTTTTGCTTTACCAACAAAATGTGGATCTAAAACGAGTAAATGTATAATCCCCTGCGCACCATAGTGTATACCCATAATTCCCTTACTTGAGCAATCTCTATCTCCGCCCATCATTATTGGACTACCAAATTGTATAAAATGATTTTTAACAGCATCTGTAAACTTAATCAAATCTCTGCCATTAGGTACATGAATTATTTTACTCAGAACATCGTATCGCTGGTCGATGACCAGACACACCTAGAAATAAAATTAAAAAATAAATAGATGAATAAAAAAGTAAACTTAGCCGACCGAGGGTTTAAACAGTGCAACTTGCAGCGTAGAGTATCGATGATGATTTGAATTGAGCTATTAATATATTATCTAAATTCTCTAAGGTGCAATTTGCAGTTTTGAGGAAACATTGCTCTTACTTCAAAGCTTCCGATCCATTCTTGAGAGCCAATAAACGAGGCTTCCTTGTCTTCTAAGCTAACAAGAATTTCTTGGATATCTTTTAAGCTAGGTACGGGCTTGGCTGTTTCCAAATTGTTTTTAATCCAGGAACAAATAGTCTGTAGTGTTCGATATCCGCAGCCCCATCCCTGGACAATATAATTATAATAATAATTTTATCGAGTTACATTAATTCATAGCCATGCTACTTTTATGAGGATTCATGCTCTGCCAAGCATAGCAATCTGTTAACCAGACTGTTTCATTCAGGTCTTAGAACTCGACCAAGAGCTGGGTACGCTGTTCCAACACCTGGGATATTGCTTATTTCATGGTATATATAAAACGTTAGCTAAACGGACTACAAATCAAGCGAAGAGTTTTTTTTAAATTTTTGTTTAATCAATGATAAGTGAGATTGAAAATTTTCAGAACATTCATCTTGTATTATACAAGCGTACTGTGTTGCAGATTTCATCAAATTGAGCAGTGATAAGATTGCAGATTGTGAAATAATAATATAATGAACAAGATGAGGTAAAGACTGCATCATTTTATTGTAAGTATAAAACCTGAATCTTATGTTAAACGGTTATAGCTGGCAAGGTAACAATTTTGATGAGACTAATCTTTCACGGAAGTTTATTAATGTAAATAATTATGATAATATGATTTTAAAACATATTTGTCTGCTTGTTTGAACTTTTGCGATAATGATATACTCGGAAACTATAGCAGACTGGTGTGATAGGAATTAGAATTAGATTCATAATAATATATTGTATAACATAATGATACGTTAATTGTGACGTGTAATAATAGAAAATTGATTACTCTGTCATTGATACCGTCGCAACCGTAATGCCAGTACTCGTAATCTCCTTTAACCAAAAAAGTTTCACCTGTATTCCGTGGCGGTGGCAATTCCAAATGCAAGTTTGTCAACAAATCTTTTGAATAGTCTAGAGCCATTTTAATTCTTAGAAAAGGTATAATAGGGCGAGGAATTGGATAGTGAGTAATAATATTGAAATTTCTAAACCCAGAGAGTCAAGGAGCGAACCATATTTATGATATATACGAGATAGCGTCACCCAGCGTCACCTGACCACTGATAGTACATTGCGAATGAGCCAACCAATAAACATGATGTTATCGTAGTGAGAATAATTTTGCGAAATGTAATGACTCCGCGGGAGACAAGTGTTGCTTTTTTCATATTAGCTGGAAAGTACGCGATATGGGGTTACTTCGCATGGAGATTTATCCATGGTTCGTTTAATAGTTTACCTAAAAGATCGACTTCCACCTCTGCTTGTCGGATAGAGTAGCTGTCTGCTACGCGAAGGACAAAATGGACATTGAAAATTTGTGAGTAGTTGAAAAAACCTTACGATAATAATTGTCAAATCTGACTAAGTTTCACGACGGGGAATTGATTTCTATACAGTTATGATACTGCCGTGAGTTCTTTGGTACGTAAGTTAATTATACGAAATAATTCTATTACCGTAAACAAATTATCAGACCATTTTCTCTAAAACTTGCCAAAGAGTTTGACAGGTGGAAAATTTTACATCTTTATTGATCTTTAACGCCATATATTTCAATTAATTAGCCAATAATTCATCACAATACTCTTACATTCACCGTTTACTCAACAAACAACTCCGTACTTTGTAAATTAACAAATATTTTCTACGTTAAACTTGTCATGGGGTTTTTCGATGAGGTTATGTTTATGCTATGAGTCAATCCTATCATTTACGCAGTATCTGGGCTTTCTTTGTTGGTTGATTGCATTGTAACGAGCGAATTATTCTACATAGAAATATTTATCTATTATTTCGATAATAAAGTATGAATATTTCATACTAAATTTCGAAAATCGTATTCTCTAAAGCCGTAAAATCTTGCTTATGTTATTGAACAAATCTTAAGCTTCATTTTTTCGTTTATTCAAACTTCGGTTTTGTTTATTATTCACACATGAAGACAGTATTCCTTTTTCAGCATCTAATCACTGTTTGTACAATAAATGGAAAAATGATTGGCTAGAGGTAACACAAAAATATTCACTGTCAAAGAAAATCATGTACGGTAACGTTGAATTGGAAACTGTGTCCGAGGTACACTTTCGACGATTACTTGCCACAACGATCGATCCAAATATCAGTTTTCCTATGGATGTTGAGGATCATTTCTGCAAATTAATTTTGTATAAGGAAATTGCTGAGTCTAGGTGAGAATTTAATCACTTTCAAAATATCATAATAAAATATTATTAGGTCAAAAGATCCAATTATAGAAGTCATCGAATCCAAACCAAAAAAAAAAGCAAATATCATTAATTATATATTATTATGTATTATTATATCGTGTTTCTTCTTTCTATACTTACATTTTCTGCAATATTTGACAATATCTTAATAATGATTGAAGAAAGGAAGTCAGGAAGTCAGGATTGGTCGTGCTATTCATTTTGAACTTTAATCGATTCTGTTTATTACAAATTCTAGATGATCTCTTCGATCCCTTTTGAAAATCAAAGTATAATCTGACTGAGAATATTGTTTACATTCCTGATCAAAAAACTGTAACGAATCTTGTACTTTCAGGGTCAGAATATGGGACATTGTAATACTCCTACCAAACTTAATATTTCTCATATTCATTGCGGCAAGATTTAACAGAGCAAGACTGAAGCTACGTGCAACTAGCAGTCCAATATTCTTAGCATTTTATGGTCTCGTAAGTAGTATATTAAGCAGCTATATTTTCTCCTAATCTTGAATCTGAATAACTATTCATAATTGATATAAATTTCGCATCCTTTCAGGTTGTAAGTAATATATTAATATCAGTAATACGCTGCGTTGTATCAATGACTGTTAACGCAGCAGCAACAGTCGGCGGTTTAGCTGACAAGATTCTATGGGTCACCGTCAGATTCTTCCTACTGTCTACGGAAATGAGCGTGGTCATATTTGGCTTAGCTTTTGGTAAATTTATTTTTGTTATTCACTGTAGTTATAGAATTAGGGAAACTTGACCAACCTGTCGAAAGCACTGATTTTAAAATCTCAGTTTTTAAGGCGATCCTAGTATCACATTATCCTTTGTAGTTAAATAATCTACCTACAAAGTTGCTGGTTTCTTTATTAAATAATCTTAATCATATTTCCAGGGCACTTGGACAGCCGTTCAAGTATTCGTAGAGTTTTGTTGGCTACATCATTCATAGCATTAACTTTTACAATAACTCAAGGTACACTAGAATTGGTCTTACCTGATGACACATTTGAAATACCAAGTAGGAATTTCTTTTTATTCGGTCATGGAGGAATGATGTTCTGGTTCTGCAGCAGTCTTGTATTCACAACGGTGAGATCAAATCAAATATTGAACAAATCCGCTGTAGAAATTAACTGAAATTTAGTTTTTGGACAAGAATAATTTTCCCTAAATTATCCCAAAGCATATACTGGAATAATATACATCTTATTCTCACACATCCTCCATAATTATTGAAACAAAAAGATCAATTTACGGGCAAGTGATATAGTCCTCAGATAGATGTTTGTAGATTCGAGTTCAATTTCCCGATCACCAGAATTCTTCATATAAAAACTACGAGTCAATCCATTGAGTTGAAAATAATTATACAATTTTACTTCTACAGATATACCTCTTTATATTAATACTGCCAAGGACAAGATTGCGCGAGAGACTAGCTTTGCCAAGTAAGCAATAACTCTCGCATTCTTCAATCTCATCCACACTATTTCATTCCAAGTCATTATTCTCCTACATTCATACAGCTAGAAAATACTAATAGCTTCAGAATTCCCTGATCTCTCATCTTATTACAATTTGTTTTAGCACGGAGAAGTTTTTACATCTATATCGGAACCTTGGCATTACTTAATCTAATACAGTCGGTGGGAGCAGGCCTGTTAAACTATACACAGGATCCAGCTGGGTTGTGTGTAGTTGATCTTACCGCTGGGCTATACTTGACTTTATTTACGCCATTGGTCTATCACACATTCCTATCAGAATTCTTCGGGTATGTTACTATTTTTTTTTGTATATAAATTGTGTAAAAACTGGAGTGAAAGTGAAAAGTCTCTGTTTTTAACATCTCTGTATTTTATTTAGTGTTTCGCAGCCGTCTATAATGTTTTCCTACAAGGCACAAGTGGATGACGCTATGGACGAAGACACAGTGTCGCTGCCTCATCAACAGAGTTTTTCTTCTTTGAGAACCGACAGTGACTACATATACCAGGTCCATACACCATTTATTCACAAGCCGCTATACGACCCATTCTCGCTAAAAAATCCTTCCACATCTAAGCAGAGAAGTTCACTTTATTCCTTAGTTCCTGGACTAGTTCTCACAACAGATTGGTCGGGTAGATCTAGTTCTCAGCTAAGCCTCAATGCTAGTTCAACTTCTAAGGAGTTTGATCAGCTGCGAAATACTTTAAAAGCCAGGAAAAGCTCGCAGAAAAACAACTCAACTAGATTACAAAGATTAGAATATTCACCCTCAAGTACACCGAATTTGAACATTGATAATCCAGTATGGAATTTTATGACTGATTCAAAGAAGAATCAAGATTTTACTACCGTTTCAAACTACACTCTCTTGCCGACAGCGAGTAATTTCATATATACACCCGAACGCTGCGATAGTAACGTCAATTTGTTCTCACCATCAAACAATAATGGAGTTGGAAATTTACAAGGCAAAGCTAAATCTTCTGTTGAAATAACGTCTGACGCATCAAATTTATCAATCGCTAGAAATACTCGTCAAATGTCTGGAATATTTGAAGATAAATCGCCTAGTTATTCTGAATTTTTAGAACAAGATGGAAAGCTTAATTCAAAGTTATCTATCAACAGTGGCATATCGCGATCTGAAAATACCGATGCTTTATTATATCCGTTAAAAAGCAGCTTAGATTATGTCGGAAACCAAAAACGGAACTCAAAAATATTCACGAATTACATAGAGAACTTGTCCGATTCAAATCTACTGTTTGATAAAACTAAACAGCCGAATTTCGATATATTTAACGGTCCATCAACTAGTAACGGGAAAAATCTTCCGGACTATAGAGAACAGAGAAACTTGGTTGAGATCGAATCTCCTAGAAGCAGTTTAAAGTCCGAATCTTCTTCCGACGATTCGGAATTGTTAACGCTAATGGAAAGCTCGAGCGCTCTTCTGAGTAGAGTTGATGATGATAATTTCAAAAAATTTCCTCCAACTGAACAGAGCAGCCTTAAGGATCTGAGTAGTTCGAGTCATTTTTTGGGGCCTGCCAATTTCGAGCGTGAATCAGAACCGCTATGCAGAGATACATCAACAAATTCAAAGCCGAGTTCTCCGGCTTCTTCGCAAACTCAAAGTACAGATTTATCCTTTTTTTCCATGAATAATACGTCTGATAGTAGTAATAATGGCAGAAAAACTTTGAGTTCATCTCCGGGAAATTCTCAATCGACTACTTTCTACAGTCTTAATAATTCCGATAATAATTCTGGAGAATCCTCTGGCTTAGGCGATTATCTAAAATTATTTAACAAATTGCCATAACATGAAGGTTGAAATTTTTATTTTCAAAAATATTCATCAAAAGTCTTGTAATTCTTGAGTATTATAAATACTGTAACTCAATACTACATATGTACGTTGGGTACGTTCCTAAAGCTTAAAATAAATAATTGTACATAACATAATTATTTTTCTCAATGGTTAGTGATGTAAACATCGGTTACATCGACGATTTCTTGGATTCTATATTATAGAAAAAAGCTTAAATAGGAAAGATAATTTCTTGCTGAGAGCTTGGACTTTAAGTATAACTTGTAAATAATTTAATTCGTGATCACTTGTAGACAAGGTATCTTATGATACTAGGTTTCACATGCCACATAGATCATTAGTTGCACAATAACGTACACAGAGGATCGCTTATTATTGATATCAATTGTATTAATCTTTAGCATGCAACATTCATTTTATTAAACGTTTTACTGTAGATGTCATATTCGTTTTATTTATTCACACTAATTTTGTATTTGAGGCATACTAATACTTGCAATTCAATCTATATTGGTATAATGTATATATGGAAATTAAAATTGAGCAGATAAGAGCTAGAGCAAAGACATGGTACACTTACTAAATTTCATATTGCTATTGTAAAGATTTTTCTGGTATTATATTGCTCAATGATGCAATGATGTAAATTTCGTAATACGATCGCAAGCACATTATAGATTGTAATATCTAATATTCTTGTTATACCAATAGATTTCCTGCGTCATTGGACATTGCACAGTATTTACGAAATGTGGTGTCACAGCATATCGTCCTCGCACAATGAGCAAATAAAGATAAAACATAAAGCTCAGTCACACAGAAATGTTAGGCTTTTTATTGTTAGCTGATTAAAGTTTATGATCTTTTGTATCTTCGAATATTGCGCAAAAAATTGATCTTGCAAACTAAATGTCTAATACAGAGTGTTTAAAAATGATAAAACTGATCGTCAGTTGATTCCAAAACAGAATATTCTTCTGTTCACAGAATAACAGTGTATACGATTCAACACAATTTGACACTGGTGCTACGCCGGTAAACCCGTTGTATGCTGCGTCCTTGCAAAGTCCAGACAGCATAACTGGGTACAGTATAGACAGTCAAGATGCTCACAACCACACCAACGGCTACCAACAATAAAAGTATGTTATAAATTGTAACATGCTAATTCAAACGTGCTGATAGAGTCTAAATTGTAAGATAGTTGTGGTGTATAGTAAAGTGATGACTGCTATCTTACAAGAAAGAGTGTACTTGGTATTCAGATTGTAGAACAGATTTATTCTATTTTCCATCCATGGTGACTAAAGAAAATCTAATATCTAACATGTATATTACTACGTTGTAGGTATGTAAGGTGCATTTTTTTCAGTATTTTTCAGTTTCATGACTTATATTAGACGTGATATCTCGCATTCGTTTGCGTACTATATCCATGAGTCACTGTTGTCTATTACTTATTTTTTTACGTGACTGTGCAGCTGTGATCGATGTTTGGCAAGTATCAATTGGTACGAGATTTTCGTTGTTTTTTCTTACTCACGGGATCTAGTCGTTACTAACGTTATTGAAGAAATACAAAGCTTATTAGACGCTGAATGTTCACTATATCATAAGTGCCGCAAGAGTTTCTACTTTTGATTTTCATAGTAGCATCTCGGTTTTAGTTTATTTGAAAGAGAAGTGAAAGATGCTTTATGCTGAATATAATAGATTTTATTTTTGTTTGGCTTTTGATAATTTGATTTTTGAAGAAATTATGTTGTTGGGTCGAAATTATCTGGAATGTTTTCAGAAAAGTAGTTCAAATTGATTATTAAAAAGTATTTGAATTATATAGTTGTCAAGGAGTCGTTTATATATATTAAATATAGCTGTACAGTTTGTCAATTCATTTATGAATGGTCATTTAGATTTGTCTACGATGTCAGTGAACTGGTATAGAATAATTAGGTATTTAAATATTTCATTTCCCAATCCAGTCAATCGATTAAGTAGGTCTACTCGTGTGTTAGAAAAAAAAAATTCCAAATTTAGATCAGACTTGAGGGTTGTGAAGTATAAAAGCAACGAATGAAGAAGAAAGCGAATTTACAGTGATTGAAATAAATTAATAAATAAGTTTTAACGAAGATCTAATCTTTCCATACAGATCTGTTGAAACTAAATATACTTTAGAGCATTCAAATAAAGCTCAACTGCATGAGTTTGTAAGTGGCAGTGAAATTATCCATAATTGAATGTCGTTTATAGAGCGAAGGGATGAAATTTGACTTATTTGACGATATTGAGAAATTACAAAGTTGAAATATTATGTTAGATATTTTAATAGAATTTATGAGATATGTATCTATATGCAATTGTATATTATTGCTAAATAGAGGGAAAGAATAATTTGAAATTTAAGAAAAGAAAACAAAAAAGAAAACTAACTAGAAACATTCTTTTCCACTCACAATCCATTTCATAATCCAACATAATTTTGAAACATGTGTATATCAGCAATTAACATATAACATATTAGTCAATTGAAATTCAAATTAATACTTACAATTGACATATGAAAGCAGCGAGCAAATCTAAAGTCTAAAGTCTTAAGTTTAAGTTTAAGTTTAAGTTTAAGTCTAAGGTCAGTAATCTAAGCATCTGTTACAAAGTGCGTGTGAGAATCGAAATATAGTAATATATATACACATATGTATAGTACGTAATTTCATGCAAATGGTATGTAGTTAATTAATTATAGCCTTTCCTTCATGGATATTTTGTTTTGTATATTGGTGAAAGACTCCTAAATTTCTTCCTGAATATCTAGTTGAGCAAAGAAAAATTGATTCTCATATTGATCAGCAAAATTCAGAGAAATTTTCATCTGTCTGAAACATTTTGAATTTTCGTGTCAGAGTATGTGAGACAAATTTTTAGACAACAATTTCCACTAGGGTCTTAAGAGTTCAAGTCTGTTAAATAGCGTATATGAGAGTCCTATCATAAACTTATCGTTAGAGACATTATTACATAGAATCTAAATGAATTAAGTCAACAACTTTCAGTATACAATATAATAAATGATCTGCATTCATAAGTACACAATATAGCAACAAAGGGGATACTTGTTTGAAGACTTTTCTAGTGAAATATATAGACACATAATTAATTCGGAAGATTTTTTTCTATTACTTTAAAAGATATACCTACCTACATTTATTTTTAGGCACAACCGACTAACTTATTCCATAGGGGGACTCATATCTTTTTGTAATAAATTAGTGTAATATATGAATTTGTTACAATTCGAATTACAAAGATAAGAATTCAATGTACTAATTAGACGGACTTGTGAAATCCAAATATGTGTACGTGATTAATCTTGTTATCAAAGAAAATAGAAAAGTTCCATCATACTATGCATATAGGTATATAAATAGGTTTAATATATTATACATAATTTGGTTTAAAACTACAGACTTCTATCCAATAAGCTTTTTACTCATTTTACTTGAAATTCACTCCGAATATATGAGCTTCGAGAAGTTATAACTACATGTATATGTGAGAAACATAATTTATAGTAGATATGCAATTACATACATTATATACATTGCTCTGAACATGAAGCGAGATCACGTTGAAAGCTCGTCAGAGTGTTAAACTGATCGCTATTTCGGATATTTCGATGTGTAACATACGTAATTTTAGTATTATTAAAATTAATTCTAAAATTCAACCTTCTCTCCACGCTATTTTCCTACTTTTGCAAACAACCCAAATGTTAATCATAATCTGATTATATAGTAAGTTACAATATAATAACGATCAAAATATCCAAGCATAAAGAACAAACATAATTCAATTTCAAAGAAGTTCTTCAGTGTACTGAAACTATACTAAAAAAATCCATCCATACTGTATATATATATATACATATATACATATATTATATATTATATGATATACTTTAGTGTAAATTGGTAATATTTACAATAACATAATACTCTATAGACGTCAGATGCAATAATAAAATTATGTTTCTACTGTATGCTTAATTTCCAATAAAGCATCATATAAGCGGGTATGAATTATTCGTCATTTATTATCATGTCATCGAATGTGTACTTAAATTTGAATTCCGGCACATATTACCAGATCATGAGTTATGAAATAACAGTGGAAACAATAGGCAGTAATTGTCTGTTATTAAAGCATCGGACTGAAGAAGATATATAATTATCCCGGCTTCGCCCAATGTATATGAATTAGTGTTAAATTGTAAACCAATTATACTCGTATGAAGTACTATGAAAAAGGTATTTCGCTGATCTATGAATTTAATATTGCATTAGCTAGATTGAAACCTGTTCTATATATCAATTGTAGCTACCGAATATAAAAACCAGATAAAAGTTTCAAATATAATTATGCGAGCAGTATGTATGTGCCAATTATATTTATTATGTAAGAGTTTCCTGAAATTCGTGTAACTCGATGCAGAATCGTTACACGGCAATTGTTTTATAATCGAAACAATTATGTAACCGTGGCGATTTCCGCACAGTAACAATATAGTTATAAGGGCCTATGGTCTATGGAATAAAGTATATGGAATATTTCTAAAATTTGTGAAATTAAAAACTTTTTCCGAAAAGATAAAAATAATTTCTTTCGTTTTGTAAACTATCCAAAATCCATGATTATCGTTTATCGTAGTGTCTCGATTATTCAAGAATTATTGCGAATTTTATATCGGAAAAACACACACAACGGAATTACAAGAGTAAGATTATTTTTCAAACTGTAAGACATAACACCAAACGAGTTTTCGAAATGCTAGGCCTGGGAGATACTACAGGGGCGCTAGGAACTCTGTTCTCATTTATCGCAGGGAAGCGGTAGGGAGCAGTACGGTTTCGAAAGCTGTGTTTCCACAAAGTCTCTCCAGATTGTGATTGTACATATTCTGAAAATTAATCATTTTATCGTTCTGGGTTGTGCGAGATTTGATTTTTTGTTGAAAAATACGTCAGAGTATTTTGAAAATTACTTTCGAGCTATTATAGTTTTTCATGATTGAAATGACTCGAGTTTTTCTTTCTGTCACCGTCCCTAGCTGTAGGTATTCCTATAGGGATTTTTCAGTCTGTAGAGCACGATGAGGTGTTATATTTCTATGAATGCATATAACTTTTACATGATTAAATATTTAAATATATAAACAGACGTCGTGCATCAATAAACACTTTATTCATCAGTTGAACTAATCCATATGTTAATTTCACTGGTACAGTGCAAACTTGGAATATGTTTTTATCGACAAACTTTCCCAAATGTTTCGAAGTACTTCAAATTAAGATATATCTATGTATGAAAGAGTGTTTCATTGACCACGCCTTAGTGAATAATTAGTTTGACGATGCAGAGATTTCATACTGATGGCCGCCCGCATTGTTACCTCAACAGTTCATAAAGGGCGCAATTAGTTATAAGAAAGAAGTGGTTTCTTTTAGCCTGACCAATTTGCCAAAAATACTCCTTCCATAGTTCAACGGGTCAAAGAAGGACATCATTCACATTAGTTTTAAAAAACTTTCCTCCGATACTTACTTTATGCAGGTCGCTGTATGCCCACGTTAATATAGCGTTATTAGGATTTTCTAGGATCTTGCGTCAAAAAATGCGCCTGGTGTCAGGAGAACATCTAATGCGAGGCGTGATGAAGACGCATATGGATATACACTCTTTTTTCCTGCCAAAAATTTCAGCAGACCTCTTCGGGTCAGATGTTCTCCTGATACCAGTAGCATTTTCGAAAATTGCTGTCGAGATTGTCAGGGATATTATTACATATTTATTGTAAGCGTTACAGTGAGTGCGAACTTTTCGAACTCTAGGAAACAAATTGAATTAAGGATTTGAAACTCGGATGTTCAGTTAAGATATCTTAGCTGCTGATATCATTGAGACAGATACCAAATTCAAAACAAATATGAAAAATTGGTCTTCAAATTCACTGAAGCATTTGGCGTAGTCGGTAGAACGTGCGACTAGAAATCCGAGATAGCTTTGGTGCCGGTTCGATCCCGGCCGAAATGATGAAAAATTTTTCTTATATAAAATTTCCATTTTTTCGCAACTGACCATATCTACAGACAACGTAGGCAGCTGTAATTTCTGTGGCTGTCAAAACGTCGGTAGATATGTTCGTACGACAGCGTCGTCGGTAACCATATCTACAGACAACGTACCGGCAGCTACAATTCTGTGGCTGTCAAAATGTCTGTAGATATGTTCGTACGACAGCCTCGTCGGTTTCGGAAAAATTGAACCTAGGTATCTAGGGCTTGACTAGAAATAAAAGCAAGAGCAAGACGAAGAGGAGCTCCAGGTGGCCGGCCAAGCGGTTAGAAAGGGTAGGGCTTGCTAGAAATAAAAGCAAGAGCGAGAGGAAGGCTCTGGGTGGCCAAATGTTCAGAAAATCAAATTTTTGTCAAAAATAGGCTATTTTAACCGAAATAATACTTTGAATATATAACCCATTTTAATTTTCGCTCGAAATTCAAGCATTAAATGGCTCAGGGGCAAAAATTTAGCTTCGTACCCGGAAAACCTGGGTTCGAATCCCCGAGCCGGAATTTTATTTTATTTTATTTTTCCTTCTGCCCAAAATTTTATTTAATTTTTATTTTTCGATTTTCGATTTTATTTAAATTTCGAAAATTTATTTTATTTTTATTTTATTTAATTTTCGAACTCTGGAGTTCCCCCACCTTGCGCCGCTTTTATTTCTAGTCGAGTCCTACCTATGACGTCACCGGTGTGACGAGGCCCCCTACCACCTCACCGCATACTCATGCTAAGTGGGGATTTTATTTTAGTCTGAAAATCTTTTTCGAGATTTCGGCCGGGATCGAACCCAAGTTCGCTCGCTCGCTCGCATTTCTAATCGCACGCTCTACCGACTACGCCAAACGCTTCGTTATATTACTATGCCAATTTTTCCTATTTATCCTGAACTTGTCTGGCGGGACAAGGAATATGTGTATATGTAGATATAGGCATCCATACGTGTCTTTATGCATGCCTCTATATATATATTAATTTATACCAGCGTTTTCGGACTTAGAAAAATTTGACGTCGGAAATTTTTGCTCCTGGTATCAGGAGAGCACCTGACCGAATCTGAATCGGATCATTGGATTAATATATCAATTTTTCCTATTTATCCTGAACTTGTATGGCGGGAGGAGGAATATGTGTATAGATACAGGCGTCCACACGTGTCTTTATGCATGTCTCTATATATTAATTTATACTAGCGTTTTCGAACTTAGAAAAATTTGACGTCGAAAAATTTTGCTCCTGATATTAGGAGAGCGCCTGACTCAAGGAGGTGTGCTGAAATTATTTGAAATAAAAGGTCGCAAGGATGGGCAGGTGAAATGTAAAGAAGCAATTCATTTTTGATGTATCTGTAAATTTATTGCTGGCATGTACAATATTCATTGGCAAAGATTTGAAAAATTTATAATTGTTTCTTAAAGATAAATGTGTACTAGTTTGCTAGTCTCGACAAAAGAATTATTGTTGGACAGAGATATTTGTATTTTAGCAGAAGTTTATGCAACTGTAACAGAAAGACGAGTGTTTATGATACCGCTAAATTACATTTTGCATAACTTTTATGCATTCAGAGTATTTCTTTCGCGAATCTGTCAGTGGTATCTCGTTAACGTAATACCCACCCCAACTCTTCGACGCCACGAGGGCCACTAACTCCACGACAGGTGCCTCTACTCAAGATCATTTGCTCGGCCTTGCTTGACAGTCGTGCTAGCGGCGTACCAACAGGTATCGCCATCTCGCGGTTGCATCTTTGACCTACTCATGCCGCAAGCATTGGTATGCCTTACCATATGCAATCTCCAGATGTACTTATGTTTGCGGCAAAAGGAGTTCATCAATTTGACCGCGAGATGCATTTGGTTGCAATATACCATGAAGCATATAGCAATGAATTAATTGGTTGAATGTGTTTTTTCCAATTTACCTTTAAGTATGTACCAGCGGAAAGCTTGATACATGAGTGTCTGCGCACTGAAATAACATTTGCGTAATAGATTACGGATATCCAAGTTGGAATCACGGCAAGAAAATTCTCTAATGAAACGTTAATACTGTGATGCAATTATAATTTGTTTTGGTGAGCTAATAACTTCATGTATACTGCCAGAAGATCAAATTTTGCACATCGCGTAAAACAGCGAGTGTAATTGCTGACGTTAGTCTGCACGCAATGCTGTTGATTAATCAGATTCTCGTAATTTATTCTTGTACCTACAGGGGCTTCGTCCCCTGAGATTGTGACGCTTTTGCGTAACGCTCGGGCTGTATGTTGATTAATCTGTAAATTTTGATAAAATGAATAGGCCATAGGTAGTAAGAATCTTATTATACCGCATAAATAAGAACAAAGAAAGCGAAGAAAGAAACTATGATTACCTATCGTATTATATTAGTTTTCTTTATTAAAAAAAGTACAATGTTGATAATAAGCTAATCACAACACAATATTTTCAGATAATTTACAGTATATATATATGTATATATATATGTATATCCGTATCAAGTAAATATTTTATATTTAGCGCCGGAGTGACAAATCTATCCTATTCCTAATAATGAATTCTTATAAATAGTATACATACAATAAGTAATTATAATGTACGAGTGGTTATTAACTTCCTGTTTCTCTGTATTCAGAGAAAAAAGGAAGTTATTGTATTTTATTTGGTACTGTTCAGCCTACTTTCTGTTGCGTCCCAAAGTTATCCGGAATACTTTAATTTGGAAGATTTATAAAAATGAAGTATCATTTATCACCTCGAGCCTTGTGCATGTATTAAAACGTGTTTATATTCACGATAGTGGTCCAGACACACACGTACGCAGGTGATAATCAGACGAAGAATTCAATAATATTTCGTCGCTCCTTAGATCAAAGTCAAAATTATCATTATATTAATTATTTTTATATTCACAAGATCGATTGCGTTCACTTTTCGCAATATTTCGAACATGTCTTAGTTTTGAATTTCTTAACTCGAATATTTGTCGCTTGGATTTCAATAAGAAAGTATTATTTGTATATATGCAATCTTAACTATTATAATATTATACGAGTACATTTGTCACATACGATTTGGACATTTTTGCATCACCTTTATATTATGAATTTCATTACATACGTGCAGCAAAGCTATTGGTGTTATTTTCTTTCCATGTTCATGAAATACCCATTATTCAATTTCAACGTCTTTTTTTCAGTTTCGCAAATGTAGCTGGGGGCACCAACTTTCATTACACATGCAAATTAGTTCAGAGAACCGAGAACTTGACCGCGAGGTATTTGTCGAAAATAAAAATGTAACTCTGAAGGTGAAAGTCCCGTATAATACACGTATACCCTGTCGATTTTCGAACATTTCTGTATTCACCTGTTCAATTGAATAATCAATTACATTTATATCCATAATAGGAATTGTAAAAATTTGATCGATTAAAACTTGGTATATCAATGTCTATTCTCCTGTCTTTAGCCTTGAAATAAATTTTCCCAATATATTAAACCGCATGAATATTATTCTGCACAATTCCTAGCATTGCAAAACACTGAGGCCTGCATGGGCCGAAAAAATATGATATCATATATGCTAAAGTTATGATGATTATGAATATTATAATATTGTATTTACACATGTCATGAAAATACGTAACATTATTGAATGATATTCTTAGGAAGTAACAAGTTATCAAGTATTCCACTGTTCCCTCAACAATTTATAAATTATTAGTATGGTGTTCTCTCTCAGATAATTAATAGCTATATCCTTAATACGGACTGATATTATAATAATATGTTAATAATGGTTAAGAGCTTTATTCTTTCTATTAAGTGTAAATATATATCGTACCTTGAAACTTAAATTGTTTGTTATATAAATATTTAACTTTTTCGACATAATATTTGGAGACCCACATAAATTATTTGGTCCAGTGGCATATAGCCTTAGGATTTATAATATGAAGAGATTTTCGCAGCTCTTAGTCTTCCTCTTTATTCCGAGTAAGTGTTTAAGTATTCGCCTGCGATGTTTGCTCCGTCTCCTCCTCGTTGCTTGGTCACGATCTCTTTGAGGGTTGAGTTTGACTTGGGCCAAAATTCCGACCAGCAATTCATCCACGTGGTGAGCCAACCCGGATGAAGTTTCGATGAATTTGCAACCGCAACTATTTGCCAAACGACGACCAACTGGACAGAAAAAAGTATTCATAAACAGTGTAGTCTAACATGAAACAGGCACTAGAAAAAGCAATTAGAGAAAACCACTGGCCAAACCCCAACTCTTAGGGTCTACTCGTTTGAAGAGTGCAGGAAATCTCACCGACTAATGGGACTTCTCGCTTTCTTTCCAGGTCAACCTTATTGCCGACGAGGATAACACCGTGCGATGCCATGTAGTCGCTTTTCCAGAGATAAAGCAGCGTTTCTTCAGCCATTTTTAAGCTTCTCCTGTCAACGACTGAGTAGACGACAACGTAGACGTCCGGGTTGTAAGTAGAGCAGAATGACTCGACCTTAAGGAGAGAAATTCAAGTGAGTTTCAGGCTTAGATACGTTCGTTATTTGTAACAATATCAATTAAAATTTGAACCCAAGTCACGGTGATGAGATATGCGATAGTTATAGACGCGTCAAAGCTGGCAAATGAAGTAAGCTGCTTATAAAATTGAGATTTCGGGGTGGATCCTTTCTGTGAAATGTTCTCCTTCCTTGGATGTACCAGCTTTGATCACGCGAGATGTCTTAATCAGTGGCAATTTACTGTGAGCTGGGTTAAGGTGAGTGTGCGGTGGACCCAGTGGGCTAAGCTTATTTTGAATAACGCGATTCAAGTCTCGCGGGATCTTGGCCCTGCCTAACCCCCTATGAAGATAATCGCGGTTATAATGTAGAGCTTAATCAGAGCGGTGTAAAAGTTGCGTTGAAAGAAGAAAATTCACATTCGATCGAAAATAGAATAATGTGTTACCGCAGCTTCTCTCAACTTATGATTTAAATACGAACGAGGATATTACCAATTGAGTTTCTCGAGTGATTATCCCGACCCCCCTATAAATTTTTGTACTCATAGTTACATAGGACTGACTACAGTAGTACAGAGTCTGTATAGCATCTGCGGGTCTGATGCGGGATAAAATGTACTTGGAAATTGGAGAGCCCCGGCCAATTACATTCTACCCTAACAGTTTTGAATTTAAGCCACGATTCCGTTTAATTCTGCCTCAGAAAATTCTGTGCCACTCTAATCTCATCTTTTATGTGAATGGGGAGCTTAGATCTAATAATCCGCAATGATTTTTTCTAAGCGGGATGGATTGTTCCCTTTAAAAACGTCATTTCGGAGCCTTTGGCCAAAAATTTTTCTGAAATGTTCTCCTTGAGGATAAAATTCTCGTTGATACATTAAGGGACTTCCTTGGCGCCCCTATAATGTAACTTATCAGTTTATCACCTGCCGATATAGGGTTGCGGCAGGTCGTCTGATAACGGCAGTTTTATATCAGTTTAGCAGCGTTATCCGGCTCACCACGACCTACAGATTCGAGCTCCTTGAACAATAACCGTTCAAGATCACATCGCTCCGGTGACTCTCCGCCATTTTTATAAAGTGAATGAAGAGTAAAATCTCTTCATCGATTTTCAAGCCGTAGTTGCGTGAGATTAATGTTGAGTAAATACCCTTTTGATATGATCCACGAGACACGTTGAATGGTGACCGATAAAAAAAATGGAATAGAAAGACAGGGTGGACTCATTACTCATAACAGCATTGATCGTCCGTCTACTGGTTTAGGGGCTTTTTCGCGTTCCGCTGAGCCAAATTCACGCTCCGGCACAAAATGCGCTCGGTCTACGTATTTCATATTTGTTCATTCACTCGTTTGGTCTGACTGAAACCATAGTTACGAAGATCGATACTGAAATCAGCCACGGTCTCCAGACTTTTTAAAAATCATCGAAGTAAAAGGGCAGCCCCAAATAGTAGTTTCGTATTTTATCTTCGTCCGTGTACTCAAAAGCTGAACAGGATTTAGAGACTGAATTCGCTGCCGCATAGATAAGTACTTAAACAAATAATAAATAAATAAATAAATAAATAAATCTCGCACCTTTAAAGTCGTGTGAAAATGTAATTTCCCCTATATACCTAGAGGTCTCGTTAACGTAAAAATTTCCGGAACCTGAATCTAGAAAGTGAGTTCGTTACTGGAAATATAATAAACCACGCGGTCACCCGCGTTAGCCGTTGATTACGAATTAGCTACATTGATTAAATCAACGTTCATCGAGACTCACGTCCGGTAAACGTGATCGAAATAGTAAGCAATTCTTCGCGATTGAATGAACAGTAGCAATGAAACTAAGGGTGGAAAAGGAAAATTCAACAAAAACAGGGATTAGGCGCGTGAGATGAAAAAACAACAGAAAAATGAGAAAACAAGATATATCTGAGACAATCATGTCACGAGACCATACACGGGGCTTCGCAACGGGAAATATTGGGTCGAAAAACACGAAATGACAATCACGTCTGTCGGACTGAGCACGTGCGTCTACTACTGTGATAGTCGCAGGGGAAATGGTGCGCGTCTGGTCAGACAGCTATTTCTGTAGTGTACGTTATAGTCGTGAGCGAAATTACAGATTTATTTGAAACGTACTTACGTTACCACGATGTGAACGCTCGATGCAATCAACTGTAGTTAGTTGACAAGTTAATCAGGCGTTGCCAAATGCCAATAAACTGTAACCGAGAAATGTTCAGGACCAGCTAATCGAATGGCAATTAAACGTAATTGAAGCTCCTCATCGGAGATCATGTCTATCGGTCTTATTAATATAGTAATATCGTTATCGTCGAGGCGTTGATGGTTCAAATTAAGTTTCCATTGCTTCGATAAACACGATGTATAATTGTATATATCTGGGCACAAACATCTCCGATAAGATTCAGCAACCAGAAAATGTAATGAGGTAGTTATGAATTGGAGAATGTGTTCTTTGTCAGTTCCACGCAATTAGCGACTAATTTAGGTTGTGAATTGACGCGAATTAATACCAACTTGTATCGGACGTGTTCAGAGTATTTTCCAGTCAGTTACGTGAGTTCTAAACTCGGCGAATTGGCACATAAAGAGAAATTTGGCTCGCTCGAATCTGCAATTTTGGTGTACTTGCAGAAAGTTAACAGCAGCAGTATTCGGGCTCGTATAGCTCTTCCGAAAATTAACAGCGAACATGAATATTTCAGTATTTCCGTTCCGAAGTTTACGGATTACAAAGGTCTTACACGAGTTTCCGTAAGCCGGTTGTAGAATACTGATTTTCGAAGCTGTCTCAAAACCACTCACGGTCTGGAGCATTTTCGTCTATCAATGAATGCCTATGGCTATATAGGTGAAGTGAAATCTGTATAATTATATGTTAAAGTAGGGTGACGGTGTCTATTTGCACTTGTGCAACGTGATATCAATTTCTCGGAGATACGCGTCATATGAATTTTATATTGCCAATTTCAAACACGTCTATGCTCACTTTATTTGAATTTTATGTTGAACATTATTTGGTACTTCAACTCTTTGAAAAATCATAGGTATATGTATTTCCCCGACAGTTTAGTACCAGCTTTCAGACTAGCAACTCTAACCACCGGCAGAGAAGTGATAAACAGGGAGGCAGAAGCAATGGCAAACGCGTTCGAAATACGAATAGCGTATTTGCTTATTGTTCAAATATTGAACGTCGGGCGTCACGGAGGATTATTTCAGGGCAAATTTTCTCTACGACTATACCGGACTACGCTCGACTTTTGATTCCTCGTACAATCATTAAGCGACTTGGACTAGCTTCTGCTTCGCCCAGTATGGTAAGAATGTGATAGACAAGAAAACCATCGCACGTGCGTATTAAACCCCGAAAAGTACAATAGCAACTAAATTCGCTGGCAGGCTTTTGTGACTTACGTCAACAGGAAATGATTGTGCGAATGATAGAATGTGAATAATACTGTTGTCGTCACGGCTTACAAGCCTTTCTTCGGGGTATTGAAAATCAAAACGATATTCTAATTAGATACTATTCCGGGATTCATCCGACTCTCGTAATGAACGGTTATTCAGTTTCACGTGGCGAAGAAATGTTCTTTAAATGATTAATTGGTCCAGGGATTTAGCCGTTTCTTAATTTATCGTATGTTTATAGCCGTGTACTCTTTCGGGCATGAAAAGCGCGTGTGGATGACTGGGTTTTTTCATTGTAGAAAGTTCATAAAACGACACAGGGTTTATTTTTCCACGTAACGTGTAAGCTTTTTTTGCACACCCTTATCCCGATGCTGAATCACAACGCGTACGAGTTTTGTTATATTCAAGGTTTTCAGTTTATGTTGTTCTTCTAAAGAAACTTTCGACCCGAAATTTGAACCGTTAACATATAACCTGTATAATAATTACGGTTGTGACTTGAAATACACCGAAAGTCGAGCTCCTGGTTCGACGACCAAGTCGAATATTTGTCGACGTAACTTTCGTTTGGTGAAACTTATGAGCGAAAGCTTTCCTGTTTCATGTTATTACGTTAGCGTAAAGAAAATTAGGGCTCATTCGGAATGAGTAAACTTTTCTATCCGTATAAGAAATTATATCTACCTCCTTTCATGTAACCCTCTTGGTAAGGCTTGGGTTTTATTTCATATTCTATCATTCTTTCCTTGTCGTATTATTAAGCCGAGACAACAGTCATAAATAATGTAGAAGTAACCGCCCCCACATTATTGAGAGCGAAATAAAAAGTCACAAAAAATACTCGAAAAAAAATGAAACGCAAAAATAAGAGAGACCTGGAAGCAACCAGTCGCCTGTTATCTCTGATACGGCAACTTTGGTACACCCTGGTACTAACTACGGTGTTTCAACTGTAACCTACATCAAGTGGCTCTGAAGACCTGACAGGGAAAGGCGAGGTATTTTCGAGACGTCAGACGAACAAGGTCTGTGTGGGCGTTCGCTGCTCGCCTAATACGACCGAGAGTTTGAATCCTGTTCACGAGAAGTAAGTATAGAATCTAGTTTAGGGACAGATGGGCGGACTTACGGCTGATAAATCGTAGGCTTTAACGAACCTTGGAGAGATAGATTTAGGTATGTTCCTACGTTGATAGAGGAAGGCAATTCTTTAGAAAACGCACACGATTTACGCCTCGAGTGAATTATTTCGTAGACTACCGATGAGTATCGATTTGCTATAAATATGGTAACTGTTTGAATCAAGAATAAAAAAATACCGATGGTAGGTATCATTAAAGCTTTGTTTCATTGATTTTTCTTCGTTGTTATGATATGAACGGTCGCAATTTATTAGCCTTGGTTTTATTACCTATATTAAGTACAGGTTCGAGATTTGGGATGCTTTATTGTGGAGCAAACCAATGTGATGAATAAAGCTCGAGGCTGGAGTGTGAATCGGATATGATGTGCAAATTTCACTCAACAAATAAGTACAGGAATATATATGGATAAAAAAAAAAACGGAAAAAAAGGCTTTCGCGAGGGACGCGAGATCCGGGCTATGAAAAAGCCATATATATTCAAGAGGCACAAGAGAAAGTAAAAGCGAGTGAAGGAAAAAGGAAGGGAAAACCACGCAAAGAGCGACAAAGAGGGATGAAGAGCGGCAAAGAGGGCGATACTCACCGACATTTCTGAGGCTGGATGGTCAATGATTTCCAACTCCGTCTCTTGGCCATCGACCATGACAGATACCGTCTTCTGGCCGTACTCCTCGTCTGAAGAACAGAAAAAATAAAATAAAAATTGAAGTATTTGTAGACGAAATAAATTCAAGTTTACATCGCAGTAGCATAAGGCCAATTTTTTTTTTTACTTTGGGAGTGAAAAAGGGGCTTTAGTTACATCTGTAGATGAGTATTTATCCAGCGAATGTATGAAATGAACCTCTGAAGCAAATAAATATGGATCAAACCCGTCTAAACTGTCCCTATATTTGTCGCATATCAAATTTGAAATCCGTCGTTTTGTCTGGTCAAAGATATCGGACAATTACCCATCCGAAGATTGAAAAGCGATTTCTTCCTCCACGTCAGGAAAAGTTTCCAAGCTACGACTTATCAGCATTTTATCTCTCTCGTCCTTTGAAATTTTTTCAATTTCTTGACGGATGTGACGTTGAGGTTTGCACGTCAAGATTCTAATCATCTCGTTATCGTTTATGATCAAATCTTTTTGGATATGAAAAAAATATATACAATCTCGTGTGTCGTTCGAAGTAAAACAACTTTTTTAAGCTTCTTTCTGCTCCATTTACCAGCTCAGTAGGAGCCTAAACCTCGAAACCTAAGCATTCTTTAACAAGAACCTGACTATCAAGTGTTCAAGCACTACGACACGATCGACACGAAATACTGCTAAAGTAAAATAAAGTATCGTGTAACAGCAGCGAACAAGGGGAATAAATTAAACGAATTTTTGGTTGATTTTGATCGGCTGTTGTAGAATTGATTATTCATGACTCATAATCTTGTCTGATTAGAGATTCTAGTCTTTTAGGTATCTGAGTCTGATCAAGTCGTTATTCGTTAGTCTGCGGTGCCCATTTAGTTTTATATTGTCAAAACTTTTCTTTAAATAAATTTGATCGCGGAGCTAAGATCCTCAAGTTTCATGAATTATGAGTTTTTCCATTGTTTAACTACCGTGAGACTTACAAGCTCTGTAACAGCGTCAGACTTGCTGAAGAATCTAATTTTCACGCGAAGTACATTTGTCATTGTCTAGGTCGGGACAAAGTTAAAGAGATTCGTCTGTCGGTCCACAGCTTCGAACGGTAGAAGTGAGACTGTCCGGGTTTTCAAACAGAAAGTGCGAGACCTTGCCAAACGGATTCCAGACGTAATCTCATCCTTTGTGGTCCGAGTCTTTCAGAGAACCTGGTCGACCTGAGGGTCAACAGGAGAGAATCCGGCGGGATTCTCATCGCTCACTATCGGCAGCATAAAAAGGGATCGTAGGTACACAAATATTTACAAGTTACATTAGAAAAATCACTCGGTAATGAAATTTTCTTAAATGGAAAGCTTTTGAGAGCAAATCCTCGTCAGCAATGTACAGAAAATCTGATCGATCGATAGTCGAATGTATTGTAATCTTTGTTATGGCGAATCGTTGAACGAATTTCAAAATACGCGGCTGTATGTATAGGCAGGTATAGTATACTTCACACAATCGCGAATCTTCGCGAGGACATTATTTAAAGTAAATTATAGAACAAAGATAAAGTAGTATTTCACGGTCCCAGTCGACACATTTTAATTCTATCGTCCCGAGTATTAACCGTGACCGTATATGCCCTATAGTAATTGAATTTTGCATGCCAGGGGATGCGATCAACGAACCTAGACCTCGACAATTTGAATACAAGCATAGAGCGTCGACAAAGAACGTCGAAAAAGCTGGAAATGCAATTTAATTTTCATGAAAAACAAGCTTCACCCTAAAAGCCGTGTAAGCCTAAGGGTGAATTTCACCAAAAATATGAAATTATTCGGTCGCGGGAGGTTCGCGTTTGAGAAATTCAGTGTCACGATTCTGAATTTTTGATCTTGAAATTCGAATTATATTATGTAGTATATCGGACATTTCGGATAATTAATACAGCCAGAATGGCGGGAGACGCAGACTGATCGTGCATGCTAATTATATTATGCACATATATTACTATATGAGGAATAATAATGGTGAATTGAAATTTCCTGGAAGCCAGAAGACAATTAACTGGCTGTCAGTTGCACCAGGCAATTATTTTCCTGCTTTTGAACATAGGCTTAATGCACTATCCCAATTCCAGTACCGGAATTGGCCAGACTGGGAGCTTTTAAACGAAGTGATTTGTCGTTGAGTGTATCAGAGCAGACGGCCATATGGAAACGTAAACTGGCCTTATCTGAGCTTTCAGTAGTATTTGGTAACTGACGACATTAATTACTCGCCAGAGCTGTGGGCTCTGTGCGGTTTTGCTACAATTTAACTAAACCTCGAGTACTCTTGCAATTACACGACCGTAGGTATGTATCGTATCATTCATTTGTGAACGTATTCAGTTAGATGCGAGACACGACGTTAGATTTATTACAAAAATCTGCAATGATCTTGCGAAGTGTATGTGGATTGTAATGGTACTTGAAACCGTAGAAAATGATACAGTATACCCATATTTATATTATTACTTTACAAATTATTGATATAATGTTTTTCGATCTGCTTTGAGACTCTATAGACCCTCGAGAAACGAGAAGCCGTCAAACCTTGTAAACATTCTATGTGTATGCGAATTCAGAGAAAAGTTAGAATATTCGAGTATTTTGCAAATGGGCGGTAAGCTTGGAGTTCCATTGAGATAGTGCAGGCTTCTGGAATAATCTTGCTCCAATATTTAAGCGCTTTTTAGAATCCCTGAGGAATGGATTTATCCCGGAGGATTTGGAGCCTGTCCTGTGCACACACGGTCACACACAGTCTGAAAAGGTTCGATGGATACCGGTTCCTTTTACTTCTTACTTTACCACTCTTGTTCCCGACAATCCCGACCCATTATTATAGAAGTACATTTCCAACGAGGAGCTAAGAACGATTTCTGTCGTTCGCTATTGCGGAAGATATTGCTCCGAGGTAAAATAAAAGGGAACGAACGTGTTTCGCGAGCAATTGCATCGATTCTTTTGTCAAAGGAGTAAGAGACTATAACATTTCCAGCAAAAAGAGCTGTGTCTGCGATATTATGTATCTCTGTATTTTTTCACAGGGTCTCTTTGTGAAAAACAAATTTGTTTAGATATCTAATCTAATAGCGGTGGTATGTACCCACACAAAAGTATTTAAAAGATATCAGATTCGAAAAAAGGCCGTCTGCTAGCTCAGAAGAATTTTTTTCACAATTCTCCCGAAATTAATATCTACTCTTTGTTTGTAAGCATCTGCATTTAACGTTGAGAGAAGATATTAAATTGCGTTTCAAATATGAATATTTATATTTATTACAAAATCCCGTTCTTTGAATCATAGTTACAGCTTTTGTCGAAGGGATTTCTCTCCATAGTCTTCAATGCCGAATGGAATACATTTATAGCAAGATCCTGAGTCGTATTCGAGTCTTCTGCATAAATAATAGACAAATATGTATGTATAACGCCCGTGTGCTTTAAGATCTCGATATTTACGAGACGTCAAAAGCACGCGGGTACATGGATATTTGAATACGATAAAAGTATCAGTTCAGACATCGCGCCCGTTTTGGATTTTTCTTAAACGTGCCTGTCTATCATTCCGTTGACTTTATCCACCCACAGAAGTTCGACGACCCTCAGGCTGTTTGTTCCAAACAAGCCTAAACATATATCTATACATTTTCTCTGTAATTAAATTTAATATTTCACGTGGGTGTAGAACGAAACGTGAGTATCGCTTCTGCAAATTATAAAGGCAACTAGAACTTCTACCCTTCTGTAAGCGACGACCAAATAATAAAGAGGGATAAAAGGACCAAGTGTAAAGCATACGTTAATTGTTATTTCGGAGGTGTAAGGTGTAACTATTGCTCGAACACTGTTCTCTTGTTGTTAAAGCTTCGGCACAAAGGTAGGAAAAGAGATCCGGAAAAAAAAAAAAAAAAAAAAACGGCTGGAAAAAAGAGAGAAAAGATTTCTTTGAGAAATGTAGCTTTTTACCGCGTGCCCCGAAAACAATTGATTGTTGCCAAAAAGGCGGGGTTGACCATAAACTGAACCACCGCCCTTCACTCAACTCGCGGTAGGAGCAGTTTCGTTGATCTCGATAGCTTTGTTTCTCGATATTCGTTGCCGAAGGTCGTTTTGCGCTAAGTTACGTAAGTGCAGAAGCTGAGTAAAAGCATCCTTGAACCTTATAGTCTTTCTTCGATACACCCTATAGTTAGCCCGTCTTATATGCTAGATAGTTAATAGCGTATACGCTCTGCGAGTCTTCTCCGAGTATTGAAAACGAGCTTTTCTTGAATATCATTTACTGATTCAATAAATATTGACAATTTGTTGGCAGCTGAAATTACACAGGCATGATGTTACAATAGGAAGATATCATTAATTATTTTGTCGTATTTCTCACGTTGAGACGATCTGACTACTCAGAGACTAGATGGTCGGGGAAATAGACACGTAATAGGGATGACAATAATGTTCCGAAGGAGAATTAATTAAAAGATCGTTTTATTCGACCAATTAAAATATTTCATCACGTAAAATATCGCGCACCGTTCAAATAATTTGAGCTACTTCCAGTCTGTTTGTATAAACGCAGGTACACCTGGGCTTCGAAAGTTTTCCGAAGCTATCGAAGCGTGAAAAACATTGAACGGCATTATCAGATTATCAAATATAAAATTCTGTTCAGTCACGGCTGAATAAGTAGGGGAGAAATGAATCATAATCTGGGTGAACTTCAACGGAGTGGCGTTTGCGTTTACTTCACCACTTACATATAGGCACGTTTGCTCAGGTGATTGATTATGGCTGTTGAATCTGAGTTTTTCGTAATTCTACGGGATCACAGGCGTGTGCAGACGCATGAATTCATACGAGCAAACATTGAATTTGAATTTGACAAGTTTAAAGCCAATTCCAATGATGAATTGGTCACACTTTTTCAGCGGAATTGATATTGAAGATATTTTTTTGATTATCTCCACGCAACGAACAATAAGCTCTTCGAATCGCCAATTTTTTCGTCCGTTTGCTGAATTTTCAAAGAAATTTATTCCCCATATGAATCTTACGCGAAAGTAATCTGGAGGGAAAGGAAAGATGGAAAGAACCGAATAACAACCAGTGAAACTGTGATTTGAATCCGATATCTCGAATCGTAGATTTCTCTCGTCTCGAATATGTTTTTCAATTCATATCGCACGTGGAACAACATTTTTGGCATGGGACTGTGTCGCAAATTCAAATCACAGGCTGGAGAAATGTACTACCCACCTACTTTCTTGTAAAACGCATTTGTACAGTTGAATTATACCACGGTATTGATCGGCCATGAATCATAATATAACCAAATATCTATACGGAGAAAAGTAAGGTCCTAAAATACAGCCATGATGGATATGAATCATGAGAAAAGTGACACATGCTGAAAATTTTCACAGCGATAACCTGCGCTAGTCTGTTGTGAATCCTAGTATTATTATAGGATTTTCTTCAAGAAATTTATACCAGAAATTACTATACGTACCACACATAGAATTGATGATCAAATGGCATCGACTTATTCCAGGAATTACAGTATGCATGCACCAGACATTGTTCTTCGTTGATTTTCGTTTTTAAAGAAGCTACTCTGAACTGAACAGACCAGGGCGTAGGATAATTTAGTCAGATAGTTAGTTTTTTGTATCCTTCCGGATATACGACTGGTTAGAAATGATTAAGAAAAGATAATTCCTATCCCCACGTGAGACACCCTCTACCTCGCCAAAATTCATTGACTCCATTTATCTTCAAAAATATTTTCAAATTTTATTCGCGAAACCGTTAACGAAGTTATTTGACAATGTTTGATCATCTCAACGAGCGGTTATAATCCGCAGACTGCGTTCGTGTACTCGAATCATGATTAATGAAAACAGGCACTGTTTCAACAGAGAAGAATCTGCCCCGTATAGATAATTTTGAAAAATGATATTTCAGAATGACTTCAAATTCAAATTGTTGATTTCTGATTTCATCAGTTTGCTTAGCTTTAACGTTAAATCTTCTTCGTGGTTTGCGTGCGACAGGTAGATCGACAAGCCCGAGAAATTGGTTGCGAGCGAGGGACTAATTTCCTCGGGAAATTCGAACTTGATATGCCTGATATTAACGTGACATCAAATGTGCATAGGACGAGTAATTTTATGAAACCAAAGTCGACAGACTCACCAAGTGAAGCATCGTACGCGCAGATATATTCGCTCGTAGTAAACTGAGCTGTTAAAGCAGTTTTTCCAACTCCAGCTGCACCCAGCATCCCGACTTTATAGGTAGCCACGCGTCCATTGCTGTCATCTTCCTCGCCCTCTGTTCCTGACAGCTGAGACGCCGAGCTGTAAAAGGCACGACACCATGAATTGGAAAGGTTGAAGAAAAAAATTTGTCCCTTTGAACGAACTTTGGAACGTCTGATTAGGTGATGGTATCAAGTATACAACGGTAAAGTAATTCTCGTCCATGGCAAAGAAAAACTTGGGTGTATGAAAGTCGAGATATAAATTTATAAATATTCGAATACTCTTTATGGTAATCAATAAAAAATGAGTTTGAAAATTCGTTCAAGGTACTCAAGAGAAAAGTTCGAGCATTTTTAACTCGCTCTGTATAATTCACACAGTTTCTGACTCGTTTCAGGGGTCGGAAAAGACCCCTGTTTGCAATGAAACAGTTCTTCGTGAATAAAACGTCTACACGTCCTCCGGACGGTAGGTAGTTATTGGTATTTCGTAGAATCAACATTATCCCTGCACAAGTTGATGAAAGGATTGTTAATTAATGGGGTCACGTTTATATTAAAACAAATAAGACGAGTTAGAACTTTCGAAGTATTCCAGTACCCTAAGGGCTGGACAGAAGTTGAAAAAAGGGGACGTTTCACAGGAAACAAAATGCTCCTCGAGCCTTTGCTAATTATTTTTATCTAGGTAATATCGTGTTTGTTCTTCTTCACGCGCAGCTCGGTTCAACTTTCAAGGGGTTGGCTCAATCGAATTAAACAAAAATAACGTGGCCTTTAGCTGCAGGTTGAACTGATTAATGGATGCTATCTGGAATTCGGGCCAACCTCAAACGCCCTTTGGCTTGACCAAGCTCAACCTTTTGGTCCAATAACCGCTAAGCACAAACTTGTGTGTAAGTAGGTTACGTTCGTTATGCAAAATATTGCAGAAATCGTGAGTCACATGATCATTCCCGAAATAATTTGAAGACCGTGAAAATTTCTGACACTGTCAATTTAGTATATATTATGTATAATAAACAGTAAGGAAAATACACGAAATTTGTGATACTATGTCTAAATTAAATTAATTAACTTTGCTTTCTGCATATAGTATGTACGCGCCTACCTTTTCTCGAGTAATTGCGCAAATCGCGTTCATACTGGAGGACACATCCAGCATGATTCGTAGTTTGTATGCTCACATATACCGTGGGTACGTATTCACGTATTATATATTTACATAAAACGCAGAGTAGGTATGATGAATAACATTATGAATAAACACCCATTGAATTTGTCACATGCCAGCGAGCTTGCGGCAGGGTGAAATGCCCATGATAAATTTCAGCTATATGAAATGATATAAGTACACCTAAATCTATAACACATATATTTAAAAGTCAAGTTCAGTAAGACATTCACGGCTATGGGGATACGGTTCAACCTAATGTAGTTGTATAATTTTAAATGTAGTCTTCAGCGATAAAAATAAAATCAAGCAATTTAAATGATCCGCTTTGTGATTGGTATCATCAAATATCCGCGAAACAAAAATAATTGCACGGTCATAGATGCCTATGTCTATTTGGAGGGTAAATTTTTCGCTTGTTCGATTATTCTAGTCGAATCTACATTTTCAACTTCATAAATAGTAATTGTGCTATTATAGAAAAGACTTTTTTAAATAATTCAACAAATGTGATATCTTTACCCCGTCCTTGACGTTTCGCAATTCAAGTACTTCGATAATATAATTCTGATTGTCAGCCAAGGGGATGCTAATAATTCAACATAACAGCTGAGCCGTTCTCTCGCGAGACGTTAAAACTAGTTATAAGTAAAAGTACGCTGCTTGAGTTATACGTAGCGAAATAATAGGGTAAGGTTGCCAATATCGTACAGAGTATCTCCTCGATTTTGAGAATTGTAGAAATGGGTACCATCAGCATTCGAAATTCTCTAACTTTCCTATTTCTACAATTTCCAAAATCCACGGAGGACTTTCGCAAAAAATTACCAAATTGAAACGGTACGATTTAGGTGGCGGTAGGATATCGAAGACCTTACCCTATAATACAAAAACTTGATTACCAATTCAAATAAAAAATGTTTTTAAAAATTGCCTACTGATCGTGAATAAACATGCTGATTGAGGAATAAACTGTACTTTGAAGTGTTACAAATAATGTTTGTTCTTTACTCGGGTTCACCCTTGCTGACAATTTGATAGATGCCCTGGTCTGGGTGTCGTCGTAACTTTGATATTGGGGTGAAAACGGGAGCAAATAAAGTCCAGCGCGTGTCTCGGCCCATATACATTTATAATACATGTTACGTAGATAATCGTCGGCTATTTTTCCGAGGAAGAATAATATTACATTATACCAAATGATGGGTTAGATTTTTAGACCATAATCATAAGCAGCTTACCATTTAATAAGGAGTCTTAGGGTCGGGGAAGATTGCTGAAAGAATAATTAAGAAAGTTCTCGATTGAATTCGAATTCTTATATAGCTTCGCGGCGGTCTGAGAAAAATCCGATCAGACCATCCCAAGTATAAAATTCCCCAATCGGTCTATACCAGCGATAAATTAGGCTCTGATTGTGAGTCGTATGTTGCCACCCACAGCCGCACAGAAACGATACATTAAATTTGAGGGAAAAAAAAGGAGGGTGAAATATTATTCGTCGCTTCTTCCGCGAGGTTAATTTTACACGAAATTAGGGTCGTGCCTTCGTGACAGCTAAAATGGCTAAAAATATCCCCAAACTTCAGCATCGTTTCACGACGAGTTTACGAGCCCCACGATAAACTTAACCCCTCGCTACCGTAATAGTGTAATACATCTACGGGCCATAATGATTCAGAAAGCTCGGCGAGTGCAGGCGAATCTCTGACAGGCCAAGAACGCGGATTCCCCTCGCTTGATGGAATCCGATAAAACGACTAGAGGATTCCGGCCTCTCTCGAGAAAGAATTTCAGGATCTTGGCCATGAGGAGGAACGATACTAAAGCCGAGATTGTTTCGAGTTGGGGAAAAAAGGTCTCCTTCGAATCGGAGCATACGTTAGAGCGCTTTGATCCTTTTTTAATTTAACCTTTCGTGGTTTACGAGCAAGTTATAATTAGCTGATTGGGTTGCCGCAAAGTTATACGCACCGCGGGTTCCACGCTTGTGAAAATAAATAGAATGCTCATTAAAATGAAATAAAATTTTCCACATCCGACAATATTCTATAACGCACTTTTCATGAAACATAGACAAGCCGATGGATATTATAATTCACGGAGTAAATCAGTATTCGAATGCGAAGTAGATGGACACTCATAACGCTTACTTATGATTATTTCCTTCTTGCGTCTAGCGGCATTATTGAAATGCGAATGAAAATACGAATCTTTGATTAATAATGAGATTTTTGGCGAGAAAAATTCCGCGAAAATGGTCGAGACGAGAAAACGGCGAAGATCGCTGGTACTTGTACGAAGAAATTTATGCCACTAGAGACACTTTGTAGCTTTGACGATATTCATTTAACCACACCGTCTCTACAAGCACTCCTTTCATTTACATCTCAACTAAAACGAAATTACGCGAGTGCGTCTTTGTTCTTCTTATTCGTCTCGACGCAATGAATTCATGCTATAGCTATACGAATGTTGATACCTACATATCTGCTACAAAACTTCTAAAAAATTAAGAGACTAATTTATATGTTTTCGCTAATGATAAATCATTTAGAAGAAAGAAGAACGCCACCTGACAAGTAGCAACAAATTTTTGTTCAATCGATTCCTTTGCAATGAAGACAATAAAAAGAATCGCAATGTTATTTCGCGAACCTGTCCAAAGCAGACAGCAGAATACCTGTTCGACGGTTTTGTTCATTTTAGCGAAATTTCACCACGACGAATGGGTCATCGACTACGTCTGCTTATAGAAACCCTAAAAATGTATAAAACGACGATTTTATACGGCCTACCTTAATAGTCGGGCATCACGAGTACTGCTGCAACTTGTCCCAGAAGATGTTACACTGTTGATACTTTTACTCCTGCGACTTCTCAGTGAATCGCCGAGGTTAAAGACTCCGTTAGCTGTTATCGAAAACGAACGTAGTCTGTAATACTCTACACCCTCTTCCCCATCAGCGTCTTCAGCACCACTTGCAACGCTGCGTCTCGTCTCTGCTAACATTGGCTAGAAATCGAAACCGAAAAAAAAAGAAACAATCAGAAATGAGTAATAAAGGAATTGGTAATAATTGAATATCTCACATGCTGAAGTGAAACAAACTGTTATTCGCTGCTAGGGGTGCTTTCAAAATTCGAAAATCTTTTTTGGAATACAATGTTTAGCAATGCATTGTAAACGCAATTTGAAAAACAGTTCTCGATCAAATCAATATGTATAAGGGTGAATACGTAATCGAGGTTGCTCGAATGATTGGTAATGAAACGATACCATAGCCATGCTTTAATCTGTCGCTGTCGAGCTAATCCATTAAAAGTACTTCGGGGTTCCAATGACTGATTTTCCGGAGCCAGAAGTCCATTTAGTTTCGACAATCAACTCCAACTGTAAGTTTCGTTAGACGTCGAACAGGGCGCCGCGATGTGTGGCGTTGATTTGAAACGCACAGAGAGAAATTTCCTTGTCGAGGAATCCCCACCAACGATAATTGGATTAAATGAGTTTTACTCAATTGCATTTTCAGCTTAGGTTGCGGAACAGTGTCAGCCCTTCAATAAGATATTATGTAGTAACGTTCTTGAGGGTCAGTTTTAAATGGAATTTAAAAAACCGAACGACCTTGTTACGCGTTTGTGAAACGAATATGCACTATAATACCGGACATGCATAACGACCTGCATATATGTATACAACGTAACAACAATATCGAATCCCTTTATGGTATCGAGGATATGAGGCGCCAGCAGTCAAGGAAGATCTCAGATTATACGCTTTAGTATACAAAATTACACGTCGTTATACCCAGATGTTGTAATATCGATTCTACCCCCCGCATGCTGCGAATTAAGCGTTCAGTGGGGCAGAGATTCGACAGTCTCCAGGTACTTGAACTTGTTGACTATACAGTATATAGAGAAATTAACGCGTACATTGCTGCGAAAGAGAAAATTAGGCTCGCGGTTATACTTGAGTTAAGCAAATCGTGATCTTCTCGGTTGCGTAAGCTGACCTCAAGGCTCTAAAGCCATATCGTAACGAAGGGTCGGATCTGGGGTAGCCTTAGATTTATTTTCCGTTGTCTTCCGGTTCTTGCTGGTTGATAAATGCGAAGCAACGAGGTCGAAGTATCGTAGTATGATGTCTAAGTCAATGAAATTCGTTAATTCTTTATTTTTCGGTTCAATTTGGTCGAGCGGAATAGCAATCAACTAGGGTAAAACAAAATCAGGGTAAAGCTCTTCTATATAAATTTAATTAAGAAAGATAAGATTAGTTCGGATACCGGTTGATACTCGAACTACTCTATATGCTAGATTTTCCGTTGCTTTATTCCCTACGTTATCTAATCGTATACAACGATCAGCGAACGTCGACGTTTGCTACAAAATAGAATATGTGCAACGGGCAGCACGACAGATGGTTACTTTAAGCTCTGAATATGGCACACACTTTAGGATTAGACGTCCATCAATCAAATGTAATGGGTAAAAACAGATCTGACAAATATTGCGATCGCGAGCTGTTAATCAACGCCTTTACTTTTTCTTTTTCCATATACATATATAATATATATAATATATGTATCATGCATATGTATGTATGTATGCATAATAAAGAGTTGATTCGGAGGATCAAGTTTCCACTTCTGTTATCGGAAGGGCTTCTCGCTATAATATAAAACGATTTTCAACGATATCCTTACTCTAATGGACTCATAAATATGTGAATAAGATTGCACAGAAATCGCACGTGGAGGAAAGGTAGATTTCAAAATATGAATATTTGTATACCGATGATAAATTGTTTTTATAAAATAGCCATTCATAAGATTTCCTCCGGAACCGATGAATTCTTTCAGCTATTGTGCCGATTTTAGGACATTTCATAACGGCATTGTTATACGAAGTCCCGGTAATCTTTTGGTTGGCCTCATGTTTTTTATACGGATAAAGGAAGTTCGTAAAAATTGATGTATATGCGGTAGACGCGGATAAACATATGTTTGGAAAAGCGCCAGGGTAATATCGACGCGTCAAATTTACAATGATTTTAACATTTCTTTCTTTGGCTCTGAAACCAACCCCCAACGTCGTTGGCCCGACGTCTACTGAAAAGGCCTCGGTACTACGTGGCGTTGGATTAGGGTCAACAGCACCCATCCAACCTCGTCCATTCCACCACATTCTGCCTCTCAGCGTTCCAATTTGCCGAGGGCGGGCGTAAACTGATTCGTCGACTACTTTTGTCGATTACGACTACGGGTCGAAGACACGTCACGTGTCTTCGTTCGCCACAATCGAATTATTCTTCTTTCTGCACCACGCTTCGATTTCTTTTTCTTTTTCGTTTTATTTTACCAATTTTTGAAAATCTCATTGCACGTTATTCAATTATAGGCATTTGTCAATTTTGGAAAACTTTCGGCTTCACCCTGAATACGGAAATTTGGTCCCTCTTTGAAATCATGCTGGTTGCCTAATTTTTTGCCGATTTTTTCATGCATCCGCCATACCGTAGTATCGGATTTTCTCCTTAAAAATAAATCGCAATTTTTCTACCCTTGAGATATAAGCTTTTTCCACGAGTCCGCGACATGTACAATACCTGCGATGAGTACTCTTTTCATAAGATTCTGTCATTTGGAAAGCTAACTGAATTATTTCTTCTTCCCTATTATTTCTCTTCCTTATTAATGTTTCTTTTCTTCCGGTTTCGGTCGCACGATAATCAAGTGGGGTACGAACTTCAGAAAGGGGTAAATTCCGATGTTCATTTTCTCTATTTACACCATATATATGAATCACACCAGGGTGACTACTGATCGAGCGGTTAAATTTTACATGAATGCGAAAATGTGCGGAAATGCACAGAAACAAAAATAAAACCGATTACTTCACACTGTAGAAAAGAGATTGCAAATTGAAAAGTCAAGAGAAACTCAAGCCTGTATGGTTCAGAAGTGCAGACAGCAATAACTATATGTCCCAAGAAGAAAATCCCTTGCAACGTATCTGGCATAGATAACATAACAAATAGCAGAACTGTTTTATTCAGAGACTAAAATCTTCCAAAACGTGTAGAAGAGAAGAAAAACTATAAATTTCGTATCACAAATAGTACGACGTTCAAATTCGTAGACGATGGGTGACGTGCCTCCGTATAGTGACTTAGGTAAAAATGCCAAAGATGTATTTAAATCGGGCTACCACTATGGTAAAGGCCTGGTCAAGCTCGCTCTCAAAACGAAGACGGAAAGAGCCCTGGAAGTAAGCAGCAACTTCACCATGAATTTTGATGCGACGAAGGTAAATTATTAGCAAAACAAATATACTTGTCATCCAAATTTTACGAAGCTGCTGCTTTGGTGGAACTTAGAATTGCAATAGTGCAAATTTGTTGGGTTTTCATTTATCTATTAAATTGTGCGGCTTGAACGAGATTATTGCCAACGAGGTGGTGACTAATTTCGGGAAATAGGGTGATGCGAAGCGAAAGCTGTGTCAAATCGATCGTTTTCGAGCTAGTCTTCATTACCGTCAAGCTGGGGTTAACGAATCTTGTACTCTCATGGGGTTATGCGTGACGTCAAACCGAGGGGTTATTCACTCCTAAATATGGATGTACACTATCCTTTCTAGCCAGTCATGAGTCAAACGATATTCTAATCAAATAATACGATCTCATATGATATCGATCAAAATTACTCATAATTATTGATATCGGTCACGGAACAATTCGCACCCTTCATGTCTTCCGTTTGTAAATGGTTTTACGCATATTCGATTATGTCTGTCGTAACTCGCAGGTAATGTATTTTGAGTTCGTGTAATACCCTTGTAACTTTGCAAATAGTAATTCAGTTATTGATTTTTTAAGTACAGTCCAGCGGTAGTATGGAGTCTAAATACAAGACGCAGGAGTACGGATCCTTATCGGAAAGGTGGTCAACCGACGGTACCGTGACCACAGAATACAGCGTGGAGAACATGCCATCAGCTGGGTTAGGGATGAGTGCTGCCTTCAATTTCAGGCCTGTCGATTCCGACAAAAGCATGAAACTCGGTATCAAATACAAAAACGATCGCCTCAACATCGGAACAACAATTAGTGAGTTTCCATGTCTTCAATGAAACTCTCGGGTTTAGGGATAATCGAGCCACGGGGCTCCATTCCGAAACAAAGGATAAGCTGAGGACGACATTTCCGCTCTCGTAAAAAAAGCGTCTCCGGAAAAGCTCTGTCTCTAAATCCATGCTGACAATCAGCGTAGAGACAGTGCTGGAGGGAAAAGATGAGTACGTTTGATCAAATGACGTTCTGATGTAAAATTTCATCTTTCGGGGTACAGGATCATGACTCGTATCATACTGTCGAGGGATTATTGAAAAAGAAAATGTTCAACCGTATGAGATGAAGAATACATCGAGGGTTGTAAGAATGGCTTTTTTTCTTCTCTCTTATTGCAGCTAACGCGTTTGACTCCAACGTTCATGTTCTGAGTGCCGTTGTCGCTGGTTTCAAGGAGTTTTTGATCGGCTGCGAAACCGGCTACGATTCAGCGTCTGGCCAGATGACAAGAGCCAATGTTGGCCTTGCCTTCAATATCGAAGATGTCGGAATTCACCTGGCATGTAATAACGTACCGTACGAATACGGCGCCTCCGTTTTTTACAGGGGTAAATATCTTCGCAATTTTTTTAACGGATATCCTCCTACGTACGAGTATACGCGTATTTTATACGTAGATGTGAAAAATTCCAATGATTCGATAGGAAAGTATTAAGATTGAAAATCATTGTAGTTTACTTATTTCTGTGAGTGTTGATCAAAACTAATGAAAAGCCTAACCAATCGAATAGAATTTCATTATTAATTCATTAATTCATTTTTTACGATCAGTCAACTCTCAGTGGGACGCAGCGCTGAATGGAATTTACGCAACAAACGATAACAATCAATTGTGGACTGTCGGAGCCGGTGCACGATACAAATTCGACGCGGACTCGGCGATTCGATTCAAATTCAACAAAGATCTCCAGCTGGGAACAAGTCTTGAGCAGAAGATACGGGAGGGTGTGAAATTGACTCTTTCCATGAATTTGGATTGCACGAACCCGACGAAGGGGGAGCACAAAATTGGACTAGCCTTAGAAATGGAGGCTTGATATATATATACGAATATTATTTAGAAAATGGAATATGACATCTTTCAACCGATGTATCGTCCTGTGAAAAAACTGTTCGTCTTGTTTCTCCCAAAATGAATGAGATAGGAAAGTATCCGTGGTTTAGTTTCAAGACTTTTCAATGATTAAGTTTCTAATTGTGTGAGAACTTCCATACATCAGTGACAAAGATCTGGTAGTTGGTTAAGAAGTTTTTGTACTGTTACCGAATTGCGGATTAACTACAAGAACGACTTAGACGATCACGAAAATGCCACGTTTTTTGCCCCCTCGTAAAGTGCCGCTACCCGTGCGCTAGAACTCTTGGTTTTTCTTGAAAACGAATTACAGAAAGTGTTCTCAAATATTAGCTCGTTTATTTTCCCCTTCGAGTAACCCTCAAATACTTGTCTTGTACCTCAACGAAAGTGAATGTTAAATGAAACTGGGGATGAATTGGTAGAAATTTATTCCAAATTCGAAAATGTTTTCAGGGGGCAGCCGATTTCTGAAAAGCTTAATGGCGCGACGTCAACGAGTAGCTGATTCGATTTGATACCGCCAAGATTTAAAGATTTTGAAAAATGTATTTTGATAGCAGAAAGTTCAATTCCAAACTTCATGTTCGGTCATATTGGAAAATGCGAAAGTTACGAATTTCCGTAAAGTTCCAACGTCAGCCATTCCGAAATCGGAAGTGGCGTGCAAAGCTCTCGATTTTTGTTAAACTCGAATCGCAGTCTCCACACACATTCGTGCGTGCATAGAAACGCTTGAAAACTTCTTCACGGGTGTGAAAATGTGTTCGAAAGTTGATTCGAGAATTGTTTTGCCATTCTAAGCCTTTAGCGCGATGGTGAATGTAAAAAGCACTCAGTTTATGAATGGTCTTGCCTAAAAATCAGCCCACCATTGTACCGAAAACAAAGGTAAAGGTTCGTTGCGTTCCGACGAAAGGTTAAAACCGTGTGTAATCTTTGGAATTAATAATTAATTACGGCCTGTAGAAGCCTCGAATAACTAATTGGATGAACAGACGGATCTAATTCCGCGAAAATACATCCACTTGGGAGTTGCGGAGATCTCTGATCGCCTGAGTTGTTTAATGTTCCGAAATTCAATGTAAGTCTAAAGAAAATAGCGAAACATGTTTAGTTTTCACTCACTCTATGACGCGGTACCGCTGGCATACTGCTTGTTCTGCAACGATATTGTCTCTGCGGTGGTCCACGAGACGCGGAAGCTGGGCCAGCAGGACTTGTTGGACTTGGTCCTCCAGGACTCGCTCCAGGGCTGAGATGTGACGACGAAGACACTCCACCGGGGCTAATCGCCGCGGTTCTGGTCGGACTCCGAGGTGAGGGAGATAAGTGTCCCCATGGGCCGGCTTCCGCCTGAAGAAACCTGGAAATAAAAACTTTCATGTATTTCCAGAGTTCAGCGTACCTTTCGATTAATCCTGGACATCGATTAGATATGTAATTTATGCATTGCATATTTTCTTTAGGTATAATTCGGTGATCTGGCTTCATGCTCGATCCCCTGGGACACGTTAGTTAAGAATGAACAAGGAGAACTAAGCTTTTGCCAATCTCAAAGAGTATTCGCAGTAGTAAGCGGGTTTCCGGAAAGTGTATTGTAAGAAATCTTAAAGGTAGATCTGCATTCGGTTTTAAAACGAATAAAAAATGTATAGGGATCGATTGACAGGTATTTTCCAGTGCCATGATAGTGATGGTTGAGAATATCAAGGAGCGAGCGACGCTGAGACGTCAAGAGTCTGCGTCGACGAACTCGTGAAATTTTTTTTTATAGTCACGCCCCAAGTACGATAAAAGGGAAAAAGCGAGAAGATGAAAGAGAAATATCTACCGATAGAGAATCCTTCCTCCCGTTGTCTGAAATATTCCTATGCATAAATTCTAGCCAATAATTGGCAATCGCTTACCTATGCAAGTCTGGCGTTGGCCTAGCGACGGCGATGCTGGAACTTCGCCTCCTTGACGACGTTGGGGACTTGGGTCCGTCAAGGGAGGATCCTTGACCTTGTCCCCCTGTAAAGGACGCGTGATGAGCGCGTACCTCAACTTCACTGCTGCGTCGTTGAAAAGCTCTTTTGCTCCAGCGGCGTGTGCGACTGTCAGCGTTGATCGGATCTGATTTTCTATAAGAACCGAAAGAGGGATTAGTGAAAATGTGTATACGATCCGGAGAGGAGGAAGAAAATTATACCGGAAGGATGTTACGCCCATATTAAAGACCCATGCAAAACAAATAAACAATAGAATGCAGGGGAATAATAGAATAGAATTATTTTCTAAGGACTCCAAAGAGTTCCGAAACTTTTCAGCCCCTGAGGCGAGAGCATTGTCTCGAATTACCATCGTCAAAAAGTTGTCTAGCCATTTCGTTATTGTTCCAATAGCTACGTAACGTTACCGTTCCCAAGGTTCCTAAATCGCAATTGTGTATTCATTCTGGAAATTTTATTCAACCCGATTATTGTCCTTCGTGCACTTGAAACTTCCCAAGTCTGGCAGACTGTAAAACCTTGAGGATCGTGTTACTCTTCTTTGAAATCGTTCGTTGATCCCATTTGAGTCAACAGTCGCGTCAAGCTCGGTAGACAGCCTCACAGAACGTCACAAGTTTCACGTCGAACAATGGAAATTACCGGTTACTCGCAGAAGACATGAGATAGCTCAATTAGCGACGTAATTGTTGTATTTATTAACTTGTCAGTATTCATTGATCAGGGTGATAAGATTCGGACGATAAGTATAGGGGAAATGTGACCAAAATATCGGGTTTTTTTATAGATGATTTTTGTGTAGAAATCTATCCCCACTAATTATACGAAAAATAATAACGATAATAGAACTAGCTTTTCCCGAACTGTTATAAATAGTTCTTTTCGGAAATAATCCATAAAGGGAAAGGCGAGAGACAATTTTCTTTCTCACATTCTGACTGACTTTTATACGACTGTCATTTTTCTCCTGAAATATCACGGAGTTTACTGAAGTATAGTGTTTGCGGTGAAGATTTAAATAACAATGCATCTTCCTGAGTTGATGTCTAAACTCTTCAGCGTATAACCGAAAGCTCTGAAAGTCCCCTCGAAGCGCGAGTTTTCACGCGTAGGCGTGTGCTTATTCAATTACATATTTATTTTGAAACATTTTTTTTAGCTGAGTAGAGCTTCGAAATTAAATTCACTCCTAAAAGGTACATACATAGCGGCATTATTCATTAATCGATTTTCATTTTTATCGTCGAGCTGATTCGTCTCGAATTCCTTCATATCTTAATGTCGAATGCAAATCAAGTAAAAATGTAACATGTGTATGTGTTTCTTTGGAAACAACAGTATCCGAACGAATTACTTGAGGTTCAGTTTGAATTGAATAACGAATTTCGTAAAGAAAAAGAGAAATTAAAAAATGGTAATTAATTGGCTTCAGACGAAAGGCATGGTTTCGACATTCGAGCGCTTCATCCCATGTGTTGGAATCGAATTTCCTCTAATACTGTATTCTGGAGAAGAGAAAACGTGCGAATATGAGCTAACGAGCCTACGCCGCTGTAAACAAAAGATGATCAGACACCCAGAGCCTTCGAGCTATTATGACAACATAGGCATATCGAACGAAGTCAAAAGCAAAGAAGTTCTCGCCAACCACGAGTTAGGTCGGACAATCGTTGTGTTTACAATTTGAGCTAAAAACCAAAATTGAAAAAAAATAAAAAAAATTTCAAATGAAGTTTGTAAAGGCAAAGGGATTAAGTAGACACAGATCACACACCTGGGGATCAGCTTATCTTCCAGCATACTCGGCATGTCGTCTGCGTCTTCGGTTAGAGCAGCGAAAAAGTCTTGAAACTTATCCGGAAAACTACTTGGTGGGCAGGCGGTTATCGGCGGAAGTACTCCGGAGGATGTTCTCCGAGCTTCAACGCCGGGTTGATGATATCTGGGTAACGCCGACGTTGCCATAAGCAGCGATATTGTATTTTCGTTCCAAGACGAATGGTCTGTCCATGGGTGTTTTTCCCTTATTTTATATTGACCCCCCGCCAGCGTAACGTGCGAAAGTAGTAACAGATCGCTCAATTTTACCGATTTACGAAATGCCGCATCTCGATTAGTCGGTTTCTCAACATCGAACTCTTGCCACTTAGATTTTACTCATTCCGGCGTATTGAATCGCGTAATCTGACATGAGTGATTGATCGTTGAAGTTACAAACTACACCCTCTCGGTATAGCCGAGAAAAAATTTCGGTCTGCAAGAGCAGCCTGAGAAGCAATTATAACCGTTGGCAGATTCTCTTAATTGCATACGTTCGTGTGAATTATGGATGGTAAACTAGCTTCAAGATTCGCAGATATTTTGCTATCACTCCTTGAACATATATCTGAGTTTACAGGCGAATTTCACTGCTTCGCAAACGTATGAATTTTCACGAACCGCAAACAAAGCGTGGTTACATATTACGTACGATCTCGTAGTCCGAACACAAGTAAACAAAATCCGTTTATCACGACTGCTCGAGCAACACTGAACCGACACTGATACCGACTACTGTACGACGAGTAGCCCGCGAGATTTTAGAGTGCGCGCGAAATTTCGTCTGCGATTGCGCGCCACCTCACATCCCCTTCTGTTTCATCCCACCTAGGGATCCCCGCGCCCTGCAGTGAGCACCTTACCATCTCTCGTTGTGCCCCGTAGACGGGAGGAATGAGACAGACGCAGATACGATACTGCGAATATGAACGAGATCACAATGAAAATACGTGGGTGCGTCTGGCGCACACACGTAAACGTACATCACATATATTCATGGACTTAACATGATGGGGTGAAAGGCCCGTTTGACCCTTACCAAAGGTTATCTTAACCGGGATCTCATTTTTCGTTGTTCACTTTGCTAGCTGATCTGTTGCACGTTTAAAAAACTATCAAAAAAATAAATAGGCACCCCCTGCGTTGTATAACTCTCGCGGATGAAGTTAGCGAGGGTAGGCGTATGAGCTGCTGCTATATACGCAAGCACGCAAATTCAAAATCCGATGGAAACATTTCATGGTCCAAGTTCGCGGCCTGTATATCGTGCTATTTATAACGTTAAACGGTCGCGAAGTAGTACGTAATTGCGGTTTCTCAGTGGAAGCTAGCCGGGCTAGAACGAGGATTGAGTAGACGTAAGACAAAAAATTTAGCCAACAATTCGTCCCGCGGTTTCCATGGAAGTTTCTGGTACAGGCTGCTATCACATCCATCACATCTGAATTGTCAGTAGTAATTCTCGCGTACAGATAGCGAAAGTAGTTGACAAGTTGATGAGGTATTATAGTAGTGACTCTAGTCTGCGAAAAGAATTTTCGATTTCGGTCCCGAACAAGTCATTGGTAGGTTCTGAAGCGTTTCTCGCCGCTGATAACGAGCCTAACTCCGGATGATTATCCAGCTGAATTTCGCAAATTTTTCAACTTGCGCAGCCTTTCGTTCGCGATTTTTCTCAAAGTTCAATCTCGAATAACTCAGCAATCACTGAGGCTGCAAGAAAATGAGGATCATTTTTGGAATCAGTGTGAAAGATTGATTCGAGATAATCCTGGATGAAATCCAGAAAATAAACCTTGAGTATCTTTCTTCTTTCTGCATACAAGACTGTACCAAGTTGTGTTCAGAGAAAATAAGCAAAATCGTTTAATGAGGTATATCTGAAAACCGTGACGTGGATTGCGGAAAGGTGAAGTTATTTTTGGATCCAGCCCCGAAATGCGCTTCGAGTATTATCGGTCTCGTTCAGAAATGGAATCAAAGCATTTTCATATCAACTGGTGTGATTTTCACACGAGTTCGTAGATACAGAAAATGTTTCTACATCGAGTCATGGCGCTGCAGATCTTATGCATCATTCAACGAGCTCGTTCAATAATTCAAAGATTCGTTCCTCTTACATACAGGAATGAAATGCTGGGAATTTTCTACGACCGATTTGTTTCCTGCTTGCAGCTTTTCTGCGCGAGAAACGTAGAACTGACTGCTAATTGAGTTCGCGGTAATTTCTTACCGTTTGCAAGAAACAGCCAGGAATTAGTAATGATATTTGCACCGAAGATCCCCTGTTATTATTATACGCTTAAGATGCTGTAAACACCTTCGATAATTGAATTGGCTTCTTCGATCTGTTGACTCTGTGTAAAAAATTCTCGATTGGAATTCATTCCAGAGTTTCCGAGGTGAATGCCCAAACGTGGCTGAAGTAGAAAAGAAAAGGTTCACCAGCCCCGTAGTATATCGACCATATGAGACGATACAAGCATAAAATGCATATAACTACATTATACATACCCGTTCATCGAACTACAGCATGAATTTAGTGGCGGATAGTTCGTTCGTCGTACCGACAGAAAAAAAGCTTGAAAGCTTCAGCCTAATTCGAACTCCAAAAAAGATAGACGAAAGGCGGTAGGATCAGACCTCTTCGTAACTTGAGTTAGACATTGCTGGTAATATCGGTCTTTCCAAGTTAATTACATTTTACGGATGATGTGCTCTCACGTTTTCACGAAAAGTGGTTGAATTTTCATCGGATGAAAGTCTTACTTCAACTTCACTCGTGGTCAATTTCATTTTTCGATACTTACGAGTTTTTTTCTCCTCTCTTCTCCTTTTCTCTCCCATTTCTACCCCGCAGCTTTTTACGTAAGAAGCCTTTGCTTGTACGAAAGCACAATATGTGTTCGAACACGCGCCTCCCACGTGTAAGAAAGACGGCTGATTTTTCCACTGGCAATTCTCACGGGTAAAAGTCGCCGGTTCGTTAGTTTCGGAGAGCGGATTCATGTGAATTTTATTATTTTATCAGAATTTCATATACCATACCGTACATACATACCTCCAGGCGTTTTGTTCGTCATGCCCTGGGGAACGTCGTTCAAGAAAAATTCGTACAACGTAGGTGTACAACCACATTTACGTTACATAATTCCCACCTACGTTACAGACTTGGAAGTTTACACTTTGCTGGTTGGTAAACGACGGTGAATTCATGAGTTTAGTTGGTGAATTAATAATCGAACAGGCTGAAAGCATAGGAAATTAGTAATTTCGAAGAATTCATCAACCTTTAACCCTGGCCAGCTCCTTCAGGGGCTTAACCATTAACTGAACCTTGATTCGCATTATATATTTAAGACTTTTTTAGTACCGTTCTGTGTTTTTGTTTAACCAATATATACATTGCATTATTCGAGAAAATTGATGAATGAGACTTGCCATCCGGCCAAATATAGAAGCTCATAAAATTGATAATCTCATTTGATCTGAAGGAAGGTCTTCGCAATATTCCAGAAAAAAGATCTCTCCAGAATAACGGACTCGAAGGGACATTCGCTTTTTGTTGCGACTCTGCCAAATGGCTGTAAATTTCCATTTGTTCGTATCCCATTTTTTCTATTGGGTTGGGATTCTATCTGACTTCGGAGTCATTTACTGTAGAGTAAATGCTAATAGAAGCCTAAAAGTTTGAAGCTTCGAAATATGTTTAAAAACCAAATCGCTGACCCTCGAGTTGGGTCATTTCCTACTACGGATTTCAGAGGCTTGGCTATAGAGTTTGCATATGTATATATGATCCGTAGATGCTTTATACCATGCACAAAGTTAATGTACTGTATGAATCAGCTCAAACGGAGCAAAGTTTACTAGCGTTGCAGTAGAATATCCCATGGTGCGTTAGCCACTAAATCGTTTTAAACTTCAGCAAAAGTGTATAATAACGAAGACGTGTTTGCCCGGGCGGAAAATCAGGTGCAAACAACTTTGATGAGGTTTTAGTATTACGTGAAAAAATGTTAATGGAGATAATTTTGTGACGTTTTCAAATTGACTTTTGGAAGCAGTTCAGTGTGCGAAGACCGCGTGCATGAAATGAATTATTTTTAACAGTGAACTTCTCTTTAACAAACTTTAATGACGGGTATAAATTTTTTAAGATGCAATTACAGTGCTGCATGAAAGAATTATCGTTCGAAATTTATGTAGTAGCATTTTCTAATGATCAAATTTATACAAATCACATAAAATTTTTCAGATTTTCCTAAAAATATAACCGAAGAACAAAGACTGTATTCGATTTCAGTCCACCGACGTCCCGAAATAGAACAGGCTTCGTTAACTGACAGAGTAATTGAAGAATTTTCATCGAAACCTGTAATTTGACGCTCAATTTCAGGACGCTAATTTATTTCATAAATAATATTACACCCCCGTTGTGCTCACAGCTCAGGCAGAAGTTTGATAAAATTCGCTGGCTCACCCTACTCGAAATTGTACTTCTCGCCCATTTACATGGGCCAGTTACGAATACTGCCACTCGGATGCGCGTGAATTAATAATCCGTATCAACTGCTAAAATAATTTTTTTTGCAAACCGATAAAAACTTTTGATATCAGAAGGGGAGATCTCTCGATTATTATTTCCCTTATTTAATGGCACTGTTAGAGGCAACCCCTAAGATGTGCGTTTCATATTGCGTTGCACTTTATCGATCGGCATTGTCTTTGGTGATCAATTCGGTTCATTAAACCTTTGATATATTCTAGTAAGTCCATAATTCAATATAGCCAGCAGTAAATGACCTGCCAGGTCTGGTGACCCTCGTAAACGAAGCGAGCGCAGATTTGGGGTTGTAAACGTGAATATTTCAGCTAACCCCTCGATAAATTTTCTCGCGTAAAATCCTTGCATGATATTGCGCAGAACATCGCGAAAATGTTTGACAAACTTCGAACAGTCCCTAAAAGTGCGGAGATAATCGTCGAAACTTCATAACAGCATGCAAATCGATGAACCGGTTGGTAACTGCCTCTAGAGATATTAATTTTGAAATCAATTTTCGAGTTCGGAATTTCTTTTTTAGGGATATAAATGGTTTCATTTATTTATGTACTTTTGGCTAGTTCACTGCTTCAGTATTTCATGATCTGGGAAATGCGGTATTTATTCAGAGGTCCCGATAATTCTCAACTCGTCTATTTTTATTTCTACAAATAGATGTATAGAAAAAAGAAGAAAAAATTCCTAGTCGCGGTGTTCAGGTCACCTGTACGCTTCTCCTCTCTATAAGTGAAGAGAGATTTTGAATGAACTCAGTGGGTTGTGTAATCCCTAATAGGTTTTAGATTACATCGTCTGTAGCTAATCTATTTCTCTTTTTTTCTCGCGTTTTTTGTTTACTGACTTGCCCTCCTAATATTTCGAGTTTAACGTGTTACCAAATGATTGGGTATATCACGAGACAGGCAGGCAAGGAGCACACGGCGTCTGTCAAAGAAGATCACCGCGTGGTATCTGCGAGCTGTAGATTAGAAATTTTGGACGTGGTATACGAACCTATCGACGTAGACACGGCTGCGTGCGAACCTAGAAGTGACGTTGTTATAGAGATGCGGTAACGTCATCGATCAATGAGTTTCTCCCTCTCTCTTCTCTCTTTTCCCTCCACCCCTACCTAGATTTGATACAAAAGCTATAAGCCCCTACAGGGATCAACGTCCTTCCGCGATGCACCTTGTCTATAACTTGTTGTGCCCATTTTTTTCTTCTTCTTATTTCTTCTACTTTATCTCTACACCTACCGGCGCACTCAACTTTTACCCTCTGCATCTCGTTTAAAGGAAGCAAGGGGCTTGAGCTTGAGTTAAAAATAAACTTGCATTGTTTTAAGAGAGGATCTATAGGCCAAAGTCTTACGTAGGTAGGTACATAAAATTTAGCTCCAGGCACTCCACACGATGAGAGGATTCTCGGTGTAATTATATGGAGAACCGGATCACTGCGGAAATATATATCAAACTAAACTAGTTATTTTTATCAACGAAACGTAATCGGCTTCTTTTCTTTCATTGCAAACATTTTCTTTCGCTTGATAATTCTCCATTGGATCTCTGTTGGTTAAAGTTATTAGAAAAAATTCAGTTCCTTCTTCTCTGTTTCTCTCTCTCTTCCCAAAGTTCGCAAGAACTGAGTTTATAGCTTAAAAGTTTTTATAATTGTAAACAATCTCCACTGGTGAAAAGTCAAAGTCTCGTCACGTCTCGTACTGATATTATAAACAAAATGACGAGGGATCCGAGTAGCTACCGCAACCTGATATTTATAGTCGAAGGAAAGGTTCGCTGATTTTTGAATGAATACTATTTCGATTTGGAACGTAAACTTTATGAAGTTTGATCAGTCCTGCGATATAGATCGAATGTACTATTCAAAAAGAAATTTCGATATGCTCATCGATGTGCAGGATATTTGTGCTAGACATCTGTTTCGATTCAAAGGCGTCTATAACATATAGCATGTGTATACAAGACGTTATCGATCATTGCGTGTTATTGAAGTGTCGGTAGCACTGAGTTTGGACCAAAAACTCCAGCCTCGGAATGTGTTGTAAAAAGTTGGCTGACTTTTGTGGTTCTGCGAGAAACCCTTGAAGTTGAATGGCCGGACGGAGGGGCTCGCAATTTCCATCCCTCTGTGACAAAGGAAGGGAGGCAACAGTTGGCGCCAACCAATCAAACGAGCGACTAGACGCTCGTGAAATTAATCTGGGATCGGTGAACGGATGTAGACTCCGAGGTACTTCTGGGTATAGTAACGGAAGAAGAAAAGCCATTGAATTGAGAAAAAAATATGTCGCGTATTTTTACTTCAAAGTCTGGTTTCAGATGGCTAATATTATTGGAGCATTAGAGAGGGAATGGCTTTGAGAAAAATTCTCTTCGATCGTTAAAAATTTATGGGGGATGTAATGGGGTATGTTTTTCTTATCCCTCACTTCAGACATTACTTGCCGTATCGAACTGGGCTGCCTTTCGTTTTACTGATATAATAATACGTAAAAGAAGGAGGACTTCTGGGCAAATACTCCGACAATGAAGGTTGTGACCTTATTGCAGATTCTGCTCAATAACTCGGATCAAATACCTGCCTCGAAGCGCGTATAGTTTCTCGTTCATGACGTAGGGTCGCTATTTCGTATTATTATATATAATTCTGGTGGCATTGAACTGTTTGCGCAAGGATGAGGCAGTTGAATGTCCCGCAACGTCTTCACATCTCCACCCATTGTTCTATTATACTATTCTGGATTTACCAGTCTCTGCCGTAGCTCATATCGCGTTTTATCATCAGTAGGCGGCGTGTATACAATAGAATCGCACTAAAAACGAAATTAAAAAAATTTCAACGAAATTCTAAATTATGGTAGAAACCAACAGAAATGACAATCATATCTGTTCAAAATTCTGTTAGTTGGTCGTTTAATCCTAGGTTTCTCCTTACAGGGATATATCAAGTATCTCTCTCATCATGCTCTAGTAATTTTCCGTTCGCAACGTAACGAAGGATCAGTTTTCTATATAATTGTATAGCCTGCCATTGTTACCAGGCTAATTAAAACCCTGATGAACCTCCAGTATTTCTTCTCCAGAAATACATTTCCCTTGTATTTTGTTTTGGGATCAGAATTGCTGGAATCCGTCTAATGAAAGAATAATGAAACGTAGAAACTGCGGTAGTACCGTGTACTCGACCATATAAAAGCACTAACGAAATAATCGTCCGAGTCGTAGAAAGCCAGGCAATTCCTTAAGAGGGGTCAGCGATCTTTTGAGAGAATGCTCTCAACCCGTTATATCTCGTCGTGCGTTATGAACTTCGTTATGACGTGCCCACTTGTTATATGCTAGGATTACCGCTACGTCACATTGCAGCTTTATTTTTTATAATTTTTTCCTTCTTTCATTAATTGCAGTACGTTTTAAAGTAAAAAGCTCAAGTTTGCTTCGAGAACAATTAGCATAAGTTACTCGACTACGATTATGCGAACGATACAGGAGCAATTTGAAATATAAAACTCTTCGAGGACGCCTAACTTTTTCTCTAATCGGTCGTACTTTAATCCACTCCTCCCCCGTGTAATTTAACATGGCATGAAACGTCTGGTATAAGTAAGCTCCCTTAATTCGCCTCCAGTACAAAATTTAATTCCCGACAAAATGACGTATGTAGGGGAGACCGGGGCAAAGTGAGACACCAAAAAATTTCTTTTTGTCTCAAAAATGGTTTCTCATTTTTCCCCGAGTTCCCCTACTGGGTAGATTGGAAAAGTACGACTCCGATACGTCTTTTGTCTCGATTTCATACGCTTTTTTAGATCGCGAGTCAATGATTAATAACTTCAATCTCCAGCCCCGTCGAATGTAAATTTTTATTCCAGTGGTAAAACATGCATTTTTCGTACCAAAATTATTTCATTGTTCACTAAAACTTACAGTCGAATAGAATAGTCGATAAAACGAATGGTCAAAGACATTTTAAAAATGATCCCTCGCCATAAGATAATCCGAAAATGACTGAGAGCAAATAGTTATTAGAACAGAACCGAAAGGGAGTGACAGCCGTGCACATTGACCCTAATAAGAGTATGAATACTAGAATTGAAGTGACTGTAGATAATTTCCAATCGTCCTACGAATTTCCATATTAATCTCCTCGCCACTTAACGCCTGGGAATACGCTTGTCACCAGACTTATATTCGTGACACAGACTCATAATAACTTTGGAAACAAACGTCACAACTGCGTTTGCTTCGATCGGCATGATAGACGCCTGTGCATAGCGTGCTCGATTAAAACTAAACGTAGGTGCTTAATTGTAGGTGGCAATCAAGATATGGTGGTCAGACGGTCGGTGTAGATAGCTAAGCGAGTCGTCGGTCATTTTTCAGTAGTTACGGCGTCGTCTGGTCAGCCGTGATATACCTAGATGGAAGCACGAACACGCTACTAGGTGTTGGAGTCGCTATTGCCGTTGATAGATTTAAGTATCGCTGGCGAGCTTGCAAGTTTGTTTATACCATGTTTATCGATCGATTCAGAAGCGAATTAAAATGTCGTTTTGATTTTTCCACGTCATATTATTGACGATGTGAGGATTTCTTGTTCTGTTTGAAAATCGTTGGGAACGTGTTACCACATTTTTAATCGAACACCTAATTGCCAGCTGTAATTGTTACGGTATACTTGGAGGCTTACGAATCAATTGATATCATTTAATTACCGTTTAATTGACGAGCAAGGGCAAGCTCCGTTACATCCGTTCTAAAAATACCGAAAAAAACTGATGGCGAAACCTTTATCGTATTATTAATTATTCGAGAAATTAAAGAACCTTTGCAAAGTCGCCTGAAGTTTTCCTGGACTTAATCATAGTCCGATTATACCGAAAGCCACACTGCGGCTGAAGATATTTATCCCTTTCAAAAGCAACGAAACTTTCAGTCCACCCCTAAAAATCCGCAGTTCTTCTTATTGACTTGAAATTGTTAATTTCACTCATCCCACCATAAAAAGTCTCAGGCCTTCCCCGATTCTCCGACTTCCCTAAGTTATCGTCCCGCAGTATTAAAAGGCAAAAGACAAAGAGAAATTTCCGGGGAGTGCGGGGTGATTCTGGGGTGGAGATCAAAGCGTGGGAGATGTCAAGATCTCACGAGTGCGAAACCCATTCCTTGACAATTAATGCTCGGCGGTAATCAATAGTCCCAATTAGTATGGCATATTTGCAGGGGCGTATTATGTGCGTGTTGGATACAGTGAAGGATTGATTGCCCATATTCCGAGAATGGTGTTTGCGTGGCAGTAAGATAACGTCGTGGGTTTCAATTTCAAGTTATACAAGTTGACTTGCTGGTCTATAATATGGTGTCTCTCAAACGCGAAATATCCTGCACGGTTTCGGGGGTGAAGGATACAATGCTTTTGGTATTGGGGGGCGAACATTTCGCGTAATGTTACATAGCGTAATGTTCAATGTAGATTATGAGGTTCGATATAACGTGGATACACGCGCACGCTCGTAGGCTGCAGTACCGAATTACTTACTGACGGACCAACAGTGACTGATTGACAGATTTGTGAGCTTTGATTAGACGCCTATCACTCTCTGGGCTTGTTCATAAACGTTTCGGACGTCGACGTAACAACTTTTGAATTATTTTAAACGCAGAGCGGTTCAGTGGCTACAGTTTTTGACATGTTTTGGCACGGTGAATATCAACATTTTTATTATTAGCTAGCTTAAGTATGTGTATACGTATGGGGGAATTGTTTAAACCTCTATACACTTGCGGACCTCATGGTCGCCAATATTTGTGTATCTGTAGGAGCCTAGGTTACATTAATATACCTAATCTTTTTTAGATTTAGTAAATCCGCCAGTATACCTATAGCGCTGTCATCAATTTCTCGCGAATTGTTTAAAATGGTATAAGAACAAAATTTTTTGTGGATTCAGCGAAATCGGCAAATAACATCAGCCGAAGATACGTTATTTTGTGAAAATAAATGTCAGCCTTCCAATAAAAATATCAAGGATTTGTTTAGAGTTGAAAAATCCGAAGTAATTGCAAAAAAGCGTTACCTCGCTCTCTGTATTCCGATATTGAAATGAATATCCCTAGCGTTTGATACACTAATTTGTCCTTAACAGAATTTTGATTGGACCTATATTTAATCCAGAGCCTTGCTCTATAGTCCAAGTTTAGATTTTATATATTTACGTTGATGTTTCATGGTTGATAAATGTCGACGAAGATGTTAATCATTTTCATATAAATTAGGGGAGCCTTGAGATGTCAGAATCTGTGGCATAAATTAGGTTTTAACCACCGTTCAAAATGTTTATACGAATAAATTCATAGCTGCTCAAACTGCAATTTCTCCGTTACTAACGATATCAATCTTCAATTCTATGGCTGACAAACAGATAACAGCATCGATTTGTGCTATCGCGAACGATTTCAGGTGCAATTTACGATCGCAAGATTTCCTACCGTTTTAGGTCATGCGTCAATACGAGACATATTCACCTTCTTCGTTCGTTTTGTTTGATCTCTTCTTACTGCGTCACATTTCACCCCATCAAAACCAGCTTTGGTAACCCCTCGACATTCTACATCGCTTATTTCTTCTGTATAAAGGATCTCACTTCCACCACTAATCCACCACTCCCACTCCACTAAGTATTGTTGTCGTAGCTGTATAAGATCGGCGTCCCTTTGATTCCGAGGTTTCTCGCACTTCGGGTGAAAACAATGAGTGTATTATTAGGAATAGCAAACACTGCTGCCTTGATACTTTTGTGGCAGGAAGAATTTACATTTTTGCTGAAAAGCACAGCTGGATGATAACGAGGACAAGATGTTTTTTACATTCCACCAATGAAATGAAATCAGAAGAAAGGTTTCGCTTCTGAATTTTCAAAGATTCGCAAACGATTTTCCGCATAGATTTTAAATTCAATCAAACAGTGGAATTCATTCAAACAACTCCAATGCTCGAGATTGCTCCCACCGCCAACTGCCTACGCAATTGCGTCATTATTTATCACATCACACCCTTCAAGAGCCACATTTGAAACATTGAAGAGTCTTCGTAGGCGTGTTTCGTGGATCTTATAAAAGTCTCAAGATCATGAGTCTCAATGTTCTTCTGAGCTAATGAGACGCTAATTTTCGGAGCTGCGATCTCATGGTGTGGGTTTAAAAGGATCGTAATTGAATGTTGATCGATTACACCGATAGCTGAGTAGTATTTTAGAATTTCACAGGTAACTTAACGCGACGGAAGAAAAATACTATTTGATTTGAAAAGGATTGATTCCTATTCTGCAGTAAGGAAATTCAAGAAATTCAAATCTCTCCCTGAGCTAACTTGAGCTTACCTCGTTTATTTTTCTGTATTTTCGTTTCCCCAGCCATTCGACGATATCATTTACCTTCCGTGAAGTACTTTCGATCCATCGACTCACTCTCGCTCTGAAAAAAAAATATATTTCAGCTATCAGTACGGCGAGATAAGGCAATAAACCTTTACACTGCATTCGCATTAGAGGCGAACATGCAAAGCAGTGGGGGCGACGAGGGAGGAAATTGGAGATAATAGTCCGAGGGAGGAAGGAGGCGACAAACGGGCGATAGTACGATGTGTTATCGACGATTTTCGTTCTCGTTTTTAGTGCGCATATATGTGTGCTAGCAAAACTATACACATATGTACTTAATAAAGTTGATATCAGATAGGGGAGTGGGTGTAACGATTGGTTCTTTCACGGATATGAAAGATAGTGTGACGTGATCATTCCGCCAGTTTCATGGTAAACAAGGTTCTTCAAATGTAATACTCACTGCAGGGGTGATGACATGAAGGGATATTACGATGGTAGTAGTAGTAGTAATGGTGGTGGTTATGGCCGAGCTTTGCGTCTGTCTATCGTGATTAACATACACACATGTGTACATGATCGATTCAAAAAGAATTTCAGTTACCCAGGGATCTTCCTCTGTTTGACTTTCCCAGTTTATAGTTGATCCCGATGTAAGCTAGGTTAATAGATCAACAGTTGAGATTTGTCGGTGGTCAGGGCTGGCGAGTGTTACCTCCAGGTCAGCCTGATGAGCGTCGTGAATAAATTCAATTTTCATTCTTCGATCCACTTCTACATTTTTATTCTTGTAGTTTATGAATTTCATGCATTTTCCCAGTGATCTTCTAGGTCTTATGGCCCAGTTCCTTGCTTCTCTTATTGCTTTCCAATCAATAAACTGTTCAGCTGCGAAGCGTATCACGTCCGATTCTGAAATGAAAATATTTCAATATCGATTCTTGTTGCAGATTTTCAAACTTTCAATTCTACACAATAATCATGTTTGCACGTCAATTGAACGGAAAGGTATTGAGCGAATTCAACAATATTTCTATCTACACTCTTCACGTGTATAGATCTCGTACCATTCACAGAATTGGGATCTATCAACAGTACCTCAACAAACACTTCACATTACTTGCTGATACCACAATCCTTTCATCGGACGAGACGGTCTTGTCAACGGAGATTCATGGAAGAGGCATATCAAGTAATTCTAGAACATCTGTGCAATTTTTCAGGAGTTCTTCTCTGTCCCCTTTCTGGGTTTTCTTTACTCTCTCGATCAATTTTGATTTCTCTGTCTCTGTCTCGGATTACGATATTCATGGATCCGCTCTTCTTCGCGGATGCTAAGGCTCTCGCCGTGAAAAAGGAATTTCTTACAGATCGATGATCATTTTTCGTGGGTATGTGTTCAGAGGCGAGTAAAGGGCTGCGTATACAGAGACACACGGATAAAAAAAATTATTTCAAGCGACCTGACGAGTATAATGCTCAAATATACAAAAGCGATTCATAATTTGCCGTGCAACAGATAAGGTTGGGATTTTCGTATACGTTCGAACAAACCGTTTATGGGGATCTGCAAAGATAACGTAACTAATAGTAACTCTATACAAAGGCTATAGGTAGTCATAAATTGTTACATCGTTGGAACGCCGCTGATTTCGCACCAACAAATGAGAGAAATAAAATCCAATAAATAAATACAGTGAAAACTATTTTAGATATTTGGGTTTAAAGAATGATGGGAGACTGTGGATATGGAAAAACAGTATAGTTGAAATGGAATTTTTTTTTTGTTCCTTCTTCAAGTCTGTAGCGAGTATTAATCACTTTTTATTACAAACTGAACAGGTTCTGAAATAATAATCAAATTGAAAGATAATTTTAAACTCAATCGTTCCTAAGGCACAGAACAGATTCTCGATTTCCCTTCGATTTGGTTTTCTATTTTCTCTTGTTTATCTACTCAACAATAACAAATACACCCCCGCAGCAAAATTCAATATCGACGGTAAATTTCCCACATTTACCACCACATACATATACATGAGTATGTATGCTCCGAAACAAAACGCACGTGTTGCAAAATTTTCTCTGCAGTGGTACAGCGTGTTATACATACCAATGGCTTCGCACTCATACAGCTAGAGTACATATACAGTATGCGAGTGGAATATATTCGAAATTCAAAGCTGAGAGCACCAGATCCTTTAACTAAATTTTCAGCGGCATATATCGGAAATCCAGATTCATCTCTGGCAATAAAATTGCTATTCGACTATATATAAGCGCGTATATACTAGCTCACCATACGCCACTAATTATCCTTTATCGGTCCACACGTCATCCCCTCCTGAAACCTCCCGCCAGCGCAATAGCCGACCACTCATGGGATGCTAAAGGTAGCTCTAGAATATCGAAAGCAACAACTAACTCATTCAGTTTCTAACGACATTTAATAACGCTTTGATATCATCCTTCCTCTAGCCACGTGATAAATCGCTAAGGAAATAAATTGTCGGTCGGGTGGTGATCGTGATTTGATCTTGCTTTCCCTAATTTTTCACAATGTTTAGCTGTATGTATGGAAACTTGAACCTGACAGATTATCCGATGATTGCCTCGGTCACTTTGAACCCTCGAAAATTTATCGAATGTGTAGTATACGAGTGAAATAAATGAATTGACCGATAACCCGATTAATTATAACATTGATTTGTTAACATTAATTACAAACCAAACGGGGATCGGCGAACGTATCCGTTTACCAAAGGAACTAGTAAAATAACAGCAATTATTTAACTGACTATATAACAACAGCGGGGAATTGGGTTTGCCGCAGCATCCCTCATCCCTTTTTCCGTCACCGTGACGCATAAAGATCATCAAAAAAATTGTCGAATGTGAAATGGAGCCGACCTGGACGAGGTAATAGATGGTATAATCGAGCCAGAAAAATCCCCCTTCAGTTAAATTCGACTTGTAACAGGTTTTGGACTTGCTTCATAAAATTGTAAAGCATTTTTAATTAGTGACGAAAAGTTGATTAAAGTGTATTTGATGGATTGATCAATCGAACGAGAGAACGGGGCACGGTTAGGCAGGTGTTAATGAATTATTGATTTACCCGCTAACTATGTAACTAACTCGACAGGTCTCTGAAGAGACTTAATTATCCCCTTCGAGAGAAGAACGGGGTGTATGTGTACGTGACTATTGCCCGATTTTATGAGAGGCGTTTCCAAAGGGAATTATATTACGCATATACCTACTGGCATACTGGTACGGCTTAGATAAAACTTTATGGCTTGTGCGGCTCATGCTGCAAACGCACGCCTGTTCCCTAGACGATTTCTAGCAAACTCTGTGCAGGCGATAGCGGAAATCAAAGTAAGCCCCTCAGTGAAAGAGGACGATCACACAATTACCGTGGTTCAAACAGGAGTTACATATTTTCATATACTTCGAAAAGCTCTAGAAGAATATCTATATAGCTTGGGATTTACACGGATATCGAAATATTATTCTATTCTGTTCTCTGGGCAGGATACTTCCCGAAGAACCCTTCGCATTCTATCCAGGACTGAATTCCACTGATACTGAGATGGACAAGCAGAGTGAAACCAACGTTTGGGCTTGTGAGCCAACAAAGTGGGGTGTTGCGATCTACAGCGTTATTGTTCCTGGTATTTCTGTGCTTGGTGTGATCGGAAATACTTTAATCCTGGCCGTTCTTAGCGGAAACGGTCTGAAGGCTTCCACGTATACTTATTTAGCCGGTAATGTAATACCCTAGTTGTAAGTAAGTTTAACCGTAATGGTAGTGGATAAATTCGTTGCTAGCCGATTGACTGTATAATCCATAATCAAAATCTACAAAGAAATTAAGGATTTGGAAGAGGGTATCTAGTGATTTTGCGAAGGAGCTGTCAGGAATGATTGACTTGAATTAATTAATCGAAGTCTGTGATAAACTGAAGAATTAAGTTTCCCACAAGCCTTTCGCTCCTGGAACCGGTATAATCAATTGGAAGTCTCTCACAGTACACGAAGTCATCGGTTATGATCTTGACGTTCTAGTGCTGGCAGGTGCTGATCTGGTCACATGTGCATTGTTGATATTTTCGGGATTGGCGAGAGGAGTGTTTTGGGGAAAACAGGGTTGGATAGAGTTCGATGCTTTCATTCACCTTCCCGTTGGATCCGTTTCTTCAAACATCGCTGTCTGGGCTGCAGTCTGCGTCACCTTGGACAGATTGGTGGTCGTAGCCGGGTAAATAATCTCGTTTCAATTTATTTGGAGGGTGCAAATCTTTCTTTCCTGACTTACCTGTATCATAAAAGTGTAAGTTTATCACTTTCATACCTTATGTAAAAGCTGGCAAAAGACACCTTATCTAAAGACTCGCGTGAATTTCGTCAGAAATCTTGCCAAAGACACGACAAAAAAAAATCGTTTCAAGTGAGAGTTGTAGAACTTAAAGAGTCGAATATTTTGTCTCTCAGAAATGCTTATTCATTACATCAAATCAAATCATGGTAGTAATACTTGCTTTTGATACTTGCAATTCGTTCATATTTACAGCCCACCGAGATGCAAGCCTCCCAAATTTTGCAATGATATAATTGCTCGTAAGGTGATGATGTTTTCTGCAATTTTTGCGGTCATTGTCAATATCCCCTACTGCTTTATCTATACGTATAACGAAGAGGGTGAGCTGACTACCAGCGATTTCTTCAGTTCGCGGTGAGCTACTTTTACCAGTAGTAAAAAAGAGTAGGTATTAACGTTACATCAAAGAAAGAAACATATAATTGAATTACGAAAACCTGATTACCATATGGAAATGGACTGCGGCATCTTAATTTCTTGATATATCAATTACGAAAGTAGTTCGTCTCTGTCTAATTCTTTCTCGTACAGTTTGTGAGAAAAACGTATAAAGCGCAACGAGCATCAGGCAAGTCTGCCAGGATTAAGGTCTGTCTCGGCTCACAGCGGGCATGTCTATCTGTAAGACGAATAGACAAGGATTTGCTATCGAAACTCACTCGAGTTTGTAATGCGAGACTCGAAAGCCAGTAGCAAACAAGCCGCAGGACTTAAAGCAGTCCGAACGCAGACTGTAAGCTCTCAAGCCTACCGAACCGAAAGTGGTTTTAAACTTTCGGAGTACTTAGAAATAAACTAATTGATGACTGAAAGATCAGACTAGTAAATTCACTTTTTCTACCCGAACGTATCTTCAAAAGTTTGCAAAAAGGGCCGTATGATTTCCTGCTGGCTGCTATAAGTCTGCGAGTCTAGTTGCAATGGCACGATGAACATTTGTGAGAGAGATAAAAAGACGATATTCACAGAGGCACATGATCCTCGATTAAATTCGCCGGATTTAGTACATTGCGATCTTGATTTGCGTACGGAAATACGATGTCTTCAACATCAATTAAGAGTCCCGAAAGATCTTCGAATATTCGAAGGATCCCCGTGCGACCGCGGTTTTAAATCCCGATAGGCTTTGTTCAACGCGGTGCGCTTAAAACTTTTAAAAGGTTATCGATTGAGCACAAAGTTCTTCTAATGAGAAAAGGACCCACCCCCACAACGGCCCCCTAATTGAATCTCGAGTTCTAAATAACTGCGGTAATACGGTGTACGTCTGCAGGTACATATAGAATCCTGAACGTTTGAATTCAGCTCCACATCGTAGGAAGTAAATTTATATCACATGCCGTTTGATAACGTCTTCGATTGGACAAATGATTCAATTATTTTTTGGTTTTCACTAGGTTTTTAACTTCTTTTTCCTCAGAAATTATATGAGAATTTTCAGGGATTCTCTGTTTCAGTCAATTCTTATTTCAGGTTCTACACGATACAAAATTGGTTCCAGTTGGTGATGTTTGGTCTGGTTCCAGCGGTTTTCCTATTCGTAGGCAACGTCGTGATGTGTGTCGCCATTTGTAGAGTTATGAAGCATCGACAACGTCTATTGCAGCGAAAATTCACTCGCGAAGGAAATTGCTTGCAGGTTTTCCATTTCCAAGCTTTATCCACTAATCTTCGAAATGCTCTTTCGCGAAGGAACGAAACTCCGAGAATAGAAAGCACTCCTCCGTAATCCTATACAACAGACACTTCCCAGATTATATCCTTCCATTCAATAGTAAAGCTGGTCTATAATTATTCCAATAAGATTCTGATTAATTTTTCCAACAAAACTGATAAGTTCATTTCAGACTCTTCTGGCCTTGCGATATTTGAAAATCGCGAATCGAATAAAAACTTCGTTCCTGCGTGAAAGAAGCATTTGAATTTCATTTTTATTTTATTAGTCCGACTTATGAATGTAATCTGACTGGCACGGTAATTTTCCGATTGCTTATTAAGCTAAAATTAATTTCCCAGAATCAGGTCAGATTAACGGTCACTCTTGTTGGCATAGTGTTCATGTTTCTCGTGGGTGAAGTTCCCACGCATCTGGCATCAAGAAGGAGTGCAGTATCCATATTATACGGTGGTGACGCTTCGCAAATGAACGAAACCTTTTTAGAGAAGTAAGTTTGCTTAGTCTGATTATAGAAACAATATAAAGAGCATAAAAATCAATCCAGACATTCGTTAAAAGTGGAAAATATTATCGGCTCTATTTACATAAAAATTGAATCAATAAACTCACCGGATTGATTTAGTATATTTCTATCATAGGTTTTAAGCAGAAATAAAAATGGAAAGAAAAATTGATCGAATAGTGCGAAAAATTTACATTTCAAGCCATATTCTGGTGCAAACATGTAATTGATTGATTGATTGTGAACTGTAGCAATTTTCAATAATAACAATGTTATTTTGTTGATTTTTTTTCTACAGGTTTAGAATAATTGCCACACTTCTAAACGCGATATCAAGTTCAGCAAATTTCATCCTCTACTGTCTCCTGAACCCGCAATTTTTAATGTATCTAAAAATGTTAATATCAAGAGAGAGAATGCTGGCGCATCAGGAGCAGAGACTGAGAATAGCTACCATCGATCTAAATACGATCGACGGCAAAGAAACAATGTACAATTCACCAAGATGCAGAAGTGCCGTGTTTTGAAAATCGTTGCTAATGTAAACTAAAATCTGTTTATGTAATGGAATCGGATGCACATGGGTCACAGATTGTTGCAACGTTTAAACTATCAAACCACGGACGTATTCATACATTTGAAAATATTCAACTCCGCTAAACACATGTTACTTTTATCTTAGAGTACATGAGTTAAGATTGCGTTTGAATATCTCTCACGTTTTGAATTGCTCGTTATTACATATGTCATCTTCGGTTATGATTGGTTTCAATCAGAGTGATATCAGATCTTAGATTTAATTTATTAGGCTTGAACTCTTATTATTTAACAATATGATGTAATGAATAATAATGAAATATTGTAAAATAAAGAATATGGTGTACAGATAAAAGTGGACATCATCGTTTGTACTAACTTTTATTTGACAAATAAAAATTATCCATTACACATTATATAAACGGTATATTATACTTTATTGTACACATGTTAAATGTGTTAATTATAAATGAAATGCAACTGATTATGATTCGATTTTTGCGATAGAGTTAAAGATAGTCGTGAATTTCAAGATTTTTTCCCCATTTGGAAAATGTACTTTGTTCAATGTTAGAAGATCTATTTCAAGTAATTCAATTTCTCTTTGATTCATTGTCGTTTAATAGTGAGTAATTTTTGTGTTATCTTCATTTTGTCAAACTTATAAATGTCTTTTACTAACTCATAGGAAAAAAATCTTGAAATTATCATTTACCAATGCTAAAAATAGTATTATTTCATCACATTGCCCTGCTGGCTGGTGAAGAGGTGATTTAAGAATATTTAAATGTTTGACGGAGTAACTTTTCGGAAAAAGATATGAATTTCATATTTCTCAGTTTCCTTGTAAAGAGGCAAACGGTAGATTACTGTTACGTCGTTATTTACATTGTCAGATCAACAACGACTAACGTTGAATCATGGTTAAATTAAATAGTGGCGCCTTTTTATTCTGCACTTTATTTATTGAAATGTAATTTGAGAGTACTGATAGCCCATAGATCGTAATAACGCTGAATAATTGCATTATGTATTTATATACAAGGTTACTTTCATGGACATGATTAAAGCTCTGAGCAGTGCAAGAAAAAATCAAGAAACTAAATGTCATTTTCACAATTCTCATTGTTATCAGGTTAAAACAAATGTAATTCATATCGTCAAACGGACAATATTAATGCCAAATCGATTTCTATGTCCTTTGAAATTTGTTATTGGCTGCAGAAATATTTGATGGCTTATCAGAAACTCTAGGGATTACAAAACTTTGTAGTATTTGACAATACTCTTATTTCTTTCTTTCTTTTTATTCATTTTTTTGATTATTAGGTATGTTATAACATATGATACAATGCCCTATGTGATCCTATTTTATGATATTAGTGTACATAATTTGTATCCGAGAACTTTGTGAACATTTTTTTTACTTCATTTATACATGATTTTAATTAAACGAAAGGAAAATCTGTTCAACAATTGTTGCAAATCAAAACTACAATTTATAATCTCTTATTATAATTTCTGCAGAAAACTCATCGCGGATATTCTGTATAACGTACAATAATATTGTATCAGAATTTCGAATTGTATTCTGCAGAGTGAGGATGAAATTAAACAAAATCGCTGAGTAGAATAGCGATGACGTCAGAGCTCGTTCGATACCGATAACAACTAGAGATACTATCTAGGTAATTGTCGAAACCATATGGTCAAACAAAACGTGACTCTGATACTTTTCCCTCGAATTTCATAATTTGTTTGAACTGATTTCATTCGCAATTATTCATCCCCAGACAGGAGAGGCTCTGCGTGACGCATGTTAACAAAAATTTCAACCCTTTACTGTTCATGATATAAGATTTTTAAAAATGTCCATGTTTAGAATCAATTGATTGTCAAATTGTATATAATAGTGGAAATTTTTGTCGTGTCTGCAATATAAGGTCTATCTGACCTTAAACGATCAAATTTTAGTTTTTAATAATTCCAGTTGTTGAATTGTGTAACATTACTTAATTCTCTAAAAGTAAAATTACCGTAACAATAAGATTGATGTTGCTTGATGGATTAATGATAATAACATGTTTTCTATACGTAATATTTTATTAGTATATATTGGGGTGGGTTATAACAGTGTATAATTATTATTATCGATAATGCAAGTACACAGAAATAGTGTACATGGCAGCGGGTCGTGTTACGGGAGGGTTACTTTATGTACAAAATGCTAAGCTCTCCGTCAGTTTGCATTATCATTTGTTTGAGATTATTATTATTATATTCAATATTTATCATTCACATCGCAGAGAAGATTGCGATTCGAAATTAATATATGCATATATATCAATGAAGAAGAATAGAAAAAACCGAAAAAACCTATAATGTAAAATAACTGTCTAAAAAAATAAAATAAAAATACAAGTGATCCACAATTTGCGGGAGAGCTACAGCTAGGGTTCCAGGGCCTTAGGGTGGTTTCACGTGAAAAGCTACGCAGTAAAATGCTCGAGTTCTTCTTAATTCTCAATCAAAACTTGATGATATACCTATAATTCTTGATAACAAAAGTTTTGATTAGATCAGAATGGCAAAGAAAAGTAACTCGCAGATCAACGGACTCGAATAATTGACTATTAAATGTTAAGTAAAATTAATATTGTAGAAATATTTTCGTTATAAAACGCGAACTAAAGTACAAAGAGTGAAGATTTATTGCACAGCATCAAGTAGACCTCTTAATAACGGTGTACATTACTGTGTATTATCTCACGTGATTCCACCATAACTTTTCTATGCAAAACGTGATTTAAATGAGAAAAAAAATATTCTATTCTAGCTGACCGACCGGCATGGAGCCTGCCAACGCTTACTAAAAGTACAGTCCTATATATTCTACAAAGTCTCAGCTACTGAAAGTGGTCTGAAAAAATATCCCCTTATGTTTAGGCCGCCTACAACCTGCTGACCAAAACGGGAAGATCCCTATTGGATTTTCAGTGTAAGTTTTCATTTCCCTCAAATATTTCTAAAAAAAGTTACAAACGCATCTTTGGCTCCCCCGTGTTTTTTTTTGTTTTGTTATTCTGTTTTGTTCCTCGCCTTCTAATAATGGTCCGAATTCTCATGCACGCTGAAACAAAAATTTTTAATATTCGTTAATATTAGTTATGTGGAAAAGAAATTCTGAATTATGGAAATTATTGTAGCTAGGATAAGTGGCAACCGGAATAATTAATACAAAAGAATGACCAAGATTTGCTTCAAAATAAAGACTTATTGTAATTGTTGTCTTACCGTTCAGAAGAATGATAAAAAGATATGAAAGTTGAATGCAAAAGTGAAAAATTGCAATTCATAATTTAAAAATATGTTTCACTGATGAACGTTTACGCTGTTCAATTTAACATCAGAAAATTTATTGTATCGTCCAATAGTTTGTTAAAATCGAAATTTATTAAGGTACCATAAATATTAGATCACCAATATATTCAACTAAGCTTTGGTTTCACTGTATTCGAAACTTGTTCAGCCTAGAGATAAACTCTCTACAAAAAAGGCCTCTGTAAGATCTTGATTTCCTTCTATCTTCAACATTCTCGTATCGTAATGATAGTCTAGTGCACGGAATTTATGGTATCGCATTATAGTAAGATCTGAAACGTGTTATTTAGTGAATAATAATGCGGGTACACTCAGCATCACTAAAATGATTAGGTAATCACGAAAATTATTAGGAGAATAATACGACATTTATGACCTCATTCCTTAATACAATCGTTCATGGAGTTAAAGTCTCAGGCATCAATCTCGGGGCAATTAATGAACAACTTCAAATCTGGTCGTTAGTTCATAGGACTTCGTCAAAGTTGAAAAAGATTAGATCTATAAATGTGTATTGATTACAGAAATCTGTTTAAATATGGAACTAGTTGTCTTTGAGCGTCTGATGCTTGAAACTTTGGGTTTAAATGGTATGTATAGTTAATTTACGATGTTATGTTGGAAATGGACGAATAGATGATATGCAGGAGCAACATGGGCAGTGAGAATGTTAGTTCCAAAGCTCCGAAGATCGCTGACACCGAACACCTTTGTAGGATGATTAGTGATTCCTTGTTACATCAAAATTAGAACAACAAAATCACTAGTCTTCCATACAACGGAGCCCATAATATTTCTCCACAATTCAAGCAAGCCATCTTCACTATATTCTTCCTGTATCTTCGATTATTTCTTCTTGTTAAATTCGTTATTTGCATTCCATGTTAGTAGAAGCTAAGAACTTGCGGAAGACGAGCTGAACATTGATGGTGATGATGATCAGTAACGGTAGAATTTATGCAATTATCACACAAGGAAAATACATAGTTAGTCAAAGTTCATACATACTTTTCAGCAAACACACTTTATCAGTCCGAAGATTAGTTATTATTGGGCAAAATTTACTCCTACGAAACATTGAACTTGTAAGAATCAATTTTTCACACTGATTTATTGATTATGCAGATCATAAGTTGTTATATCTCGCCACGATACGACAATATAATAAAAAGATTATTATAAATTCCCATTCGGGATATAAAACGTGTACAAGTGTATCTTGGTATAAAGTATAACGAAACATGGGGTGACATTTCTCAATAAAATAAACTAAACAAATGCTTTTTATTGCACACTGAATTAATATGAAGTTTCACTGCTTAGAAATAGAAATTAAAGCTCCGAAGTAGGGATATTCACGGTTGATAAATTGTTCTCGAAATTAAACACATCCGAGCTTGAGCTCAAATAATTTTTGTTAGAAAATGTCGGAATTTTGATACCTGCATGGTTTTAAACCGGAATGTTTTTTGCCTGAAACGCCTTGAATGCGTCGGTCCTATTTTGAATTTGAGGAAAAGAAGGTAATGAATACACGAAATATATTTGTGCTTCAAAAGCGATAAAATATTGAAATAGCACTTCTGGTTTCTATTTTTGTTTTCCAAACATTTCTCAGCAACAGTATCTAAATATTTTCTCTGATCTCTCTCAAGTGTTGTAAGTCAGACGAGGCTGTTTGATAACAAAGTTTCAGAGGATTTTGCTATTATAATTTGCTAAGTATAGACCAAGAATAAGAAATTTTATTTTTAGGATCCAGAGAGGAAGAGCTCGCTAGATCATCAAACACACATTTAAGCCAAATACATTAGAAACCAAAATATATCGATATATATATTTCAATTCAATTCTGAATGGAAAAGGACAAGATAGTGAGCTTGGTATCTTCTGAGAATAAATTATTTCATTATATTATTAAATTATTGAAGCTGGTCCCAAGATGCATCAGAAGTGAAGGGGTTGAAGTAGGTAAAAGGGGGTAATGGGGGACATATCATCCCTTTTTAAAACTCTTTTCCTCTCCTGTAATCAATTTTACAATATCTATGTATTACATCGCACGGATACATGTTTTTATCCGAAATAAATAATAAATGATGCAAAAGGGTTCCTAATTTGAAAACTGGACAACAAAACGACCGTCAAATTATTATTCAATCATTGCTCAGTGTCGACAGTTTTATAAGGTTTTCGGTTACAATGAAAGTTTTGTATGCCCCATTATTCGTTAACCAAATACACAACTTAAAATACAAATTATGATTAATTATAATATCCGAAATGTTCGCAGTAAAATTGTTCGCAGTGAACTCTAATCAAATGTCAGAATTATTGATATGGTAGATGGAGTTTCGATGTGGGATTTATTAAGAAGTTTTGTATATTTTCAAAAAGACTGATGGCAGCAAGGTAACATACAGCTGAAATGATCGACTAATGAATTCTAAATAATGTTGGCCATTTGCCTGTGCGAAAGAGCGTAATTAACGATCGTTGACGTTTATTAATTAAACAATGATTATAAATCGTATTTTAAATTGAAATAGTTACAAAGGAAACTATCAAATACAAGTACCGATAAATGCAAAAACTTACTTTTAAAAATGTGGTTTTTGGGCTGGACGATTGCTGTGTGTTGCTGTGCTGCCATCACTTATAAGACAACATGAAAAATACCAATTATTACATTTTTGTAAATGACAAAAAGAACTTGTCACACATTTGGCAAGAAAAGCTTGACAAACGTGATGACGTTATCTGAATACAAAGTTTCTCAATATTTAATCTATTTCCCTAATGATTTAGTCACTTTTGTATTTAAGCCACAATTCTCACTGCATAATTAAAGCCTAGACGCAACAATTCTTGGTCTTTATTTCGATTAATATATTTCACTATTCGAATAAAGCTTGGACTGACTCACAAACTACATCCGTCCAATCGTGTACTTATATTTAGGGAAAAAAAATAAAAAAAATAAATCACTTGTTATTACTGCCGATGTAAGTAGGGGAAGGGGGAAGTATATTCGATTTGCATATTGATAGAATTGATAATTTGTGTGTTGGATAATGGATCCTGGGCGACAAATGACAAAGGACGTGTTTTGCGACAAATTAATATCAACAATTTCCTCCTTACCTCTGCTGCAGCAGGTATTGGGCCATCTGTATCTGGTTTGGTAGTCCGCTAATGGTAATTATACGATCATTGCTACCAGGCAGAGGCTCGTCTATAGTAATACCCGCACCGCTGTCTGATCTTATTTTTCTGATTCTCGCTCCACCTTTACCAATAATGGCTCCCGCGAGCTATGGAGTGAAAAAAAATTTACATTACAACAAATTCCGCAAATACTATTATCATTATTAATCAGATGAAGACTAGTGTACGAGACGTTCCATAAGTTTCAAGTCATATTTAGCAAACTTTAAACAGCATAGATATCTACGGTTTCTATAGCAAGAGTAATGAAAGATGCACCCCGAGTTTAGCGTGTGCTCTTTGGTAAGATCTTGCTGTTATCTTGGTTCGTTGTCTCATTTTTTATATAATCTGTTCAACTTATCGGACAAACGGATATGTAGATATTTCCAGATTCTTTAGTTTGATGAATTCTTTTTGTACTCACGTCTTTGGGAATCGTGACTTGTGTACTGGTCTTTCCACCGCCACCACCTCCTAGATTTCCTCCTTGGTTTCCTCCCTGATTGCCTCCCAAGGGTGGGCCACCCATTCCTGAATTTCCTCCTCCGCCTCCACCTCCCATACCATTTGGAGCTCCTCCTTGCATACCCCAGCCATTGTCTTCAATAAAATCATGAAACTTATTATCTTTAGGCTTTCGAAATATTAGTAAATATTTTCGCAATTTTGCAATTTATATATTCTGCAATTCCAAGTGCTTCTACCTAATTTTGCCTAAATCCTCCTCGGGATATGAACAGATCAACTGACTCGCGTGAACATGAGAAATAAACTCTAATACAACTAATTGCATCTAATACCAATGTATTTTTTCATCGGATGAAAGTATGCTACAATTTTGTAAGAAAATTACAGAATACAATAACGAGACTCGTGTACTTATTACACAAATCGTTGGAAAAATGTTTCGCCCGAAGAATGACTACTTTCCGCTTATATGGGGAACTCTTATCGTACCCTTTCCACTTTAGGCGAGCGCAAATATAATTCTATGGTGATAATTAATTAAAGCAGACATGTTTGCATATTTCGGTGCTCTTATGCACCGAACAATTTTACAAAAAAATTTTCCGCATAGTAATAACGGAGTATGAATAACTTCCGGATTTCTTAGAGAGTTATCCATTGATATTTCACGTCTTATCACGCAACTGACTCAGTGCACTTACCGTTGTAGTTTCCTCCGCCGCCTCCACCGTAAGGAGGTGGCCCGCCGCGATTTCCGCCATATCCACCGCCGCCTCCACGACCTCCGTCATATCCTCCACCACCACCTCCTCCGCCACCCCCTCTGCCACCTGACGCTCCACCATATCCGCGATCAGGTGGTCCGGACATATTTCCGCCGCGAGGTCCTCCTCGAGGTTGTTGAGGAGGAAATCCTCTGTTCATATCGGGGGGACCACCGACGCCGACCCCACCACCTCCTCCACCTCCACCCCCGCCCCCACCTCCTCCGCCGCCACCTCCGCCGCCACGACCTTCTCTGCGCGACATGCCGCCGCCACCACCTCCTCCACGACCACCGGGACCGCCGTAGCCGCCACCCTTGTTTTGACCACCGGGACCATCGCCACCACCGTAACCGCCATATTCTTCGGCGTAGAAATCGTCGTAGTTGTGTGGATCGTAGGGGTTGTTTATACCCTTGACTGGGGACTGTCGAGACGTGGAAGGAAAATGGAAAGAATTATCAATTTGTTAAAATTTTTTCGTTGGTTTTTCGATTATGTTAGTTTTTCACGCGATATATTGTCGAGTCGAATCAAAGTCTAGAAATTTGGAAATTTTTCAGAGGATTTGGCCAGATTTTTTGTGACAATTCATTCTCACGAAGGTGTAAGAAAAAAAACCGAGAAAAAGCGTGATGTTGTATATTCAAGCAAGGTAAGCCGAAATTTTGAAGAGAAGAATAAATAAATATTGTAAAACGAGTGATAAGATTAACTACGATCGATTGAATGATTACGAAACTTGAATGTCGTCGCGGTTGGCAGAATAATTATTCACCGATTCGGTAGATTCGATACCAGAAGCCGATATTCGTGACACCAATCTTCTTCGCAGTGTCTGCTCGTGAAAGGATAAAACCTTTGATCTCGAGGTGGAGGTAATACGCCGAAGTAGGGGATGAAAGGAGAGAAAAAAACAGAATACTCACGGTCTTGATGAGACTGATGATCTCCCTAATGCTGTCAACGCAGGTGCTGGGTTTGCCACAAATACTGACAAGTCTGTCGGTGCTTTGAGGACAGCAGTTTGAATAGATCTTGATCCTGGCTCCAGTTTTCTGCAAAAAAAAAAAATAATCGGTGGTTTGAGACTTTGTATTTTCAATTAAGTTAGCGCAGACTGATTTTATAGATCGGGCAAATTCCCTTATGAATAAATACTCTTCCTATGTGGCTATACGATTCCGCGAGATAAGAGACTCGAGTTTACCAAACGATACCTTCTCACGTTTTCGTGTCGCGTACCAAGGCACGAAATAGAAAACCGTTTGCTCGCGCTAAATATTTTTTTTCCTCCGCTCTATATCGTGCATGTTCTTTACCGCAGAATCGGGGCTGGCTCATTGTCGGAATGGCCAGTTTGCGTGCTTGACGTTACTTAAGTTTGCGGTACAAGGCTCTTCGCGAAGACTATGTAAAGAAGAAGGGATATAGAGTTAACGACGAAGACTCATGAGCAGAATGGCGCTTGTTCTTTATCAACGAAGGATTAGAGTACTGAATTTCATCTCATAAATAGAGAGAGTTCCAATTATTAAAATCGTTCAGGTTTCAAACGAGTCATTCATGCAGATAGCTGTGCAATAAAAAGGACGAATTTACTGGCGGAATTGAATGATGCTCAAAATGTGAAACGGGCACAATAGATTTAGGAGACAAATGTTTGAAGCTCGGAACTAAAACTCAACTTTCTACCTGTATAAGCATGGTTTCGTTAGCGAGTCAATAGCAAGAGCCACTTTAATACCGCTGATGAATTTGCTGACGAATTGCCATTTCGCTTTGAAGTTGGTGTAGAAAGCTGAGTAGGTACAACGGTTGCGTTCTAAGAACCTCGTTCCACCCCATGGCGTACGAGAGGAAAGGACTCCCTCGACAGTCACTTCATCCACAGTTCGTGCGAACTTAGAGGTTGTCAAAAAATTGCTCTTTGCATTACGTTAAGAAATTTCGTTACAGGTATTTGGCTTATATCCGCCCGTCTTATCGATTACGATACCTGATTTCTCCTATCCTACAGAATTCATCAGCATGCGAAAGAGCGGGTACTCTCGAATAGATTGGTATCACCAACACGCCAAATGGTCACGCAATTAGCGAGGAATTATACTCGAACACCAAAGTACCAAGTTTGTGGAAGCAAGGGACCAAAAAGTTCCGAATTGACTTCTGGAATCGTACTTTGGCTGCGCAATTAGTTTTATAAGCAGTAGTTTGTAGACAGTTGAACTAGCTGCGTGACGTTATTTGTGCCGCAAAGAAGCATTTGGCACTGAAAACAGAGTCCGATAATTACACGGCTGCAATGCACACCGTACTGTGAAGTGTTCGACGTCGCTTTGATCCTTGTAATTAAATGGAACGAATCCCTAGAGATGTCCTTTGAACACTCGGGTATTATACCCTCAGACATAGTCTCGTGTCTGCCGTAATTGCTCGTGGCTTGTCGTCGATTAAAAATTATTTCTTCCCACCTTTAGTTAATTTTTATTCAAACAGGAATTGTTATTAAATACGGTTTTAGCGAGTGGAAATGTTATTTCTGATTTTCGGAATGTTAAATTTGACAATTATTTGCGTTTAAGGTATAAAACAGTCAAATCATGCGTTTCGAATTCCGTAAGCAAAGAAATGCGAGTTACGGTTCACGGCGAGGAAAAACCGTTTATATTTCAATCCGGAATCCAGGGACGGCCACGGATCTAAAGCTCGTACCGATTTTAATTCGTATAATCAAATTATAAGCATAATATCTGCAGGGGTCGCAGTAAAAGTGATTAAACTTTCCAATAAGCTGCCTTCGAATTAGCGGAAGGAATCGAGTTTTAGTGAAATTTCAAAAAACAGTACCCCACGTTTTTTCAATCGTATGGTTTCTTTTTTTCGTTAACTATATAAATCTGATGAGATATAATTATTACAGAGGTGTATAGGCACTATGAATCCAGCAAGAAAAGAATCAGTGAAATTCATGGAAAAAAAATAGAAAAGGCCAGCTTGATTTTCCAACCTTATTATCCGACCCTGCTGCAATTTAAATTCGTAACGAATGCCACCGGCACGCAATCGTGCGCGCGAGCAAAGTCTCCATTCTATGTAAATCGAATGAAAATTTTATTCTTTTATTTATTCAAAAGTTCCCACAAACTCCTGTGACTTGCGTGTTATTACAGTTTTAAACGAACGTTCGACATCATTGCATGCAGGTAGCCGGAGTTTTAAGTGGTGGATTATAGTATAAGCCGTAGGGATAAATGTGTTATAGGAATTTTTAAAGTTTTCATCTTTCTACCCTTTGCCGAATTATCGGTATAACAGTGCAGAGATTTACTACTTTATTAATCCGAAATTAATTTCCTTACTCAGGTTAGCTAAGAAAGTCCGTGACCGACATAGGCGTAATTCGAATCTTGATAAATTTACTCCAGAAGTTTCATCGAGTTTTTCAATCAAGTGCTGCTAACCCCGAGGATTGCTGGTTAGGATAGGAAGCTCCAGAATTACGTAAGACTGTTATGCAAGCTCCTCGCTTTTCATTTCTTCCCTTAAATCTCGTTCCTAATTACGTAGCGGGAGGTCAGTGAAATAAACAGCTAAATATACTTCCATTATTTCAAGTTACAATTACGTTGGACCGCGGTTCATAACGGATCAATTTAAATTTTCAAATTTTTATTACCTCTCTCCCTAATCTCGTACAAGTATAGGTACGCGCTTTGTACAGCTATTCCGAGGTTTATGAAATCTTCGAATTAACATCAGCCGAGATTCGATATTGACGGACTCTAAGACCTCATACTTGATACACATTCTTCTTAACTTCCGCAGAATACTTCTGAGGGGTATACAAATCCAAAATAAGAATGACGGCCCTTTATGATCTCGAAGAAGTTTCCAAGCACAACCATGAGAATGATCTCTGGATCGTCATTAACAACGGTGTCCACGATCTAACTAAATTTCTTAAAGAACATCCGGGCGGTGAAGAGGTTCTCTTGAATCTCGCCGGTGGAGATGGCACTGATTGTTTCAACGCTGTTGGTCACTCAATGGAAGCACAGCAGCTTTGTAAATGTTATAAAATCGGTAATCTCACAGGCGCCGATTCAACGGAAATGGCATTAGGATCGACTGGAAAGGCCCAGACCTTGGTGGAGCCAAATGCGAACGACGAGGAGCCCTGGGATTACGTAGAACACGAAGAACAGAGTTCGCCTTGGATCTTAGTCTTCGTAGGACTCGCCGTACTCGTCTATGCGATTATCTTCTATTACATATTGTAAGAGATTCTGTACCACGAAGAGCTCTGACTTTACATTCACTTACATAATCTACAGCAATGTCATATTGTGTTGAAAAAGAATAAAAAGAAATATGCATTTTTAGAAGAGCTGTAAGACCTTAGAACTCCAATCACTTATCTTCGTATTGTACCTACGTTTTTGACGATATGAACTATTTTTGAATTCGATGTGACGAGGCGCTGACCAATATGGGCATATCGGTAATAATTACGTGGCCGCATAGGCATAATAAAAATCCGTTGAATATTTCATTTTTCTATAAAAATTAAATTTATAGAAAATTGTTCTGCAAAGTATACGAATTTCTGAGCAGACTACGTCAGCGAACGGGATAATAACATCGCTTTAACAATTGTACAGAATCTCATTATAGTCTTCAAATATGTTTGATGACCCGGATAAAGATTGACACAAGAGGCGTGTCGAATATTGTTCGGACTGAAAGGTCGTAGAAAACGAATAGGAAAACTGAACCTAAACTATCCTTCAACCATTCGAAGTTTCTTCTTTTCTCATGCTAAAACAACTTTATTTCATATCGCGTTTGTACGAGTAAGAAGAATTCGGAACTTTGTACCCCTGAGAAAAACAAGACAAACAATTTTAAAAATGCACGGTCATACCGAGTCGCTATGATTTTAAAAAAAAAGTAGTCCAAAAACTGCCGTGTAATGGCTTCAACTTTATATAATACCGGCACTTCTGGATTTGTATGCGACGTGTGTGAGACCTGTTGATAATCTACACACGATGTGTCGCCGATGACCGAGTCTCAAGCTCACACTGCCATTAAGCCTCGAGGATAGAGATACTAACACCAGTCGCTAAAGTACACGGTTTCAATTCGAGGAGGGGAATCTATGTGAGAGTGGGAGGTGTACAGAGATGATGAGGAATAACTGTTTATCACGAGAGACGCAGTCATCGCGAGTTCGCCCTACTGTATAATACAGCCGACTTGACCATCTTCTTTCCAGTTTTCTTATTCCCTGTACTTTTGTTGCGCATTTAATTCAGCCAGCTTAGTGATTCGATCCAATTACGTCATAGGTCGAGGAATCCTATCCGAGTAATTGAGCCCACGTTAGGTAAGTCTAAGAAGTTAATCGTTTCTCATCGTCCTCGGCATTCTTAATTAAAGTGAATTTGATTCTACGATTATTATTTTTTTTACGGTTCATACTAACGCGCGACTATGCACTGCGTTAGTTTTTCGAGCACGTCTTACAATCTTATTCACATACAATATGGAATAACCATTAGCTGTTTGATTTTTGGTTACCGGATGCAATTTATAACTTGAAAATTGTATTTCCTGCCGCATCGACACGCCCCGAATTACTATTGCGTTTCTCTGAATATACTACATACAAGTACGTTTTATCGGTCATCTTATCGCTCCGAAAAATATCACGAAGCGTAACAGTCAGCAATCTTGTTATGCGACGATTATCAATTGATCGGGTCGTGGAAAGAGTAAAAATTTTCCACTTATATAAAAATGTCGAGTTCGGGTAATTCTGGAACATGTTGAAATAGGAATAAAATTCCAGCAGAGGTATTGTTATTCTAAATGTTCAAAATCTGGGTCTAAATCGTTATGGCAGACGTTGAGAACTGTTACTTTCATTCCTTCACGTCTCCATAATTTGAAGACAGGCAGCAGGTTTTATCAAGGTTGAATCGCGATCGTCTAGAAGCGCTAAACAGTAAATTCACACCGTGAATTCGTGTATAAAAAGAATTTATATTATGGATAAGGTCATCTTTTCTAACAACGGCACACGTGTAAGGAAGAACCTTCGCGATGGTTGTACGAGTCGTAAAGTCCGTGAATAATAACGAAAATTCATATTTATCATCGACTAATATCGTTCGGACTAATTAATGCATAAATAAATGAATTGATGAAAGTAAGAATCGGAGGTTTATCGCTTTCTAATAATCTTCAGGAATATATATCGGTGGCATAACTTGGTCCGATATGAACGTCAAGACCTCGAGACACGCACACCGTGTATGCCTCTAGTCTTCGTAAGATACGATGTTCTATCGGCTAGATGTGACCTTGCTGTCGATGTAAAATCAGCGTAGTCACGATGACTAGATACATATCTTGATTGGTCGAAGCCCACAATGTATACGAAGTCGAGATACTAATAGGTTACAATTTCAACGACGAGTCTAACTAACTGCAATGAGTTTCGTGAAATATGTTCAAGACTATTTCAGATTAGTACGAGAGTCTCGCGATGTCACATTTATTCAGAAGACAGATTCTCATGTATTCAGAACTGCAATTTTTCAAACCATTGACATAACTAATTTGCCGAGCAAAATTAATACCTTTGACCTAGTTTTTCGAATAGTTATCGTTTGACCCATATATTGACTTGCATAAGTATGTGACTTCCGTTGTAGCTGTATAGGTAAATTCTCGCGACTATCTTATCTCGGTTCTCTTTGTTCAGCTGATAATTTTGTAGTCGAGGTATATCTTAGCGACTATTACGAGAGTCGAATAAACGTGTATTACATGAGACGTATAAATTCCGTTTCTTCGTAGGTTTATTTTTATATTTGTTTGTCGTAAAGAAACGAGCTTTCCAAGAGACATGATCAAATTCTTTGCTCTCATTTCGACTTCCTCTTTTTATTTCTATTCGCTTTATACGCCCCTTAATGAATCTCTATTCTCAATAGACGAGAGCGAAATTCCCGGAGAACTTTTGCCTCTTTCGGAGTAAAATTTTTCTTTGTGTCCCCCGAGTGCGTACTTGCGATTTGACGCGTGGGTGTGCGCTGGCTGTCGAGTGGATTGACGATAACCACCGCGCGTTATAACGAAAAATAAAGAGTAATGAAAACTCATGGACGATATTTTTTTTTTCTTTCTCTTATAAACGATAAAAATTTAGAAATAAATAAAAATGTTATAATCTTCTGGTGTTCCAGTGCGAATATAAGAGGAAATACAAAATGGGCAATGAAAAGAAGCTGTTCACGCGAGAGGAGGTGAAGAATAACAAGGATCCGAATACGAATCTGTTTATCGTCCACGACAAGGTTTACGACGTAGGTAAATTCCTCAACGAACATCCGGGAGGTGAAGAAGTTTTAGCAGATCAACGCGGTAAAGACGCGAGTGAAGCTTACGACGACGTCGGACACTCCGAGGACGCCAAAGAACTGATGGTGAGCTGGATGGTCGGGGAAGTTGTGGATTCTGACAAAAGGGGAACTAAGCCGAAGAAAGTCGAATGGGTAGGGCCAAAGGTTAAAAAACAAGAAACAGAAAGCTCCGGTTTACCCTACGGACTTATTGCGGCTGCTGTAATAATTGTTTTCCTCGCTTACAATCTAGGAATTTTCTCGAGCTCTTAGAGGAATTCTAATAGTAACCCACAACGAGACCTGGAATTTCTCATAAAAGGGGTCATTCCGGGTTCAGGTGTGGTAGGATTATTTCACGTTTTAAATTTTTCGTTGAAATTATTATTACTGCATTTACTGAGAGCTATTTGACGATTTCTTCATCACTGTGGTAACACTGTTGTTGTTATTGTTATTATTAATATCATTATTATTATTCGATCGATGTAATTTAACATGTACGTTTTTAGTCTGCACTTTTACCTCGTTAAGAGAGTACTGCCTACGGCAGTTATCGGCAGCAGTCAAATACTTATAGCTAATTAAAATAAGTGTGAACATGTCTCACGTTTGTTAGTTACACGCGTATATAATGAGTGAGAGCCTAGGCCTTTCAAATCGAAGGTTAAATAGTTTTGTACATAAATATATATTACGCACGTTGTGTGTTCTAATGTCCAAATGAGTTGATTTATTATTTGACCCATGATTTAATGAAATTTTCACAGTTCTCGACGCAGGAAAATTCGATGCGATAACTTGCGATAAACTTCGAACCTTTCGAAATCCGGATATCTATCACTGCGTAACTCTTACTTAACATATTACATATTTCCTTGAGTATCAAAGCAGGTTGATTTTCAATTTAATTTTTCAATTCGCTGGTATCGCTATCATCGATCAATTATTTTATCTGATTAAGTCGAGCGCTGTGGATAATCTATTTCTTTTTTATCGCAACAGAAGTGAGAGTCATTCTCGATAGTGCGATGTCAACATTTGTGCTAATCACTGTTGCTATTGATTTTAGTTCCCAGAATTAACTACGAACTTAACGACAGTATCAGATAATTAGATTGCTTGAAATTTGGTATATGTATCGGACAAAGGATGAAATATTCAACGATTACCTCTGAAGGCTTCGATAATTAGGGAATTACATAACGAATACAACGGCGTATAAAATTGTTTTCAATATTCGATAGGATGAATTTTTTTTTTCTTTTTCTTTTTATTTTTCACCCGAATAAAAGCGATCTAATAACCTAATTGGAGAAATCCGAACGTATTAATGAATCGCGTACTGATTGGCTGATTGCCGGTATAGCAATTGGGGCGCGAGGATTTAACGATGCGAGAAGGGTTACTGGGGTGAGGTCGATAGGATACTGCCGCATCGCTACGAATCGTAAGTCGTAAATCGGTATTTAGGATTTGTGTACCCAGTTGACCCAATAATTAAGACAAATGGGATTCAGCTCGAGTTGTCGACTGCTTCTTTGTTTTATGGTCGGTTTTTGAAATTAGCCAGAGTTTTGAATCGACTCTGGTAAAACTTATGAAAGAAGGAAACGAGGGACTAAAATTCTGACGCGTTAAACCGATGCGCCAAGAATTTTTTGAATTAATTTGAATATAAAATTGGCCGGAAAACCGGGGTGGCAAGTGGCTGCAGGATCAGGAGATGTATGGAGTAAAGTAAAATATGTATCAACCAGCATACGGAAATGTTGCGTCAAATTTTCGCCTCATATTGGAACGAAACTTGGCTGCATTGTGTATCCGAGGGGAAAATCGTTTTCCTATGTATACATGGATATATGTTACACGTAGAGTTAGGTAGATATATGCGCTACGGCAGGTATATTCGACTTGGATACGTATACCGGAAATATTGGACCTGTCTATAACCGTGCGGAATAGCTCTCCGTAATTTTTCGCTTTTTACTCTATTCCGCAGTTTCCAGTAAAAATCTATACGATCTGACACGGATGACGAACAGAATAGATAATAATGATACTAAAAATATACACCTAAAGAGAGCGGTTTCCTAAAATTCGAAGACCTTATTTCCAAATTTGCATTAAAAAATCGACATGCACAACGAGCGAACGATAAAACCGATTTTCCGTAAGAATGAATTTTCTTTACTCCCCGAATTATTCAAAGCTACAGAATCGAGGATCGCCCTATCGACATCGGGTGAATAAATGTCCGAAAAAAAGAGTTCAGACTACAGAAATTACTTCGCGTTTAACCGCAATCGATTTGTAAAGTATAGGGGGTTAGATGTACGGTCGGATAGAAACATTTGCGTGAAATTAATCGGCCTCGATCAAGCTATCTTATACTACTGCAGAATACTTAATAAATAGCCTTCGCAAAGTAGGGTATACGGAGGCTAACGTGCAGCTCGCACATTCTTCACGCACGCGACTGTCGTGACAGAGAAGTGTGCGCGAGTAGCATATGCTTCCACATCCCCAGCCACATAATGTCCTTCCTGTCGGCGCCATGTGTTTTCCGCTCAAACTTCCGGCCGTCTTTAGGCCACGATTTAATTTCTTCCTAAATGCGTGAACGATTTTCTGAGCAAAACGCGAATTCTTTGAGTAACACGTACATACATTACTGTAACAAAGCATATCGCTTGGTATCCACAATTGCCGTCATTTCTGTCGTACATAACAGACGTGTGAAATGTTTAATTGAGACGACAACGGGTCCAGGTCAGACGTAATTTACTCACGGATTATTGTTATTTTTATTATCACGTTTTCGTTGTTTTCGAAGGCGTTGTTACTGTTCTTCTTGTTATTATTTCGCGAGAGAGTTTGTGGCTGCTCAGTAAACGAGGAGCGATGGTACTTGTGCCTTTGTTTGGTACGCGTATACCACAGTTAAGCCCGGTATACAAGGTGAGTACTTATACGTACGTAGATATACATAGGAGCTCGTAGGCTGGGTAGCTACGAATTGCGGGATAACGAGTGTGTGACGTATAGCAGCTGTGGAGTGGATGCTAGGTAGATGTATGTAGCGATGAAATTAATGAGTAAATTTATCGTCAAATTTTCAATGAAGATATACTTCGTAAGGGTATACTAATGGTATAACTTGTCGAAAAGAGATACGGAGGTAAAAGTTTTAGGACTGATTCCGATTTCATTAGAACCTCTCAGAGCTTTTTGAACATATTTTCAATCTCTATTTTTGTATCATCGGTAAAATCGATCAACTCATTAGAACTTTTACAACTCCCTTCCCACGCGATGTCGTCAGCAGATCAGGGAAAGAGAAAATATGGCCTTTTCCTTTCCCTTTCTCGTTCGAATTTCTTTGAACGATATCGAATCTATCGCTTATCGGTTAATATCAAAGTAACACGCTGTCTGCATAAAAGCAACTCGCTTTTTCGCGATGGCGAATGCGTAAGACACTCGATTTGCTAAAAATCAATCATCCTTTTGATCAAAGCGTTAAAAAAAGAAATCGATCGCTCGTATTTTTTACAAAAAAAAAAAAAAGAAAAAAGAGAGAACGAGACGAATAGCCATCATTTTTTTCTTTTTTCTTTGTTTCTCATGACAGGGGTAAGTACGAAAATATCCAGGTTTCGAAAGAAAATGACTGTCTTTTCTTTCTCTCTCTCTGCATTTACCAGTGTTTTGTCCGTCTCTCTTGTTCACTCTGTATACGTCAAGACAGAAGGAAGAGCCGGGAATTCCCCTTGGGAAACAGTTGGGTAACCGAAGCCATGCGCCCCCGTAACATTACGTATTCAGGGGGTTCCGTAGTTCCTGTCGCTTACATTTACGCGTTCGAATGTGTACCCACGTCGTGCAATGCACGTAAACCCTGCAGCCCCCGTGTATGTGTCGAAGGTAGTGCGCGGTTCCTTGGGAAAAAACTGTTTATTAAAAAGCTTTTAGCGATATTATACCGACTTCGAAAGAAGTTCCCAAGCGACTTGGGTACAGGGTATACATATATACTCTCCGCAACCTGTTCGATCGTTCGAATTTAACGCTGCCCTCACCCTACCACACGCCTGCACGCTTCGCTCTGCACAATCAACCAGACAATTTGGTTTACTTTTTTTCATTTTTTTTAATTTTTTTTTATTTTTCACGCGACTTTGACTAAACTTCTCGTATCAAAATCACTCAAAAATTATTCCTGCTATTTGCGGTAATCGAACAAAATCAATCGATAAAATGAAGACAATGGTTACATCGGTAAGCATCTACTGGAAAATGACGAATAGATCTGAGAAATCGGAGCATCTGCTTTTTCTGTTTTTTTTTTAATTTTTTAATTTCTGTATTTTACCTTAACTTGAAAACTTTTGAATATTTTAAAGAAGCGATTGGTTAATATTCATATTTTGTTAAAAATGAATCCTAAGTCGTTAAGGGAGAGGAGGCTGCCCCTCTGTTCAAAAGAATCGATCAGAAGTGGTGGGCGGACGAATTCGTTGAGGCGCGACCCTTCCCGGGGTTTTGATTTTGGTCATTCAACCGGCTATATAGGTTGCAAGTCTGACGAGAATCGACCCTGTTCCTGAACCTTGTTACGTTGTACCTCCACCTCCTGGGTGTAGGTTACCTACTCGATACATGCCGAGGTCCGAGAATAAATAGTTGAAGGACCCACAGATGAGGGAAAAATGAAATAAAGTAAAATGAAAAGAAATAAAAAAAATATGAAGAATAGTCTAATAAATCCCAGACATTTTTTCAACGAAATCAAAGTGGAAATAAGCTCTGTGGACATCTTCTCATCTTTCTCTAATGTTGTATGTATAATAATACAAGGAAGAACTCCAAATAAGGATAAAATAAAGTAAATAAGAAGAAGAAGACGAAGAAGAAGAAAAAAAAAAGGAAGAACCAGGAACTGAGGAAGTGAGGGAACCACTGTGTAATATCAGACAGGAAATGGGATACTTTTCAGCAAGGGGAAGGGAATACACCGGAAGATGAGAACGCGAGACAAAGGTAACGCCAGCAAATACGTACCTATTCTCCATCTTGCTCTTTTTTTCCCTTTCTCTTTCATTTTCTCTCGGTTATTATTTTCCAGCCGGCCGCAGAAAGAGGGAGGACGACAATTTTCCAATTTATTCATTTGTCAGTGGCAATACACGGCAGCTTGACATTACCGACTCAAGCTTATTGTTAACGACAACCAACGTAGGCTTTATACTACTAAGCCATCTAATATAATGAATATCCAATTGTATTCAGCTTTTACCGCCAGTCTACTATACGTTTTATAACCAATCCCCTTATCGTAGTTATTAGTTATACGTAACACATATTTCAGTAAATATTAAACGCGATTTTGTAAAAGGTAAATAAAAAAAGAGAAGGAATATCTTGTTATACTTTTCAAAAATGGGACAAAGCGCAACGTCCTTCGACCCAGTTTCCAATTTCCAAATGAAACACTTGAGGGGTTTGCTTGCCCGACTAGCTACCGACATACGAGACTCTACGACGAACTTTCGAGACCAAGTTTTGGTATCATGTGATTTAATTTTAGTGAAGGGTACACACGAGGCTATATCATATAATTATTCAACGATGTTTATGGAAATAACAATAAAAATTATGAATGTGGAGACAGAAGAACGTAAAGAATTACATAGCAAAGATTCTACGTACCTAGACAATTACTGCAGGGGCTGAAGGATACGAATCTGATTTGTCGTACTTTCTTTGCACCCTGTCTTCTTCTACATAGAACAAAACTATCATAGTTTCACCTGTTTCTGTATTTATATGTAAGTATAGGTATATATGTACCTGCAGGTATAAAAGATAGATAATAAACTCGGAGATGAGGTAGTTGTGTAAAATTAACGACGTGAATTTAGACCAGGCCGAGATGAGAGATAAAAGAATTTAAGATTCTTCGTCGAAAGTAATCGTGGACCGGTGGGATTTGGGAGGTTTGCAACCAGCAGGCTTAGCCGAGGCCTAGGAAGTCGGAGTAGAAAAAGGGTAGGGGATAAGTCCAAGGAAAAGAGAAAAAGAATTGAGTCAAGTTTCGTCCGAAATGATTGGGCGGGTATTGCGCGAAATAAAAGATAGAACCGAGCTCGAAAACTTGGCTCTGTGATGTTGCGGTCTGGATGGATGAATGGATGGATGGATGGATGGAGGAGCTACCTGACTTTACGATGGAAAGCCTCGGTGAATTATTTATACAAAAGTCGCTTCAGAGGCGTTCCACGGTTCACGGTTCAATTTTAACCGATCTTCGGACTGCAGCCCTTAGCAAAAATATCTCCGAGGCTTTTTCCCCTTATTTTTTCTACAAATATTTGCCGCTTTGTAATCCGGTCGTTCATTAACTCAGCCTCAACGATTCCAAAAACTTTTAGAATAAAAATTCGATATATTTCAGTCTATGAATTGAGGGAGAATTTTTTTTTTCAAACTCATCAAGATGCGAGGAGCCGGTAGGTATAATAACAGATGAACTTTGACTAAAGTTTCACAAGTTTCGAGAGAAATTGAGACATAGTACGACGGAGGATCGCGTTTCTACTAGGTATGAAAGCTAACGGGCCATGAGGATGTCGTTTGATAACAAAGAACCTTCCGTTTGCGACACTAAGGAATACAGAAATTTATCGGAGGCTATACAAGCTCTTTCGGACAAATATCTTCGTTCAAATAACAAAAAAAAGACCTCATTACTTATTGACTTGTCGTCGAGTTTGATCAAAGTAACGTATAGTTTTCTGGGGATGAATCAAGGGAGAAACCAATCAGTGAATAGACGTGGATCGTTCACCAATTTATCAGATAGAAAAGTTTTCGAATGATCAAAGTTATTTACGATCAATCTCATACAGAGTTTACCCCTTTGAATACAAGAATGTATATTCGACTAGTATGAAGGGTAGTAAACAAGTTATATAATAAATAATGATTAGACTCACCCCGAAGTGAAGAACGTTGAGTAATTAGAGTCGAGGTCCATTATGGAAGGCGTATTAGGTTGAAAAAACAGTTTTTCCAGCGAACACATTATATTTGTTTTATGTTATAAATTGAAAGAGTGCGAAATTCGAAAAGTGTGAAAAATCTTTGAAGCGAAATTATTCGCGCGAGGTACCGCTTGGTTTATCTACTCGCAGAAGTGAATGAGACTAGACACGGTAATACCCTGAAAACGAGGATATTTTAAATTTCAAACACAATGTTCGCCCTCCGAGAGTCGAGGAGTAACTGAGAGGCCGGAAGGGCGAAACGGGGCGCCGCGAGCCGGGGCGAGTCCTGCGCCCCAAGGTTTACGTCGCGGTTAGGACCCGGGTGATTCGATTTAATTGCTAGTCCAAGCATCTGTTTTCCACGAACCTACCGTTGCACCAGACACACTTCCTCCTCGATTATACACACTGCAACGCGGGTATAAAAACTACCGGACAATCGCGGCTACGAAACAACTTCCAAAGAGTTTCTTACGTGTATACTTTATCCCACCGTATATACAAGCGTTGCTTCCGATGGTTAACAGAGGCTTCAAATTAAGGGGAATTAACATATGAAATAAGTGAAAAAAATTGATAAACTTTTATTCAAACGTTCGAATATTTTTTTCAGAAATTTTCTCCTTCCTTCCTTCACAGACTTTCGAGATCAGGTTCGAGAAAATAAAGCTCGGCCAGGTATCTGTAGTCGTCCTGAAAACGACTGCAGAGCGGAACAACGCGGTTCCACCTGGCGCAGCAGCTGCTTACGAGAGACCCGTTGGTCCCTTACCTGACGTAGCAACACCTGTACCGGGTTGCGTGCGCGAGAACCCTTCGATAAAGCCTGTGTACCCGCGGACACATGTCGCAGGCGGTTGTTGTCCGGTATATGAGAAGGAAGTATTTGATTATATATGGGACGCCGTGAAAATTTTATTTCTCATTGAAATTAATAACGGTGATTAGAAATCGAACGATTGTTGTACGTATGCACGTGCGACGTGTAATTATTGACGGAGGTTTTCGTTCTTTGCAAGTTTTCAGAGGAACGACGTAAGAAGATTTATATACATGTACTTCGTTACTCGACCGATTTGAGAGGGAAATTTTTTTCCATTATGTAATATTCCAACCCCAGGGAAAATTTGAAAAGAGGTGAAAATCGACGAGTCTGAGGGAAAAATCACTACCTAACCGAGAACCGTACCTACCTACGTAAAGGGATGACACGAAGAGATCAAGGGTTCAAAACCCGCGTAAGCACTTTTTAAGATCCGTCAATTATATCATACTCAACGAGGGTTTGTCTCAAATGTAGCCATTTGGAAGAGATTTCCGAAGAGACACCGCGGTATGTACGGTTGCCTATCCGTCAGTATTTGTACCGATCGGTAATAAACCGTCTTATACGTCTTATCCGCATTATTTCTTCCTTACATGACAATTTTTCTCACTGTTGTATAATTTTCAGATTTGTTTCAAAGATGTATAGAGAATAAAAATCGATCTTTAGTCGAAATTTCGATCTTTCATCTAGATTCACGTAATAATTTTCGCGTTGTCTCGCGCTAGATCGTCGATAAATATGAAACGTGTGCGAATATCAATCGGAGGAATTCAATTTCGTACGAAGTGAACCGATTTTTATATCCTATAGATTATTTTTGACTATTATTATATTATGGTATTTCACCGACATTGATCCCTCAGAGTCAATTCCAAAGAATAGATGTACCTACTTTTATAAGAAATAGAACAAAAAACAAAAAAATGGAACAAATTTAATTATTTTAACCGCGTATCGCGAATCTTTTCTTCGATTGGTGTTAAATTTCTTAATTTACTTTCCGATTCCAACTTGCGCCCGCGCAGTTTCCCCGAGGCTACCGAGGACGACGCCCCGATCATTTTCACGGTATATGTAATATGACAAAACGAAAAAAATTCTTGACGCATATATACCATGTACCATATACCATATACCATATACCTATACCAACGCCACGTCAGCGTTGAGGTAGAAAAATTTAATGGGCAACTTCACCTTGCAATTTATAGACATATAAGATCACGTTATAGATATACATTATTCAATGTAAATTTATTGAAACGGGATTCTTTCAATTCTCCAATTTTTTCCTCAATTTTTTTTTTTTCTTGTCTTGTCTCTTCGTTTCTTTTCTCAATATAATTCAAACTACCGAGAAATCGATAATTGTTCAAACGAGAACAGGATCTACGCCGTAATTTTTCCCCCATCGCGGTGTACAAAAAACAGAATGAAAAAAAAAAGAAACAAAAAAAAACCCCGCGGAGTTTAGAGTGCGTTTATCTACTGAACGATACATCCATAAAGTCTAACGATCAAGCGTAGCTTTAACTCAGTAAATAGCCGAAGGCTCGGGCTGTAATCTACCGGTGTGAGGAGATAACCCCACGGGCTATCGTCACTGCAAACGTCGAGAGCGTCGATCGCCGGATGCCGGACGCAAAATCGTGTAAACAGTCGAGTTTATCCCCGATTAAATGACCAAAGTCCATTCCGCGCGATTCATTCAGGTGTAAGAGGTGTAATCCGGTTGCGTTGTCGGGAGAAGGCTAGAGATGAGGGAAGCGGGAAACCCTAACCGTGAGATTCAACGAAATTTAACGCATCTTTGGGGTAACCGGGCCAACTTTGTTTAATTATATCTACGTCCGGACGAGGCCTTCGCGAGTTACGTTACCGTTTACCCTGCAGTATACCCTGTATACCCTAACGGCGCGGCGTCGTGTGCCGAAGGAACCGGGTAGGTAGGCAAACTCTGGAAGGTACGAAGTTTAGTTTCCTCCGAGATATACAAGATGAGGTGAGGGTAGTCTTACGCACGAGACTGAGAGAGGCTGAGGGAGGAAGGAAAGATCCCTTTATGGGAGTATGAGGATTGAGATTTACAAGAACAACATCGTTAATGCCTATCGTAGAGCGTCTAAGATTTCCCTCCAGCGAACGAAATACGAGATCGTGCACCTACCCGTAAAGGAAGATTTGATACCGTCACAAAACCGCAGGCGTGTAACCATATAGCTAAAGAAGAGATAATACAGGCACATCTACGAAGTTGTATGCCGATACGAAAAAAGGAAGAAATTTATCCATCGATTAATTAATGAATTCATTTTCTACTTCCACTCACTTCCTGACTTCGGTATAGAATTTTACCCGACGAGGTCCCCGCGGGAAAGAAACAAGTTTCGATCTCTTTCAACAGTGAACGTCCGAAATATCTTTAAATCTTCACAAAAATTTTCTAAAATCAACAGATTTTCCAAGGTTTTCTTTACAGCTGGACGTTCCCTAACTTTTTTCCCTTTTACCTACACGTATAGGTACGAAACAGGTACGTGAAAATTTTATTCTTCTCTACCTTATTCTTCTCGGTTCGTATTTTCTCAAAGAATGTAAGAGTTCCTTGGCAAAAGAAGCGTGTTGCGGAAAGGATAAAGCTGCACGTTTTTACACATACATACATTCATGTATACAAACCTATATACACACCATCGCGTATTTATTTATTTATTTTTACGAGCGTACGAACAGAGAGAGAAAAAGACAGAGAGAGAAAGCTGAGAGTGAATCTTGTGAAAAAATTTTCGCCGACCAGGTAGGTGTGTATGTACTGCGTACACACGTATAACTCTATATAAAACATATACTAACAAAGTAACGACCAAATCCCTAATTTCACAGTAGGGAAACAGGCTGCTGCAGCAGTAGCAGAGGCCGAGGTTCACTTCTACTACTACTATTCTATTAATGGAATAAAATATTTGGCCAAGCCCTATAAGAGGTATAAACCCCGAACGTCGACGCGAAGACCTTCGAAGTCAGACATTTTTAAAGCTACATAGTTTTACTAACGATCAGCTGTTACACGACTCTTCTTAAATGGCGTATTGGTACAGATATACTCTGGTGAAAATAATTTTACTAATTTCTTAAAATTATTTAAAAAATTAGAAATTTTCGTATACTCTTTCCTAAATAAATTGTACCTTTTTCTCTGATTCGATTAACGAAGTGAGCGAATTTTTTTAAATAAAAAACGAAATATTTGAGATTCTATGAAGATTCGTAGAAACTTCTACCCTTAATTCATCCCCGATAACCCAACGATATATAATCATGATAAAAGTAATAACAATAATGATGATAATGATGATAATTGGATGCGTGCAAGTAGCATGTGCGTTTGAACAAGCCCACCAGACCAGACGCACTCGCGTGTCGATGACATATGCCTCCCTCGACTGCGCCAGGGAACAGCCCTGTTCACAGAGGCGTCGCGTCGCGTCGGGACGCCCGCGTTTTAAAACCAGCGCGTATAGTACGCGTACGTATGTCATAAGCGAGAGGGAGTCGTTTGTCGCAATTCGTAGTTACAGCTGCGGTACAGCAACGTGTAATCAGGGACTAAATTATATAGGGTCGATTTTTCTCACAAGACGTGGGAGAAAAACTTTTTTCTTATTTTATTTTTTTCCATTTTTTTTCTTCTTGCGGTTGTTAATAATAATGCGAAATATTTACATTTTTTTTTCTGAACTAACCGAAAATTTTCATCAACATTCTTTCGAATTATATATACCTACGCATGATTGAAAAATTTGACAGATTTTTAATTTTCTTTCTTTCGAAGACCTCGTTTCGTATTTGTTATTATTAATGTTAGATAGCGCGTTGGTTTAACGCGATTGAATTTATAATTTGCTATAAAACCGAGTGCCGGATTGGATATAAAAATAATGGAAAGAATATAACGAGAAGCTGGGCATAGTTGAGTAGGTAGGGCGGTTAGCATAATGTAACGAGTATTGCTGTTATAGGTATATAGTAGATAGTTACAGCAGAGGTAAAAAAAACGACACGTCGTTGTCCCCACAACGAGTTTCAAGCCTAAGGGGTTGTTAGAAACTTTCGCTTCGGAAGTTGACTGGAGTTTTCAAATTTTAACTAGACAAAAACAAGAGATATGAATAAAGCGATTATTTCACTTTTCAATTATACATTTCAGAAGAATTTCACTCTCGTTAGGCAATTGTAAATTCATTTTTATTCCATTTCAAACAAAACGAATTAGATCACGTTCTCCCAAAATCATCGTAGAATAATATCGTAACATTTGAAGAGGAAGAATATTTTAAACCGTTATTCTATAAATTCGATATTTTCGAGTAAAAATTTACCGATTTTTAAAGCTTTTCCAAGGCTCGTAGTAACTCTGATGAGATTATGTATAAAAAAGAAAAAAATGTATCTCCTCACATGTTCCGTACACAAGGGAAGAGAAGAGAAGCTAAGGAAATGGATTAATATAAAGGAAGAATGAGACGGGGCTTTAACTTTTTCTATATCATACTACCGAACATCGTAGCATAGTAACGTCACACGATAAGCCAAAGTTTTTATCAAACGATTGTTTCTGCAAAGAGGTAAATGTCCTTATGCAAGAAAGAAAAAAAAAAAGAATTAGAAAAAAAAAATATGGTTTTTCCGTCCAAAAATAAAAGCACGATACGGTTATGACGTTATTGCTCGATGGGGGAGGGGCAGGTGCAGGAGACACACACGATCGACGTTTTTCAGACAGCTATGTAACGCGTAACGCCGGCTGCATATATATATACCTATATATACACACATTATACATTTAGTATGTATATGGGTGCCTAGCACGTGTATATATATATTTATATATATATATACATAAAAGAGTATGTACATACGTAGGTATATACTTTTTCCTATAACGCGATAACTTCCCGCCACGGAGAAAAAAAAATGTATATATTTATATATATTTTCTGTGTATAGGTGTATGTATATACATATTACTAGTAAGAGGCACGTAGTGGATTCTTCGGAAAATTTCAAATAACAGCCTCCCCGATAAATCTTTCGATCTTACGCGATAGGGGATAGACGATAGACGAAAGTCACGAACGTGTCTCTAGCTCGAACCTGTATACTCATCGATTCCGCGTACACACGAAATAACGTTTAGTTGTGAGTTCGTGACTACCGAAGATTGATTCTCTTCCTTCTTTTACTTTTTTTCTCCGTTCATTATTAATATTATTATTTATCTGATCATTTAGCATAAAAAAAAATTTGAATAATTACCATAGCGAGGTATAATTTGAAAAAACGCATCAGCGAAGAAGGTTTCATCATTTTTCACATCCGTACAGTACAGCATCTTAAATTTATTTTTCCCTTCCTTCTACATTCTCTCACGAAGTATTTATTATATTTTATTATACATCGAGAAGCTAAATTATCGCTTCGATATTATCGATTCTTTTCTGGGAACCTCGGAGTTTAGAACGAAAATTTTTACTCAACTGAGAAAACCACACGTGTGCGATGACATTATCATACGTCGCGCGAAACTGACTACCCGGAAAAAATATCGGTATACGTAGAGAAAAAATTTTCCTGGCGCAAAGAATTTCTTTCCACAAAGATTAGATTTTCAGAAGCAAACGCCGAGTTGAGTTAATTCAGCAAAAAAATGAAAAAACAATCAAAATCACGTTTGTTGCCGAATTTTGCTTTTTTCATCCACATATCTTTTGTTTCTTTATACATTTTTTTAAACAAAGAGTCTAAGTGATAAGACTAATTTAGCAAAACAGTCGAATTCGTGTAACCCAAGGAAAGAAATCGTAATAAAAAAAAAAAAATTGGGATGTATAACACGAAGCATAAGCCACCGGCGTTATCTCAGACGAGATTTTTCTATCAGCTTCGTATGTATATAGCTTTGTGGGATAAAAGTGGGGACGAAGTCCTGGTATAAGAAGACGTTATTAATAGCAGGGATTTATTTCCGGTATTAAATTAGGGACACGTTTATCTTATAGACCCGACGATAATATTATATAGCGCAAAATTGAGGCATTTAGAATTTTTATTCTCTTCTTTTTCTTCCGGTATTAAAAAACATGGCTATATACCCAGACGAGGAGGATTCTGTCCCGTGACTACGATTATAATATTCTTAGGTATGTTTTGCAATCTATTAAATTTATACGATACCGAATGGTAATTTGTTTGCAAATTTTTCGAGACAAAAAACGAATTTCCGTAGTACACAGAATTATGGATGAGAATTTTGAAAAACAAAAATTTAATCAATCCTCAGATTTTTTTTTCATTCGATGTTTATACCTGTTGCTAATGTAAATCTAAAATAAATATTTGATACTTTTTTGACCTCGAAAGATTTCCAAAGTATGAGAAAATATTTGTTAACCCCTATTTTCTCTTCATGGCAGGAAGGCTGGAGGCGAACTCTAAAATTGTAATCTGTTTTAATGAAATTCCAATCCCAATTCCAATATCCTCGATATATTATACAAGAGGTGAATTCAATATGCAAACAAACGCGTTAGTAACATCTCGACAAGCTCCTGGTCTAATAACAGAACGTTATAGAGCTAAACGTAATAGGGTTGTGTACCTGAATGTCAACCCTACAGAGAAACCCAAAGCAAACAGCTAAGACTCTAGGTCCTTTCTGTTCTGCCAATGAAAACGCTAAACTTTAAGGGTAGACTCTGTGTAGTTCAATGAGCTTTTAGATTCTAAATATTCTACAGTCTACACGGTCCGCATTTGCATCGAGTAGACTTCAACAAAACAAAACGTGTATAACCGGGCTTAAACTGATTTTAAACTATAGCCTAATGCGACGAGGGGTGATCATCCCCGTGTACATCATACGATACCGCGTTACGTTACATACCTACGGAGAGTTTACCTGATTATTAAATTCTGAAGAAAAAAAAACAAAAAAAAAAAAAAAATTGTAAGGAAAGAGTGACAAAAAATAAAAAAAGGTTAATTAATGTAATTTGTTTGGTAAATGAACTGTTTAACTTCAACACGGTAATTCAGTGACCATAGGTATACCTTTACGTATTCGTAAAGCAACGAAATGAGCGATAAAACCGTGGCAGATTGATCGATCGAGGTATACCTTGTATAAGTTGAGCAACCCTCGAACGTGTTTATAGTCTAGTCTGCTTCCGATTGTGTTGGAAACGATCGAGGATAGAGAATAGTGTGTATAAAAGTAAAAACGAGTACCTATACCTGACGAAGGAAGAATAGAATAGGCGGGTAAAAACTAACGTGTTTCAAATCAATAAAGTAACAAATGTATCTGTATAGGCCGAGGTTTCGGAGACATCGCTACGTGGTGGTGCCGTCTTCCACCCCCACGAAATATATCCAATAAATAAGAACCGGGTTTCTATATATTTATGGAGATTCGTACTATTATCGAAAACGAAGGCTACGAGCTTTCATCGATGCAGTTTTTTTCTTTTCTTTTTTCATATTGTTTATTGGACGGGTAATTATCGGCACTGAAAATCTTCCGATTGATGAGAATCAAACGTATTCTTATCTCGGGTTAAAATCCATGTTTTTATAATTGGCACTCGATGAGAAAGTGTGAAGCTATTTACTCGTTTGTATTCGCCTGTACCTAGCGTAAGAGATAAAATTTGTAGAATTGCGGAGAACCGCCCCGAGACACGAGTAGCAAAATAAAATTTCCGATCTTGATTTAATTATTTTAACAAAATCGATTTGCTTGTTCTGGCTTGTTACCTCGCCGAAGTAGCTCGTTGTTTATATTACTGCAATCTCGAGGTGTTTAAATCGGTGAAAAGATAAGTGGTTTATTACAAGAGAGGGAATACAACCGAAACGAAGAATGGAGGGTAATGAAAGAAATGTGAAATGCAAGAGAAAAAAAAAAAGAACCCCAATAAAATAAGAGAGAAATTCAGACTTGATGAGATACTTAAAATCGCGACTCGATTACGCAATTAATTATCGTCGAGAAATTTAGAAAGGGAGCCGCAGTCAAATCCTGCATCAACAACAACTGGTACTCTAATTAAAGGCTCCGATTAATTAACGTTTGAAAAACGTGAATATCGTACAACCGGAAGATAGAGAAACGAAAATATATATATGGAAGTAACAAGTTTTATGCGAAGAATAAAAATCGGGAGGTTTCGTACCCTCAAAGAGACTACGACAAAGGTCTAGCGTTTATTGGTTATTGAAAATTCAACGTCGCTTTGTACGATCTCGGAAGAAATTCGGAACGAAAGGTATATTCCCCGTATATAAATCAAGTTCTATATTTTATTTATTTATTTATGCGTGAGCCAAACTCACCTCTCTGAGCTCCTTGATCTTGAATCCTCCCTTGCCAATTATGCACCCTGCCTGACTTTGGTGGACCAGCATGCGGACATCGATTTCGTCGTTTCCATGCCTCGATCCGTTCTTTTAGAATAAAAATAAAAAATGAAATAAAAAATAAAAAAAATTTGTTAACACGATTTATGATGCGAAACAGTTTTTTTTTTTTTTGTGCGAAGTTTATACAATTATTTCGCGCTGATTGATGAATTTCGAATAATAGATTATCGGTAACGTGTATTGAGACACGATTTTTCGAATTTTATAGACTCACCTCTTCGAGATTAGGAACGACTTCATTGACCACTTGCAATACGGTGTCCAAATCGGAGCTGATCGTCAGAATTCTGTAATCAAAAAACTCAGGAAATTAATCCGGTACTTTGACATCACTTTGTAATTTTAGTTTTCGTCAGCACCGTGTGGATTCCGATCGGCGAGAATATCGCCAGTAGTTATATTCCGCTCCGTGCTATGGATTTTTGAATTTGGAGTCGAAAATTTGATTTATTAATCGTCAATGTTTTATTCTATAGAAAAAAAAAAAAAAAAGGGTAATAACAACTATAACAATAATGATAATGTCAAGCGATATACGTATATAGATGTAAAGAATAATTCGCTGGACTGGGATGATTCGAACAATCGACGTAAAGTAAAACTTCTAAAACCCGTAGAAAAGGGGCAAAGAAGAAACAAAAAAAAAAAGAAGGAAAAAAATTAGAGAATAAGATCGTAAGGCAAAAACTTTTCCTCTAGAACAAGCACGCGCCGAGAATAGTTGCCTCAAAACCGACGAAATAAACCTGTTGGAGGTAACAAGACGGGCCCAGCGATGGTGCAGTAGCAGAGCGAGTAGGAGAAATTATTGTGGTGCAGTCTAGCGTGTACCGAACATAAGTTTTATAGACAAACATATATACCTAGATGTATATGTATATACCTATATTGCGTTACATAGCACAGCGTGACGCGGGCCAAAATGATAGCCATAATTCTGAAGTTAGAACCAGCAGAAAATTTCTCGTACAATTCTGCAGTGCAATCTTAAAGTCTGTTTCTGTCTCTGTGCAGGAGGGCCCGAAATAGTAGGAAAGAATATTGCTTTTAAAAAGTGAGTGAAACTTTCGGAAAGAACAACCCGACAGGTTATATATATAAGAGAAATATGAAGTTTTTAAATAATGTCGCGTACAAATCAACCCCTCCCGCATCGTCCCCTTTTCTCTTTATATATCCAACGTTTCCTCATATTTCTAAGGTCAGAGAGAAGAGATTTACAGAACGACGATACGAGGTGCGAAGTTTCTCTGGATTTTATTTCATTTTCTCTACGATTTTAATTACTCAAGGATTTCTTTGATGTATTGAGAGAAGAAAATGATGAAACTCGATAAAAGTTATCTTCTCGATAGGGAAAATGAGAACTGATTTAATTCAACGGAATTCTACACGTACGGACCTACATAGCTTGACATTATCGGGAACGGGGATCCTTCTGTAATGAAGTGAAAGAGTATTAATCACATACTGTTGAAAAAGAAAAAAAGAGGCGTGGTGATCCTAAGATTTTCAACGGACTAAAAATTATATTACAAATGATTAATAATCATTATAATTGAGGGGATATCATTAATGGTATAGCGATTATTTATTGGCATATAAATTATTCGTGCGACACCATTTCCAGGGATTGGGTTAGTTCGCTATCGCTGTTTAAGCGCCGTCACCGTCATCAGCTTGACGCGCCATTACCAAATGAAAAAAGTACTTTGGAAGTAATGCTGAAATAAGAAATAAGAAAAAGAAATTATACGAGAACAGAAGAGAAAAACAGTGACTCGCAGCGTCGAGGGGTGTCTAACTCGATGCTTCGCACTCGTGTTTTCGGTTCCGGGGGATTGTCCAAATTTTTATAGTTTTTTAAAACTATTTTTGGTTTTCTATATCGCCCTTTTATCTCTGTCATACAGGATTTTGCTGTTTCCTTAGATCCTGTGGGATGCGAAGAGAATACAGCTTCCCAGAAAAAAAATGAACTAGAGCTGAAATTAATCGTACATCAATTTCTCGATGCGATTTATAGCTTGGACTAAATCCAAGTTGAAAATAATTCCCGTAGACTAATATTATTCACTTTCATTTATTACAGTATATCGGGAAACAGCAAATGTTAGAAATATATCGTCGTATACATATACGGGTTCAATTTACTCCTATAATTACTTAGTTAATTGAGTCTCAACTTCAGATCAGAATTAATTAAGATCAATATTCTGAAAAGCGGGAAACTCTAGGTGGTGCAGGGTTTTACACGTTTAAAGAATGAATATTCATTGCTATGAAAATACCTGTCGAGTAATCTAAAGATCGCCCCATTTACTTGAATGGAATAGAAATTATAATTCACACTGCTGCAGTTAACATATTGATTCCTCATATAATTTTAGTCAACTAATTTTCTGTTACCTTAATTTATACTTCATTTCCTTTCATTTCATTTCAATTCAATTCAATTCAATTCGATTCATTTCGTTTTTTCTCTTCTCTCATTCTCACTCTATCTCGAAGCATTTTTACGAACGAATGAGATACGAAACACACGCATACGCCGTGACGAATTGTTTAAACTGAATTTTAGTTGATTCGTTCGATTTAACAATAAGCTGCGGTTCCGGTTCAGGGTTATTCAGGTGGGTTTGGCTCAGGGGTCAGGGGTTGAGGGGTGGGCGATTGGAAGTTACTGAAAACTCTGTAACATACGCAGGGGGCCTGAAAAAAAAAATTGGTAAAAATTTTTGGTAATCAACCGAGGCTCGCAGTCATTTTCACTTCCATTTTCTGCTCTCGTTATATCAGTTCTTTAAATTTCGTTCTTTTCTCTTGTATCACACCGTTCCATGTCGTGTTATGCCTGTTTGACTAGAGGCTATATGGATAGACAAAAAAAAAATGTGAAAGGTACAAGGAAAACGTTTTTTCAAACCCTGATAAACTGATATTTACACTAAATGTTATCGCAACGATTATTATCATTACTTCGAACCTGTACTGCATTATTTCGGGTGAGAGAAAGTTACGAATGGATCTGAAATTAGGAATTGAAAAACGCAAAGTGGTAAAAAAGAAACAGTAATTGACTATTTTTATATAAATATCGCGTGTGAGAAGCTCAAGAATTTAATTTGACGTTCAGATATGAATTTCAGATTAAGGATAATTTCTGGGTTTCGTACGCCTGCGTGGTATGCAACCCAAATAACATGGAGAACCGGTGTACAAGAGGTTGCCTGAGTTCATTTGATCAGTACGTCTAGTATCTTGGCTAAAATGAAAACCAATTGCGATAATAACGTTTTTCAAAGTATTTTAAAAGGCAGTTATTACAAGTATATAAAAATACATGCAAATGCAAGTGTAACAGACAAAATTTGTCGAAAAAGAAATAGAAAAAATAAATTGAAAATATATCAAGCAATTAAATAGAATTGCAGGACGTTAAAAGGGTGTAATATTATTTACAAAATCCCGTTAATTAGCCACATATTATAACATAAACCAAGGCCGTAAATCCTTCGACGTCCCTTGATCAGAGAAAAAGTATTGAATTCACCGAGTATTTTCATTCCGTGATAAAAAAAAATACGAACAAATAATAAAATGAGGAAAGAATAGAGAGGTAATACAATTCGCTGTCGTTAATTAGTCACTATGGACGCGAGTCTCTTCGCCAATTTGCTCGTTTCACGGAAAGAAGTAATTCGAGATTTCTCACTTATCGAATTAGTCCCGAGAGAAGATGCTATGAGATTCGATTCCACACTGTTTCACAAACGGGGCAAACGTGACGACTCGACGATTTCCACGATCTTATACAATTAATTAACCAGCTAATAAAATGAAGAAAGAAAAAAAAAAGGGAGTGAAAATAAACATCTTTCATATGTAACCAATCTTCCTCGTTCTTTTCCCTCGTCATATACCTCTATACCCTTTTTCGTATTTCAAAAAAGTATCGAAATCAAGGCAAAGGTCCGGTGCGGGTGACAAGGGTGAATATAGTATACGTGTATAATACAAATATTGTGCATATTGTACGGGAGACAAGAAATTAGATATACAGTAAAAGAATTCAATATTTTACAACAGGTTGTAAAATAGCGAAATATATGATTGAGCTATATTATCTGTTCGTATAGTATTCGTTACTCTATACGTACAAACATGTATATATATATACCTATATGTGTTATATATAGGTATAATTTGGGCAACAGTTAAACCCCGCTTGTTGTTATAGCTAACGGTGAAAATAGAGCCGTTGCAAGATTGCTGCATTAGCAAAGTTTCCCCTTGGCTGATTGTATATATGTATAAGTAGGTAATTAAACATCGTGTAGACAGTTTATAAAGTAAATATATTAAGATTTATATAAAATAAAAAAATTAAAAAAATGGTAATTAGAGGTGCGACGATCATGACTTGCTATTAGGTTCATTAAATAGAAGAGAATTTAATTAAAGAAAAATTGTATCGTATCGTATTCAAACTCGTATATCAGATTTCACTCTAAGGTAGGTATATACTCCACAGATATACATCATACTGCAAAATTAGATGAGTAGAGATAATTAGAATGAGAATTAGACAAAAGTGGTTTTGGCATTACCGTTCAGGTCCGGGACAGTCGGGTACAATGATTGAGGCTTTGTACTGTAGTTCATTCATTGGTAGAGTTGGTGGTGGTTGGTAGTAGTAGTAGTAGTAGCATGGTGGTTGGTGGTAGTTGTTGTTCATTGGTTGGTTCAATCGCAGATCAAAGTTGGGTCGGATCCATCATTCCGAGCAGGGCACACGGCAGGGCACACGGCACAGGGCAGGGCAACCAGGACAACCAGGGCAACCAGGGCAACCAGGGCAACCAAGGGGGCAACGGCCAGGGTCAGGGCGGGACCAGGGCACAAATGATCAACCAAGTTAGACCTCGTCTATTTCCTCTTATACTCGTATTCGTATAGGTATATCCCCCGCCCAATATACCTACCCCTTATTGTTTCACAACTTTGATCTAATCTATCGCGATCGGACCTAAATACGTCGGTGCGTACAGCTACTCACGTATATATGTATATATACATATATATCTGTAATCCTTGCCTGGAGGATTTGCGCGCACACTTTAGTTTTCGAGAAAATTTCATTAATTACAACGATTTACGGATGGGCAGAGGGTTTTATCCGAGGTGGAGTAATTGATAGTTATATCATAGAGAAAGATATGGGACTAACTAGTTCGCAGGTTTCTTCTTCGAGTTTTCAAAATTGCTCAAAGATTGCTTTTTCGCAAGTATGGCAATGATCGTGAAATTCGTAGCACGTTATAAGATTCACGATCTTTTACTCGCTCGTATATTTTCCCATTTTTCGTATATTTATCGCTCCGCTCGAAAACGGTACGACGAAGAGATTCGCTTCGAAATTGATCATGGCAATATGAAATTATATACTGGTTGATCGGAAGGTGAAAATTAACGAAATAATTAACCCTGTTACGTATTATATCGTATATATATATATATATATATATAACATTTGGATCAGTGATTTTGCAAATTCGTAAATCAGTCTGCTTGGTTCTTCCTTTTTTCTTTATACGAAGATTGATGAATCCTGATTTTTTATTTGATTCATGTTCAGCGGACACGAATACGTGTTCCTTCTTTTTTATCAACTCCACAGTTTCAAGCCGTATAAATAGACTCTAAATTTTCCCATCATGTGAGATCGGAGTGAAAAACGTCGATAAATTGAATAACATAGAATACGTTCTTTCGCCCCGCTTGAAAACTGGCTAAAGTTCCTGACGAACAAAGTCTACGTATAGATATACCTGTATAACCGAACATATATGACTACACATCGTACAGCATAAATTAGATATTTGTGAAACTGTGGGAGACGCGCGTTTATATGGCCTTAGGGTAGTGGAACGGGGAATTTGATTCGATGTTAAACGAGCGATATATTAAGAACATCTGAGTAGTCATATATCCCCTTCGCATATTATCCTTCGTCGTAGATTCCAGAAATTTAATGAAAAAAATAATAAAAAATAAGTACGATTAAGCGAATGTTATCACTTACATCATATTTCGAAGGATTTTGAATGATTGATAAGAAAACCCCGAGTGAGGCCACTGGGACACGTTTACGATAATCGAATTTATCGCAAGGGATTATCTTGCGGATAAAATTTCATTTACATTCTCGAAAAATGATCCGCAGAACTAGCAATAGAAATTTGTTACGAAGAAAAAAAAATTATAATAACACTACTACTAATAATAATAATAATAATAATTATGAAAATGAAAATTGCCCATTTATGCCGCAGCCAGTTTGATGATAATGATGAGACGTCTTACTGACGTTATACGACGAATAGATACGAGCTAGACTGGCACTAATAATTTCTCGAAAACTGTTTTCTAGTAATTTTAATTATAATTATACACCTTGATTATTTCCACGTATATACTGATACAAGGATAAGGTCAGGCACGCTGCATCACGCTATAAGTCACGCTGCGATACGTTATACGTTACGTACGCACCTAATTAAATCATACGTTTCGTATGGAATAACGTACGAACGAAATAATCCTCACTAAATGATATCGAGGGTAGAGATAAATAAAGTAAAATAAATAAATAAGAATTAGAAAATTGGAGATAAAAAAAAAAAAAAATTTACGTATAAAAAAAATTCAAAATAAAAAAATATTCAATCAACTTAATTAAGATTAATATCTGATGGCAATTTATGTTATTAGCTTCTAGTTGTTAAGAGAGTAAATATATGCCATTAGTAGAAGGCAGCGTTCATCGTCTTCACTTATAGTATACGAAAAAAAATGATTCGCACAGATTAAACAACATTCGATCTATTAATTTATCGATAGTTAGGTAAATAGATTATATCGTTTTTGGTCTACCATAGTCAAAACGAGAAACGCTAGTGTGCTTTTTTTTCAAATTTTATTTATTATTTTATTAATGGTTTTTTTTTCAGAAAAAAAAATCTATCGGGCATAGGAGAGAAGAGCAGTTCGATATAAATCGTGATGAAATTCACATACGAAGCTTGGGTCAGACGACACAACCGTTTGTGAACGTTAGAAGAAAAAGAAACAACAATATTCACGTTTGTGTGAATAAAAAATACCCTATAACGTACGACTTCTCTGATATACCCGGAAAGAATTCCCTTAGATATAAGTTTTAATTATTTGTCTTTATTTGAAACTGACCTGGCTCCTCAGTTTTGTGATGTTCTGACCTCCCTTTCCGATAATAGAACCAGCAACCTGAAACAAAAATTGGTATAAAATTGTTAAGATGAAGAATTATTTTCATACGCGTAGCTACATCATTCGCACCGAGTCTATTTATCGCATCTCGCGATCAGTCCGGGATAAATAAACCAAGAATAATTTCGAGCAGATTTATACAAGTATAACCGTTTAAAATTTCAGGGGTTGAACTCGCAGTTAATCCAAAATTTTATCGCGTTAATTCCTACAGTATCTAATAAACTTAAATATACTCATTAAATATTAGACGCTGGAGGAAAAGTCCAGACACGTCCTGAAATCCAGAGAGATCTGCCTGATACTAAAAGCTCCTCGAATTATTCCACTTGTACAAAATCGGATTAATGAATTTTTCATTTTCCGCATATTCACATGAAACGGAAACATTCCGAAAACTTTCTCAACGGAATGACTCGCCGGTGGAATTGCGTCAAGTAAAAACTGATCATCATTAATCATCTGTCCTTTGACTAAAAATAAACCAACCCGACTTTCCCTGCTAATTAATTGGCAGGTATAGTTTTCGGTCTAATTTTCATGATACACATACGTAAACGGGACTGGATTTGCATAAACTTTACGTAAGTTAAATTGCATTAGGAATGGAATGCTCAGCGACCTCGAACAGCGACGTGTTTGCCTTGCCTAAACTAGTTGCTAATAATGTAGAGAAAAAAAAATAAAATGAATAAAAATCTGCCGATTTCGTAATATGAGTAGCTTAGCTGCAGCTCTGCCTCTTAATCGCCTCTCTCTTTTCCTCTCCAATTATATCAGTTTATCTACAGCAATACATTATCAGGAATGAAACGCATCTGAAGCAATTCAGAGACCCAGAATAACTAGGAATCGTCCTTGGACTATATTACCGCCTCGGAATCCTTGATTAATCGTTTCCAGTAGGTGTAATCCACATATAAACAGATTTGCAGGGATTGCCTATTACCAACTTTACGCTATATTGTTTAAGTTGCGACTAGAGCTACGGCACTAGACTCTGTGCTATACTACAGCGAAGTTTGAATGGCGCGGAATTAGCTGGCGCCATATTCGCATACATTTACACAATTAGAAGAAACAGGTGCGGTGGAGAAACAGGCAAGACTTCTTAAGGAGTTGCTGTGATCGTGCCATTCCTTCTCGGCTGTATATATCTTCAAGTGAACAGGTGATGTCAACTTGCGTATTGAATCAGTTATTTAGGGCACGTGTATAGTAATCTATTCGAGACTCATTGTCTCATCGTTAAAAGACGGGAAGATTTTCTTAGCGATTAATCGTAAGATCGGAAAAATTAACCAAGGAGATCAACGATCATTTATTTAGATTCAAAAATTCAGAGCAATCGCGTGAATCGATTGATAAATGAAATTGCGAAGTATGAAATTCTAACAATCTGTGCAAATAGTAAATTTGTAAGACCGAAGAATTAAACGCTGTCGATTTGAAGCAATAATTCGACATCTTAACGATCGTTCCGTTCCACTAAACCTTTAAACCGATATAATGATAAATAATTATAGAATTGGCAATCAGATCGGTATCAGATTTCGCATTTCTCTAGATCCCATCTGTATTATGATTACAGTGAGAGAAGGTTACACCGTCCACTTATTCCAGTCATTTTGCAGAACAGTAATTCGCATCGCGATTTAAACTGTGAGTAGTAAAAAGAGAAGAGAAGTTTCCAGAAATGGAGTTATGAACTTTCAGCTGCGAATTCGATCCTCGTCAGAGCCATATGATTATCGATTAGAAATGTTTTTAGGCCCAAGGTAAATCCACGAATTAATTGCTTCGCCGATCGCGATGAGATCATTAATATTACTGTGCCTACTCACGTCAAACCGCGATATGTAAAATTAGAAAACAATATTTCATCGAAGGTATATAAATAAACCAAGCCGAATATATCCTTCTGTTGAGAAACGGATGAATTTCAATCATTTTCAATCAACCCGTGCACGAATCATTACAGACGTTCACCTATATACTTGTTAAATTTAATCGAAACGCATAGTTCCATATTATAAATAAGTATACTACGCAATCGGACGAAGTTATAATCGGAGAAGGTGCGAACGGTCCATAAAATAACAGCCTCGTAAACATCTATGGAACGCAGCAGACCTTGTCGGAAAATATCGTGTTTAACGTATTTCCTAACGAAGTAGAAACGTATTTAGCAAGCCTTTTATACTCTGTTACATTGGTTATCATTTAGCGATAAATATATACCGGCAACTCGATCGAATCTCGATGCAATTCTTAGGGAAATGAAGACATGAAAATTAGCAGCAAAATTTTAACGGGAGAAAAAAGTTTATGTAATCGTTTCGCGTTAAGGATCCGATCGGTTTGAAAATTCGCAAAGAATCGTAAATGCCTGCGGTTGTAATTGCAAATCCACCGTGAAGAACCGCGCTGTAAGGTATACATCATATATGATTACGAGAGAGGTAATTTGCCATCTGACTTTTGAGCATAATCGGTTAGAAGGAGACGCCAATCTTCGTAAAAAATGAAAAATAAAATAAAGTAAAACGGTCATTCTTTGATGCTAATAACGAACTAATTACCAACACTTTATTTATACGACTTAGTTATCCTACAGGTAGCTCCGCAGAAATTGCTAAGAAAATCTTGAAGATGGTTGTCGGGAAATTTTCTCACCATTGCGAGCTGTACGGTTTTTGACCCCCGCTGTTTCTCGCTCTTATATTTGTTAGCTTTTCACTGGCTTTTACCAGCTAGACTGAGTTTCCGTAGATCTTGATAATTCTGGATTATAATTTTCTTTGAGAATATTTCATACAAGATGGAATATTTCCCAGGCTTTAGGAATATGAACGGAATAGTTGAAGTAAGAGGGAAGAAGTAAAAGGAAACTAAATTGGCACTTGGCTAGTTATTTTATTCCTTTTTTCAATTTGTCGTTTTCTACGATGAGAATTCTCAAAGGTTTGAATAGTTTCGATAAAATTCTTCGCTGTACGTCGATAGAATAGATTCAAGTACCTGTGGTACCGTTTTTAATTATAAAGGTCGTGTAAACTGTGACGAATGTCAAGAAAACTGAGAAACGGTTGGGTCTATAACCGAACTAAATGACGAAATAAATGAATAGTAAAGAAAAAAAAAAAATTGAAATGGTAAGAAAAAATAAAAATAAATAAAAAAAGAACTTATCCTGTGTATATAGATATAACGGATCGACAGCTATACAAAACAATAACCGGAAATGCTGGAGCACCGGAGCACGCGTCCGGCTTGTGCCACGGCGTTCCAGGCTGTTCAGTTCAGTTTCCTACTAAAGATTCAAATCACAACTTTCTATAGCTAAAATTCCGTTCGTCGCCAACTCGTGACTCCGTGTCAGCTTTTCTTGGCCTCTCGACTCCCGGGTATAGCGAGTTAACTTTACGCACGCACAGTCATCAAAATTTGCATCAAAGTTTGACTCGGGAGAATTTAAACGACTTGAATTTTAAATTCAGACTTTGGCGGCATGGACCCCCTTCCTCCCTCTCTCTCTCTCGCTCTATCTATCCATCTATCTCTCGCCTCCTCTCTGCACCGTATCATTAATCGAATTCTTAAGAAAATCGACAAAAATCCAAAATTCGACTGAAATTAAAAGACTGGTAGAATAAAAGAGTTGAAATTTGATCGAATCGCTTACGAGTACCATCGATCGTGGTTTGATTCGTTGAAAAAAAAAATTCTGAAGGAACTCCAGTTCTGTTCAAATCAAGAAAAGATTAATTCCGCGATATCTGATCGTGGGATTTCGCTCAGTCGAATAAATTTCATTTTATGTAAAGGTAAAAATGAACCCAAATCCTTCCGTTCGTTCTGCATGTACACCACGGTACTTCGTATTAATTTTCAATCACGCAATCCTTCGTTCTCGTGCACGGAGTGACACATTAATATTTACTAACGTTACCAGCTCTTCAGGAACCGTTTCAACAGTTTTGAATTGAAAATTCCTGAACTCAAGTTGAATATACTGTTAAGTAACGAAGGCTTGAAGTCAACCGTTACTAATTGCCTCGGAGGAGCACGAAATATTTTCACGATTAACGGAAACTTACGCATATATAATACTTTGAGCACCGAGCAAACGATTCATTTTCTGTCAAAGATCTAGGAAATTGCGAAAAAATTTCACGTCCCGAATACCGGAATGATCAGCCAATACTAATTATTCGTACGTATCTCACCTTGCTGGGTATCAGAAGACGTAGTTCATCGTCACCTTGACGATACCGTTTGTGGGGGCTGGTGGGACCACCGCCACCCCCGCCACCACCCCCGCCGCCTGTCATGGCTCCGCCATCGGCCTCGCGTTTCATTATTCCTGAAACAAAGAAAATTTTATTTTCAGTCGATTTCCTGTATTTTCGTGAAATGAACATTCAGAGAAAATTTTCGACGATTTTTAGGAAACTTCGAAGCGTCGATTTTCGTCGTTTGAAGCGATTTTTGCCACCCTTTGAGATTTTTTTTCACGAGGGGCTACAGATACGGGGTCGGAAGTTTTTCGAATTTAAGGGTTTTAGGTCCGAGCTTCACCCACCGCGGAGGGAGGATATTCGACCCGGTACTTCAGACGTGCCGCTCCGCGCTCCGCGCCCCGTGCGACACTCGACTCAACTTCACCCTGGCTTGCTTCACTTGACAATTCTCCCTCGCCAGGTTGCTTCGGGAAATAGAAGCGTCTAGAGAAGAGCTACAGCTGTGAGGGTGACGGAACAAGGGCGCGGGAACCCAAGAGTATCGCCGTAGAATAAAAATTAAAAGAGTTTACTCCTGCAGGACGCGAGATGGAATGAAATACGTAAAGAAAACTGTTGAACGGATAAATGAAAGAATCTACTCTTATATCTCCGGTAATTAATTAACTATGTGGTAATTCTAAGGGAGCTGATTTTTCAAAGAATTAATATACCTCGCTAGTTTATTTCTATTATATAATAAAGGATTTAGCTGACAAGCAAAATTGTTTCACGATGCGAAATTTCATGAATAAAATAGTTGCCGTTGAATTTTTAACCAATTATTTTACCTTTTTGATAAAATACCTTGCAGCATTGTTTCGTGTAAAAATTATGCGGGAAATGTTATTCTATAGGAATGGAAGGAGCCCGACATCCTCATAAAATTTCCTGATTTTTCTCGGCCATCCGGGTTATACATCGGGTCTCTATTTACTATTCTTCAAGCACGCCTCTATGCAGATTCATGCAATATTCTCTATGGGTGTGCATATATATAATATGAGCCTGAGATATTCAGCGATGTGAATATAATACCATCAATATTTCGAGAGGAAAGTCGATACCAGCTGTACTGCATGAATAACGCCATAATGACGTAAAACACGTTTAAAGAAGCTATTGCTATTCTCTCCGCTTATCGTAAAAAATGTTTTGCTAATGGGACAAAGACGTCATATCATATACATCTAATGATAGGCCAAATTGTGCGAAGATTAGATGGACCACCGAGTGCAAAAAAAAATCTAGCCCTCCCTGCGGCTCGAAAATGTAAAATCCAGACTACGCAAATTTTTTCGTTTCGACGTTTTTTTTCAGAACTGAAAGGAAAAAAAAAAATGGTTGTCCGCAATTAAAAATTGTTTCAAATGAATTTCGCGGTGGTAAAACTCCCGGGTACATTTTTATGGAAGAAAAATGTTTGGCTAAGATGTAGGTACTTTGTCGGTTCTTTTGTGTAGCTTGATGGAAAATGTTTTCGTCACTTTAATTGAAACGTCAAAACTTGTCAAATTCACAGAACGGTGTAGCTTTGGTTTAAAATTGTGTAACTGTACCTACCGAATTTCGTTCAGATTTTAGACGCTTCAAAATTTGGAAGATGGTGCGCAGAATTTCGGAATTTTTTATCGGCTATTCACCTGCTTCCATTTTCACAATTTGGACAAAAATCTTTAATGTGATAAGGGAGCCGGGTTGAAGATCCGGACGGTAAAGAATCCGAATTTGTTTGAGACGATTTCCAATTTTCAGAAACGTTGAAATTAAGAATATCAAAATTCCGAAAGGTCGAAATGCAGTGAGCTCAAAACCCCGAAATTCCGGACCCCCGAGGTCCAAAAATCCGAAAATTTCGGTCTATTTCTCAGGATGTGAAGACGAAAAATATAATAGTTCGTTCCAATCGAGACCCTCTTTACGGAAATCCATTTCATCTACTTCAATCGATGACTTCACGATGTCATAAGTAATCGATAGGATTTCGAAACTTTTTTTCCAAAAACTACACCTCAAGACGATTAATTTGCCCGAATAATCAAACACTGAATGAATACATGCGTGAATTTCGAGTTTCGGAGGTTTGGCCTTTCGGAACTTTAGCTTTTGGAATCTTGAACCTCCGGTGTTCTTGGTTTCAAAGTTTCTGAAATCGGCTTCATAGACTATCGGGAAAATATCCGTCCGAAAAACTACGAGTCGATGATGTTTAAATTCGCAATTTTGACCGTTCGGGACGTTTAAAATTCGTAACTCTATCCCAAGCTTTGCGATAAGTATATACCTATATGGATTATCTCTCAGACGCCTCAAGATGTTGACCTATCGCTAAGATATAACCAGCTAATAGAGTCTTCGAGTTCGCGCGGTCGGAAACACTCCCAGAGAATTGTCCGCTTGGGAATCCCCCAATTGCCAAGAAAAGCGGGGAACTGCGAACCGCGAACTATCGCGTAACTGGGTCACTCCACACCGTGATACCGCACCAACTGCAGTAACAGCAGCCACCGGATGAAGAGACACAAAAAGTTCAACTAGAACAATTAGTTTTAATTGGTAAGCTGCTGCTCGGAGGAGGTGGTTGCCTACAATTTCTAGTTTTATACTGCAGAGGAGGAGACGACAGAAATTATTAAGATACTGACATTTCAATGAGATACCTACTCCATAACCGTGGGTAGGTATACCTATACGTATATATATACATAAACGAGCTGAAGATTATATTCAAGGAATATCACTCGGCAGATAATAATCCTCATTACTACTAATGCAAAACGGAAAATGGTACGACGCAGTATTGCATTGAAGTGCTTTCCAAATTGTTCTATCACCTCGATCCCGGTCCCTTCTCTCATTCTCTCTTCGACAGTATATATTTTCCATCTAGCCTCTAGGAGAGACAGTGTAAAATTTTCAAAAAAAAAAAAAAAAATGAAAAATAAAAAAATGTTGAATGAAATAAAAATTCTTGAGGAAATAAGAAAAATTTTTCTTTTTTTTTTTTTCAATTAATTTTCAACCGAGGTGGTGATTCCCACTTTGCACCGATCTCGCGCCTAAACCTTTGAAAGAAATGGGTATAATACCCCGACCGAGGCCCAATAATAATCGGAAATAAAATTTCACCGTTGCGTGGTAGTCGGTGGTACGTGTTGCGGTGTATAATAATACAAGCATACTGGTGGTCAGCGCCTAATCTAGATCTGCGATTCTCACATTATGGAACACGCGAGTGGAAAATGGAAAGCGAGGATCAATACGGACGATGGTGTATAGCCTACGAGGCGCGGTTCTAACACGATAAGTGTGTTCTAGAGACACGCGTGTGTGCAAGTGTAACATATAAATGTGTCTAGCCATATATACACACCTAGTGGACACACACACACATATGTATATAATATGTTACAGTAGGCAGCTTACGGGAGCGAAGATGTACGTATGCGTACGTATATATAGTGAGCTATTCTCTGCCCACGCGGCCATTACTGTCATGCGACATAAATAATTCACTTCGCGTATTATAAGTAGGTAGCGCATACGTATATCTCTACTTATTATAGGCCTCTCTATACCGCTGACTAAGAAGCACAGGCATATATGTGTGTATTAAGAACCTTTATTGAACGCATGAGATTTTTAAAGGATACAATTACATATTTAGGAGAAAAAATATTAAATATTGCGAGTTGTTACTTCTGTATATCAACATGTCGCGTTTATTTTGTTCTTTCTCTATCTCCGTTTTTTTTTCTGGGTCGAAACGATGAATTATTCCACAAACGTACTATACGTCGAAATAGAAAGAAAAAAAAAGGGAATTGCGGATAGAATCGATAAACTGATAAACGCAACGAAACATTTTTCGTTTTTTATCGAGTCGTATTTTCGGTTAAAAAATAATTTTAAATAGTCTTTATCGATTGAAATCTAATTGAATATCCGTTCAAGCGCATTATTTATTCTGGCGTGTTTGGTTCAACTGATACAGTCGTTATTAACGCGGTTTAATTTAACCGTGTATATCTATACATATATATATATATATATACACGTATACCGTGTAATGAAATTTATTCGATACGTAGATAATTAAATTTCACGTCCCTAGTGTGATGCAGTCGCAGCCTCGAATTTATCTCATTTATATTAAAAAACGGTTTTCAATTTATCACATGAACGACATACTATACGAATTTTTATACAGATAACAGAAGAAAAGCTTTGTCCTCGTGAACCTTACCCGCGTATTTGAACAAACAGATAAAATAATATCATCTGTAATACCGATAAATGGATAAAAACAATTTATTCATACTCATATATGCTGTACAAACGATTCAGTTTCATCGACAATATTCATCCTCGCATCAATCTATACGTACGAATCTCGATAATCGGATGACAAAATTTGTCGAATGAATTTTTGAAAAAATTGCGATTCCCTATCGAGAAGCGAGCGAAGATGAAAAAAATCATTCGAAAAATCGTTGTCGGTACACATGGTACATATTTCATTGGAACGGGGTACATAATTCAGAGATATATTTGTAACTATGCAGTGATTCAGAGAATTCGATGGAAAAAGAGAAGAAAAAAAAACTGGGGTTGTAAAAAAATGGTAAAAAAAAAAAACGAAAAAAAATGACGAAAAAAAAAAGGAAAGAACGGAGTTAGTCGCGTGCGCGTCGGAGCTTAGCGTGACTACCTTTGGGGTTGTGTTTGGCATCGCATGAGTACGAAGGGAATGACAAAATGATAGAGAGCTGCCTACTCGGCTGGCGGAAACACGCGACAGAGACGAGGAGAGACGCCCGCGACGCGCCGCAGAGTCTGCATCAGCGGAGCGTCGACGTTGGCGTCGGCGGGTTTTCGTGGCGTGCGGCGCCGTCGAGTCCGAAGCGAATGTCCTCGAGGGAAAGACGACGTCAATTAAGGGGAAGGGGATCAATTAAGCGACGAGGTATAGAGTCTGGGGAAGGGAAAGGGAAAACATTTCGTGGTAAAAAAAAAATCAAAGAAAAAAGAAAGAAAGAAAATTAGTAATCGAACAAAAATCGAACTAATGACAGCCCCTCGCGTATTTTTCGTAGATTCAATATTCTACACGTGACATGTTTCACTTGAATGACTGCAGAACCCAGATTCACCCTCGTGAATGTTGCAGCTATAACAAGGGTGGCTTGGAATTGGCGATGTTACGAAAAAGTTTGAATTTCCGAAAAGCCATTAGGGCGACAACGAAACTGGCTTTCATTTTAATTCTTCGTTTTCATTCCAAACGAAACCCCCTTTGAAATTTCTATCCGATATTTTTCGGAATCGAAAAAAAAAACGAATTAAAACAGTTTGAAAAATGCAATTTTCCGTATAGTCTCTCTCGAATATATTAATCGAAAATCATTATATTTCAGTATCAAAAAATACTATTTTTAGGAAAAACTCAATCTAAACGAACGCGTATAAAATTTTAATTCAAATTTCAAATTTTCATTTTCCGGAATTCAGGCTCGAGGCAGAACCCTCCGGTATAACGTTGGACAGGGCTGTTTGATCACATCGTTCATTCATCCGTACATCGTCATTCACCTCCCGCTTCAATCCCTGTAATGCGCTTGCAGCACTCTCTGCGTCTGCATCATTTCGTGCAGATATATAGGCACTGGTACAGCCTATAGGTATACAACGTGTATATACCCACCTGAATCGCAAGGTGTATTTCATCTGTACAGGCATAAAAACCGTGTGTACGAAACTGAGCGCGTACAACAGCCTGAAAATTGCGCGTTCGGTTATTCCCAAGGGATTCCTTCCTCCTCTCATCTCTGCCACAACGGGGTTTCCCTATATTATGCCACTATACTCCGAAATTTTCTTCATCCGCGAACTTTTATTTTGCCGAGCGAAAATTATTCAATTGAACGAACTTTGTCCTCGCACCTTTTCCGCTAATTTTATGCCTTCTGCGAATAAAATTTCGCTCTCCTCTGTTACTAACTTTTCAATTGTTATACCTAGCTCAGTATTCGATAAGTTTTGCAATTAGATGTGATCGATTATAAGATTCCCGTTCCAATTATCGAGTGGATAGACGATTGAGTCGAATTCTTTGAAATTATATGTTAATATCGGCATCACGTTATAGATTCTACTTTATAGTTGCAGGAGGAATTATTTGTTGTTGAACAAGTGTTGCTGCCGCACGTTGTGGAAGAAGATCGTATAACTAATATGCGGAAGGCTGCGAAAAAGTTTCCTTAAAAAGTTTCAACTCCACGTATAAAAATAGTGAACGAAAAAAGTAGCCGACTTTTTGCAATCGGCGAACAAGTTCTTCAAACTTTATCGCCACCGTTGGGACCGGCGACGAGACAATTGCTGGTTACATGGCCGTGACAGATAAATGGAAGAAAAAATCGTATTCGTTGTGTTCATATTTTTTGCCGTATTATATATGTGTATAGATATACCCATATATAATGTGTGTGCCGAACGTATAGAGACAAGTGATTAAATATCGTTGATATTCCCAATGCAGCCGGGTTACCGAACCAACGTGGCAAGAATGAAAAAGAGAGAAAAAAATCAAAAACTTTGTCGGATAATTTTAACAAACTTCCGCATTGAATGAAATTAGCGACAGTCTTTGGCACTGCGTCGAGATCAATGAACGTCTACTAGTTTTTCAAGCTCGAAATCGAACAGCGAAGTCGAGGCCTATTAATTGATACAAATGTGATTTCTGTTCGTTATTTCTTATCACGTTTTTGTTTTAAACGATCTCTGACCGGTCTTAGAGAATTTTGATAGATAAAAGAAATGAAAAAAAAAATGAACGGAATTTATGCAACGGAATGACATTATGACAGTTCGATCGATGAGATTTGTCAGAAATTTCTTAAGGTATAAGGAGAATTTTATTCTCACCGTTGTTCGATTTGGTCAAAAACTACTCAGATTCCAGTTTTTCTCGAGCTACTTTCCATCGGATCTATACCAGCCACGCGGTTGTTGTAACTTTTCAATCGAGTGAAAATGGGTTTCCGGAAGAACTACGGTGGGGACGAAACGAGAACCACCACTCCGGGATCTTCAGATATACATGATGTTTTCTCAAGTTCTTGACCGCGAGAAGTACCGCGAGAATTTCTAGAAAACCAGTTTTCGAGGGATTCCAAGCTCGTTTGATCTTACGTCTTAGAAAATAAAGAAAAATAATTAAATTCAAAACTATGGAAATTCGTACCCGCTTATCACATCGCGCGACGATTTTCAAATTCCACAAACCTAATCGTCATAGGGAAATTCAGGGGGAATAACCTGGTATATGATACAGGGAAATAACGCGGGCACGATCGTGTGCTGGGTAGTATTGATCGCCTGAAGCAACTCAAAGCCCCGCCTATTTCAGTTTTTTTATTTTTTCCTTTTTTTTTTACAATTTTATTTTTCCATTTTTCGTCTCCCTATTTTATTTTTTATTTCCTTTTTTTTTTACTGCTTACTCTTGACTCGTGTCTCTTGTTTCAGTTCGCTCTACCCCTCTCGAAGCCAATTGAAATCAATTGAAAGCAAGCGAAAGAGGATACCGAAGATATATAGCTGATGGATCGAGTCGAGTCGAGTCGAGTAGAGTTCGTATGATTAGAAGAGAAAATTTTTTTTCATAATACCAAAGAAATTCATTTCACGTTTCATACTCGAATCGGGAAGAAAATTTTTGCAACATCTATTCCTTTTTTTTTTTTCTCATCGATATTTGCCATTCGATTGATTCGCGTTATATGTATAATACCCGAAATTATATTTATCGACGCGTTTTTAACTCCGACAAAAAAAGTAATAATAATAATAATAATAATAAATAAAATTATAATCGGGCGTTATAATGTGAATTATACGTGATCCTCCATGTCGTTATTCCGACGACCCCTTTATGTAAAACAGGATGAAACTGTTCCGGAATTTCGTTAAAATATCCCTGTCTGATGCGAAAAGCGTGGAATTATTTATATAGCTATAAAAATATACAGTTTTTCGCGGAATTTGTAGAGAAAAAATTTGGAATTAACCTACGTAGCGAAAAAAGAGGAAGAAAAAAAATTGAGAAACCGAAATCGTCTGCATAATCAATTTATTACACGGTCCATAAAAGAAGACAAAAAAAAAATTGACATGAAAGAGAGCGTGAAACAGCAAACATCACCGTCACACGATTAACTGGGTTATTATTCTAGCTGATATTTCCTTCTTTGGTCAAAATTCCTACGGGTACTACGCCGAGATTAATAAGGAATACGGAAAAATGTTATCACACGTTATATACATATATAGCTCCGACTTTGCCGTACTGCTTAAGAGGCCTCGAGCTATAAGCGTATATAAAATTCACTGGCAAAACTGCTTTACCAAATTTGTACTAAAACTGAATATAAAACTGGGTACACTTACGAGGTAAATGAATGTAAATTCTTTAAAAAATAAAAAACATTCAATTATTATGTGTAATTAGGACGAAGGCTAATTGGGCAAAGTTCAAAGATCATGTTGAAAAAATATGTTATCGTTCGTGTTTGAGAATATGTTAGTTAGTTTATCGTATACGTAGCATGAGTCGGGTTTGGAAACACTTTGCATACGACGTCACTGGTATATTCACGCACGTGCTAACGAGCCCACCGGTGTATTTGTACGAATCATTTGAGCTGACCTAAAATAACTTACAATTTATGCGTACACCGATGATAAAATTTGAAAAGCTATGTACGTGCCGGTAGAGGTGTATAACCTGATAATCGTATACAAAGATCTTTTTATACTCTGTAAAAGTAAATTCGAATTCGAAATCGATGCGATTTCCTATCGGCTTATAAACCCAGACGATATTTTCTCGTTTCTCATTGACAGTCCTTTTTTGTCTGGTGCCCGGGTGGCAGCTGCCACGTGTCAGTTTCAAACGATTATATGGAAAAACTTGACGATTATTTTATTTTTTTATTTCCTTTTTTTTTCTTATTTGGTACAATAATTTTTAATGGAGTTGAAAATTCCTTGTACAACGCGAAACTGTGAATATGAAATTATTGCCGAATAAAATAAATCAGCTTTACCCCGAAGAGAATAATTTCATGAATGCAGTTTTCATTTTTGTTAAAAACAAAGCACGAAAAACGAAATGAAAAAGAAAAAAACAAATCTCCCTGATCGATTCTTCGGCTAGTTAATGATTTGATAAATAAAATAATAATTAGTTTGCTACTGTGATATTCTAACAATAAGTATAGGAGGAAACTAGCGTAAGATCTTCTTCTCCGATTCGAGGTGATGCTGTAGGTACTCACTCGTATTTTTCCATCGAATCGGAAAATCGTGTCACAGAAAGAATATTTTGAAGAATATTCCGAAGAACGAGTTTTTCCATCGGATGATCAGAAGATTTGAGATAAACACAAAATAAGAAAAAAATTTCCGACCGAAAATTCGTTCTTCGAAATATTCATTTCCGTTTACAAGATTTTCCAATTCGATGGAAAAGCACGAGTACGTACGGGAATCAGCTTGATATACATATGTATTTATACTCTTAAAACTGTGTACATAGTAAAAAAAAAAAAAGAAAAAGAAAAAAAGCGTGTAGTAACGGTGTAGAAAACGAGTAGGTTAATCACTTCTAATCCGTACGCTGTGCAAATATCGGTTAATTACCTATTCATTATTTAATATTAGCTGTCGCGTTGCCTAGGCGTGTCTATTTCCTTTTTATTTCTCCTCAAGTAAATTTGTACGAAGTAGATTTGTACCTGTATACACCTATATATCAGGGTGGTCCTTAATTCGGTCATATTCGAATTTCAATGCTCCCATGGACCAGAACGTCTCCAAAAATATACGAAAAAATTTAGTCGCAACCCCAGGTTCCTATCTCAATTCTAAGCACTGCCCCAAAGCCTTCGTGTGTGTGTGTGTGTGTGTGTATGTACGTACGTGTGTGTATATATGCATGTTATATTATGACGAACTATAACCATTCTACGATGATGGCGTACCTCGACTTCTTTCTCATAACTTGAGAAGAAGCTTGCTAAAAGAGGATTTCAAGTTCGTATAACTTCGACCAATTACCCAGAGTGCAAAGCGAGGTTGTGCGTCTGTATAAGTTTCCTCGATCGTCACACTTGTCTCAATTGCGAGTTTTACTGCCTTTTGTTTGTTCTCCTTTCCTTCCTACACTGTCCCTGTTTCTTTCATATTTAATAACAATACCCTATCCACCCTTGTTTGAGACATAAACAAGGACCAAAAAATAAATAAAACAAGAAGTAACAAAAAAATTATACGAATTTCGAAAAAGAAATTATAAAATTATTTTTACAGTTAATTTACAGAGTGTGTCAGACCACTTCTTCACTCCCTTAACTTTTGGTTCAATTATCGGGGGAAAAAGAAACAATACTTGAATGACCCTTCTTCTAGTTTTTTTTTTTTTTAGTTTTTTCTTTTTCTTTTTCTTCACCCGTTCTATTCACCCTTTGTTACATCTCTGCTGTGTATAGGATATCCGATCACCGTGGTCAAAGGGTCGTTACATTATGCAAACAACAAGTTATACGGAGAAGAGGAGGTCCGAAGCGAAGGCTCGGAAAAAAGATAGAAAAAATAAAATAAAATAAAAAAAAAAAGAACAGAAATTCCATTTCTTTTCCTGTCCCAGAGAGTCGGAATAAATCGATAACGTATATATACGTATACTACATAGATATAGGAGGTACCGTATATATAAAGCTGATGTATACGTGTAGAAATGTGTACACGCGTATTATATGTATATATATATATACTATCTGTAGAGATTGTTTCATCTTGAAATTTAAATTTTTCATTCGCTATTTCTGTAAGACGTTACATTCAGTTTATCGATCGATAGCCAAAACACGTAAATATTTCCATTTCATTCAAGTTGAAAGACTTTGAGTAGGTTATTCGAGACAGGTTCATTTGAAAATGAAGAAAAATAGGAACCCAGATCATCGATCAATGAAGTACCAAATACTCCGGTTATATACCGAAAAACGATACAGGATTTCGAAAAATCTACCGAATTTTAATTAAATGCTAAAAACGAAAGAAAACCAACTAGAATATAAAACACAGTCGTTACATCACTCTCGGAAAATTATCGCAACTAAATTCTAGAAATTTTGTAACCGAGTGTACCTTGCGACAGGCGTTATGCACCCTTGGTTAGGGTGTAACGCCCGCGGGGCTCACGAACACGCGCCAAACGGATGGACGGACACGGTACCTACTCCTCTTCAACGCGTATAATCCTCACACCGCCGAGCCACGACCAGTTTTGAAAATCCGGTCTAACTAGACGATATTCGGATCCCGAACACGAAAACGTTGAGCATATCGTATTACGTATACTGGAAGGTGTTTTTCGCAATAAAAAATATCGCTTGTTCGATGATTTAATCAAAACGAATAAATTTTTGCTAATTACGAGTCATAGGATGATATTTCTGAAACGGCGAAACGATCTAGTTTAGAAATCACCTTGACGACTATTTGTCTGTAGATATGAACCTGATAGACAAATTCATCGTTCCATTATCCTGAATACTTTCATCTCTGGGTTTTTCTCGTTTTTTTGTACGACAGAATAAAGAACAAAAAATTACTCAAATTTTTGTATCGAGTAATATATCGTTCTTCTGTTCATATATGTAGGTGTATAACGTGTACGAAATGAATTCTCTTCATTAATGGCAAAGTCAGTGTATAACGAAGACGATGAAAATAATTACGTAAAAGTGAGAATTGCACGAAATAGCGCTAGCCAAGCCGCGTTTTTGGTCAGCCTGAACCAAAAAGGTCATATATTTCGCGAGGTGAGATTAAATCTAGAAGAATATATCCCGCCCATTAAGAAACCTGATCAAAACCCAGTCTTTGTATGCCGATTTCAAGCAAGGTAATTAATTATTTAAACAAATGAATTCTACGCACTATTTTAAGTCGACTGAATCGAGATAAAAATTCTTCAGAGATTTTTATTGATAAAACAAGAAAGATAAGGATAAAGATAAATTTAGGACAGTGGAGAGGTGGTAAAGTCAAACATTAGATTTCTACGGTTTGAGAGAAAAAATTTTGGCGATTTTCCGTCTCGTAAAGAAATCTTGATTTCGGTAGACGAGCGATCGGGAAAATTTTGATCTCCGCGTTTTCCGGCCAAGTAGCGTTTTTCGAGCACATCACCGAAATATCTACTCGGCCATAGGCCAGCGAATAGGCAGAAGTAAAAGAAATGGATTCGTCGATTTGCAACTACTGAGATCCGCGAGCGCTTTAAATAGCCGAGACAGTTTAGGCGGTGAATAAAAACCAGTTTACGTGTAACCATTCATGAATTTAATCGTAGTGAAACACGATTATCATTTTTAATCATTTTTATCGAACAATAGGTGTAAACGATTTTGACAAAAACGTTGAATTACAAGAAAAAAAAAACAAAAAAAAAATCGTATAAACATGAATGAAGATGAATTCATCCAAACCTGATGAAATAAATGAATAGAAAATAAATTTATTCATCGATCGGTTCGAAACTATCGAATAATGTATCAGATTTTGATCACATTTCTATATAAAGCAGTGAATCAAACCTCAAAGAATGTCGTTCTAGCGATAAACACGGGTCATTAGTTATTTCCCCCACGTCGTACAGCGTACATATATTGCATTGAATCGTTGTTGGGAGTGTCGAATAATTTGGTAAGAAATATCGAAGTAAATCATGTTATACGGAGCACGCGCACGCGAAGTAACGCAGAATTATTAAAGAATTATCAAAGAATTGCTCGAGTGCAGTAATTACAAGTTCGAGCTGATAATTATGTAAGATCTTAAAAATGATAATAATAACAATGATAATAAGAGTAATTTATTATCCTGGTCATGGTTATTCGCACGTGGAAAGTAAATCTCGCATACATCTACATACATATATACATCTGTATAATATGATCATTCGAGCGATTCGGGAAGAGACAAGGAAGGTCAAGTCCTGAAGTAAACTGACCCGTTTCTTTACCTGATATTCTAGCGAATAACAAGATATATATCAACACGTGAGACAAACATGAGGAGAACGCAGAAACATATATACATATATATATAGTCAATTATTTACGGAGAACGGAAGGTAGAGTCGTATTTCTTACGGAAAATAGTGAAAATGAGAAAAAACAGAAGAAAAATAAGAAAATTAACAGATTACAGCCGTTACATAAGAATAAAAAATCATTTATATCAGAAATATAACTCACCAGTAATGATGTGAGAGTTGTTCTGACCTTCCGGATATCCTACTTGTTCGTCCTGGAAAATAAATGTGAAATATAATTTTTCGTTTATTCATTCATTCGTTATTTGATTTCTGACAGATCCTCGAATAGAATTTCGTATAAACTTTGATATGACACTGAGAGTGTTTCCGCACACGATTCTTTGGAAATCAGACACCCGAATATAGATTGCGAAATCTAAGCCACAGGTATTATAGCTACGAGGATGAAAAAATGTTCATAAAAAAGAAAAAGTAATTCTCACAGGATTCGTTGTTAAGTAAATTATAATCGCTGGGTAAAAAAGTAGGTCCAAAAGTTCCACCGCTACCGCACGAAGCCACGATGTGCGTAAGGTAGGCAATGTTCACACACTCTGACTTACGGTTTCGCGCAGTGCAGGTATATAGTTTAAAAATATACCATTCAAAGCGTGGTAAGGCACGATGTGGGAGGAAGTGGACGGAGAACGGAAGGGAGTAAAGGCGACGTCTAGAGTCGACTTGAACTAGACTTTAAACACGATTTACGCGAAGATAATTACACCGCGGTAACAAACTAACCGCGACCGTCGTACACCTAGCTAAAAGTCTACATGATAATGTACGATGGTATACGATGCGATACGATACGAAACGATACGCGTTGTTATACCGTACAGCAGAGCCAAGCCCATCTTTCTTGGTACGTAACGAGTTACTTGTGACGCGTTCTAAAGTCCACGACTAACTGACTCGTGCCATTCGAGAGTCGAGAGTTGAGTTCTTCTTCGTGTTGATATTGCAGGTATAAGGGAGATTGGGGGCAAAGTAGGCACCTGACTAGAAAATTGATGGTATTACTTTTTTTTCGTCGAAAATTTTGTTGGATTTTTTGTTTTTTTTGTCTCTAGATTTTTGAGGAAATAAAAAGATTATTTCGTACTTCGAAGTTACATAGTTTGACCGCGAGAACAGGCGATTCATCGAGACGACGAGAGCGAGAAAGGGAGAGAGAGAGAGTAAAGACATTTATTTAGAAACGAGGTAAACGAGAGAGGAGGAAGAGAAGGAGGAGTTGGTTCGCATCGTCTCTCTGGCCCCTAAGGTATTTTAATCACGGGTCGAGGGGAAAGGTACAGAATGAACGATCGATAGACGAAAGAGGGACGAAGGGAGGAAGTGAACAGCTATACGTAAACTCCGAGAAGTCAGTGGTGGGACGGAATTTAATTGAAAGGTATTTTCGAGTCGAGAGGAGTTCGATATCAATGGAAGAAATTTGAACAATATTTACGGTGTGCGTTCGTATCATATCGATTATAATTAATTATTAATTATTATTATTATGTAGAATATACCATATATAGATATTTTTATATTTATATCGAATAATCATCAATTTATCATTGGTTCAAACATTTTTCTTCAAAAATTCAAATCAAATGACTGTAAAAAAATATATTGAATAATAAAATTGGAGGATAAATTTAACGATACATAGGTAAATTTTAATCGTGTGGAATTTTAACGAAAATAAGCAAAAAATCGATTACCGCATATCGCGAGTTTTATACCTATGAGATTACCGATTTTCGTGTATATTTATTCATACGCTGTGCTGCAGGTATTCATATTTATGGAGATATAGTCTTTGGATCATATTACGTAAATTTCAAACTTCAACGGTTCGTCGTGACTATTTCTTACGGCACGAAAGTATCGGGCAACAAGTGACGCAAAGTGTATACATATAGATATACCATCAGATGTTATAATCTAATAAAAAATGAGTAGAATACCACAGCTGATTATCGAATTCGTAATAAATTACAATGATCGGTATATAATTGCCGTAATTATTACAGTAGAAAAATCACCCGCTATACAAGTCTTCGACAAATGAAATGACTCGAGTCAAATTTGTGAAAAATTGTTTAAAAAAAATAAATGGAAAATAATATACATATTTTTGCACTTTTTGTTGTTAATTTTGTACAAATAAATGAAAAATTAATACTTTAGGACTTTGGCTTCCGGAGTAAATTTTCTGAGAGAAATCTGAAATAACTAAATCTTCAAAGAAGTCCGTAGAAAATGCAGAAGAGGCAAGATATGTGTAGTGATAAACTGTAAAACGACGAATAGGTACACAGGCACGTTATTTATTAAAGAACGCTGCAGCAAATTTTTACGTACCTTGTGTGTCTAGTGATTGGAGAATTACGTATAGGATTTAAAGAAAAGAAAAGAAAAAAAAAAAAAAGTTCACTTCGCTAGGCGATTTTTTATTTATTTATTTTTTTAGTCAAAATTATTTAGGCAACATTGACAGGTTCGTTTATATCACTCGCGATTCTTGTATGAAGCACTGTCGCATGGTACTATATGGAAACTTGTAGCAGGTGTATTCAAGAAACGCCCTCCTCGCGACGAAGCGGATACGGAGTGAAATTTTCGACTCTACACGGCGAATCGGCGATTAAAAATTTGTTATTTAAATAATTTGACAAAAAATAAAACCAACAAGAAGCCCTGCGATCCGATAATACGAAAAGCGTCGCGTCGGCGATGAGTCATTAGGGGAATCGTACGCCCGTACGCCCGTAGCCACTCTAACGTGACTGTCACGCGCATATATATCGATCAGCTGATGGCCGGGTGAATACTGAGCCTCTCTCGTCGAGTTTACCCCTATTACTGCGCCGCGGCGCTTGCGCCACGACGCCTGTCCCCCCGCCTTTCCCTCCACTTCTCTTTTTCTTATTCTCTACCTTTGGGGTAAACAGCGAAATTTTTAAGTCTATTTACGTTAATTTTTATACTCTGCGTAATGATTGCTCTTAAAACTTTCAAGCGAGAGGATTAAGGGGGAATTTTTGAAAGACTTTTGATACATGCCAGAGAAAAATATGTAAAAATGCAGTCGAAGCAAAAATACTTTCGAGAAATCAGATACTCGGTTCTCTATAATTGTTCGGAAAGCCTTCGTCAGATGAACACCGAGGTTTTAAATACTGCGGAAGGTAACCGATACTGGTTCATTTCTTTCCGACAAATTTTCATCTTTGCAAAATCGTTTGTGACCGTGCGTCAATTTTTTTCAGAACACAAGTTGACGGTGGTCTCTTCATCCGATGGAGAATTCTTTTCCTAACAATTATAGAGATTGAAATATTCAAAATCGAAGCTGCGGTTTGCTTCGCGATAAAATAAAGTTCGCGACAACTGTATAGTTCTCGAAGATCTAACAGGTGCATAGTATCGATTATGAAAATCGAGCTTCCATTCTCGAGTCTATACAAAAACGACGAGGCAGATACAGACCCACGACTTTTCGTCGATAAGAAATCTGTTCAAAAATATTCGAGAAAGGGAAAAATAAGGATATAGAATTCATAGGAGTGCAAAAAGTATGACGGAAAAAGAAACGTCTTGGCAGCATTTTACCAGATTGGAAATGGACCACGCCGAGAACGATGCTCCGCGGCGAGGACCCATCTCTTAGTCTTCTTTACTTCTTCGACTTATTTTTATCATTCTTCTTTATTCTTGTTGAAAGAAACTGAGCGAATCACATATCGCTCTTACTAGTTAGGCACCCCAACACTATTGTATACCCGTGTCTCATCTTATTCCTTATAGCTCTCGATTACTCCCCGTAATTTTATCTTATCATTATTTATCCATCTCATTATAAGTCTCTTGTTCTGTATACACTATGTATAGATATTACATAGAATTACTTCGCCTAGGACACGTCGCATTACTTACTTATTTTCTCTCCCCATTCAATCCGTCATAATCTATCTGCGTTATTCTGAATCACTTTTATTATTAGCTACTACGCGTTCTTCTCCGAGGATATGACAGAATATTGAAATACTCTCTCACCGTTATACTCTTTCGTTTACCGTTAATAAAAGATTAATTATTAGGCTCGTCGCTCCTCGAATACCGGAAACAAATTTCCATAAATATTTAACCCGCGTGTACCTATATACGCCATAATTTATTCCAAGGAATAATTACGCAGGTTTCATTTATTCCCTAAAGTGTAAAAAAAAAAACAGTTTCGTTCAAACCCGATAATTATGATTGAAAAATGATTAAAAAAAAACGAATTCAAAATCGCTGTATCTTTTTATATCGTAAGAATAAGCGAAATAGATATATCAGAGAAAAAGAAATCTCCGTTCCTTTTATCATTTTCTGACATCTGCATAGCATCGCGCCGCGGGTTCGCCGCGAGGTTTCAAGATGATATTTTTACCTCGAGAATGACAAATTCCCCGATGGTCTTCAGACGCGTTTGTATAACGTTTTATAAACCCGCAGATTCTTTTTTCTGTTAGCGAGTCAGATATACCTACTCGGTCTTCTCTTACGTTTTATAAGTTGAAAATAATTCAAGAGTTCTCCTCGAGATATTATGAAAAAACGTTTGATCCGAATCGTAGGTGAAATGACGTATAGAATTTGTGTGACCGTTGGTTTGCGACGAACCGCGGGGACGAAGGTGTCTCGTTAATTACAGCAATTTCCCAATCATTCACGCCCACGGGATAATAATAAATGAATAAGACTTAATGACACCTTATATACGATTGGGTTGGGTACATTAAACTCGGGCTTACATACATCTGGACACCCAAACGTACATTACTATGATTTCACGCCGGTTGGACACTAATCGTAAGATTCGCGGTTACGCTCCGCTGAAACTGAAAGCCTTCGCCTTGATATTGAGCCGCAACAGCTAGACAGACTGCTAAAACGAAACTTTTGTGTTCCAGGTGTGATTCGATGAGGTTTATAGCGTGGTACTTAAACTCGCGGGGATATAATACGATTCGTAATTACATGGGATCCAAATTTCAAGATTCTGATTAAAAAAAACGACAAATTTTGTCTCCCTCGTCAACACATCGTGGCAATGAAGTGTTGGGAATGAAATTATTTTTTTTCCGTATTAATTTCCGTGAAAGGAATTTCGTTTTGAAACCGCCTCTGTCGACCATCTTTCGCAACTTTCTCTCAATTCGTTATTCGAATTGAGTAAGGTTAGGTAACAATGATAATAATATTGCCAACACACCTGGTTCTACGCTTAAAAAAATCTAGGTTAAACGCAAGAGCTGATTCCTATGGCTATCGCAGGATCAGTTTGATCTTCAAACGTGAAAAATGAAAAAGAAAGAGAAGAAGATATCTTTACAAAACGTTCAAAAATCTACACTTCAAAAAGAAAACTTGCTGTGAACATGAAGTCTGTTACCATTTTTTTTTTTTTAAACATATATATCTGACGCTGCAAAAAGTTGTTGGCATAAATCTGCCTCTTTTCAAAATCGCTACGCAAGTTTCCGTTCCTCTAATTCCCGTAATTCTAATGACCAAACCGTAGCGTGTTGGGATAGGAGCTAATCACGTTGGATAATCACAATGTCCGGTTTGATATCGTGGGCGGAACGTTCGTACGCGAACCGATTACATTTCCGAATCGGTCACGGATGAGAGTATAGATATATACGAGACAGGTTCAGTGGAATCGGAAATCTTTTGGGGTGAATGGGCGATAAATAGATCGGGGTGGATGAATTTGGTGAAAAACTAAATGACAAAAAAGTGGAGAAAAACGACTTTTTTCATCTTCCAAAAAGGTTGGACTCAGCAGTGAATCAACTTACCGTGGTATTGGCGACGAGAGCTTAATTAAAAGCTCTGCCTTGCGAAGTAACTTCAATTGCTGAAACAGATAATGGTGAAAATCGGGATTAGAAATGACGACAAAAAAGGCGATTGAGATTAATAATGAGTTCGCGAATGGGCGACACGTGTATGTGTCGTGATAAAATGGACAGAGAACGAATATCTGGTTTCATATCAAATTTTTATCGCGGTATGAAGAACTCCCGCGGGAAATGATTTGTAGGAGAGAAGAGAGAAAGAAAAAGGATCAAAGAGAATATTTTTAATCCCGTATCAGTGTAGGTATTTGTATTTCCGTCCAAGATACGTTCTTGATGAAAATAAAATCACTCGATTTATCCTAACGCCAAAAACATAAATCTGTGGACGGCTACTGTCGAGCAGTTGGGAACGAAATACACTCTGGGAGTAATCCAGCCTGAAATTCGCAACCCCGTGTCGGGATAAACCGTAATCCACTTTGAGCGTTCACCCCATCTTATTTCTTTTTTTCTCCCGAGTTCCGAGCCTCGAATTTTAATTCTACTTCATCTCCGATACTATCTTGACAAAGTCTCCTCTTCATTGTTCGTCATGCTTCGGTATATTGCGAAGATGATTCGCCGCGGATCAAAGTAGAATAGTTTTGTCACAAGACGCGAATTATTCTACTAATTATTTCACTTCGTGCAACTTCGATAAGTAAAATTAATTCATTTTAATCAACGAATAAATATCGTCACGATCGAATAACTCTGCTGATATATTTGAGGATCGAAATAATGAGGATCAACTACAGAAAAGAAGGAAGCTTGGAACAATCGAACAAATTTTAGGAATCAAAGGAAACGAATAACTAAGGTGATATCATACTCGTGAAAAATCATACAACGTGAAGAATATTTTGAAGGAGGAAATTTCCTGCGGGGAATCGTTTTGATTCAGATGAAGGAAGATCGGGTGACCAATTAAATTTGAGAATAAGCGAAATTTAATTAGGAAATCACGGGTACGGAATCACCTTAAACGATTCAAGAACTTTTAACGTAATCGAGAGAGAAAAATCGCGAGACGAGCTGCTGGCACTGCTGGTCCGACTTTATTATAAAAAAGGTATTATACAAGGGAGTGTCGAGGAAGGGTTCACACCGTGTAGTACGAATCCGGAGAGTGATGAACTTATGGTATCGTCGAGAGCGAGGAAACAACATAAACTCGCGATTCAAAGAAAGTGTGAAGAAGTAAGTTATGGGCTTACGAAGGTGAAGGTTCTTTTCTCGTACGTCGAAGTGAGAAGAAGAAGAAATAGAAGAAGATAGTCCAGGTCGGCGGTGTCGTGGTTTTCAAGTTCTTAGAGTACCTCGACGGGCAGGGGCCACGTCGCGCCGTTCTTCATGTCGGCTAAGTCGCGCTTGATGACCGTTTGTGGCTGTCGAGGTGCCCGATGTGGTCTCTTATCCAGAGGATCGTCCAATCAAAAAAAACCGTCGCCACCGTCGACGAGGATTGGTTGACGATGGCCACCGCAAGGTTGGCTATTCGTCGTGGTACCAAGTCGCCCTGGTTACCGTTCGCATCAACAATAAACCCCCCAGGTCGATATCGCGTACCTTTCGACCTGCCGTACCTTTCGACTCTTGGTCACCACCTCCAGGTGGAATCTTCGAGAGACGGAGCTACCGCGTTAGGACGACGACGACGATGCAGGGCGACGGGAAGTCGCCCAGACCTGGAGCCACGATTTCGTATGAGGGTGGTGAGCAAGGGGCGAGTTAGACGGACTTGGAAATTGGTTATCGACTGTTAACGGTTATTGATTGCCGCAGACCTTTCTTTTAATTGGTTCGGCTACGTTCGATGCTCGAATTTCTGCTGTCGTTTTTCGTTTTTCTATTTTACCTTTTTTCCTACCTCTCGACGATGTTATCGTCGAGTCTTTACACGGTACGTCAACCACTGTGACATAATCGATTTAGTTTTACTTTACGCTAATTTTAATCCCGCTCGCTAATCGTTAGATGTGCAATTTGGTGTTTACGGATTCGGCGTGTGATAATTATGAAGCCCTGAACTTCTTCGAAGGGAAATTATACGGGGATCGTTGGGTAGAAACGAAGAATAGTTCGGCGAGATAGAATTCGTCAATTTTTTGGACTAGCGAAGAGTCTGAAACCTGCGAGTATAGAATTCAGGAAAAAAGACATTTTTCGATGGAAATAGCAGACGTGCTCAAAAGTGGTAATTTCCAGTCAGTCAGACACGGCTATTCGTATATTCGTATCACACAGTAGCTGCGTGTCCATGCCTTGCAGAAGAGGGAAGATAATTTATAGAAAAAGAGTAAAAGAAATGAAAAGAGAATTGCAAATCCAGTACGAAATGACATATACGTGTAGAGCCACGAGACATTCGTAAATGTATAACACAGATACAGGTATTCCCAGCAGACTCTGTATGAAATAGGACAATTAGCATTAGCGAGTGATAGGACGCCAATCTGCGACGCTTATCTGAATATCGAATGTCGCCGTACACCGTTATACGCTTAGCACTTATAGCCGCCGGTCTGAAAAGTTATTCGTGGAAAAGGTAATAGCGGAAAAAATTTATACTGGCGTAAAGGGAATAAGATCCATATTTGATCATTTCGCAGTTATCCTAAAGGCCGGAGAACACAAATTCGCTCAAATCTGACCAGTTTAATAATTTATAAAGTAGGTATAGGTATATACGTGTAATTGGGTTAGAAAACGTCGCGTCTGAGGCTCAAAATCGGGAGCTTCTTCCTCTGCTTGCGACTTGTACATTCTTCGGGTACTCGACTGTAAGATATCGATGAAATAATTCAACAACTATGAATGCATCGATTCGATTCATCGGTAGAACGATTTGCAACAGCTTTTATGATGAATGCATTATGAGGGTAGGATATACACCTTGGAAATAATTCTTTGGAATTACCGATACGCGCGAATCTGCAATTTTGTGGACATCGAATTAGATGGATTTGATGCCGAAGAAAAAGCGGTTATCATTCATGTGATTTTGGAGCGATCCGGTGATGTTCGACGGATTTCATTTTTGAATACGAAAATCCTTGATTTCATGCCATTTTTTGATAAACTTTGAAAAAAAAACGAGTAGTTCGATGCTCGAAACATTAGCAGAGTGACTCTATCCGTATATGTTATTCGATTGCGGTGAAATGCCGTTATTTTACAATATCCCCTTCGAATTTCATAAAGTTTCGATGAGCGATGCGACCTGTACCCTTCGGCGACCGGTTTTGAAAAATCCGAGTCCATAAAATATTTCTTCGAGGGATATCTGAGCGATTTGCGAAGAATCATCTCCGAAGTGTGTGCCATACCCCGTTCAGCACAATTCGCGAGAAGATGAACGAGTTCAAAGGGGTTAACGAACGCGATATGTGAGTAGGCGGATATACGCGCTGCATTTTACGTCGCGGAGGTAATATCCCCCGCAACTTCCCTCGCTCCCACTATAAATCGACTAAGATTTTTCTCGACCGGAACCGGATCACCGGACAATGAATCCCGCGGTTGTACCGGCGGACTCGGTACCGCATAAGACGATCGAAACTCGACACAGTGGTATGCCGTATAAATACATACGCTGCTCGAGTCGACATAATATAATATGCCTATTTCTTGTACACGCGAAACCCTCGAGCTTTGAGCACGTCAGCCAATCAAAATTCAATTTTATTTCCTCATCTAGCACGTAATTTCAACATTGTCACGAAAAGGGAAACGCGGATTTTATATTTTTAAGAGAAACGATTATCCCCAGCTTTGTAAGTCGCGATAATTGAGCGGCGAAAGCTCTGCGCGTGTCAGTCATCATAACTGATAAATCTTTCGAGCTCTGACAATATTTCCGATTCGTAGATTTGAGGTAGACCCTAATACGTCATCCGCATATTACGTAAAAATTTGAATCCTAAATCGTGTCTTATAAATTACCGCGACTCTTCCTATCGCGGTATTAGTTCCAAATTTTCGTCTTATTATGTTAGAGCCGTTTAGACAGAGTGTGGCGTGCCGATGTTTGCTTGGTTATTCGTCGATCGAAACTCGATAATCGTGGCGACACAAGACACGCGAACGTTTTGTGCCCGAGAAGAGGCCAAGCGAATCGAAAAACGAACATTTTCCACCGTCTGCTTCTGGTTTGCCCTTTTTTTGTTTCCCCCGTCACACGTTTTTTTTTTCTTTCCCTCGCTGTTTTCATCAATGAATTTGGACTATGGATAACGATGTTTGAAAAAGAAGTCCGACTGTTGAATTAGTAACCCCTGAGAAATCAAGAGTCCGAATTTGACTTGATTTTTTTTTCTTCTTCTTTCAATTTGAGAGAAATAACAAAAATTTGATTTGAGTTTTCAATTGCACTATCGTGTCAAGCATTTCGTGTAATTTTTAGTAGCCTATGAAGGGGTGCGGACAACGGTTGGCAAAAAATGAAATAAAAATGTATGTCTAAAGAGAGAATTCTTGGTTGTACAGTATAAAAGGCGGAATTCTTTTCTCGTTCGTATCTCTACTTTTTACTAGTTAAGAGTCGAGGGCGTCTGGAGTTTCGCTGGTAGGTACTTTTAACGGCGGAATGTTTCCTTCTCAAAAGAATCGAGTAACTGGGTCAGCAACGGTTACATTTTTGCTATAATAACATTTAATTTCACTCGGCGAAATGCCTACAAGTTTTTAATTTAATTGTATTTACCAAGAATTAATTAATCCCCTCTTACCCTTACCAGCTTATTCGCATTTAACAACCTTTCGCAACAAGATCTCAACGTCTATGGTATACGATACTGTACAAAACGGTGTATACAGTTACTTGCTCGGTGATTAAAAAAAATACGGAATTGAAAAAAAACTAAAAAAAAAAAGGAAGAATAAAAATTGTATCACCAAGCAAGACGATCTCAATCAATTATAATTATATCGCTTTTCTTCAGACCTTATATCTTATACGGATGCTTGAGTGACAAGAGACATTACTGACGACAAATTAACTACATCGTTTTTCACTCGAATCGTTCTTGTAGCTCATTTGACGAGAAAAAGAAAAAGAAAATGAAAGAAAAAAAAAAAAAAATTGAAGAGAACTGAAGAAATTGGAGTTATTTTCTTGAAATTCCTTTCGGATAAGCGTGCTAGTAGTTCAAATAGGCGGGAATTGCTAGTTTCTAATGGAAAAATCATTAGACTTCATACTACTCCAACATTGGCATGGATAAATTACGACTTGAACAGTTTTTTCCTTCGGTATATGTATGCAACATACATAAGTAAGAAGCAAAACGTGTACCTACTTCGAACGTTCATTAGGTGTTTGATCAAACAAAGTATATGAACGACTATAGTTAATTGTTTAGTAGGGAAATTATTATCGACCAACCGTCGATGGATTAACAATAAATTATAAAATAGATCAGAAAACATAAATAATTTTTCTAATCCACTCAAAAAACGTTTGATCCAAATTTTTTGTTTCCACCAACTTTGAACAAAAATTAGAGTTTTCGTTTCTCATTTTCCATTTGGATAGAATGCTCGATATCCCCAGGTATGACAAAATTTTTCGTGACATAATATCGTCTAAGAGTCGAAATTTAACATGCAGAATCAAAATTTTCTAAAATGACTATATAAACCGTTTATTCAATCTTCTTAATTCTAAAGTCTGGTACAGATTTGGTAGACAAATCTCTGGTAGTGAAGAGAAATAATCCTCTTTGGGTTAAAGAAAATCTGAGATCAGTTCACCCGCTCCGTGAGTCACGTCGTGGTTTTTGACTAAAGGAAAGCTTTCAACCATACATTTCGTTGGTATAAGAACAGAATTATTTATCGTTTCCTTCCTGGAAACACTCTCGACACTTCTGGTTCAACACGGAACCATTTCTCTTTCGTCATTTGCCATTTGTCTACGACCAAACCTCGCGTAAACGTGTACATACATATTATATGGATCAGTATTTCGAAGGCAAATTTAGGTTTTCGGTAATGAGTGAAATAATTTTGTCGAAACCGTAACTAGAGAAATAAATCACTGAAATAAGCGAACCTATTACGTTAACTAACGGAAAGAAACGCCTTACGTGTAATTTGCACTTGTTAAATATTTGAACGGTGATAAAATAAGGTCTTTGAAGCACGGTACGTATAGCTACAACGAATAGCGTATAGAATATATTTCAGACTGTTAATAATCACCGAGAAATGTATTTAGCACGATAAAAAGTGAGGAAAAATTTAAGAAGAAGATCCCTCTTTTCTCCCGCGAACGTAGTGATTAACTTAAATTTCTAATTGGTTGGTAATTAACTTCCAAGGCTGCACGTGGTTAATTATAATATTTTTTAATCACCGTTAGATACCCTTGCAGGGTGCCACCGACCCCGGTCCCAGTTCAAAGGTAAAGAACCTAAAAAGGCGGCGGTTAAAATCAATGGGAAGCACAGAATTGAAGCCGGAATTTCGAGTCCTCTATATAATTCGCTTTTTTACGATTATTTACGTTCGTAAAAAGTTGAAAATAAAAGGACTCCATATTCCGGATGAAGAGGAATAACAATAACAGAATCACGAAAGAAAAGAAAAAAGACGCGTAAGTAACTGGTAGAAATTATTTTTTATTCGTATCTATTCCCATGACATCTAATGGCGAGTAGTCGCGATTTTGTCGCTGTATATCCGAGTCCATGCATTGTAGTGTAATTAATGTTCGTGTTAAACAGAAAAATTTCTAAACGACAAAAAGAATGGTAAAAGTGTAAAAAAAAATCGGAAAAAATTATAGTCGAAGCGAAAGAGTTTGTGGAAGGGGACTCGCAAACCGTGAAACGCAACCTCCTCGGTCTATATACATGCAACTTTATAACTCCCGTATTATTCCTACCCTTCGTACGTATGACGTATGATGTATGCATGTATGCGCGTACATACATTCGCGCAATGTTCTACGGCGAGGTTAGTTCGGTCTATAATTACGCGAGGGGCTCACATCGGTGGGTATATAAAGTCTTCCACTCTTCGCCTCGGTATCCACCACCGCCCACCAAGCCATGAAACTGTAAGGAAGGAATGGCAAACTACTGTGGGACGTCGCATCTGCCGAAGCATATTTGATATCCAAAGCCCCCTGTTCTCGTCTCTTGTTCTCGTAACCGTGTGCCAAGATTAGAGAAAGAGAGAAGCTCGAACCGCACGCAAAGGAGCTTAACTTTTTGGCAATGATCGGAATTTATTTTGCACGATTCACTTTAGCTACAGGTGTAAAAGTTTACAGGGAAGACTGGGGCACCTCGTGTGAGAATTGACAAATTTTTTTAGAAAGGCTATTTTTCCGATAGTCCGCGTAGCCGATTTTGAAAAATTTTGAAACGAAGAACACCGGAGGTTCGAAATTCCGAAAGCTAGAAAGTTTCTTCGTTTTTTTCTCTCTCTAATTTCCGAAGAAAAAAAAAGAACTAAAAGTGTATCAATTCTCAGCTGAAGTGCCCACTTTGCCCCGGTCTCTCCTACTTCATGATAAAAGTAACCCTCAAACTAATGTATATATATCTTTATACTTATTCGGAATTTGATAGTATAATTCAATCTTCCGATCCTTCTACGGAATGAATTCAATCGTTTTTTGCCGGCTAAATAAATCGAAATTTCCCAAAGTTTGAATAATTGTAAGTACCATTATTCCAGCGGTGAAATCAGTAACGGGAAATAAACGTGCGCTGATAGATGGTTAGATAGGTATACTGCAATCGTTACCCAACTCTCATACGTAGTAACATATAAATAAAAAATGACCGTTGCCGATTCTTTGATTCTTCGATTCAAAGTACGTTAAGCGAGGAATGGCGTGATCGCTATACACGATCGATTTAGGTATAGACGAATACCCACGTCAATACCTCTATACCCACCTCGTATGCTAGCCTCTGCCACGTATCTACTAAACCACACGCGTTACGCATGTGTTAGACAAATTTCCACTCAGATATTACACCGACAAAAAATAAATTGTCCCCGTGTAGGTAAGTATGTCTCCTCTGCTAATGATGTATGACAATATAATAATAACAATAATAATAACAACAGCAACAATCGTGTGAATAATGACAAGTACGAAAAAGAAATGGTATAAAGTTTCACCTATCTATCTATCTATCTATCTACTTGGTATAAGTTTATGAAAGAATATGTAGAATTTATTCGTCCGTATGTCGTATAGGTAAACGATTCGATCAATATATGAGGGAAGAGAAATTTCGTCAGGGAATGATCGGTAAACGGCTCGTTAGACAGGGTAATACGGCAGCAGTGGGCGAGTTGAAATTTTCGATTTGCAATTTGTCCGTGAGATGCGAGGAGGTCCGAGGAAATGATCATCTTGGGAATGTGTATAATAAAATGAGACGTATGTGTGTATATTTTGGTAAGGAAGGCGGGAATTATCGGTGGGTATGGCAGATGTTGCGGTCAGAAAACGGTTCTACACATACGTTTATATAATATGTACGGTCGATGGTATAGACGACGGGTAAATTAAGCCTCGGGTAATGAACGGTTAGTTACCTTTTAATTTTTTATAAACTTATCAGCACGCGGCAGTTTCTGTGTAAGTTTTAACCGAAATTATACTCCTGGGCTGGGTTATAATCGGCTATACTTAAAAGTCGTGAACTAACGAAAAAAGAATGATATATAAACGAAAGAAGAAAAAAATAATAGGCATTGCAGGAAAGGATATTAAATTTATGTGTAATGAGGATAAAAGGCTGCCGTTTGGTAGATGTATTATAAAATTTCAAGAAGAATTTCACGAATTTATAACAATAATTTTAACCATCGTATCTGAACTCGTTCCCATCGTTAATCTAACTCTTTTCTATCGCTACGGATCATAGGCAAAATACGAATAGAGGAAGAAGAAGAAAAAGAAGAAGAAAACTCTGGTTATTCGAAAGAGAGAGAAAGAAGAAAAAAAATGTTATTCAACCCTCATACATCCACCCTGTTGTCTACGGCATAGATATACGCTTAAATATAGGGGTTCTTTCTTCGTTCGATCCTAAAGCTCTCTATATTATAGTCGAACGATAGCCACTCTACACATCCGCTGCTGCTGTTGGGCCACGTTTCATACCCTCGTACGTCTTTCTTTCCCTCTCTTACTCTTTGTCTTTCCATGTTTCCCCACTATGTGTACGTATACGTTACACACGCTGGTATAAAACTGTGGGTACTATATATATCTGTATATATGTACATACATACGTGTATATGATCAAAGTTTGATGCAATATTGAATAAGTTGTACGGTTGCCGAGCGAACCAACGTTGGTATAGTGTACGGAGAACGACAGAAGGAACTTTACGAATTGCAACTTCACCGCGCTATAAGGGATGCACGCCATCCTCAATAATTCATCGGATTTCAAAGACCTACCAATAAGAGCCAATCTCACATCTATACCTTTCCAAGTACTATCCTATCATTCTCTGAATAATATCCGTTCTCGAGCAGGAATTACGCGTCACGTAATTACGATAATTGTCAGATTTTTTGTGTCAGTTTGAAGACCTGAATTCCTTTGAACCGATTTAGAATTTTGAGAATCGTTGAAGTTCAGATCATTAGAATTCCGAAAGGCCGGAATGTAGACGGCTCGGAACTCCGGAAGTCCAGACCCCTGAAGGCCCAAGAATCCGAAAATTTCGGTCTATTTCTCAAGATGTGAAGACAATAGTTCATTCTAATGGATTTTTTCCGAAAAGTAGACCTCCGGACGATTAATTTGACCGCTTATTGATTTCGAGACGATCGATACAGCTCGAGTTATCAAACACTGGATGAATACATGCGTGAATTTAAAGTTTCGGAAGTTTGGCCTTCCGGATCTTTGACTTTCGGAATCTTGAAGCTCCGGTGTTTCTCGTTTCAAAGTTTTTGAAATCGACTTTATAGACTTTCAAGGAAATACTCGGTAATATTCAAATTCGGAGCATCAACCCGGCCCCATATTTTTCATAATTGAGTCTGTTACCCGTCCGTAACGGTGAAAATTATAACGAATATTTCTGCAATGAAATGTTACTTGTTGATCGACGTTTTTTCGCGCGAAGAATGTAAATTTATATTATAAATGAAAATAACCGGTGTTAAAATATCATAGAACGATAAAAAGTCCGACTGGTATATCGTGTGCTCGTGAATATATAGCCTCGGATCGGATAATATCAAGGAAGGATTTACTAGATTCTTCCTGGCTCCGAAGGGCTCCGAAGAAAAGGCAAAGTTCCAGTACGTGAGTAGATTTTGATCTAACACGAATGGTGATACATTCCTTTATAAGACTGTACTGAATTGTCTGACTCGTGACAATGGCTGCTCGATCGAAGGAACGAAACGGTTCTGCTTCAGAAAGCGAATTGGATCGTTAGAATTGACATATCATACATAGTACGTACCCGTGTACCATAAAAATGGGTTGGTTCGTCTTTTCATAGATTTCTGACAACCCTTTTTTATTTATATCGCAAATCTACGCCTGGAATAATATTCTTTTGAGAGAATAAAAAACTGATTAACAATTTCTGTTACAAGTTCATTAATTTATTGATCGAGAGGAAAAGAGAGTAGTTAGTTGATACAAAGGATTGCTTGACGTTTATAGGTATAGCTCGCGTAAGTCCATCTCTGGTTTCTTGGACACGTGTCGAACGAAAACGTGTTACGTGTCTAGTTCGCCGCGATCAGTCGTAAGAGGATCCTCTCCAGGGACTAATTCGAAGGATACGTGTCACGTAAAGAATTTACGCGGATGAGACGGGGGATTGGGGGTAGAGATTCGGAGTAAACAAAAACACCCCTAATTGATTTCAATCATTTTTCGATTCCCATTAATATGAACCCTCCGATAGCTTCGTTACATAATTATTTCATCTTATGTACTAAATATTAAAATGGCAATTAAAGAATCAAAAATATAACGACTCGCTTGAAAAGCACTAAATATTCATTATATTTACAAAAATAGGAATAAACAGACTCATTGGCTGTAGATGGAAAAAAAAATCTCCGATTCTCCAAAGATAATTTATTAGTCAAGAACGAAAATTTGCTTGTCTCATATAGGTATATGTTTTTCGGTATAGGTTTATGATGTAAGACTAAACGCCTTTTTTTCTTCGGTGATCAAAGCTTAGCGGTGAACTCTGACCTCTACTCGAATATCTTCACCTGGTCAGTTAATTACAAGAACTTTCTCAGGTATACAGTCAGAACGAAATGGAATTGACCAAAAAAAAAAAAATAGAAGATTTTATTCATTTCGTTGACCACGCCGCCGAATATCGTATTAAATGCAAATGTGACATAAAATAAGAAGAAAAAGAAACTTGGGAGAACATCGCGCTTTGGTACGTGTCGATTTTTTCTCAAAATCGCGTCATCGTAGCAACGAATCAAGGACTAATCCTATAATTTTAGATTTTTATGTCCCAGGCGAAAGCAGAGTTAACGAACGAAAGCGAAAGGACGTTTACCAGCTGTGGTACGTTGTGGTATAGCGAGAACCTAAACCCAGACGTAGTTATTCACCTGCCAATTGGTTATGTCAGTCAGAATCTCGAAGGTCCTTCTTCACACGCGGATCAAGCATCGCTAAGTAATTCCCAAATGTTAAAGTTCAACGGTGGCGTAATTTCGACATTCCAATTCCAATTGATTCTCTACGTGTTTATAATACGACCTCGCGACGAACATCGACGATTGTCTCGCAGTCGGAACACTTTGTTTTTTTCAAGCATTCGAATCGGGGAAATTTTTACAAAAACGAAGATCCTGCGGTATGAAAGTTGCCAAAATTGGAATACGATAGAAGATTATAAATAGTTGAAAAAATTGAAGAATAAAGTTTCGATTTCGATATTTTTCGAAGTAATAAAGTTTCGGGAAATTTTTCCCAAAAATATTTTCCGAAAACATCGAAATATTCCAAATGTTTCAGGCAAGGTCGTCCCTCCGTCTAACATTCGAGACACAAACGCCTACCTGCTTCCGACCATATTGGGAAGTTCATTCAACGTACGTTAAAACGTATAGATGCGACCAGATGTATTCGTTGAGAAAAAGGTGGATGACTTCGAAATTGTATTTATATAGATGTGAATGAATGTGAGTATGTAATACGTGGGTTTCTGCGTACCCAACTGACCAAGTGACCGAACTACCAAGTGACGAAGTGGTGGTCGAAAATTAAGTCAAGTTTGTTGTACCCGCGTACATCAACCTACGTCGATGTTACCAGGCCTCGCACCGCTCAAGGCAATTAATTCTAGAGGAAATTGGGAAAATATTTACACAAGTACATTGAGGAATTTTTAGAGGATCAGAAATCGCGGTGATAATTATTTAAAAGAAGGATAAATTATGCGCTTAGGTAGTCAAGGTAGAGTTACTTCTATTCGAATTTTTGTTCTAATCTCTGGAGCATAAAATTTTCGTCTCTTTCTTTCAAATACGATTCTTAAGGGGAAATAATTCACGTTAGTTTATATTAGGGTGAAAGCCTCGATTTTAGTGTGCTTACGGAGGAACGTGGAACAATATTGTGTTTTTAAGGGAACAAAGGCCTGAGTCTACCTAATGAATAATAATTTATGTATGTAATATGAGAAATCGAAAGACAACTGTTCAATTGCGATATACTTTGATTGGTGAATATTGGGGAATATCGTTCAAGAATAAGCAAGCAATTGCAACAATGTATAATAATAACCCTGATCGTTAGATCGCGGATGAAGTCCTCGAGAACAAAAATAATCAATTTTCATCTCGTGAGATAGAAATGCGAGTATAAATTATTGCTGTTGGACCAACAAACGAACGAATCAAGACACGGATGCCGTACGAGAGATGTTAAGCTGTTCGGCAATCAGCTAGTTACCAAAGTAGCAGCTTACATATTAGCTCTAAGACGTTCATTTCTGACCAGTAGAGCGAGAGATGTGAATTATGCACGAATAGGTTCGAATACATTTTAAAAAAATTACATGGAAGGGTAGAAAGTGAAATCTAAAAGAAAAAAAATAGGAACACTAATTTTTCTTTATCCTCTTTTCATTCGGAATTCTGTTCTTCTGAACATTCGTGTTTAATTTTACTTTTCGTTTTCATAGATGAACGCGTGCGACGTTTTTATAGGTCGCTACTGCAAGTGCAGCAGCTCGCAGAGCGTCCATATGTATGCGAGTATTAACTTGGATCGTTGTAAAGGTACTACGCGTAAGGAATTTCCTTCAGCAAGTGAATATCATTGTACATACATAGACATGGGTATGGGTATAGGTATAGAGGTACGCGCGTAAAAGACGCGGAGTAGCAGCAGAAGCAGTAGGCAGTTTCTACACGCAACCTGTCCCAACTAATCGTAAACAGCGAGTCTGCATTCCGCTATAGCAACACCGTAAAAGTATACCACCGCGTATTCCAAGGACTACGAGTCCTGAATACGTGATGGAAACAGAAAAAAGAAGAAAGAAAAAGGGGAAAAAGACGTCGAGTCAACTGTAGGCATATAAGAATGCGGTGGGTGCAACATCGTTGTGTAATTTATATAGAAGATCGGTAATACACGACCTACGTCTACGTTTACTTACATATATATAGCTACATATATACGCTTACGAACGACCTTGTGCGAAAAAAACCCGCACAGAAAATTGAAAAAAGAAAAGAAAGAAATATATGCATATAAGGAAGAAGGGAATAAGCGCAACGATTTACACCGGCGAATGCTGCGGCAGGTGTATTACAGAATTTTTTTATTCTACATATGATAATCGAGGGTGTTGTGAAGTTGGCCCCCCGTTTTCCGAAAAATAATTTTTTCTTTAGAGTTCCGTAAACCTTCGAAATAGTTCTAGAGTTCCTGATAGTCTGAAAAAATAGTTCCTTCTGAGACAATGCGCATCGATCCATCGATCTATCGAACTATCGATCTATCGATCTATCGATCTATCGATCTATTGAACTATCGATATATCGAACGATTCGATATATCGATCTATCGAACGATTCGATATATCGATCTATCGAACTATCGATCTATCGAACGATTCGATATATCGATCTATCGAACTATCGATATATCGAACGATTCGATATATCGATCTATCGATAGGTATCGATATTCGATAGATCGATGTATCGAATCGTTCGATAGATCGATAGTTCGATAGATCAATAGTTCGATAGTTCGATGGATCGACCGATCGATGGATAGACAGACGGACGGATAAATGGATGGATGGATGGATGGATAAATGCGAACATATGCGTCCATTTCGTAAGAGATCACATCAATTACTTTCCTTTTGCGTGACATCATGAGAATTTTAGCGATAATCAACACAATCTTTTTCCAAAAAAATGAGTCCCCCTCGCAAATCAAAATTCGGAACAGTAGACTATGCTTTTTACATCTTTGACCGAATCCGAAAATGTCATTTATCGTGAGAACTCTTTTCAAGCTACCCAGAACTTGCCCTAAAACTCCTGGAACTCTCGAAAAAAAATCTCCCGGACTCAACATTTTTCAGGGTGGCAAACTGGTAGAGCTGCATGCTTCGCAAATGAAATGTAATAAACGAATATTTACCAACAGGAACTCTAGAACTCTTCGAGATCTATTTGAATCTTGCAAAATAATTTGATTAAAAAAAAAAAATGGGGGGGCCATTTTTATTTTTTATTCTTTATTTTTCCGGGCCTAGGAATCGGAACTATTGCTTAGGAAGGCATAGAACTATAGAACTCTTCGGGGAGTATTCAGAACTCAAAAAAGAAAAAAAAAAAAATGATGTACGACGCGAAGCTGGCCCCTCCATTTTTTAAATTGATTTTGCGCATTGTTCTCAGAAGGAACTATTTTTTCAAATTATCAGGAACTCTGGAACTATTTCGAAGGTTTACGGAACTCTAAAGAAAAAATTATTTTTCGGAAAACGGGGGGCCAACTTCACAACACCATAATCGAGGACCTTTTTAGGACTAGTTGTAAAACGTATTTCAGGACATCATTTTTAATTCGTAATTTATCAAAGTTTTTTTTTTTTTATTAAACCCTCCGAAACGATTTTTGACTGGAAATATCTCGGAAACTATGCTATTTTTTGGAAAAAATATTCAGACGTTTTTTGTAGCTAGTTCATTCAACTTTAAAACCCCACGGTTAAATTTTCGAAAATAAATATTCTAGTTATCGTAAAACGTCCTCGAAGTCGAAGCTGCGCGAAGCAGTGCACTCGAAAAGTTAAGTTTATTTGGAAAAGTGCGAATGACACACGAAATTTGATTCTAACTCGAAGAATCACCTGTTGTATCTCAATAATCGATTCATATACTATACACATAGATGTACCAATTCGGAAGTTTTCCAGCAGCTAGAGATAGAGAGAGAGAAAGAGATATAGGCATATATGGGTATCACGGTCGGCCGTGTATGACGAGAGGTGGGTAAAACTTGGTGCGAATGACAATTTAAAGTTGATAAAACTTTGGCTGATGGGAAAGCGTGAAATGTGTCATGACATAGCTTATCGGTAAAGAGATATGTTAAAAAAGAAAGAAAAAGACATTGTCGTATAGGGAGAAGAACTGGTGGACGGCGATTATGTCAAGTATGACGTATAGTGGAATCATACGAGTCTAGTGGCGAGTTTGGGAAAAGTTATCATTCTTTTAAAATCTTTTCTTAAAAAACAGCATCGCTGGATTTTCCGCAACTAGAAATTGTCGAGTTCCGTTAAGTACACGGAATGGTATGTACTATACAAATGTCAATGTTTCCGTGTATTTACCATAAAGTACCGTCAGGTATATGCAAACGAGGTCATGACCCCTGCAGGTGCTTAAGATAAAGTGGGTAAATCGACGGATAGAAAGCGTAAAGAATATTTGAAGAAAAGAAAGGGAATAATGAAAAATAAATAAATAAACAACCAACCAATAATTATCCAATTTTAATGAATGCAGAAACGGACAAAAATGAAAAAAAAAGAACAAAAAAATCGGAGAAGAATAACGGAACAAAATTCTATTTTGATTTATGCAAACTATCTGTGTATATATGCACACGTATGTAGGTACGTGTCTAGTACCTACCTACTATTTACCCAGTTACGTGTACCATCCGTTTGAGTTACATTCTGAACAGATATTATATATATAGAAGACACCTGACTCTACACTTTTCATTTTATGCAAAAATCCAGTTTTCTTAAAGATTCGTGGGAGAACCGGACCAGCCGCGTCGCGTAAGTTATAGCTGACGTCATCTATCTCTCTTTACACAAGTAGTCGTCAACTTGACCCATATATACGGGGTGCCTTAATTGCCATGTGCGAAAACGGTTTAGTGGATCTGCGGAAATCGATATTTCTTTTTTATCCTTATTTTTTTCTTCTTTCTTAATTTGTCGCGAAATATAATAGGTATAGGGGCGTTTCTTCGATTGGGAATTATCGGCGAGGTGTAGAAAAATTGACTAACTAGAATTTAAACACATATGTATATCGGGAAACTATCTTCGTTCTATGAATTTCCTGAATTCATGTTATAGAGGTTTTTAAGAAAATTAATGAATCGCGTGAATTTGAAAAAAAACTGGTCACTCCATATAATACGCGATCGACAAAGCGGTGGATTCCCACCTGTACCTACGCCAAGAGTAACCCACATTTTATGCAAATCTGAAATAACCACGTGGCGGTTCTCGCAGTTTAATAAATAAGGACCGAAACTTGGTGTGTACGTCGCACACAACACCCACGTATACATATCTACTCGTAATTAAACCGTGAAAGAAGGGTAATAAAATCTTACGCTCGTGTATAAGTAATTCGATTATACCTTGTACATTGGTGTAGAAATTAACTCACGTAAATCATACATCTGCGAATTTCACCGGACGCTAATTTGCCGAGAATATAATGTTATTATTCAAATTTTTTTCACGATAGGTATATAAAAATAAACGAGGGTAGATTTCACGAAAAATTCTAAGACTAAATTTCCTTTACCAAAAATTCGTGGGCCCAATAGTTTTCGAGTTATAGAAGGTTTTAATTGACCAATCACAGAACTCATAGGTGACTCAGCCAGGGCTGGCTATGAGGGTAAGTTGAGCAGTGCCCTGTGTATGTGACTGGCCAGGTAAGATCCTCCGTAGCCCGGAAACTATTAGGCTCACGAATTTTTGGTAAAGGAAATTTAGTTTTAGAATTTCACGGCGAATCTACCCTCATCCTGAATTACCCTGAATACCGGAAAGAGAAGAGGTTATCCGCGGTTTATAGATTGCGAGGGTGGATGGGATGGATGGACAGGGAAAAGAGGCATTACTCATAGCCTATTTGGCTAATTCCACAGCATAGAGTGTGGCCTACATATATGCGTGACTATAGTGTCAACTACGGTGTACCCCAACTCACGCACCCCGTTATAAGAGAGTAGCCGCAGGTCGTCGAGCTAATGTTTACAGTCACAAGTTGGAAAAGTTTTGTGATGGCAACCGCGTCCCGTGCCGTCACCTCGGCAACGGTTTGTTGTGCACCCTCGACAAAACCACCCTCACAATCGTACGGTTAACCCTCTCTCTCGCCCTTTTTACCCTTATAATACAAATGTACTTAGGTATATAGATATATGTATAGTGTATACTTATTATATTACGCATCTGTAGGTACCAAGTTATATAATTACGAAAATTTACCTACAGAACAATTTTTTATTCCCTTCCTTCGCGTAATGTGTTAAAATTTATATCGATCGTTCCGAAGCGGTATAAAGCGACTGACAATAATTTCATACGGTATTTTATTCATTTTAATCTATTTTCAGTTCATCAGCGTAATTGTTTCCTCTTCGATATCTAATCTTTACACTTTTCTTTTTTTCTTTTCTTTTTTTTTTCGAGGGGCGATGGCGTATTTTATTATTTTAGCTAAAAGTTATTCTTTGTACTCGCGTGTGTGCAGAAGACCGACGTTATACAGGCCGAAGACAATCCATTAAATATATTGGTGCCATTAACATCAAATTATCGAATTCACCGCGTGTCTCTCCCTTGTTCGCGTTCGACTGTGTCATTAGCATCGGGCAATCTTGTCCACTTTACAAACCGCCTATAAGCCATACGTATATATGTGTGTATATACGTGTGTACAAGGTGCCCAATTTATTAATTCGTGTCGCAGGATTTTTACACGTAGATATCAGTCTTTTTGTACGAAACACGATTTTCCAAATATCTAACTCGATTTCCCGTTTTTTTCGTATATCTAATCGAAACAGGACAAACACATTTTCATTCCAAAAAAAAGAGGTACAAGTATATATCGATAGCAGAGAGTGGAAACTGCAAATTTTATAAATATTTGCACGGCTTATTAAAATTCGTTTTCCGATCCTTGGAAGTTTGTGCCATAGCTACTGAATTCCGTTTACTGAATCCCGTGATCAGTTGAAAAATAGCCACCCTTTATATACACACGCAACTGCCCGAGCAGCTTGAATAATTGAACTGGATTTCAATCATTACGAGAATGAGGTTCGGAAAATCGGTAAACCAGGAAACCAAGTCACGTACCTGAGTTTAGGAATCGCTTCGTCCGTTTCCAGGGGCAAAAAATGGAAAATTTATTCGACTGATCAGTGGCGAATTGTTTACCTGTTTTTTGTAATTAATTTATATCTTTTTTCGAGATCAAAAGAATTTTTATTCAATTTATTTTCAAAATTTAACGCGGGTTTCAGTCCGCGTTCGTATCGGCGATTTAGCAGCGACCGTACATTCGAGTTTAATGTATATACATACGCGTATTTTTCAAAAAATATTCCAACGTAGGAAATTTAACAATGAAAGTTGTACAATATGTAAAACAGCGCAAATAATACATAATTAAAAACGAGTAATGATGGATAAAATGAAAAGCTCGAGTTTGAGAGGGTTCAGTTGCCATATACACTAATTGCTTGCTAAAAGCTATGCGGTACTAGTTATACGCAATGATACACGCATGCAGCATGCAAGCCACTCGCTCATTCTGTGGGGTGATACGTATGGAGGATAAGTCACGTATACAAGTACGAAAATTTGCACCTAAACGCAATTAATAATTAAAAACAAAGTACAATCGTTTCGCGAGGTGAGAGTTTGAACGCAACTTATATTTTCCACCGTTCAATTTCACTCCGTATACAATAATGATTTTTTTTTCAATTCATACTTATTGAAAACAAATTTCAAGTAATGATTAATAACAAATAGGTTAGGGAAAAAAAAAGGAAAAAGTTGAGAATTTTTTGTATTTTTAAAACCGATTTCTAGATTTTCGAGTGTAGTTTTTCTCAAGCAGATTAAACTTCAGAATTTCTTTATTTGAATATGCGACTGAAGCAAGATTCCCGCGGCGATATACTTTGTCGAGGTTTCCAAATATGAAACTACTCAATGTGGGCGAAATCGAAAGAGTTACCTATTATATAAGCTAGTTTAAAATCTGAGTCAAGGTAATTTGATAATTGAATGAAAAGTAAACACGTACTTATCCACTGTATTATATTTGAGTAAGATGAAATAAAATCTTTACTTCACTATTCCCTAAGGTTCTCAAACTCTCACTATAGTGAAGTTTCATAATTGATTAATACCATAATCATCTAATAATATATTATTCCGATAAAAATCTCTTAGAGATTAAATTTCTGGTTTGGAATCAAAACAACAGACCTATATGTTATCGTTATCGATGTATAAATTATGCAGATTAGCATTGGCTCGAGTTCAATAATATCAACAATTTTCATCGAGTAGAAACGAAAATTATTCATAATAAAAAAGAAGAAAAAACAAAAAAAAATACTAATCCTGACAGAGTATACGGAATTATACTCGAGAGAGCAAAGGTCGGTTATAAAAGAGAAAAAACTCAACTCATCACATATTGTCGTCGCGAGATATTTCTTCTTCGACGTGAACGAATATCCAGTCATTTTTTATCTCTTTTTTTATCTTGTTTTTTGTTTTCTTCGCACAATAAACATCGACGCAATATAAAATTGTTACTAAGTGAAATAAAATTTCTGTTCGAATAATAATCAATAAAGATATTTTTTCAACACGTGACATACATTGGTGTATATCGATTGAATACCGCAGACAAAAAGAATCAGGTATGATATGAGAGGTGGGTGGGTATGCCTATATATAAAATATATAGTCTCGTATCGACGCGGAATTGTAACTGGGCCTGAATGAAAGGAAAAGTTGTTCCGTGTCCCCGACCCTGGCGCAAAAGATTCCACTTGCGGTTCTCAGAGATTGATAAAAGAGTATCAAAAGTCGTCACATGATTATTATACCATTCCCTTTCACACGGACAAAGGCAAATCGTATTCAAACTCGATATAGATAAACTTTTACAACAGAGATTCTCAACGCTATCGATACTTGTTGTTTTTTACCATCGCAGTTGTTTTTTTTCCCCTGTCTTTTTGTTTTAACCACCGTATGCGAAAAAGTGGATTTTCATTAGAATAATCGGAAGATACGGCGGCAGCTTACTCATTGTATCGTTGTTGTGTCTCTTCAAACACAGGATAGATTAATATCGGGGTGAACCGGCTCCGAAAACACGCTGATCATTTATCAAGAAGGCACGAGTATAATAAGTATTATAACATGTATAAAACCGGAATCATCGTATCGTGTGTTAGTCCTTAGTACGCATTCGAGGCATAGCGTCGAAGTAGATGATGAACTGATGAATGAAAAAATGCCCAAGACGCGATACATTTGTAATTGGAATTTTCATTGAAATAGTTTCCGTAACATCGGTGCGATCGCTGGCGCCAGCTAAGCGGAGAAGTAGCGAGGCCAGCCAACTGCGTGAGCTGCGTTGCGTGGAACCTAGCCTCGCCGCACCACGCCGCGCCTCTTATCAGCCGAGATAAAAGTTAAAAATATTACGGAGAGCTCGTGATGAGAAAGACGGGGAAAACAAGTATTAATACATGTTGTAAAACGCTGTGGAATAATATTAGTTAATTAAAAAAAAAAAAACTTAAGGGCAAATAGATGAATAAAATATTATTCTTGATTAATCATTCAGGAATCACGATATCGATCTGAGTTGTTGGGAAAGATTGCTATTAAATCGAATGTTGATTTAATCATTTCGGAGGATCTCCGAATTACCTTATTCCGTTTCTTAAGGCAATAGACTTTCGATAAATTCTTAACAAACTAGTTATACAAATACAATCTACCGGAATAGATTGGTTAGTATAAAAAAGAGGATCGGTTTTAAAGAGCCGATCGGATGGCCTAAGTTTTTTGGTTCTAAATTGGATTCAATAGAATTGAGGCTCGTTGTTAAAGGACTTTTGGTATCCTCAAGGCTTAGAGATAAGTTAGGTAGACCTCGTTACGACGTACAACTGCACCTGCCCTAAGCCCTAAATATAAGTAAGATATAAAATCGGAAATTATGGAGCCAAAGCTGCTAGAGGAACGAGAAATTCGAAATTCTAAAGCCTTGAAACATGTTTTATAACGATTCTCGTAATTTAGTAATTGACTTAATTTCTCATTAATCAAGAGATGGAACTGTACGTGAGAAGAATGGGGCAAGGATCTAAGTATTTCGATGTGATTACTTTGGGCAAATGCAATTGAACGAATGAAATGATAAAAAATAAAGGAACCTTAGGTAATGGTACGAGCGACGATATGACATGAATGATTAATCCCCATCATCCGATGAACAAAAACTTCAAACGGCCATTGTTGTTTGATTTTTGATATTCGAAATTCAAATAGATTGTTGCTAGAGCACTTTGAATAATTCTTTATTTTAGGTGAAAAATTATTAACGATGGTACGCTTGGAGGTAATAGATTCAAAAAAAATGTCGAGACTTCAGATTCTGTGGGGAAATATTAGGCAGGAATTCCTAGGCTTGACCACGCGCACGGAAGAGGGCTAACTACGCGCCAGCGAAATCTAACCCCAAACAACACGAATTTTTTCAACCTTTTAAGAACGTTTTGACGATCGGCACACAACTGCAAACTCAACTAGTTCAACTTTTGATATAATTTCATATTTACCTTGGACTCGAAGGGCCAGGGAATCAATAAACCGGATCAATTTTTCACTCACACACGAACATCAGCAATCACGGCACAATGGCGAGCCGCAAATGCGGCACGAAACACGAGCGACTAGTGCTGTCATCTATCAAACGATACGGAAACTTCCGTAGCAATGCCATAGAGTAGACATCCGCCGCTTCTTATTGGCCCAGCTAATTCACAGACCGCTTATGCGTCTGTTTGAGCGCGAAGAATAGTACGACATTTCGATGCCCATTCCTTTGTAATGAATTATTCGATCAATTAGTCATTCGACCCACTTATTTCAAATAATATTCAAATATTAATGAGGGTACAAGGTACTTGGCGGGTCAACAACTTTTTAGGGTTGTATATTTCACGCGCCTTTTATTACAGAAGGTAGCTGAGCGTAGCCACTAGCCTCGCGCCATCTATTGATCGACGTTCGTGTCATAAGACAACAATGGATAACAATACGCATTCTCATTCGTACGAAGATGTTTCAAATGAATTAAAAACTCGCATTGAAATATTGAAAAAGGAATGTATGATAGGTATTTGGTTTTGATGCTGGCATTGAATCTCATTAAATTCAGTAGAGTCAATCACGTTACTGATAGCCACCGAAGCATGTGAAAATTACGATGTTATGAAATAGACACCAAAAATAACTCCAGTATTTATTTGTATAACGTAATAAGTACGTGCTGACTTAGAGCGCGTATATTTTGTTTGAAAATATTGATTTTTCTCGTCTTTAGCTGAAGATAAGTTGGAGAAAAAGATTTCCGAGGTATCTCGACTCGACAAAGACATTGGACAAACTGAACGCGAGTTATCGAAGTATAAATCGGAAACTGAGGCAATTCAAGAGGCGTGGAGAGACGGAGAGATCGAAATTGATAAATTGAAATGGATGCAGGAAAAGGCGTCTATTATCTTGGAATGTACCCGTAGAAAAAATGAGTTGGAATCAAAGACGATGGATATTATCAGGCGAAACCATTCGAATCTGACCACGTGTGCATTCAAGACTGTTCGGCAGGAAACTGCGAGAAAGATGATAAATAACGAGATAAACAATCTGGCCGATAGGAAGAAGGAACTCAAGAATAAACTACTACGATTGCAGAAAACGAAGACTGAGAATGAAGCTTGTTTGACTCAAGCTCGGACGGAGTTGATGGAAACAATAGTATATATTATATTATTCATTCAAATTTTATTCTTCTGTGACAAAAAAAATTCTTTTTATTATTACAGGCACGCGGCGAGACAGTCCTGCGACTTAAAAAGAAACTCAGAGATTCCGAGACCTCAAGATTGAGTGCAATCGCGAGATTAAATCATTTGAAAACATCGGAATTCTTGGATACAGAGAACTCGGATTTATCACAAATTCATACAAAAGTTAAATAAACATTTGAATTGAATGTAATCGTGAACAGTTAATTAAGGTCGGAAATAAAGTTAAGATAAGGAATTTAAAAAAAGAAAATACATCAATTAGTTGTAATAAAGAGAAAAACTGGACAGTAAAAACTTATTTCCGTGTGAATTAATACGTTTACACACGTTGGTCTTTTTTCTCTTTGCGAAATTATGATAATTACGATAGAAATTATAATTCACACGCAGAAAAATAAAATTTGACAAATTATTTGAATATAAATCTTTTTATTACTAACAATAATTATCTTTCATTCGTACATATTTACATTGAGAATCAGTCTCACTATTCTTTGCGGTTTTTACTGCCTTTCCTAATTGAATTTAGATGCGATAAAGACAGTTTCTGCGCAGTACATAACGAATCATTCGACGAAAACCTTTTATACAGTCTTTAGGAATAGAATTTCCACTAAACCGACAATTTCTATAATATGTCGTCATTGATCGAGAATCTCAAACGATTTTTCACTATTCACAATATTTGTAAAAAAATTTCCCGCATATATTGAAAGGCAGATGAATACGAATCAAGTTATCATTCGCCTTGAGTTACGGTAATTTCGAAATCTACAAACGGGACGATTTCTCGAAGAAAATTAACTTATCAGTCATTATTTTCAATCACAAAGTACGTAAACTTATAGACTTATGAACTTACGATGATTTGATTTTTTTACGTACACAAGTAGGTACCATATTCAGGCTTCGCTAATTTCTTAGTACGAGACAGACTTCTTCTAATCAGTGCATTTTTTTAATATCCCCTTCAAGCTGTCGAGCAGTTTTTTCAAATTCTGAACGAACACGTCTTTGTTGATTTAATAAACGATCTGCTTTTTCGTCGACGTTTTTAGCCGCTGCTCGACCCTTTGTTACTTCCTGTACCAGCTTCTGGTTCTCCGCTTCGATCTTGGTCACAAAATCTTCGAGTTTTTCTAAATTTTCTTTAATTTTTGCACCGTCCAGAGATCGCAGATGCTCCATAACGTTTCCGGGAGGTCTCCTGCGATTAATAAACCAAACATATTATTTCATTGTCTGATACAGTTATTCTGGATATAAAATACGTAACGTTTTTTTCCTTTTATAAATGTTGGATGAAAATTTACAACAAAAAAATAAATTCAAGTGCGTAGATCATATGGGAAATAAAATCTCACCATGCAATGTGATCCTCGGGAGTTTTGGATTCCTCGGACAGTCTTTTTAATATATTGAACTTTTCTATCAAGTTCTCCTGTACAATAAACTCATCCATACGAGCCTCTATATTCTTACACATCATGTCTACCATCGATCTATACAATTGTCGCGATATTTTCGGTTTTTTCTCCAAGATCGTCCAGCTATTCGCAAATTCCTCTTCACTGAAACAAAAAAGAAGAAAAGAATATACATCAATATGTACATTTTCAATCACAGAATGAAAATAACATTTCTCAGTCAACCTAAGTGCAAAAGGTGTCGTATTTCGTTCTTGGGTTTAAAATCTATAGTTTCTTGAATAAACTCGATGAATATTAAATGAAAATTTATCTAATGTACATGTACAGCAATAGTCATAGAATAAATATCGACTTAAATAACGGATCATAACTTTGAGATTGAACGTATTGATGAAACGTACTCTCAACGGTCAACAGTGTAACGTTTTTTAGCCTTCTCGATAAAAAAAATGAAAAGAATAAAAATAATTATAAACGATTATCGCTATATGTGTTTAGACTTGTCGTATTTCCGAGAAATGATTCATGGACACCAGAGTAAACCTAGGTGGTTGATGGTTGGTGCTTTGGTACAAGCGTGTTTGCGTGAGGAGAGCAAAGTGCACAGGTTGGGCGTTTTGTAACTTTAGATGGCTGGAATGCCTATCTGCTCTCTCGGCGCTCCACTAAACAAATTACATCATGCATCATTGCAGGCAGAGATTGGTCGCAGGTTCAACGGACAAAAGCAGATCAGCCACTTATATTCATTCTTCATCAACGGAATATGTTTTCAAACTATTGAATACGAGTCAAATTTGAATCTAAACTCTTTGAAAAGAAATCTCGTTTTTTTTTCATCTATATTTTATCATAGAATACAACTAAAAATTCATTTTTCATGTTTTTCCGTTCGTCGTATATGTGCATGTAACTACTATACATAGTTCGAAACTCTTTGAGGCCTTGACTCGTATCCTAGTGCAGAGATTATCCAATATTGGTAATCAAGCGGTACAATGTCAGTGCAGCATAGGCTAGCTACATACGAATAACGTAATTGAATAAATGCTAGAAGTGCCCACGTATTTGAAGAACGTAGCCGATGGAAACGCGCCAACCCATTATACCCACATTACGCGAGATACTGCGAGGCGAGTTGCGCAACGCCTGGGTCCATCGTACCTAACTAGTAGCAAGGTTCGCTGCTATCTCGTAGCCGACGATTTTTTTCTCATTCCCCGCGTTCTTTGCGACGATGACGATATTAACGGTCCAGACCGTTAACGTTGCGTTTTATTATCCTATGAACGAATGTGGCAGAGAATTTACTGTGGTATTCTGCAAGGGATAAGGATATACTATTCGTCCTTTTTTCGCTCTCGTTCTCTTTCGGTGTCGGAATAATGGTTAGAAGTCGATAAATTTTTTCGCTGAATATAAAAAGACGCTTCGAGCGATGTATTCCTTTACTCGACGCCCGACGCTCCGACCTTCGGATCACCGGGACCTTCGCTGGGTCAAAGACTAGCTAGACAACATATTTCCGCGATTTGATGCTCGCCTCCGTATAGTCCTTCGGTCAAACGACTATAAGCGCAAACTAGTTGCGCTCAGAACGGCGTAAACTATCAGAACTATTAAAGTATCGCTACTTCGTATGTATGGTATTTACCAACGTACCTACATCTCCGTCCGTTTAAACTTTGTAATCGGAAATTTTGCGAGGAGTATACCTATGCCTATGATACACGATTCCAAACTATGTATGTATGTATGTCGACATACAAGAATACTACACAGGCAAAGAACACGTACCGCGCTATCGTCTATGCTAGCCTTCGTCTATACATATACGTACCTATATGGTTAAAATATGTACTAGTTATCATCGTTCGCCATTACTATACTTCGGCTACGTACATATTATATGTATATAGTCTAGAGTCGCCTAATTGTGTACATTGAGTCAATTGACCGTAAACATTAATTACACGTGACAAAGGACAATCTCTACCGCAGCGATTACTTATAAGTAGAGCGACTTTTATAATAATACTTTTAAATACGTAATAAATGATATTTCTTTGTATACTTATATAAAATTGCGAAAATTTCTTTTTCCATCCCACGTTATTAATGTACCGAAAACAAGTCGAAAATAAAAATTATCGTCAAGCGATGACAGCGGCGGCAGGGAGCTTTGGTAAACGGCTCAAACGAAGCGTTAAAGAGTCGGTTAAGAGAGAAGAAAAAATAAAAAATTCTTAGTATACCTAGCGGTTTGAACTACTGCGTCGCATCTGACCTACTACACGCTACCACACACAACTACGAACGAACCCCGCCGAGCGCGTAATATTATCGCATGGGATCGAATTTTTCTTTGTCCCAAATGCGAACAAAGAACACCCGAGAGCCCGGAGGCTGGGGGTACGAACGAACCAACGAACCCGCTGGCTGGCCAACCAGTTTTTGAATTTCATGGAATAAGACTGGTCGAAAATTATACCAGCCGACTTATTACGGGCAATTAAACATAGTTTTATGATAATTATTGCCTGTCTTGAACGATTCTCTCTTCACTTATATCCGAGCATTGACTGCGGCGATGTTATAAGCCGCGCAGTCAGGCCGGGACGGGTGCAATCTGATTTTAAAATAACAAATTTGCACCAATCCTGACCGAACAGCACGTGCCTTTATCTTATTGCCGTGATTTCCATGGACACAATTATCTGAGAAGATTCATTATCTAGTTATAACTATTAATTAAAACTGGATCGCTTAGATATTAACCGCAAAGATTTGATTATCAGCATCGTTTCGAGAATTGATAAACTCCTTAGGGCCGCCGTTGTGCGTGACATGAAATGAGAACATTATGTGTACGAGAGTGGAGATTGTTTTACCTTAACTGTAAAGCTTTCTACTAGAAATATACAATTTAAGATTTGTAGTTTCAAAAAGTTAGCGGCACGAGTATGAAAAGTATTTATAAGAACTACTAACTATGATGGAATAAACACAAAAAGAAAAAGAAAAACAACTGAATTGCGATCGAAATAATGCATTGAGAAGAAAAATTATTTATGTTTTTGTATTTTTATATCGTACTCATAAAACGGTTTACGAAATAAGTATAACAAACGAAAATAAATAATAGTAATTGTAATGGCGAGAATTTAGGCAAAGCTTACATCTTGAAGATTCGAGAAAGAGTTACGAGTCACGACTATAAGGATGCGTCAACGTTGTAGGAAATTGTCGGCAACTGTTAGTTAATAAATAGACAGTTATTCCGTGAGTAGTCGGCCACGTGAACGGGTTACGATACATTAGTATGCAAGGCGCGGAGGCCAATGACATCGAGTGACACCATCCGCGATTCAAGATTCAAGATTCAAGAATCAAGAATCAAGATTCAAGATTCAAGATTTAAGATCTGAGATCCACGATCCACGATTAACGATTTCTCTCGAGTCACTGCTCGGTTCCCGATGATATTCTTAACGAATGAAGAAAAACTTGAGAAAAATAGTAAAACTTTCTTATATCTTCTTACCTCACAGACTCAGAGACGTCTCGGAATATTTTTCTAAGAGCAGCTCTGAAGAGCAATAAGTCCTTTGGACAATCTTCGATTGTGATCGGATTGTCTTCCGCCATTCCCCATGAATATTATGGCCAAAATCTAAACGAGAACTGACTGGAACGAACCGAACCCCATCAAACGCCGGCAGCGAATCCTTTGTTGACAACAAAAGCACGTTATAACGGTTCGCCGCCGGAACAGTTGCGGCGGCTTACAGCGACCTCTAGATCATTAAGTTCGCGGCCTGGTCGACCGAGGGCAGTCCGATGGCTGTTCACTCTATGGCGGAAGCAGCGAACGCAGCCTTTCGAGATTTGAATCGTGTGAAATATTCGACACGAGATTATTCGATAAGTTCGGCATATTCCGTTGAATATCTTGTCCCATGTTGATTTGGAATAAAAAATTAATTTGTTGGAGTTTAACGGACTCTCTTTTACATTATGTAGAATTGTTTATTCGATAGCATACGTAATTATACGATACACATACACACATTACATTACCCTGTAAGAGAGCGTCTACACATTTTCAACAACCTTTAGAAAACATTAGGTTGCTATATTTATAATAATAATAGTCAGGTTACGAAACTTAGTTAGTATAATTTATGTGAACAATTGCGAAGCTTGTGTTCCGATATGTTTGTGAGCGATTTTTCCAGCTCATTAAAAGATTAAAGAGAAAGCTACCGGTGCTCATGTTTTGAAACATTACAATAGAAGGAACATTTTGATTATGTTTCATCATCAATAAACAGACAAGGAGTACCCATACGTTTATCATTTATTTCCCCATCTCTCAGCAGCTCGGATATTTTTCACGTGCGTTGATAACGTGCCAAGCTCATTACCCGTATAATTATTCGGATGAAAATATACATTGGGTTTTAAAATATCGAGATGGGTAAGTCTCCCGTGCGGTGTTACCTCTACCCTCTTAAGACTCTTATTTTGTAATTTCAAACCGATAGAATTCGATCTAGAGATTCCAGTTGTTTGATGACCTTTTTTATTATGAAATATTCTGACCAAGTAGAAGTAAATAAGTTCTACCAAACTGATCACTGAGCCTCCCAGGCACAATCCGAAAATTCCGCCAAAAGATGCTAGAAAATTTTATACCTGTTAGATAATTAGATTTGTACTCTTTTGCAAGTTAATTTATTCCACGCGAGGTCGTAGTTTTCTGTGCTCATACGAGTCATGACTTACTCACCAAACAAACCATCCCACGTCAGCAGAACATCCTTACGATATTTGAGGCACGTGATATCTCGAAAGTAGACGTGCATCAGAGATAGATTTCGAATGTCCAAGCCGTAGCTGTAATAGTCTCTATCACTATGACATAATACAAATCGAAACATCAATGTCACAGCAGCCATGCACAAGCAATATTTTACATGCTAAGCAATAAGTTATCATATAGTCACCTCACTGGTCAGCAACTGCCTACTGAAGTTAACGCAGAGAAATATACGTGGATTATGCTGTCGACATGAGTGTAATTTATGTTGTTCTTTTATATAGTAAACTAATGTCACTTCAATCTCATAGCATGATAGAACGCGAAAAATCATATTGAGTATCGCTAGTTTGTAATGCAAAATAATCACCTATGCGTGAAATCTTAGATCGTTTTTGTGCATGCGCACATGCAGATACATGGTACCAGGTAATCTGAGTTGGATTGCTGCCCATTAGATCCATCGATATAAAGACAGTGGCAGCAGAAACGTGATTATGCTCATTAGAAATGTCCCCTAAGAGCAATGATATATGGAACCACGCACAATGATACAGACATGCTATGCCCGCTCGCATTCAGTTTTGTAATAAGATAACAATTAATAATAACTAATATTAATGGTTGGGACTTGTTTTGGAACTAATGCGATATGCTCTTTCCATTTCGGAAGATCATATATCCACCCTACTCGATCTCAATATTGTATCTTTTATTTCTTATCTTGTAAAACTGTCGAAGCTAATCAGTCTTATGAATTTGATCTCTCGCAAAAATAACTATAATTGGGTTTTTGGGTGACTAACAACATTATTTAGTATACAGAGGTATATTAAGTAACTTACAGCATCGGTGAGTCGTATTCAATCTGCTTTATATTAGCAGTCTGTGTAACGAAGGAATACCATTTATCATTGCACTGCGGTAGGCAGTTACACTGTGCTTCTTCCACTGTCTTGTTTTCAGCTTCCATATCTATCGGAGTTTGCAAGCTCGAAAGAATCCCTAAAGGTGGTAAAATTAAAATAGTGAAATTCCAGAAGAAACAAATTAAAATCCATTCACAAAGAAAGAAGACTTGTTCATTCAATCGAACGTATTCAGTCGAGAGAATCAATTCTATGAAAGTATTCCTCTTCGATTCGAATACAGTATCTCCATATGACAATCTTTTGAATCAAGCTCTATCCAAATAAATTTCACTCGGTTCGGACTGTTAAAAAAATCCTTGATCTGTGTGTGCAGTTTTTCAAAACGAATAATCACTATAGGGAAAAATCTTCACTCATTAACGATGGTGTTATTAAATTAATGATAAATGATTCTTACGTCTGTAAGCTCGCATACAATTGATGTCCGTCAATTCGCAGATCCGGGCGTCCGGATCTGTATGTCAAGTGAATAATGTGAAAATTACACCAAGGTAGCAAAGTCATTGTAGTAACATTTCCGAAATTCAAGTAGTTGCAAAATCGAAGTAAAATCTTTGTATATTAACAGACTCGCAAAGGTAAAATTTCTAGTTAATAATGCGTCAAGTAAAACGTGCAGGCATAATTGATCAGCTTACATAGCGTTGGATAGTAGAATGGTACGCAGTTGCATAAGCTCCTTACGTGTTCAATTCTGCATTCAGTGACGCATGTCTGATAACTGTATTGCTCAGTCGACCCCAAAGGGGCCTATCCATTCATGTAACATAACAACGGATATTTATTGCTACTGATACTATAAATTACACTCTATGACTGAGAGGATGGATCGAGAAGGACGCCTTGGGAGAAAAAGCACAGTTTCTGAAATTAGCCGTTCAGATGCATTTGAGATAGCAATCTGAATTAGTAATGATTGCAGGGAAAGAAAAGATATACGTATACTTATATGTGAAATACGCTGGCACCTCATTTTCGAACCAGCACTGACGTTGGTCAATAGTTAGCGAACGAACGCTTTCGGTACTTTCTATGATAGTCCCAGTTATTACAACGTCAACTTCAATTCCTGGTTCTGCCAAGGCTGTGAGCAGAGAAATTTCTGGATAGTCATCCGGGTCATGAATCAATATCGAAGCTCCAACGTAAGGACGGGTCGCACCACCGTACAAATGTTCTTCTAAGTCAAAGACCACCGTTAATCCAACGTCCCTACCAGACCCTGTGACCATCTAAGAGACAATTTAGTTGGAATTTTATATCGACGCTAAAATATAACGATACCGTAGAATAATTAGTTACGCAATTCAAACAGTACTTACTTGAGTCTCATCAACTCCGGGAACCCATTCCGACGATTTTGTGGAAGTGGTGCTGCTTGTAGTCGCGTGTTCGTGTGGCCTGTAACAGATATTGGGATTCAAACGCTTGCATATCAGAAGTCTGTCGGAAGAGCATAAGTCGCCTACGAAATATCGGTGCTGACGTTGCAATAGAAAATTATAAGAGCAACTTTATAATTCTCAAAGTCTACTTTGTCGATGTGATAGTTTTGCTCATATTTAAGGTCAAGGAAAATCTATGTTTCTACAAAATTCCAAATTTTCCAGCACGCTATGAACACATACCCAAGCTCATCCCACGATACTAGGTTTTTTCTGAAAAAGTTTCCAAATTGCGGTATGCAATGATTATATCGCCAGAACTTTATTAAAATTACTCGCTAATTGACTAGAATTAAAATGAAATGAGAATGAGTCCCTAAAAGTATTATGCCACGAAGAGTAATTGCTGGACAATTATCATCGTTTCTTCGAGTACCTAATCCGGTCGAAAAAAAAACAGTGACATATTCGATGGAGTTTACTATTCCGAAATGATTTAGGTCATTTAGTTTTCCACAAAGAAATTGATGTCATTTCGCGGGCTCACCAAACGTACAGGATAGGTATGTACATGAATAGATATAAAGGAATGTTAACCCGAACCTTGCTGAAGATTTGCAAAGGCGCGTAATGAGTGGTCTAATTTCCGTTACAACGGCCAAACTGTATTTAAAATGTATTTGCATCCGCTTTTTGACCGAGTTTGCCTTCTAATTTTTCCTTCAAACTCCTCCGTCACTTCACTTCTTTCTTTATACATCGAATATACAAACGGTATTACAGACGTGAAAGCGAGGATTAACGTAATTTGCAGGTCGATTTTTCCCGCAATTAAATCAAATGCGGTACTTACACTTTAAGATCGTTTATCAACGCGTGGTAATTGAAGGCACAGCAGAAGCCTTCGACTGATTTAATCGTCTGGAACATCTTTGAACAATTGTACAATTGACCCAGCCACGCGCACCTTGTCAAGAGCTTGTCACACGGCTGCATCAACTATACGAAAGTATGATTTTATTTCTCACGTCACCAAATTATGAGACCATTAGTTTAACGAAAATATGAAATTCAATCTAAAACTCGACTTTTAAGTTTCTCATTTTCTACGCAGTAATGACGAGCGATATTAATTTTACGTCGTAACTTGCCAGTTGCATTAGATCTTCCACGGTATATCCTAAGGAAGCCAAAGCTCGCATACCTGGAGCTACGTCGACGCTTATATATTCTGGTCGAACTAACTTCGGTAGGGATGTAAAGAAGTTTTTGATCTCCGTGTCGTTTAATCCGAACTCTTTGCTTTTTCATATGTGAGGATCGACAGGGTTATTAATTTCTAAATAGATACTGCGTATATACGAATAAGGTTTGAAACTTACAAATGCTCTTTAATCTTGTAAGCTTTCGGGTCATAGATTTTGTTAAAATTGCAAATAGTGACCGCTGGAAAATCCAGTTCCCATATGGGATGCGTAGTCGTCTCTATCGTGGTGACCGTCGGAGTTTGTTGGAAACGTTGCCAAACTAGAGACATCAGGATTACACAGATCACGATTCCCAATGCGCAAATCTGTAAGGTATAATTCAAAAGCCAATACACAAATCTACTCACATCCGTTCTATTTCCACCGTACAAAAAATATTCGCGAAACAATCTATTGCTGAGTTTATATTATAATCTACTTGAATAGAAAGATGCTCGTTTCATTCGTACCAGAGTCCATACGAGTCGCTCGATTGATGTAGATTCTGGGGAAGTAATGTACTTAAAACCGTGGAGGCTGGTATCGTAACAATATTGCCTAGTTTCCTGTCGAATTGCTGCAAGTGCTCGGCGAAGGCGAATCCTTGGAAAAGATCGGGGTCGTCGCGAAGCTGATAAAAATCACGGAAAGAAATCAAAGACAAAATTTTCTTCAAATGTTTCTTATACCATTAGTTCTTCAAATTACAAAATCTTTGTCAAGCATTTCAGCTATAAATTCACAAGTGCTGTATTAACCGTAACAGCTTGTCCTGCAATTATAGACTAGATTGAAACTCTGAGAGTATAACATTACGCAATGCCAAGTGACTGAGATATAATTTCATTTAACTTTATTTTACGACTAGGAGATAAAGTTGTTTGTGGAAGAACCGAAGTTCTCGGTACTCACCGTTTTGTTTAAACCAACCATGTTGATTGCTGGTTGCACCTGGCCCCATTTTAAGATAATTCTCACAATTACATGTGGCTCTTGATGGTAAGAATTACTCAGGACCTGCAGGGGTGACGAGGAATTATTTTTAGGCATTCTTTCCCAATGGAAAATTCTCCCTATATAATAATCCCGAAACATTCACCATCTTTACAAACCACTTAATAAATGTACCGTTTCACGCTACGCTTTTTCCCCCGTCTCCATTAAAATGAATCATAAACAGACTTTTATTTTACATAATATATTTAACAGTATTCGACACAAATATTTTTACACGTACTACCTCAGGTCTTAATTTTAGATCAGTAAGAATCTCTAACTAGACTTTTTGAGTCGTACGGAGTCAGTCATGTATTGTGATCAACTGATCAGTAGGAAGTCACCTGTGGAACGTTTAACTGTTCTTATGATTCTCGCGTGCATCTAATCGGATATCCGTCAGACACGTGTCTCAGACAGGTATTGGTGTGACTCCAATTATCGTGACAACGTGGCTCACGCAATTCGTAAGACAAATAAACAAATTCCTCATTTTTAGATGGGCACTTGATAGAATAATTAATTAGATTTTAGAAGACGTCAGTGTTGTGTTAACAAGGGCTTTTAATTGATCGATCCCATTTTTATATCCTTACATTAATTGACCAGTCATCCATCTTGGTAAATTGGACTTTCGATAGCTCTTCGAGTCACGCATTCTGATCTTTTCCCCTTTACCTTTTCGTTTACTTGTCTTTTTCTATTGAGAGGCGAAACCTGCCCTGCGAACTATAGGCATGATAGTGAATTGTCACAAAACTTTTGTATACCGTTCGTCACAATGGAAAGGTAAGCTTCAAGAAACCGAAAATACCCATAGACAGAACAGAACCCCATTTTTTTATGATTGTTTCTTTCTGTTTCTAAACTCAAACAAATCAGAAAATATGTATAAAAGATTATCAAATGGAACATCAAGGTGTGAGATAATCGGCTCGCTAAGATCATTCACGGTAAAATGTTGCTAGAACAATTTCAACGTACTTTTATCGTGGTGCCCAATAGAAATATACATAATAGGTCAGTTTTTTGATTCAAAATTACTTGAAAATGAAAAAATGATCATCCTGCAAATGACGGAAGAATTAGACCTCTCATCTAATTGTTAGATGACAATATAGTTGAAAATACTGTGGCTAGTAAAGGATATAATGACATTACCTGTTCACGTCTATGCAGTCCAGTTCTGATCTTTCGAGGTCCGTCGATGGAAGTGGCGTTCACCTTCCGAGGCACGGAGAGTGAATTGGTAGATTAGACCATTGGACACTAGATCTCATGACAAATTCAGAACGCGTAATTTGATGGATGGCAATTGAGTTGATACGAAATTAATATATATGCCTGTTAAAATATGTATACGACGGAATATGGGTCTGCCTATTTCATTGGTTCAATTTTAACAAACTTTTCAATATTTAGTTGAAAAGTGATTACTGGGATTGGAACGCCTGAAACATTGACAGGACTTAAAATCTTCTCAATTTCTGTGTTAGTGGAAGGGCTGCGCATATTCGCAGAAATTAGCATCAGCTAAGGAAGTAATCAGATCAAATTTGGCAAAATAAAATTGGGAGTCTACCACGTGTAGGTACCTACGTCGATTCAGAATTCCAGAAATCGATAAACGATAATGAGGAGAAAATAGAAAGCCCGTAAATCCAAAAATGAAACCCTGATGCAGTATTCCATCGATTATACATAAACGTCAACATACCTATATTGTCTGAAAGCAGTGGTAACGCACATTTTTCTTTCTTGATAGCGCGTGTCCAGTAATGCTCTGAAAATACGGAATGCGTGTACCGATACATCAGATAAACGGGTACTCTATAATTCACTCAGAAAGTACAACATGCGATATTTATTCATCGACTTTTTACTCACATTTTTCAGTACGTTATCGAAGAAGGGACGCATGAAACCCATATTGAGGACCCTTATTTATTTTCGATTATAATTTCGGATAAACAATTAAATAGTTTTTATTGATCTGCTGAAATAAAAAATGTCGGAAGTGTAGTCACGTGTGGTTTCGTTCCCTTGTTCCTCGATCATTTCATGAGGTAACACACATGATGAATTTCTGCATTTCACTTCTGCAACTATATAGATGTATTCTGAGGCAACTAATTGTGAGAATTTACCGATGAAGAATTTACTGCGGATACGTGTGTAATATATCAGGTACATACATTCAAAATTACGCTGGTGTGAGATAATTGGAACAATCAGTAATGGATCACCGAAACGATGTAGAAACATTAGCCCGAAGCACTCAATCACTACTCTGAAAAATCCATTGTTCGAGATAAAGTTACGTGTAATAGATAATATGAGCTTTTGACCTACACATGCCCGTTTTTTTTAATTAATCGCGAATCGGTAGCATGAAAAGTATTCGAGATCCAAAGCTGTGAAACATCGATGTTACTTGAACTCGATGTTAACTTACTATGAGCTGATGTACTCAGTTCAAAAGGCTGAGACTAGAATAAAATCGGAATGTCTTGTAGTGCAGAATCCTGGGAAGCGAGCTCTGCCTGTGCACCCAATTACATCACTGTAACATCAATTTAATATAGAGCATAGATAAATAACGCTCCCAGAATAACAATATTGACCATGTCAACAGACTGCACTCGGTTTCAATGTTCAAAGGATCGAGAAGCCTTTTTTTACCCTATTTTCGTCATCCCTAACTAATTTAAAACCCACATAAAAATTCCTTTGCTCCGTTTTTTTTTTTCCATTTACTTGTACTAATATAGACGTATTGATTAAAAATCACCAATTAAACTACGAATAGAACTCAGATAGTTGCCAAATAACTTCATTTGTTCTGCTTCAATTGCTAGTTGTAGCTTACATAATTACTAGTAATTAAAATAATGGCTAACGTCGGAGCGTCGTCGCCTCATCGGTATATATTACTGATGAAAGTGCCGAGCCCTAACCAAGCGTTACTACTTATTAGACGGCTGAGCACGCTGGCTAACTCTACTGGAATATCTGGCAAGTGATGATCTACAAGTTGGGCGACCGAAGACGGCCGGGCTGACTATAGACGGAGTAACTCTACTGCGGGCACTCGTGCGATCAGTCGACAAAGGAAGCAGCTAACGTTCGATTTCCTAATTATAATTACATAGCTAGTAGGTATATGATATAAGGACAACAATTTGTAGGAGCGCGAAGAGGATGTTTAACTTCATTTTTAGCCAATATGTATATCGAAATGAATATTTGTTCGTAGTCTCAAGTTATGAGGCGGCAGTAGAAGCAGTGACACGAGGAAAAATCGAGGAATAGTCAACGAAGCGAAATATCACCTCGGCTTATTTCCTGTATTTTATACGTCGTCGAAATCACTACAGCGAGCTTTTGCTCACCTCTAGAATTCCAAAGATTGTGTCGTGATTTATCGCGGATATCGAAAAGTCAACGCTTTAGAATTAGGGGAGACCAGGGAAAAATGGGCATCCTAAAGAAATTAGACAAGGATAATGACTGTCCCTTGCTCTTTTTGTTTTTAAATTGAAAGGAACGCCGATATTCAGTTTTACAGGATACTGAAAAAATAAAATCTCCCCCCAAAATGAACCCATTGTCATTTTAATTTCGCTATCGAACATAATGGTTTGTTCACCGAAATTTTTCAGGTGCACATTTTGCCCTGGTCTCCTCTGTTTCCAAAATTTCATGCTTCAGCAGATCGGAACGATCGATGTTGATGAATTCACACACGTTTCGTGTCACTCGAATTTCTTTATTCACGTATTCATTCATCATTTAAACCCGACAGGTAGGCTCATAATAGGGGGCTCATGATAGCTGGACTCACGGTACAGCGAACAGAAGTAATCCAATAATTGGTAATACCCTGTCGATTATACAACAGAAACGATATGTATGGCAGGGACCACCGAATTCCAGAAATCTAAAACTGATCGAGGTTATAGAGATAATTTTAGTAGCTCAAAAATTTCTGGTCGTTAATTCACCTGACTCTAGTCTCGTGGGAAATTTTCCGAGGTAACCGATCGTTATCTATAGCATCTCGCTGATCCTTTATTAAACAGTTCATGTCCAGTAGAAAATCGATTTGCGAGATGAAGGTAAAAAGGACTTTCAAATGTTATCTACCGATTACCGTATATTATTCGGCAATGTTATTTTTGGTCATTAGTTCAATGATAATAACTATACACTGGAATGCAAAATTTAATTAATGGATTTTAACATACAATGGAGTATCTTATCAGTTGGCAAGAACGACTATCAGTTTGACCAGCTATTCGATTCTCAGGCTTAGACGGCAAAGTAGTTCATTCGAGATCCGCTTGTTTAGTTACTTTTGAATCCATCGAATCTTTATGGTCATTCCTTACCGAGAGTGTTCCGGAAACTATAGACCGAATTGGGAATCAATATGACTTGACACCAATTACCGAATCTTCAAATACCGACGCACATTTTTGCGAAAACAAGAGATGATTGCTATCGCAAAAGGTAAGATAATCAATCGAGAAAATACTATTAGTGAAAATCTATCACCAGTAATTAACAGCAAAATGTGTTGAATATAAACGACAATCTCGTGCACTTATACGCGGAACCGCAGGCTATCGCTCGATTCTAGTACTAGTACATTAAAGCTAAACAAAAGAATTTAGTTTATGATGTAATGAAGTATCTAGATAATTAATTGCTTCAAATATTCACGATGATGTTTAGATTTTGTAAATTTTGTAAAATAAAACTAAATTTAAGACGACCATGTAGGTGATATCTTGAGAAGGGATAAGAGAGAAAAGCGCTAAACAGCGAAGAATATTTCACAAAATCAGATGGGTAAAACAATGAAGCAGAACTCAAACATGCGAGCATGAATAATCCGATTACACCATCCCAAGCAACTTCAATACGATTGGAATAAATTTGAATCGATTTCAGCCGGCCCCAAGGGACCCAAAGAAAATCATACTAATTCGAGTCGATACGGACGACTGAATAAACAGTGATGAAGACATATTAAGCACATATCAAAGGCAGCGTTACGTTTTGTGTGTTCTCTCGCGTCCAGAATGGTCCAGGGTGGATCTAAATTACGCTTGCGCGGTTCGCCGCGATGTTGGAGCTGGAAGTAGCGCGGGGAATCTGCTTTCCGTCGATCGAGGACATCTAGATAGACGGGCATACTCTTCCGAAACCTGTGACATAGAACACCCTGCAGCCAGGATCCTCTCTTTCTCTCTCTCTCCCAGTTTCGTTCTCCACTTCTCCTCCTCTCCTTAATTGGATGGCTCAGTAAATGTTTATACTTGTTATGTAAAAATATACAAAAGAACCGCCAACGTCTTTTTTCGTTTCGTGGTATTCGTGCGATCTTGACATTGGACAACTCCACAGCCTTGTGGTAATTAGACCTCGTCGTGGAGCCATCGATATAGCAGGTGAGTCGTGCCAACTTGTTGAATCATCAACTGAAGTATTTGAATTCGGTTTTAAACCACGGGTTGAGGGTGGGGTGAAAACCTTATCATCAGACTCGTAATTGATATTGATGTAAAATTCTGTTTCTTCATTTCGAAACTTTATAATACGAGTTTTCAACAGTAAATTTCTGCACGCAGAGTTCCAAGGTATAAAGTTACTGCCAAACGAGGCCAATCGAGAAAAAAAAACTCTAAACTTTTTGAAGTTGAAAGAAAAAAATTCAACTGTGGTTATTTTCTCGTTCATTTTACTTTAATAGAGTGTCGTCGTACCTTTTCATATCATGCATCTTCTTACACAAAAATTCAAGTGTTATGTCCTTATATTTTATTGTACATCGCCAAATATAATCCACGTATCTTTTTTTACATGTACATACACACACCTGTAGAAGCTTTTTTCGATAAACGATTAAATCGGTATAGCAGGTCCATCTCCGTCAGATATCGCGTTCAAATTACCAATTAAAAATGCATTCTGTAAATATGTTTTATTGTTAATTAAAATGTAAATACTCCCCGATGAAAGCCTCTATTCCGTCATCTGCAGGGTGACGATTAAAATGAAAACCAATTACGTGTCAATACTAATTTTATCGAAAAATATGCGGAAAAATTTGCATAGTAACCTAGGTTTAAACTTTTTTCATCTGGCAAACAATATTTGGACCAGTCGAATGAATTTATTTCAATGAAGTGAACTGAAACGTTTTCATATCGCTCGCAAAAATTTTGATGGAGATTGAAAAAGTTTACCTCTTTCAGTGATTCAGTCGCGAGGTTATTAAAGTGATTAAAAAATTATAATTAAATTTCAATCCGATTAGACGGAGTAAACAAAGGCCTGACCGTCGTACGGAGTACCGACATAGTAGTATATGTATACATGTATGTAGCAGTAAAGTGAATACACAAGTGTGCTCCGTAACTTTTTTACTCAGGCAAGATCACTTTCGTAACTCAATTTATTTCGAAAGCTTTTTATTCAAGTACCACAAGGATGTCTTAAGGATAACTTCATGATGAGAAACGAGATTAAAGTAGCTTACCATGGCCACATTGTAAGACGGTACTCGTGTACCTCGTGTAAAGCATAACAAGCCAATTACTGACGTTTGCGTTATGGAAATCTGTTGTACCATTGCGACAACTAGGTATAGCTCAAAGAGCGAGAAAGTGTTCTTATTACGCTCTGTTGAGAGCTGTAGGGCAAGGGCGACATCAAATGATTTAAAAAAAGCACTCAATACCACCAGAAATTTACACGTGTACGTTGCATGGATAGAAATATTGATTGCACGACTAGGTCTACAGCAAAAAAATTATATTGGTATTGAATTTCGATTCAGAATTTCGCGATATGAGGGAAAGTAATACTGCGATATGGTTAGCTACTTTCAGAAAAGTAATTATTGAGATCTATCAATCTCCGAGAGTAGGCTACGGAAGTAAGTGTCAGCGTAAGTGTCAGCGTGCCTGACAGTCGGAAAGTCAAGGTCTGGTTAGGTGAAATGCGAAGTTCCTGTTAGAAAGGAAACAGGATGAAAAGAATGACGGGAAAAAAGGGAAAATAAAGTACCTACCACAGTTTCATGTTATTCACCGTCGTACAAGATTGTTGTACAGAAATGATGAATACGTATGTGGAAATATCAGAATGTATAATGCATTTGCACAAGCTGGCTTCCTCCATCAAAGTCTCTGCACTACATATATCGTAACAATTGCTTTGTGCTGATTCCTCCGCTTCAAAATCGAGTCGGCTTCGTCAGTAACAAACGCAATCATTTTTCCGTAACTGGTTATTACAAATTGATTACATGCAATAAAATATTGACCAATTTACTTATCGTAGGCTCGGCATTAGATTCAGTGTCATGACGTCGCTTCATCGATCCTTCCGTCTATGAAATAAATTTCACGGTTCCAATTCAATTTTGAACGTCTGATGATTTTTATTTTTCTATGAAGATGGATATAACGTATGTCAAAATGTTTTCATTGAGATCAAAGCAACCCCGGCTTCTTTTGCTTTTTATAATCAGCGATACGGTTTTCGACGATAACAAATTTATTTCGTTCAGGGGGAACCTTTGATCGAATGAATCTCATCGGAGGTAAAAACGAGGCGGTTATCTTAGCCATTGAAATACGAACGATCTTTCACTTTTCAATAACTGATAACAGTATAATAAGCTGGTGGCGATTTCGACTGAAAAAATCCTCCTTCAATGCTTTTGCAATATTAAAAAACAAACTAATTGCAGTCAGAAAAATCTAAACATAAAAAAGAAAGCACACAGAAATCAGCGTGCGATAAAAGAAATAAGAAATTCATGCACTGTAGTATTTCCGGGCTTTTTTGTGTTATATTCCTCATCCGTGTACATAAGTACCTATAAATGAGGAAAGGTCTCAATCAATCTAGTCGAGTCAGTGTGCATCACTGTGAGTCACACACTGACTCGACTAAATTGATTGAGACCTCTCCTCATTTCTACAAAGTTCGAGTGATACGATCACAATGTACATACATGTAAGTATACCTATAATTATGTCTTCACTTATTCCTTCGTCCCATTTTCCAATATCTTTGAATCTGCACCGATCTACAGCATTTTTTTGAATAATCGACAACGTTGAAAATTCGTACACGTTTTTGTTGCCAATACACGTGTAACCCTCCACCTGTCATCGCAAGAGGAAACGATTTTTGTAACACTGCGTGAGAAGCAATATGTAGGCATACATTCAGCTTGATTTTCTTGTCACAGATTCACTGTGTCAAAAATATTTATTTACAACTTTCAACGAATTATTTCAATCCCAGTTTTCTACCGTTATTTTCTTTCAAATATAAATCTTCACAAGTCCCTATTGAAAGGGCGCGTAATGGTCCGCAAATTTGTAATTCGGTTAAGCGTGCCTGAAAAAAATCACACATACAGCAAGAATTTATTTGCAGCACAATTTGCAGTAACGTCAATCTTCTTTCAGGATTTCCTCATCCAATATTTTCGAAATAAAAATCGAACGAGATACGCCAGTATTGCTATTCTACCTACGCGAACATCAACTCTTTCGAGTCGGCTTAAGTTTTTTTTCAACCAATTTAAATAAAAAGATTTATCTTGGTACTCTGTACGTATTCTTGAAAAAAATATTCGATTAATACGGGGGAAGTTTAATTGGCGATGGCAAATGCATATACGTATGCATTTGCATGTACGTAATTTCTATAGCCGTAGTAAGTGAGCAATGCTTCCACCAAATAGCTTGCGAATTATTCCAGCGAAGGAATAAGCAGCTCGGATCATTGAATCGAAAAACAAGGGATAAATCTCTCGACTTCCCCAGCCAATTAAAAGACGGCATAAAAAGTGGCAGCAGGCGACGACTGTTATACACTTCGTGTTAACAGGATTTCCTGGCTGCACGCTCCTCTTGACATGAAATCTCGGCAAAGCCTCGTCTCGGTAGAAAAATTGCGAAAGAAAAGGTGGAAAAATTCTGCCTGTCACTTAAAATAACGCAGTGGGCTTTCCTTGCTGTTTTATCGTGCTTGAGACCCGTCTTGGGGTCCGGACGAGTTATTATCGTGGTCAAGGTTTACTGACAGAAAATAATTCCGGATCTCACTCAGGTTCCGTGATAAAAAAGATGGGAGTTAACTCAAAGCTCGAAAATATATCGAAAATCAATCGCAACTTTGGCTAAATCTCGAATCAATTGAATTCAATGAATGATTACAGATCATCTGCATCATTGGTATTTTTTTTTCCTTCAATTTAATGAATCAACGAAGCAACAAGACTATAAATTTATGTTATTTGATGCGTATATTTTATGGGAGCTGTATGGATGATCGAGAATTTTCCGGGTCGATTATTACAACAGCACCCTTTTTATCCTCGCAGGGTTTTTAGGGGCGTGAGATTTTCATGGATAAGGGATTTAGTCGGGTTTGAAAATCCTGAATTTTTTTTCTCTGTTTGGCCAAACTTTAAGATGTAATCCCTGTAAGTATACTAGCATGGCCTAGAATAAAATGTTATTCCGATAAGAAATTATTTGCATCGTCGTGATAAAATTTCCGAAATTATCACACAGCATGAGTATTTGAGTCCTATAATCGTTGAAACCGTGTAGAAATTTCTCTGGCTGAACGAAAAGCTTCGCTTCAATGCCTATTAGTCTTTTTCAAAACTATTTCCCAAAAAAAAAATTTTTATTTTGCATAGTTAGGTGAAAATTCATACTGGAAAAATGCAAAGAGTTGATTATTTCGCTTACGTATAGCTGCCACCACATTTATTACCCTCGATCTAGGGCTTGGCTGCTCCCCTTGAATTACCTTAGAGTTTCAACACTTGGCCACGTAAAAAAGTACGAGTTCTCCCTCGGAAGTTTCTTCCCCAAGGAATGTACCCCAGCCCTGAAAGACCCTTGTCTTTTTTTTCAAGTCTTGTAAGAAAACTAATCACAGTGCTCGCGTAATTGTAGAATAGTTTTCAGGGTCTCCTTTAGTGCTACATAAATAGTAAATTGTCTATTTCTCAGATACCTTCGCTTCAATGTCTGCCAAAAATAATTCATAAAATTAGTTTCCCTTTCAGAATGAGTGAATCAGATCAAGATGAATTCATTTTCGACCAGAAAGAACGGTGTGATGATCTGATGCGTCAAAATATCGGTAAGTCTAACCATTCCGCATTATTAGAATACATAGACATTCATTTAAATACATGCAATGGCTACTCATCAATCATCAACCCCATAAGAATACACTACTAATTACTCATAATTATCAGAGTCTGCGAGTATTAACGAAGGATTAATAATAAATTAATTAGCATAGGTATAAACCGAGAAAGACACATGTGAATTCTACTGGTTAATGTTTGTTGACTAGACAGATTTTTTCTGCGGGAAATAATTTGATGAAGGACCGATTTAAACCAGTCAAGCGTGACCCTTAGGTTCACCCCCATTTCTCAATCTGGTTATTAGATTTCACCGTTGAATATGAAAACAAGAATTTAGTGAAGAAATTCGGTGACACGCGCGACTTTCTGTTGCTCGATTACCCTGCACGCCCGCAGAAAATGTGCGGCTTCAGATTTGCGCGATTTCGACATCACTTTCTTGACAGCGTCCCCCATCCGCGTATGAAATTTCTTTCATTTCCGTTCCACGTCATCGGGAAACGAGGATTTCAAACTTTTTCAGATCAACGTTACCCCAGAGCCATCGACGGTCTACCTAATTCGAGTTTGCCAATAATCTGGCAAAGATATTCTCGATTTCACTTTAACGTAGGTCCTTTGAAGAGCTCGATCCTAGACCCCCGCTCTTTCCTAAATGGGTTTACGGAGTTACTCATTCTTACAGCTTCAGCTGGCTGATAATAAGATAAATTTTCCGCTCGGACCAGAAACCAGGGGTAATTAAAGGAAAGGTTGGGCTGAGTAAGGGAAGAAGACGAAAAGCAATAAATAAATAATAAAGTTATAAATTCTGAGAAAATGTATTTAACATGTGTGATACATTGGTAGAATTTCTAGGCGCATAGAGAATCAGCTCATAAAGTTTCTTGAATCAATTGATACGCAAAAGCGTAACCGGAGAAATAACCAAACGAAAATTTCGCCAGTTAAATGGTGAACGAAAAATGTTTTCCGAGGGTGCGTGAATACCGGAGGGTGAGGCGTCAAGTAATTGGTGGAAAGAGCCAATCGCAGGAAAGTTTCAAACAGATAATCCCGAAAAAACAAAATTGTTTACCTTATTTCTGCTCTTCGTTAAACTTGATGAATAAAATTAAATTTTTATACGAAATTTGGAAAAAAAATTAAAAATGAATCTACTACAGCTCTGGCGATCATCTCCTGAAACTCTCTCTGTTGGACCCTCGTTATTTCGAAGATAAAATTGAATTTCTCAGACTCGTTCGGCCGATCAAAGTGAAGAAGACGAGGTCCCTTAACTCAGTTGACGGCACAGCAATTACTTACCCAAGCTTCCTAAGCAATTTGTCGGTCAATCCAACAGTCCTGTTGCGCTTCTTTTATTGAATTAGTATTAAGTTACTCGTACATATTGCATCATATATAGATCATAACATTTCGATACCGTCTATTCAAATTATATTTCGAAACATATCTAAATCTCGAGCTTTCATAGTGCCATTCAATTCTGGTTCTTCTTATTGCAGCAGTGGATAGCAGCAACAGTTGGTTGTTGTTGGTTTAATGACTGGTTTTCGTTCTTTCGGTGATACTGTCCTAGAGTAGAATCAATAATGAACAATGAACCAATAGTTCTCGTCGATACACACTTGTCTATATCACACGACGTTAGATTCTTTCATTCTATTAGATCGATTCGTGATACTATAACAGACCGACACCGGCACACCTTAATAGTCCTAAACGGGCAATTACTGGACGTCACGAACAAAGAGGGGTATTCGATTTACGATGAACTTCCGGAATCTAATCAGATTAAGTGTCAAGATTAGGTCTATGTATAGATTTTATCGGACAGCACTTGAGTGTCATTTGCTTTCAAGAATATTCCGTCATAATTGGAAACCAAATAAAGAACTCAGTGGTATGAATTATTAATGCAAAGGTCTTCTTTTGAGTGTGTAGTCGTAGAAAAATATATACCTAAATATCTTTTTTTCTGCTTTTAGAACGTGAAGTCTTTGGCAAAACCTTTTGCCCTGTTATTTTTGACGGTCTTCTTTGCTGGCCTCGTACCGTGGCTTCGTCCACAGCCACTGCACCATGCCCGCCAGCTTCCGTCCTTGGATACAATAATACGATAAATGCCATTGCCACAAAGCTCTGCCTCGAAACTGGAGAATGGTATACGAATGATAAAAAAGTCACCTGGAGCAATTATACACTCTGCACTACAGCCCGCTATCGCGATTCCACCGCTGTCACAAATCTTGACCTGGAGCTTTCTAATTACGATGGAACTGGAAATTCTACGCTTTTCAAGGCAGGCTTCTCCATGAACACACACACGATACGAACATCGTATATCTTGTGATGATTTGTTTTTGCAGAGAGTTTCTATCGTTAAGAGAAAAATCCTCACATAGCTACTTAGATTGAGTTTCGACTTGTGTTACAGATGAGAGGAATTCGAAATTCCTTCTTTTTTTTAAGTCGATAACATAGCATCGAATTCTTGCCATAGGCAATTTTTCTTCAAGATAAATCGGGTTAAACTCTTAAAGATCGCTTGGCAGCTAGGAATTGATCTGAAGATTGCGAAGTGTGCCAAAAAGACTTTGATCCTATTATATACTTAGAGATTTATATTCTTATACTTTATTGAATTTTTCACGATTATAGTCTTCGGTAAAACCGTACCTACCGATTATTCGTCGATTTTTCTTCATTGCTGAAATTTTTTCTAGACAAATCTCACCGAACTCCTTCCATCATGCCGATCGCATTAAATCTATCAATCCGAGATTCAGTCTCCATTCAGTAATTCCAATAATTAATTTCGACACCTTGGCCGCGGCCAAAAAGTTCAATTACCATTATTTATTTGCAGAAATGGTTGCCGATCATCAAGACCGTTTCACAGGTAGGATACGCATCATCCTTCACAACACTTGTCATCGCCTTTGTCATATTCTCGTTAATCAGGTAGGTCAAATCGCTAATCAACGATTATTACTTGATTATTCAAATTGTAATTCAATGTAATAGACCTGAGAAGAAAATAAAAGTTGCCCACCGTCTCTTTTGCGCTTTTCAAAACATAGACCAATATGTTATCAGCCCGAATATTCTGACATTTGTTATCCGATCTCCCAAGGAAATTAAGAAATCCCAGAAATCGGCTGCACATGCATCTCTTCGTGTCTTTCATCATGCGTGCATTTATGGCACTGCTAAAGGACTGGCTTTTCGTAGACGGCGTAGGCGTCGACTGGGACGTGATTTTGGTCAATGGAAAAAGCGCGATCATCAAAGAACACAACGTAAGGAAAGAAAGCTCATTAACAAATTACGTATACTAATTTTGAGAAAGTTACGTAGGAATTTTTCCTACGAAACTATAAAATTTCCTGAAAAATTTTGCGCATATTTTTCCCCTAACATTTTTCGTTTAGTGAGAGGCAGGTACTCTGCTAATACTTTCGCTTAATTTTCAGACATGGATTTGCAAGACCATTACCAGCGTCTGGCAGTACTTCATCGTAGCAAATTACACCTGGATTCTGATGGAGGGTCTTTATCTTCACAATTTAGTTTTCCTCGCACTTTGCACCGACACTACAGCAATCACTTTGTACATTTTTCTAGGCTGGGGCAAGTATTCAATAGAATTGCTTATTATGAAACAGTTATTCCGTAGAACTCTGGAAACGTTAATTTAATATTCGTTACCTCAAATGCTGGTCAGGTTTACCGTGCATGGTGGTCATACCTTGGATAGCCGTCCGGGCAACAATGGAGGACACCTTATGCTGGACAACCCATCACAATACTTCTCTCTTCCTGATCATACGTATACCCATCATGATATCAATTTTGGTAATAGACTTTTCGCAGACTTTTATCAACGATACCGTTTATCTCACGGAATTATCACGTGTTCTTAACGATTTCTAGTTCAACTTTGTCCTCTTCGTCAATATTGTGAGAGTCCTTTTAGTCAAATTGAAGACATCCGTCTACCTGCAGCGAAAAAAAATGCGATACAGGTGAGCAATGGGTACAAAAAAAGCTCAAGAATATTGGATCCCATCTCTACGACAGATCAAAGTTTTGCCAGACTGATATTCCTCCCGTTACTTTCTCAATTGTGTCAGTAATAACAGATCGATTACTAATAGTCAATGACAAATGTGATGTGTCTTTCATTTTTGCAGACGATGGGCAAAATCGACGCTTGTCCTGGTCCCGCTTTTCGGAGCACATTACACCTTGTTCTTGGGACTCTCGTATCACAAGGATCACAGCATTGAATTGGTTTGGCTTTTCTGCGATCAGCTCTTCGCCTCCTTTCAGGTAAACGTTAGGTTTTGTCTGGAACCCGATAAGAATCAAATCAACCTATGCATGAATATTGTAGGGGTGTTTTGTGGCTTTGCTGTACTGCCTTTTGAACGATGAAGTCCGTGCAGAAGTCAGGAGAACTTGGAAAGCGCGAAGATCACGGCGAGGTGGAGATTCCCTGAGCTTGGGACAGCGAGAATTACCCAGAAGCATTAACCAGAGGGCCACCTATCATCATCATCATCATCATCATCAGAGGAACAACACTGCAGAGCACAACGTGGATACGATTCGCGATCTTTCTGTACGGTAGTCAGTGAAACGATCAGCAGAATTCAGAGTTCAGATTACAATTGCATATACCTCGCAATTTTGTTTGTTTCAAACGGATAGCTATAAAAAGTTCGAGTCATCGGAGTTATGAGCTGTAATAGCAACAGGTGCGAATGATCATATACCTATCTCGATTTGAACTTGTCAGTATTAAATGTGTCTAAGTATTTGGATCGATTGTTATCACATGGTGCAAGATCTTATGTATCTAAAATGACTTTCAAATTATCACGAAAATTAAAAAAAAAACATATCGATGTAATTGAATGTACTTACTTTCACGTTTCAATAAATGTAATTTTTAACATTATACAACGAAACCCTAATCTTCCTATAATCATAATTGAATTGAAATCGATAGAACAGGCTTTTCAGAAAAGACAAATTGATTTGACCGTATTCTTGGCGGATTTTAGATCAACTCTAGTAAAACTTTAAAGCCTAGAAAAGTACGCTATAATGAATTTAATCATAGACAAAGAACTGTTGCTATATAAATTTCAGCGTCGACTATACATCTGTGCTAAAATTGCTTTTCGCTGAATATAGAATCTCGTGGGGTTTACTACTTTATATTGGCTAATGATTTATTATATTATTATAATGATTTTCGTTACTGAGATCTTCCAGTGCCATCTCTTCCGAACGCTTTGTACATACGTATACATGCTCTAGGAAACTTTATAGGGGTGGTCGATGTGTTTCGCTACCGTCGATAACGGTGTTCAGAGGGGTTGGTTTCTGTGCGTCCAACAAACATTTCCTGAGGTTCGTGTTCAGTGCTGCCATCTGACATGCCACCACGTTATATATCATCCCTTATTTTTCCTTTTCCTTACCCTTTTCCTAAAATACGATGGCCAAGATCTTATCTTCTATCGAAGATACACTGTACAGATTTTCAGTTATCATATGCGGCGAATCCCGTTCACGTAAAGATATAAGTCACCGAATTTGAAATTACTTCAGCTATGATTGACTCAATGTATACTAGAATGCAACTCGGATCAATATTTTACAGGCCAAAATCCGCCACTCTACGCCTTTTAGAAAAAGAAGAGCAGGCCTCATGAAACTGTATCTGTTACGATCAGATGACGGCTATCTAACTGATCATTTCACTCCGTGCTGTGGAAATCAATCGGTTGTCTGAGAACCTTCTGAGATTGTATACTAATTACTTTATAATTACACCTAGAGAAGAGAATATGGTTGAGAATAACATGTAGAGAAATATAACCACAGTAATTTACAACACGCGACTGCTGTTGTTAGGAGTAATTTTGGCGTAGGAAAGTGATGATTACGGAGGGTTGTGATGAATTTGTAATTCAAACTCCCCACAGATCTGGTCTCGATCCTTACGTGACAAACTAACGGGGTGTGAACTATCCCATAACATATCTACCACGACTTTTTAACAACACTCAGCGATTATAGAGAATTGAAAACATAGAAAGAGAGAGACAATTTTCGGGAGAGTTTTGAATATTGTCGTCGAAGTCGAAGTACCGAGAGACACGTGTCGCCACGTGGCTGGGGTTGTTTCGACGTTTATGCTACAGCGGTGACAATGTGGTCTTCCCTTTAGCCACAGTGAGAGAGTCGAGAAGGGTCTCGACTCTGACTAATTTACTGATGGCAACCCTATAACACATTCTCACGTACATAATCTGTAATAGTGATTAAACAATTTTCGTTCACTTTTTCAATTCAATTAAATATATTCAAGTATCGATGCTGTTACAGCAAAATCCGCGAGCATTTTTTAGTCAAGGACTTCATATTCTCGATATTCTTGACGAGTCTGCGAACCGAATTACCTCAGGTCCCATGCGAATACCTACTACGTATGTTATTCCAGAAGATATCTTTGAGAAATCACTTTGGAATCAGGTTTTCATATGATTTGTTCCACCTGTGTCTCGCACGTACTTTTAACCGATATGTTGGAATATCGTGGCCTTTTTTAGATCGCCAATTGCCACGCATCGAACTCTGGTTAGACTGACTAGATCTAATTATACGTAGTATGATAAGGTTCCGATTTTTCGAAATTAATTATCTAATGAAAAGATCGAGGATCTTTGAAACCCGAAGTGCAATATCAGCATAAGGATTCGAGGCGAACAATGGAGTTGGTTCAAGTATGGATTTCTGGTTGGGGGTGGTAGATAGGGGTTGCGAGGATCAGGTGTCTGCCGAGGCACATCTGCCTCCGCCATCGCGGCTCCAATAAAACGGACTCCTTCGCTATCTCCAGAAATCTACTTCAGACTCTTTGCTTAAGAGTTTGACACTGATAAACGTCTTAAAAAGCCTGATTCGCTTCTTGTCTCGAGACTCGAGTCATTATCACAAGATTCGTTCATTTTTCCGTCAATTTCATCCCACGATTATTTTATTAATAACAATACATACAAATAACAAACAAAACATACTAGAGAAATCTTTCTACTGGTCCATTACAGCATAATCAGGTAAAACTCAGGCTTTGTAAGGTTTCACCTCTTATAGTTAGATGCAATCGAAGTAAAAGCCTTTACCGTAACGACCGAGGATCACGACTGCTTAGAATTGACATTTTCAGGCTTCTTGTAGGTACTAGAAGATTGTAGAAAGCGCAAAGAGGTTTGTCTCTTCGGAAATTTGATGGATTATGATAAATGATTGAAATAATTTCTCGCAGTATCAGAAAGTCTGTTTATTTGATAAGCAAAGATTTTTTCCCTGGGCAATCGGATACGAAAAAATGTAAAATACAAGCACACTATGATCCGAGTCCTTGCGACAGATATTTTTACTCCGATTGATTCCGATCGTGAAGACCAGTGAACTGCCGTGACAAAATTGTGTTCGGAAAAAATTCTTTTCAGAGACATCGGTCTTCCGAAAAAATCCTGGCAAGAGAGGCACGGATAATGATGCGAGAATAATGTATGAAAGAAGAAAGATGTACAAGGACGAAGATTGAGTTAAATATTAGGAATAAAATGAGCGAAGTCTGCTCGATTCACCTGAGCTCAAATTTGCTAGATTATAAAGAACTGAAACGAAAAAAAAACCATTCTTCGAGCCTGTATAACTATCTTTGGTACGTAAGAAGACATGCACGGAGCGTTTTACAGCACACGTTGAATTCTTCGCGCAGCATCAATACCGCTACGTGCGGTTATGAATTGAAAAAGCAGAATGGCGAATCGAAACAGGGCGGATCTCGGGGGTTAGAACAGCAAATTTCGATTGGTTCCCGTAAGGGTAGTTACAACGGCAGGCGTGGCTTGCGTCGAGCTTTCCCCACCGTCACCGATCAACCCTGGCAATCCCTAGGCGCGTTGGACCGACACGGATGCTGTAGGCGATTGAGATCTTATCGGATAGAGATTCGTGTCAGTTGTCAGTGTCACCGGGAATTCGTCGCGCTAGATTAATCGAAATCTTCACCCAAAAGTGCACTATTCATTCCCGGAATGAGATTCCTCCACTCGATACCTGTACCTACTGTTTTATCAAAATGAATTCAGAGTGAAATATACGTGAAGGAAAAATCGAGGTGTTGGCTGTTAAAAATTGGAAAATTTCTCCGTCTACTAAACATGAATAATAATAATTGTGACTAGTGTTTGATAATGGGGACGACGATCAAGAACTAATCAAATATTCATGGCCGTTGGATTCTTCACAGCGCGACTATCTATTATGACAACGCGATCCTTTGTACTGTGCAATAATCGAAAAACGAGATCTTCTCTGTCCAACGTGTTTACTTTTTGAACGTTAGGTAAGTATCTTCATCTCTGATTGCCACTTTCTCAATTATTAATAATTAACTAATTGCAGTCATAGGTTTTGATTGAAAAGCTTATTGAACTCACTTCTAAGACTTTCTAAATTCACGCTGATTTTTTCTTTATTTTTTTTTGAGTTCTAAGGCTAACTTTTGAACAAATTCAAACGTGTAAAGCTACGTGGAATACCGTACGGAACTGACTGCATGAAGCTAATAAAAGACGCGAAGATTCGTGAAATATTAAAAGCGAAGCGATCCAACGGATACATACAAACTGTCGATTTACCATAAAAATCTGGCGAGATGAGATGGGGATGGGTCGGCCACATCAATAAGTGATGGGCCAATCGAATGCATTATGTAGAATGGAGGTTTTCTCGGCCAATACAGATGAATTATTTAGATAAACTGGTTGACAACGGGGTCGTGTTTGAACCCAGGTTAAAGAGTGCTCTTCGAAACTCACGAGAAGTAATACCGAAGAATCAAAAGAGCCGAGAGAAAAAAGAAAGGAAATCTTATTCGACGATACGAGTGTAAAAAATGTACTAATTATTCCAACCATTCTGGTTCATGATGTTTATAAAAAATCGAGAAAAAAGTTTTTAGAAGTAAACCAAAGACAGACGAATGAATGAGTCTCGTAGAATTTCCACGATTCGTCAAACTTTCTAAGAATTATTAATGGCACGTAGCTATCAGATATTTGCTACGTATGGTATGGTCGATCGGATTAGGTAGCAACCCTTCTGTTAGCCCTGTTTCTTCCAGAACAAAGGCTCAAGTGGATTACTCTAGGTATATTTATCTATAAGGCCATCGTTATTTGCACAACAGTTTTCCGGGGTGGTAAATTTGCTCTTCAGGGACGTGGGAATCCGGCTAATTCTTTCCGCACACTCTAACAACGAAAAGCTGATTTGTAGCTAATGAATTTAATGAATTACTTAAAAAATTGCACAGCTTTCGTAGACGATGGACAGGGAAGCTCTACTGCCTATTGCCGCTTGTTGTAATCTGAGTCTACAACCCAGACGCAGGTTGGTACGACATTAATTTAATTTCATGTATAATTTTGTTGCGTATCGTTTCATTTTCATAATTATATACAATTTTAATATTTCCAGAGACAGAGAAAACGGAATGGCGAACGGAGGTCACGGAGGAATGGTCCACGGCGTAAGCCCAGGGTCTGGAACACTTTCGCGCGAAGAACGACGACGTCGACGACGAGCGACGCAGAAATATCGCACGGCGCATGCCACAAGGTAATGAAATACTTAATTTCAAGATATTCGAACTCAAATTTATTACCGCAGTCACTGATCACAGCGTTCGAATTTGTAAAAGCATAAAAAAAAAGAAAAAAAAAATGTTGGTCTTTCCTTATATGTGCGGAACGAATGGGAAAATGTTTAAAGCGAATAAGGATTTTACTTTGATACTATCTTCTACATGGTTGAGGTGGCAATTTTTTTTTTTTCTTTTTTTTTCTTTTTGTTTCCAGAGAGCGCGTGCGAGTCGAAGCTTTCAATTTGGCCTTTGCAGAGCTGAGAAAATTACTGCCAACTTTACCACCAGACAAAAAACTCTCCAAGATTGAAATTCTGCGATTAGCGATATGCTACATCGCCTACTTGAACCATGTGCTCGAAGCGTAATAATCATTATCCGTTTCATTCATGAAGAAAATCGAAAAAGTTGAAAACCTTAAAATTTTCTATACATATTCACACATATATACATATATAAATACATTAATTAATATACCTATAATGTATCGTGCTCACAATCTCAAATATTTATAAGCGAAATAATGATAGGTTGATCTACAACTTGTCACTATAAATGATATTAGGATTCTTAAATTCTAAATAATTTTAGTCTAAAATGGTTCCTCAGTTAATCATGTCTTCATGCTTTGTGTGCCAAAGAAACAATGTGCTATTTTCACCACAGAATTATATTTCTATCATACACTTCGTCGCTGGGGACATGCTGATCTTATCTTTACGCTGTGGGGGGTACCCTAACGTTTTCTGTACATATTCCAGTATCTAGCACCGACGTCCGACATAATTTCATTTACGTATTGTAAATATTGTATCTATTTAATGAACATGCGTGTACTTCGTCGCCCTGAATAAATATTAAAAAAATAATAATAATACCACGAAGCGAAACTCGCATTTCGCAAAATTATACTATTACGTAGTTGAGCTCATTAATGCCCAAAATCTATTTTGTTCCCAAGTTGTAATTCAGTCCGTTGATCCATCAAGTCGATCAACCAATTTCAGCAAAGCTACCTCCTCGATGAAAGAGAAAAAAAGAATAATGAAAAAAAAAGGATTCGATTTCTGCAAAGTTTACAAAAATCCAACGGCGTGAGATGTATCGGTAGCTTATCGGCTAACTAGATTTCACATATGTCTGATAATCTCTCGGATCTATTTGGGTGGTGCAAAGCATGTGTCAGTCATGCCTATACGGCCGGGGCGTAAGCGGGATACAATTCGCGGGGTGAAGTAGCCGAGGTGCATAGCGTGGTGGTGGCATTATTCCCCAGAGATCGGTCGCTTCGGACTAAAACTAAGTGAAAAAGAATGAGATTACTGGAAGCCAACTTCACGGCTCAACGCCCTTTCGCAATCGATTCTCACCCGGCCCTTTCTTTGCTTGATCACTACCGCCAAAAAGAATTAAGCCTCCCTAGTCACAGAGTGGAGAACTTTCACGTTTACGCCGTAAAATTTGTAAGATTGAAGAAGGGGTGCCCGGTGGTGGCGAACAATGAATCAGAATGGGGCAGTAGAGAAGAGGAAACTCGAATTTATCTCTCGATTAATGAAAAGCCCTATCGATTTGCATTTTATTTTGCACATGTCCAACTTTGAAATACAAATGCCTAGTATACATGTTTTTCATTTTTAGTTTTTCACCGTCGTTTCAGGAAGCTGCGTAATCGAAACGCTTTTAACGAAAAGAATTTTTGCGAAACAATTATTATTAATAATTTCAACCAAACGGACTGAGTCGACACGTCAGTATAAGCACTGATTTAGATGCATTAAGTCCACGCTAAACAATCGTAGCCACGGTTCGTATGGGCGTGTAATCCTGATGTCAAAATAACGTAATCCCTGTAATATATGATTTCCCTCTATAGGGTGCACAGTGTAGCTCTCGAGCCCCTATTTGCTGGCACGTAAGTGTTAGTTACACGTGTTATGGGTTTTACCAGCATCCCCTACGCCCATACCGTTGTATCCATGTGGCATATGCAAATTGTATTCTACTACAGAAGCATAAGATTTCTGTTATATTTTATAGTATAAATTTTGGTTTATTGGTCTTTTATTTTCAGCAATGTTAACCATGCGCTATTAACACTTTCGCCTAAAGATTAACTTGGATGAAATTGCATCAAGAAAGATCTGAATCTTTCGTTTACACCCAGATCCAAGCCTTTCTCAACAGGTGCGAAATGAGGTGAAAAATAAGAATATCTTTCTATAATATTGAGCACATATACGTACACTCAAGAATGCCTGGCGTGTGTATACGGAATTATAGGTCTTAGTGAAAGGAATTATGATCTTATCGTCGATTTCAAGGTCCAGTCACATCACTCCGGTATACCTACACTGTGTGTTTCGCCAATCAATAGACAGCTTGAAATGAGTTTAATTATAACGAAACGAATTTTCTGACATTTTTATCACTGGATATAAAAGCAATCAATATGGACATATATACATACAGCAGATGATAAAATAATTGATTGATACTTTGAATTGTGTAGACTTTAAGGTACCTACTACAAAGGTCATGTTAAGCCATGGCCCTTCCAGTCTCATATACATGTATTGATAATCATATTTACTTATTAGGCGCAATTGTGTTATTAAAAGTCTCTCGCGGGGAGACTTTCATTTTTATCAAATAATCGTGGCGTACAACGGTTGATAGTGACGTTTCGTGCCCGACATTCGTGTCAATTACATTAATTTATATCCTCCTACTAGTTATAATAGGGGACTACGTATTCCCACATGAATACGATACAAGTAAATGCGCAAGCGATGGGCAAAAGATTCGTATCACACGAGTACGTCCTGTAAAAGCGAGCCGGTGAGAAGTCAATTTTTATTTCTTGCTCATACCAGTGAGAACATTGGCGATCGCCTGGTTGTAAAACGCGGTAGCTGACTCAAAAGTTTTACAAAATTCACCAAAAACTATAAATATGAGAATCCCAGAGCCGAAGACTTTTTACGCTGCTTTATTTCCGACGTACTACGTCAACTGGATTATTGGCATGGGCTTAGTTCCACCGGCACGATCTAGGCCTATACAGATCATGATGATTCTGTACACTACGGGGTTCTGGATTTTCTATGTATTCGCATTTTACACCGGCATTAGTGTAATGGCCTCTTCGTACTTATACGAGATCTCGCCCATGGCTAGGATTATGTATCAAGTACTCGTCTATACAAACACATGCGTGTCACTTACGGCGCCGGTTCTGGCATTGATGAGACGCAAGGTACGTATACATCCCAAATAACGTTTTACTAGACTAGAACAGAATTAAATTACCAAAAAACATATTTCTCTGTTTTTCATTCACCCGTCGAATAATGATGACCATCGTCACTCGTCAGACAAGTCATACAGCGATGTGGACAGTACGAAGTTAGAATTGCATACCAGAACCTACAATTAGAGTACTTTTTGACAGAGTCTGCCATTTTTCCGCTGTTCCAGGGGTTATTCGAGTGTGTCGAGCGAATTCAGAAATTGGATGACACTATGGCAATAATACTGGGCTTTGACAAGGCCTACAGACAAGTGATCGTTGATCAAATATACCACATTCTGATAGTTTGCTTCGTTATGTTCTCGATAACTATCTCTGACTCACTGTGGCTTCAGAATAAAACGCCGTTCTTCACAAATTTTGCAATTATGTTCACTTCCCACCAACCAATACTGCTCATGATTGTATCAGATCTCGCTTTCTGCGGATCAACGAGGTATAATAGGTTCGAGATAATGTATTTCAAATAATTTATTTATTTATGTGTTATTGATGCTTTTCAATTACTATCAATCAGGACCATCAGAAAAAGGTTTCAGGGAATTAACGCAGCCTTACTTGGCTTAACGGAACCAGAGGCTGCTTCCCATCCTAGTGGAAGACTCATCGTTGTTCAACAAAAAATTGGAAAAACATCGTCATTTCATGGTGTTGATAGCGATTTGGCTAAGAACCTAATGAACAAACGTTTCTTGTTTCATACAATCCGGTAAGCGGGATAAAGAATGTTACTGAATTGACACGAAGAATATAAAACATCTATGGGTTGATCTCTTCCATAAAATTAAATCGACGAATCGAATGTCAAAAAGCTATCCAGTATTCCAAACTTTATAATACCTCAATAAAACCTCAAAAAATGTGAACGAACGACTGAAGATTGCCAGTAGCAGTCTGTCCTACTTTTTCGAGTCAATTTTTAACCCGTTCAACATCGTGTTGGCTAGATGTACGTGAATCGACAAGATCTTATTTGCATATCACTTCGTGCTTAATCTTACTGTTTAAGAAAAACTCATCTAGAGCTCTCCAAGATTTCTGGAAGATTCAACTCGGTTTTCGGCATACAAAACTTAATCTCGATGGCAGTTTCCTCGGTTATGATTACCGGACTCCTGTACACTATTTATAGTGCTCTTTCCTGGAAAAGTTCGATGCACGAAACATTCAAAGAAATAATGCCACCTGCATGCTGGTGCATTATTTACGTCTTCAAGATTCTTATGATTAGCTATAACTGTGCTGCCGTTAGTGACGAGGTATTTGAATGACATTATACCGGTCACTGTTTCTAATTTATGCTCAGATTTATAATTGAGAATTACGTCTAGCCAAAGAACTGTATTTTCGTAATTTTCAGGCTCAAAAATCCGGACAAATCATTTATGACGTTCTTGGAGCTAATGATAAAGACTTTCAAAAAGAGGTAAACGAAATTGGGTGAAATTTTTCACCCATGCAACTAGGTGCTACTGCATGACATTTTTTACCTCGATGACTAAATTCGAACAGTTTATTCACAATATCAGAACTAATTGTTATACACACCTAAGTATCGGTGCGAACAAAAAATCTATAAAACTCATACATGAGGGTAGTGTTTTTTTGTTCTTTTTTATCATAGATTCAAGAATTTGCGCTACAAATGATCCAAAACCCGGTACGATTCTCTGCCTGCGGATTTTTCACTTTGGATTATACCTACATTCAAGGGGTAGGTGTTTTCAATTCTTCGCAGTGTATTCGCACGTAAACAAATCCCTGATACGTTTACATTGCAAATAATTTGAGAAGATATAATTTTACGTTTTTCAGGTAATCGGCTCTATAACTACCTACCTGGTGATCCTTATCCAAATGAGTGATAGCCGCCCCTCTGCGCCAACCCCTTCAGCCAACAAAACCGCAACTTGAGCCGTTTTCCGGAATTGAGGAGCGAACTCTTGCCCTAAACTTAGACTTTTTCTCAAATTAAAATCATCTTGTCGCCGTTCAATTACAGTTGCTTTGATTATTACACCGTGTGCTTCAGCAGTTTAATGATATTGAATAGACGTGATAAATTATTTAACTTTCATCTCGATGTAAATTTTCAACTTTTCTGGTGAAAATTCGTAACGTAAAACAGGGTGATAAGCTTTATAGCTGTGCTTCGTGTTTGAAGTTAATGTGTGCCAGTGTAATGTGACTTAAAAACTGAACAATCCACTTCAACGTGATAATCGATCATGTGTGTACTATATTTTTATCGATGTGTCAGGTATGCGGCGCATAGAAGCTGGGCTTGGAACGAAGACTGATCAATAACACATTAGAGTAATTTGTAGTGTTCTGGGGGTCATGGGAGTTCGGGAATTTCTGTTTCGTTAGAGGCTCATATCGCAACTTGGAACTGATAATCGAATTCCATACTTTGTCCATTAGAGAGTGCCTAATGAATTCTTGGCGAATATGCGCGATATGCCTTATTAATTATTACCATGCATCGATTTCTCGTTAAAAAGAAAGAAAATTCTTAACCGTACCACTCTTTTTGTACATAGCTCTAGTGTATTCATGTAAGATCCGAATCTATCGATGATTGAATACGAAAAATGTGATAATGTTCAAGTTTCCAACGCTATCCACCTTTCCTCTCCATTTTCTCGATCGATGACGGTACGTTTCTAGTAACTCCGGAACTAAGTATTATCCTAAAACTAATTTTCCGATAATTAGGTGACATGTGCTATATACATACATGCTGTAGTATATAGTACATACCTGCCATTTAAATTATCAATGAATTTCATGGAAGGGCTCTAAGACCACCGATCGAATGAATAGTGGGGGATGGACGACGATAGGGTACAAACGCTCAACAGTAGCGAAATATAGGTATGGATCTCGACCAAATCTCTTGCGAAATTCAATACATATTCCATACCAATTTTTAGGTCATTAGTTGATTGATTTTCTCTGCGTATCTCTTCACTTTCTATAGATATAATTATAGAAAGTTTAGAATTATACTTCCGTATACGACTTCGTTGATGGAACATAGTAATGTATCAATTCGACTTGATGAAAATACCGTTGCCAGTTTTCTATCAACATTCCAAAGTCAGTTTATGTCGATTATCCTTGGCTCCATCAATCACTGATTATGAGGTGGAATTTGCTTGTACAACATTTGGCCGAGATCGTTGAAGCAAACTGTTTGCACAATCGATTATCGTGGGTTATTACAACTCCGAATCAACACCAACCTGTCAGACACTTCGACGCTTCTATCTACGCTACAAAAAGGTATTTCATTGTCTTCTATACCTTACCGCATACGAAGATTATCTTGTGGCTTGATTCCAGAAGTAGATGAAAACATATTCACGTAAGATGTGGTTAATCTACTTATCGGTAATTTCACAAGCCAAACTATTTCTCACAGGGTTAATCTAGTGACCGACTACAGTCAGCGTCAGTAATCGCGCGAAGATGAAGTTTCCGGAACCAAGAACACTTCGTGGTGCTACATCGTCGGTGATTTCGGCCAGCTGGCTCTTCGCCATAGGAATCTTCGAGTATCCGATCGGCTATCCGCGACCCTCGATTTCTCTCTGTTGGTCGATCGCTCATTTTTTCATATTCTTGAGTTTTGTCATATTTGCAGAATCGAGCATTATGAAAGAAACGCAGAACTCTGCAGTTCTGGTGGGTACCTATCGCCTCTTCATCTTGGGTAGCATCTTATCCATCTTTGTGTTCCAATACTTCGGCCGTACGACGTCAAAGGTGAGTTTTAAAAAAATCGAAAACGACAGAAGCTTCTTTCTTTTCACGTCCTTAGAAATTGACGGCCAGTCTACGCAAGCTCAATAAAGTGAACGAGATGCTAGACAAGTATGAAATCCCCAAGGAATACGGGTTGACCCATAGGTATCAAATCGTCGCACTGACCGGTGCATCTCTCTATATGATAATTATTTTGGCTCTTGAGATCTACGTGATCTGCCATGATAACTATTTTACGATGACACAAGCTGGCCATCTAGTTGTTACGCACTACACGCCGACCTGCAGTTTCATCGTTGATTGCACCTTCACTAGCTTCATCAGGTACTTAAAAAAATTGACAAATTGTACACCGTCGCTGCTACCCAAATCTTCCTGTCATTCATGCAGGTACGTGGGCAACCGTTTTCAACATTTGAACACGAATCTCATCCACTTCAGTTCTCAAGAGTGCCATAGAAACTCATTCATCCAGGACTTAGAATTAGATGGCTCGCTGCGGCCGATGACATTCGAGATCCACGCGAATCTATACTCGTTCAGATTGGCTAATAAGCAATGGATCACACAACTTATTCGCAACAGCAGGTAATGCCTAATGGGTGAAAGTCGGTAAAAAGTGGAATTGTAAGGACTGCGACTGTACTCGAATCTTCTACAGAATAATACATGAAGAACTATGCAGCACAGCCAGGATCATAAACGAAGCGTTCGGCACGCAGATTCTTCTATCCATGACTAACACCTTCGTTCTCATCACTGCACGGCTCTACATCATTTACAATAGTTTAATAGCTTCGACCCCAATTTGGGAACGCTCCGGAGCTTTTATTATAACAGTAGCAATTATTGTATTGTGGCTTATATTCTACACCGTGAAAATCCTCTACATCGTCCGTGTATGCTCAAAGACGTGTACCCAGGTATGCTACATCCGCGTCCTCCATAAATTCATGAATCCTGATTATCGCTTTTGTAACTTAGAGGAAAACCTTATTCTAGGCGCAGAGGGTAGGAGAAATCATTCACCGATTCGACAGGTCTACGAGTGACCGACAAGTGAGGAAAGAGGTACGCATCAACAAGAACTATTCATCGTTAGAAATATCATTTCTGCGTAGTGCTGTATGAGATCGGTTCACAGCCCTGTTTTTCATCTGACAGATCCAAGCGTTCTCACTCCTGCTCATACAGAATCCTCTGCGATTCACGGCTAGGGGATTCCTCACGTTGGACTATGAGATGATTTCCAGTGTAAGTGAAGAGTCTCAGTGCCCGATCGTGTCACGATTCTGGTCTTTCTTACTGTTTGAACTGATTTCAGATGGTTGGAACGGTGATAACATATTTGGCGATTATGATTCAGCTACACCATCTTTACGACCTGAGACCTGGGCCAACGAGTGCTATATCTCTCGCAATGAATAGCACGTACTGAAATTCTTATTCTCTTTTAATATGTCTTCTTAAAATGGGGCAGTGTGCATCTTGACGCGTTTCCGATTTTATGTATAATCTAATTTGTACTTATTAATAAAGCTTATTGCACTATAAGTTTAATGCTCGGCGTGATCTGGTCGAGTGAATTATAAATCATCTAGATTAGATAAATATGCAAACTGCAATTCCTGGCTCAATTTCCATCGGTATCTTGACGTATATCAGTCGAAAATTGACAACCGCGTCTCAGATTTTTCATAAATCTCCGCTACACGCCAAAGAGCGTAAAAATTACAGCTGATTACTCAGTAAATTAAGTAATTAATTATTCATTTTTATTCATGATTTTTGATAATCTCTACGGTTGTGTTATCGTACTTGTGTATTACTTTCTCCTCTATTCATTTCGGGCATACATGGGACCGTGTAGTCGCATAGAAAATAGAATACATTGTTCACACCAATTTGCAAGACCTATTTGTTAATTTTGTCCCTTATTTTCTTAAACATATTTTCCACACCTCTTGCGGATACAATTATAAATAGCTAATCGTACTTTCGTATAACCGTGCCGATGTGCCGAATTAATTAGTAAACTTGGCTCGACGACAATACCATCGCCGTTTGTGTGTTAAACATCGTAAACATCCGTTTACGTCGATCATCCCTCGACTTTTCCTCTAACCACTGGTCCTAAGTTAGCAATCGTTTGCTTGTATGACATATTACCGAGATCGTCGAAGCGAAATGTTTGTGCAATCGATTTTCGATATAGCTATTACGACTCTAAATCAAAACCGAGTTCTTAGACATTTGAGCACCTACCTACGGTAGAAAAGGTTCTTTTATTGTTTTCTACCTCAACATATGCCCTTCTTGTATCAAAGCAGATCAAAGCAGATAGATGTTGATAATTTCACAAGCCTAATCATTTCTCACTAATTGAGTCGAGTGACCGTCCACAGTCATCTCGAGTGTTGAGTATAATTCTATGCAATAGTGCAGAGATGAAGTTCCCGGGACCAAAAACACTCCGGGGTGCTATATCACCGGTGATCATGGCTAGCTGGTTCTTCGCCATAGGAATCTTGGAGTATCCCATCGGCCATCCACGACCTGTGATTTCTATCTGTTGGTCAATCGTTCATTTGATCACATTCATGAGTTTACTCATACTTGCAGAATCGAGCAATAAATTACCAACGCTACACTCTACGATTTCGATCGGTACCCATCACCACTACGTTTTCGCTAACATCTTATACGTCATCATGGCTTTGTACCTCGGTCGCATCACGTCGAAGGTCAGTTCAATTGAACCGAAATCGGAAGAATCAGTGACAAGTAAATGTATTTATTTTTTCAATTCTTGCGACATTTCCAGCACATAGTGGCCAGTCTACACAAGCTCGGTGAAGTGAACAAGATGCTAAGCAAGTACGGAATCCCCAAAGAATACGGGTCGACCTTCAACCATCAAATTTTCCAGCTGATTGGTACATTTCTCCTCATGTCAACTCCACTAGCCGTTAACATCTACTGGATCATCCATGTTGACCATTTTCGGATGATACACTTCAGCAATTTAGCTTCCGGGTACTATATACCGATCAGCAGCTTCATCGTTGATTACACCTTTACTAGCCTCGTCAGGTATTCCGAAAAACTGACAATTGCATCACAATTCCTATACCCAAATCTTGCCGTCATTTATGCAGGTATATTGGCAACCGTTTCCAACATCTCAACGCGAATCTTGTGCAGTACAGCTCCCAAGAGAATAATATAAACTCATTCCCTCAAGGCCTAGAATTAGATGAATCATTCCAGCCGACGATACTTGAGACCCATGCGAATCCATACTTCTTCAGATCGACCGATGAGAAGTTATTGGTACAACTCGTTTGGGATAGCAGGTAGCATTCAGTAGATAAAATACAGAAGCAGCAGGGTGGGAGTGACAGGAAGCTATTCTTTGATCTTCCACAGAAAAATACATCAAGAACTATGCAGCACGGCCAAAACCTTAAACGAAGCGTTCGGCATTCAGATTCTTTTATCTATGACCACGTCCTCTGTTTTAATCACTGCAACGTTCTACGGCATGTACAAAACTCTCGCAGGGTCGGCCACACTGTGGACAGACGCCCGTACTATCCAACTAGTGATTATTGTCTTGTGGCTTGTCTTCTACATCACGAAAGTCCTCTACCCCATCTCTGTCTGCTCCATGACGTCTACCCAGGTATGCTACGTTCGCTTCTTTCAGAAATTCATTAGCGCAAATCGTTGCCCGATAATGGAAGGAAAACCCTGTTTTAGGCACATAGAATGGGAGAATTGATCCACCGACTTGACAAGCCTACAACTGGCAGACAAGTAAGAGAGGAGGTAGGTACAGCAAGGAAAATGAATTATTATTAGCGATGTATGGAATCCGTTCATGACTTCTCCTTTACGTACTAGATCTACGCGTTCTCGCTCCTGCTTATGCAGAACCCTCTGCGATTTACAGCTAGTGGATTCTTCACATTGGACTATGAGATGATTCGCAGTGTAAGTATAAAGAGTCTATAATCAATCGTGTCACGATTCTATCCCTTATTGTTTGAATCGATTTCAGATGGTTGGAACTGTGACAACGTATTTGATCATTATGATTCAAATGCAAAATGTTTACGATCCGGCATCTGCATCAAGGAATGATACACTTAGTGCCACAAATGCCACATATTAGCATTGTGTTTAAAAAAATAGGTATTTTCTGTAGCGGGGTGATGTGCATCTTATCGATCTGCAATAACGTGTGTCTCTGTTAGATATATGTGTAAACCAATTTGCGAGAGCCAATAAATCTTATTGCACCGCAAGTTTAATATGCTTGGTGCGATCCAGGTATATTAATATTACATCATCCACACTGAATGAACAATTAATTCGGGATCACAACGTATATCAATAAAAAATCGAAGGCGACTCGTCAAATTTATCAACAGAAGCTAAGGCCTCATGAATCGTTTGATTAGTGTTGACTATTCCGCCTCATTGCACCCACTTCGCAATTGGAACAAACATTGGAAGTCTTTGCTGCGAGTCAATAATCGAAAAAAAGCATATTGAAGTATATTTCGTTTGTTCAACAATTTCTTGTCACACAACCTTGCTTATCAAACGATTAATGTCCCTCGATGTCAAACTGCTTAACTCTATTATCTGTATCTGAGTCCTTCGATAAGTAGTCAAAATTGCTGTCCTGCAGGGCAAATGATTCCAGGTGTTTTTATTTCTTGAATAACGTTTTTGGAATAAGCCCATACTTTCTGAATGGCAAAAGTTCCTGAATGAAATACTGTGAAACTTCACGGAGACTCAAAAATATGTATGACCGTATAGTCAAAGTTTTAGAAAAATTCCTCCTGAGCAATTGTACTTTCTAGCGACGAAGGTCACAATCAACGGTAATTGGCGATTTTCACTCTGGGACCTGACACCGCCCCTATAGACGCACACTTTCTATGAACGATTTTCTGCCCATTACTCGAGCCCCTCAATTAAGCACCCCGAACACAATGGGCAGAGGCGCGAGTCCATGAAATTATCAATTAAGGGATGATACCGGCCTCCCCAATGACCGCTTCACGTGTCACGCAACACATTTTACAAAAATTATATGTATATACTATATATGTACTTCCATGTTTAATATATCTCTACATCTTTCCATTTCACAATTAAACAATTATGATACTTGTTGCTTGAATACTAATTACGGCTGCTGAAACGCTCTTTTCATTTCATCATGATAATGAATGTAATATAGGTATAGGCTCGATTGCAATATCACAAATTGTATATTCATGAGATTCGCAAGGCGAGTGAACTATCTGAGCATAAGTGAATGAATTCCAGTTACATAACTTTGGTTTTGTAAAACACAGGCATTGAATTGACATGCATAATAATCAATATAATCATATATATTTCAATCTATTTACCTATCTATTACATATGATAAGCTGCAGATCGTCCGTCTTGAAGCTTGGTCGGTATTAATTGGGAATTAGAAAGACGAGAGGGTAGCGTAAGGCTTGGCGGGTGCACTAGCAGCCACCTGCTCCCCTAAGTTCTGTAGATTGATTTATCGCACCCTCGAGACCACCCATAGCCACGAGGGGCAAAACGCGTGCTTGAGCGTCGCTTAGGTATCGAAACATCAACACCTACGGCCTCAAATTGCTAAAATCTATTTTACTTTGTTAATTAATTTTTCTATTATTATAAGTACAGGTATAGTATAACATAGATAGCGGTATGTGCTACTGAATAGTCGAGAGGCGTTAGTATCCTCGCCGTTCTTTGTAATTTCATTCCGATTATATGAAAGGACGAAAGTTCGGCTGAAGAACACATTTGCAATAATATTATTTATATATCCTCTAACAAGTAGAAGATTCGGTCAAATGCACGCGTGTAATAGAAGTAATAAAAAATTGGGGAGGAAATTAGGAAATATCAAACTAAGCCTAACTTTCTTGAGTTACTCATGTCTATATCGATGGATAGACGATGTATGCTATATGTGTAGATATAAGTATATACTTCCTGAAAATAAATATGTATATATATTCGAAGGATACGAAATCGCCCTTCGGTGTATACAATAGAAATCTGTCGGTACAGCATCAGGCGTGGATTACACATAGATTGTAGAGAAGCAAACACAAATGTTTGGAGTACGTTTGAAATAATCCGCAAACGTCGTTTATCATTTTGTAACTGTCCCTGTAAACTTGCCCGCCCCTCGATTTCCCCAATCCTCTGTACACCCTTGTTTGACTGTCACCGATAAGTCCCTGAGTCCGTGGGGCTTGTTTTACTGCACTGCGTAGCCATTGAGGAGGGTGAATTCTTAATGCTTACTTCTATTTGCCCAGATCCATTACTGTTTTTCCGAATTTTGGCAATTTAACGCTCTACCGATTTACCACATTTCAGCTAGTTATCCGAAAACACTCACAGCTACAAGTATACGCGTAATCGACGTATAATATTTACGACTCAATTATCATATCGAATTGAATAATACCCGGAGTATATGCACCTTAGAAATATTTTCAGAAAGTTTCAATGAACAATGAGACCTGTACTCTACGGCAACCGCTTTTTCCTGAGTAGACTTAATCTATGTTAGGTGAGATCCATACAAGTCCAAATAATTTCGAATTATGTTTCAAAATGTAAGTAATCAGCTGTGAAAAAAACCGAATTTGTTATGAAAATTGATTACTTATTCGTTTCAGTTAATTACTGGGATCTGCAATGATGTGCTTCCCAGAATGCAGTTATTGCCTGTGAACCATATTATGGTTTCCGTGCAAAAATACGAATTTTGCGATAAAACGTAGATTATAGTAAAACTAAGGTGGGAGTAAAGGGCGATCAATTAAACGATAAACTCAATTCCTAATAATTAAAATTGTATTAGTTATGATTCATATATACATTAATCGCTTAACACATGTTCAATAGCAGAGATTAATTTTTATTTCCATATTTGAGCTTATTCTTAAATTTCTTCGGATTTATTCCATAGGCCTTTAATCTCTCCGCGCTCAAATCGGTGATCAGATTCTTTTTATCCTTCGTTACTTTGTTATGCGTCATTTTATTCTTGCCTTTCATTTTGTCCTTCGAAGTATTACCCTTTTTATTCTCTTTCGATCTTTTAATTTTATGATTTTTCGTAGATTCCCTTGCTGTATTCATTTGCTTAGAAATCTGTTCGGTCTGTTCTTCACTAATATTGATTCCACGCTCTTTGCCTTTAACTTGAACCGTCGACCGATCTTCTTCGACTTTGACTTTCTTTACTTTCTTCTTCTTAGGCTCACTACTTTTTACATCTTCGTCGTTCACCTCCGTTTGCAAATTATCTACTCTTTCTGCCGAAAAATTGTGACCGTTGTCGCTAATATTCCTTTCCTTCTTTGCCGGTACATTCTCAAACTTATTGCTAGGACTTTCCGGCTCGTCAGTATGGATTATGGGGGAATCTACATCAACTTTCTGAGTGGATAATCTTTCTCCATTTACATCCACATTTCCAGTAGTTGCCTTCTTTGGCTTGCGTCGTTTTCTCTTCTTCTTTGGTGGTTCTTGACCTCGCTGATCACTGGGGCCAGCGTTCTCTTGCCTTTCAACTTCTTGTCTGGGTCTAAATTAGTGACAATGATTTCAAAACACGTTATACGTGTGATTTTCAAACTCACCTAATTATTTAAAATGAAATAATTCTACTTCAATGATCAGATTAAAAAATAGCTCTACTTACTCATATATGCTTTTGAATATCTTTTTCTTCAACGCTTCGTTACGGGCTTTCTGTTGATACGTTCTAACGTCATTTAATTCAAGATGTTCAGGTCTGTGCTGGAGTGCTTTCTTTAGTGAACACCATTTGTTCAATTCTTTATCGTCAGCCATTATGATCTGTGTGAAAAAAAAAATTACAAAATATTATCGAATGCGATATTCTGCTTGTCTTGTAGTTTTATTCACTTCGAAGTAACAACATGCATTCTGTTAATGGTAAAAACAACTCACCTCGTCTACACTCAGCCCATAATCGTTTGCAACAACATTTCTGTATTTAAATCTGCAAGGTTGATCGCCGATCATGTCTTCATAATCTAAAGCATAATATTGATCTAGATAAGCCTGATACGATGGATTTGAAGACGGATCGAATTTAGGTTTTTCTTTAGAAATTGCCTCGGCCAATTTATTACGTCTTCTCTTCTTCTTTTTTCGTGAAGAATCGATCAATTCCTCCTGCAGGGTCTTAGAGGGGTCATAATCTGCGTCCATCTGAAATAACACGTTGAAAATTAACATTTAAAACCTCTACAAGAATTTAATAACGCCTTTTTTTATACACCTCACTCTTCACAACAAATATTGAGTGATTATCTAGACTTTATTAGTTTTCTATAAGGATTACATTGAAATCCGGGTCGTCGCAATGTGGTCCGTCATCATACTCAGTTTCATGAATTGCTTCATCTTGTTTTGGATCATATTTATCCCAAGTTGTCTGCACTTCTAGCTCTTGATCGATCTCGGGAAATTCTGGTTTTAAATCACCTTCCGGCCCAGCGTAAAAATCGTCATTAAACATTGCTTGCATTTTTCGGTCGTGCTCTGCAGGGTCGAAATCTCCGTCCAAATCGATTTCATTGAATTGTATATCGTCGTTACCTATAAAATTGAAATTCATTTTCGTTTCTCCATAAAAATTCCTGCAAAAGATTTTCAAATCGTAATTTACCGGTGATTTCTTTCAATTTTTCTATCTTTTCCTCAATCTCTTTTCTTTTAAGAGCTTTCAATTGTTTAAGTTCTTCTCGCTTTCTGATTGCTTCCTCCTCTTTCCGCTGCTTAACTTCAACTCTCTTCTCAGCTCTACGCGTGTCCTTTTTTCTCAATGAATTTTCCAATGTTCTGGGATACCTGTAATGATAAAGAATTTGATTAAATACTTTCTACATTCATTTATTTGCGAATTAGGTATTTGATTTGAGTATACGCCGGCGGCCTTCACCTTTTAATGAATTCTTGATCAGGTTCTTCGAATCTAAAATTATATTTGTGTTCAAATTCCTCTTGCGTTTCGATGTTTTTCTCATCCGCACTCAAGTTCTCGTCGCTATCATGAGCAACTAGTTCATATTCCGGATCAAAATCATTAGTTTCATTGTCCAAAAATTTCTTGTTCAGTACATAATCTCTCAGGAATTTTTCATTCTGATCCAACTTTGGATCAGTCCAAAAATCTCGCAGAGATTTCAATTCTTTCTTCTCTTCCCCATCAATTTCTGTCTGCTGACCCTTGAGCCATACTTTGTAAGCTTCCTCCTCCTGTTTGATGCAGAGAATGTATCACAGAATTTGATATGATTGAAAATTCGTCGTCAATAAAAGACTGAAGAACATAATTATGAAAAAAAATATACAATTTTTGAAATATCTATATCTTAAAGCACCTATATCATAAAATTATACATACTCTTTTTTCATCGGCGTCTGTTTTCGTTTTGCGCTTGAGTAGAGAAGCTTTTTCATCGTCGTCATCTTCGTCCAGAATTTTTTTGAAGCTTTCTTTGAGCTTGCGCTGTTCTTCTACATAGGTAGGAGCGAGGGATTGGTTAGCTTCTTTCTCGAGAATTTCTTCGTCTTCACTATCACTGAATTTTCCGTCCCTTTCAATCATTACCTTTCTCTCATAGTCTCGTAAATAAAGTGGCTTATTTTTGGCTTTTTCTTTGATATCGGTTTTTGGAATTTCCTCAGAATTATCAGCGTCCTCAAAGAAGGTAACGTTCTCGTCGTAAATTCTTGGGTCTTTATTTTTTAGCAATGCCAAAGTTTTGTAGAAGTTTTTCTCGAGCGTTTGAGTCAGCTCCTTAGAAACGTAAATAAAATTAAATCCAATGGAATTAAATCTATAATTTAAAAAAAAAATTTCAAATTTCATAAAACCTACATTTCCGTCCTCGTCTTCGTCCTCCGAGGTGCTGGAATCCTCCTCAGAAACATCCAGGTCTTTGATATGTTCCCCATATTTCGTTTTAACTATAAAATCGAAGAATACGAGTTGTCATTTGAGGTTAGCTGAAAATAAACATTTTTAAAATCGTTTTAAACTCACGTTTATTCAACTCCTCTTTCTGCCTCCAACTGTTATAACTATGCGCATAATTAGTATTTATCGTTAATTCCGTATCCGAATCGGAATTATTATTGGCATTAAATAACTTGTGCATTTATTTAAATAAATAAAATTTTCTTCACGTGTTCCTGGTTTCACCGAACCTCAAAATCCGCGTAGTGAAAAATTCAGTCTAGTGAACGGCGGATCCGAGACCGTTCTCTCACTTTAACCAATGAGAGAGCCTTATTTCTTCGTGAATCGAGTTCTCCTACTACGGTCCCATCGGAAAGAGCAGACGCGACATACCTCGTCTGTAAAAAATTATTTCGCGATGAACGTCATCACCCTCTTAACAAAATTATTAATAATATTTTCAACATTTACAACAACTATCGGTACCTTATCACCGCGTCAAAACAAAGCGAAGAAAATTAACGCAAAGGTTTGTGAAAAATATTCCGGCATATTATGCTCCGTGTGGTTAAGTATACGTGTTTAATTATTTCTTCTGTCTTGTGTTTGACAGAAAGGGCCGGTAGATAAAGACGTTTTTCAAAGAGGTTTAGTGCTCGACGATCCTTCGGCGATCGATATAACCGCCGAAGCTCATGCTTATTACAAAGAAACGGGACTTAGAAGATTTCAAGGTTCAGTTTTAGGTTATGTCACACCGGTAAGTAACTACATTTCTGAGGTTATGTTATTGTTATGATCTGTTCTTCGCAAATTAAATGAAGACCGGTGTATACGATTTACTAATAATCAATAAAAATTGATAATAACAACACAAATAAATCTAAGAATCCACGAATGAAACGGCCTTCATTTATAAAGTCACGATTCAATAGTGGAACAATCATGGGTACGATGTCGCGAAAATTTTTGGTGGAAAATTCACCCTTATCTCACCGGTCTGGCTACAAATTACTCGACTTGATGCCGGTTCATACGATATACCAACACATGATGTAGATAAAGGGTGGATGAAAGCAGTGAGAAAAGCCAACAATGCTAATCATACCATCAAAAGTAAGTTGAGTGTTAATTTATGCCAGTTTCAGATATAGAATACTAATTGATTTCAATATTTCGGCCTCAGTTTTGCCAAGAGTTATGTTAGAGCAATGGACACCCTCCGATATCAAATCTCTACTGACCAATACTCAAGAAAGGAATCAGTTGGTTAAAGCGCTAACAGACACTGCCAAGGTAATGTTTTATATTATTAATTAATTATATTGCAATTTTTCCAAATTTTGAATTGATACAATGCATTGAAAGATTTATACGCTGATGCATATGTAGGTTGTGATATTCTGATTCTTAGTACTGTGAAATACAACTACTTATGTTTTTAGTGCTATGGTTTTTTTTTATTTCTATGAGAATTTTGAATTTTCAAATTTCAAAGTTTATTTTTATGAATATGAATACTACAGAATTTTTTAGATAGTAAATAATATAACCCTTAAGCCAAAACATATTTTCAGACGTTTCATTTGGATGGCTATGTCTTGGAAATATGGAATCAGCTTGTAGCTAGCAGAGCAGATAACAAAGTAATCATCCAATTAGTCAAATCGATTGGAAGACAGCTAAAGCAAAACAATCTTGACTTAATTCTAGTCATTCCACCTTTCAGAGGGTATATAATTTATTTATACTAAATTTTTCTTCATTTATAAAAGCAAGCTATACACATGGTTGTTTCGAAAAAAATTTTACAGTGTACCAGAAGAAGTCTTCGATCGTAAACACTTCGAAGAGCTAGCAGATAATATTTTAGCCTTTTCTCTTATGACTTACGACTATTCCAATGTTCAACGCCCAGGACCAAATAGTCCTATTGATTGGGTAAGAAAATGCGTCGAAAGATTATTACCAGATGCCCGTGATCCAAGGAGAGCTCAGATTCTACTTGGGCTTAATTTTTATGGAAATGATTATACCATTGACGGAGGTGGACCTATTGTCGGACATCAATATCTAAATCTGCTACAGAATTACAAAGGAAAACTTAAATGGGACAATTCTAGTGCAGAACATTTCTTCGGCTTGAAGTAAGTGTTCTTATTCTTGCATGTTGTGATGTAATGAGAGTAGCTCTTATTTGGCTACCTCTCAATATTTTATACGGCTTACTAGAAAGATTTCTTATGTTATTTTAGGACACCAAACGGTCGTCACATGGTATTTTATCCATCCCTATTGTCGATAGATTCAAGAATAAACCTCGCCAAGGAACTAGGCACTGGTATTTCTATTTGGGAACTGGGGCAAGGTTTGGACTTTTTTTATGATTTATTATAATTCATTCTCATATGAAATTGTAATGTAAATGTGGAAGTGAAAATAATTATACATACATGGATTATACTACAGTAATTTATAACTACAAACAGAGTCCAAATTTTTATAATTTTCTAAATCAAGAGATTATTTTCAAGTCTCCGTATGAGTCAAAATGCAATAATGTTTATACTTTTATACAAATTATTTTAATAATAATGCCTCGTTTCAAATCAATCGATAATGGTGAATGCTGTAACTATCACAATCATTATCCATTTTTTCGGACTAATCGATTTCCTGATTTTTCTACCGAGCGGAATTCACAAGTCGGATTTTTGGATACAGTTTAAATTTCTTTTTACGCATCTAAACATTCCTTAGTTCAACAACTTGTAAATTGTACAAAACATAAGGGTACTTCTTTTGTGGCGAATTAATATTATATTTCAATAAAAGTGCAATGAGATTCAAATTATAATTCGACTTTTTGGCTGTATACCTTTACCTGACTTATTGATCAAGGTAGAATGATGATTGCTCAAATTTAACAAGAAAAAAATAAGGAAATTATGAATAATTAATGAAATCTAACAACGATCCGATAATGTCAAGTCAAGGTGAAAAATTTCTTGCCTCCTTTTGTTCATCAAAAAGCGAATTAGATTTTCTATTTTTCGCCTGGCAAGATTATTCCCTAAGCTTAAAAATCAAGATATATTAATCTATCTTTGAAATAGTAATATTCGCGTTTTGATCTTGAATAGACTCTCGTCCTTTGAACATCATCATGGACTGTGGTCCCTGCATGATTTGGTACATCAACGCCCAACACATTTTAGCTGGCAAAAAGCTGAAAGAATTTTTTTGGTCTATAGCAAATGTGAAAATAACGCGATTATTTAATCATTTTCTGAAAATGACTTTGGCTACTTTATGCGATGCCAAACTTAAGGTATTCATAAATAATATTAATCTTGTATAAATAATTAATTACCATTTTAAAGGAATAAGGTATCTGATACTTCCTGGAAGCACAACGTTTACTTGGTTTGTTAAAATCCCTGCGACTATTTCTTCCGCAACATAATCTGGCTCTAACATAGGCAATAATCTGCAAAGTTGTAGAGAAGAAAGAAAAACACCAATATTACATTCGATTCTAATTCCGATTTGCTTCGCTAATATATTGCTAATATATTTACCTGGGTTTTACTCCGTCGAACATTCCCGTGTTTATAAAATAAGGGCAGACCAATGTCGCGTGTATTCCGTCGTAGCCATGTGTCTGAAATAAATCACATATGCATAAAGGACAATAGTAACAATACAAGGCAAAGTAGTGGAGTCTAATCTTTTATTCATACACCGTTTAACGCCGTCTAACATACCAAAGAAGACGATAAACCAAACAATAAATCAATTAATATTCCATGCGGAGACTCTGTGAGCTTGCAGTAATCTGCATCATTTGTAATTAGAAAACGTTTAAGTTTACGTTATTACTTGATATTGGGTCAGGGGTAAATAAATACCAATTAATGAACAATTGCTTTTACGTGTTAGGAATGACTAGATGTGACATAGAAATCCGTTGCAATTTATTGCGTGCCTTATATAGTACTTAATTATTTTTTAACGAAGATTCAACTAGAAAAAGGTATAGAAATTCTTAATTATTCTTATTCTCACCCTAAGCTCCGTAAAAAGACTTTCGTGGTACCCGATGGCAGCAAATTTTGTCGCCGAATAATCCGTGCATCGATATGTTCCCAGAAGACCAGCAACACTAGCTACGGTCACTACATGACCATGATTATCCTTCATCATCTTTTCAAGGAAACATTTGGTAGTCTGTTGAAAAATTGAGCCTATAATACATGTTTCCGACAATCGATTCCGATTTATCTTTCAAATTTCTATAGCTTCGATTTTGGCTTAGCAAATCTTGTTTGTTGTTTAAAATTTATCGATAGGGCTATAGGCGGTCGTTACTAATTCAAAGGGGAATTGGTATGCAGTGATTATTTCAATACCCCTTTCGAACATTTCGCAACTTATATGTAAACTCATCAGACTCGGCTTTTCATTTTTGAATACCTAGCTCATTATTCACGTGAATAATTGTGATATGCATAATAAATAACATATACTCACTGCATAGTGAGACAAAATATTAACTTGATACGTTCTGTCGATTTCGTCGTCCGGAAGCTCGAGAAGAGTTTTTCCACATACGTAGCCCGCGTTGTTTACTAGCAGTGTCACCTGTTAGGACAAAGAAAGAATCATCATATGATTAATACTTATGATAATGTGATGTTAATCACTCATACTGCTATAAATACTAACAGGTCCAACTTCTATCGTGACCGCTTTAGCTGTTCTGTAAATATCTTCTCTACAGGTCAGATCGCAACGGTAACCCCAACCCTTGCCTCCAGCCTCTTTTATCTGTCTCACGGTTTCCTCAATGCCTGAAATAATCGGAAAATATTCATTGATAATAGATTCGACGGGCAATGAAAATTCGACATTTATCAATATTAGAATCGAATTTTCAGACACTATACCAACTGTCCGGATGATTTCATCTTGGATAACACGCATTATGGTTCAAGTGACCATGTAGCGTGCCAAAGACCTGTTTCAACTTAAAATTTCACCAACGATTACGTCACATAAATGACATATCCATAGTCATGATCAATTAGTTTCACGGTTTTACGATAGGTATACTTACATTGGCCATGCGATACGAATAGATTCCAATCTATAGCTATATCTAATATACATATCTATCATTCTTAAATATTTGACACATGCCGTTCTAGTTTCCAATATGGTATAAATAATATGAAATGTGTTCGTATATTTAACGTGTGGCCTAACCCGAGAATAGAGTTTTATATGCGACGAAGTATCTGCTAGCAATTCAGTTAAGTTCAAGTCAAAAAGGGGCCAAATTACCGGTGGAGAAATCTGAGACAACTTTTCAACTCGCACTGAAAAAAAAAAAAAAACACCCGTGGGTTTTCAATCCTAATTCTAAATGGCTGGCATTCTGCCTGTTAGTCGTATCATACGTATAGTTTATACGACCGTTTTGAACCTTGCGAAATAACCGCAATTCGCAAGACTTACCCGCAACGATCAAATAATTTAATACGAGACTGGCTAGACGCTTACATATTCCTAAACTGCAAGTTCGTTAACCCATTTATTGCCATGAGAACTACCCATTAAAAAAGAGAAAATATATTATTTATTTGATTCGCGGCTCTTTAATGTTACCACTAATTGGTCACGTCGATGTATGTTGTATCCCAACGTACAGAGTTTCCTAAGCTAATTGTAAGTGTCAAAGTCATACTGCAATAAGTTTGACCCGTCCGTAAGTGAAAGAATTCCCTCGCTTTCGACATCAGAACACCGTGCAAACGCATAATGTGCGTGTGTTGCAATCAATTACAGTATATGGCACCGCGCTATAAGAATTTCAATTTATCGAAAGTACTTTTTGTCTTCGGTTTCTGTCATCAAGATGAACAGGAGAAGATTGAAGAAGTGTTTGGAGTCTTTGACGGTTCGAATTGACGTCAGAAATTTTCTCTACTCTTTTGAACTGATGAACTGATGGTTGGAAAGTAAGCGACATGCGTTGCTGTAATTAGTCTTCCGTACAACAAACAAGCTCAATGCTTCATACGTTGAGTAATGATATGAATTATCTTCTCTCAGCTTAGAAGTCTTTACAATTTCTGACATCAACGTCATATGTTTAACAGTAATCAATAATTGGAATTCAGGGTCAGCGGTGAGAAGGATTTTCGCGTTCACAAGTTACGTAACCAAGCATCATTGCCTAGGTACTGTTAAAATTTAACAACTCGACATATTAATTAAAGTCAAAAAAATAATTGACATGTATTAATGTTTAATCATCGATAATTCGAAAAGATCAATAAATTTATGCTCGAAATTTCTTCCTGTGAAATTAAGTAGCGGTGAAAGGACCACCGATACCGATCTCAAATTCTTAAGCTACAGCTGTGCCTTCTCAAACTCAACGTATGAATCCCGATATTCCCTATAACTGTTTTCTAAAAAATGAGTAAAACCTTTAAGTCTACTAATTAAAAACTAGAGAGTCGAACAGAACAATTACCAGTCTCATTAATGTCCCAGACGACAACATGGGCTCCCAGGCGTGCTAATTTTATGGCAATGAGTCTTCCAATTCCTCCGCCTGCTCCGGTAACTAAAGCTACTTCACCAACGATACTTTTACCCCTAAGTCGTCTTGGAATGCAACTTAGAACTACAGCCTCAGTTATGTAAGCGATGGACATTCCTATGAAAAGCAGCGTATCATAGATCAGTTTAACGACGTCTGCGAGGTCCATCGTGAGGCACAGCTCTCCTAAAACACCGAATAATATGGATGAATTTCTGATCTTTTATACTTTCTCGACTAGTTTCACCGTTACTTATATTTTCAGATCGGAAATCGCTCGGGGCTGAACATTATATCAAATATATCCGCATACCTGCTAATCATATAGCTAGATACGTATGTATAGATGTGCCGAACTCTTCGTGACTGCCGGACCACGAACGAGCAGTAACCACTGCGGATTATTGTAGATCCAAAACTAGGTATTACAATTTGACTCAAGTATTGAGGAAGCCAAAATACTGTTCCATTAGCATTAAAAATTAGAACAGTTTGATATACCTATACTACGGATATATATGAGCTTGAGGATTGTACAGCTCTGAGTGGCAGTGAAATCCCCGAAGGCTCAAGTTCATTGACATATTCCGTGGTACTTTTTAAACTGGAGATATACTATATGTATATATATATATATATATATATATACACATATATAGTATATATATATATAGTATAGTATAGGTATATACCTATATGTATGCCATGTTGACACCACGTGTGTGCAGGTTCTATTGGTCATTAGCACGTGTGGACGGAGCGATCGTGTACATACGTATATCGAGAGTTTCAAGTATTTGCCAACGATAAATAATAATAATAGTGATAAAACACTTCGTAAATCATTTTACGGTGAGAAGAACAACGAGGCTAACAATCGAATCTTACTTCCAGAAAAGCGAAATATTTCAGTATGCGGCAAATAATTGCGAATAAGCTAAGATCCCGGTGAAACAAGACAGACCTCTAACATGTGGTCAATTAATAGTGTAACTGATTGCATCGCGTGTCAGTCAACTTTTGATAGAATTTTTGTAAAATTTATCAATTATCCGTTCAGATACCGGTTTGATTTTTTCTAATCAATTTGTTCAAATTGTATTTCAAATTTTGCTGACTATGAGTCTGAATAAATTTTTTTTTCAAACGATCAACTGCATATTAAGGGATGATAGATTTATGGGGCCCAAAACTCTTCGACTTCTAATAGATACCGGGGATTATAATTAGAATGACTAAAACTATGACTCAAAATTGAAATGAGCTAAGAGAGATTGATATATTGTATAGTAATTACCTTGCGGGGGATAAACGTATACTCAGTAGTTATAATCCATGAAACTAACTCTTTCGTAGACTGAAACAAGACTGAAGCTATGCCTTAGCGATGGATGCTGATTGTATCGTATTCATCAAGCTTGCCCCTCTTAGTTCCTCGCACGACGCGGTCTACCGCGAGGTATACTAAACAACTTCGCTCGCAAACCAGGAACTAGCATAACTTCGGTCCTACGGAGGTTCCCCCGCTGCAACTAGGCCTTACTCAGGCCTTAACGGGGAACACTGCTCAGTACCGTACCGCGAAAATCTAGTACAGCTCTAACCACAGCCTACCTGATCCGAATCTTAAGAATGATTTCAAAAACGCGGAAATAGACATTATAGTTCAATAGCCTATCGAAGAATGGAGGCTTCGAAGGTGCGAGTGAATGGCAAAAGTAAATTGATCATGATTTCCCCCGTTTTGTTGTAATTTTTATTATTCAAAAAATTCTTATCAGTTATTTGACAATCTACCCAAAATATGATTTTCATTTCGATTCTACGAAGCTGCATTTCAATTGTCACTTCGTTTAGTTTCGTTGAATTTTTTCCTTCTATTCAGCTTCATTTTAGTTTTTCTGATTGCTAATTTAATTTTTAGTGAAACGAGCTGTGGGAGAAATTTTTTAGTTGCTCTTCTAATAACCGTATAGGAATCTGAGCAAAATCGCTTCCGTTTCCCCGTAGCGTAATATCTCGATCGTTACTCGGTAGTTGAGTAAAACCTGCAAGTTTAAACATAAGTCTTGAGAACAAACGGTGACCGACATTTAGTCCCGCTCTAACGTATTCGAATACATGTATTAGAAGACTCCTTGGAGAGGCCTCGGGTGAAAGGGACTAGGGATAACCCTCTTTTCTGTCTGGATCTGGGTCACTCAGCCATCTGGTATCCTCCAGCTCGCGGCGCTGTGAATTGTAGTAGAACAACGAAATCTAATTGTGAGCAATCTTCGAGAGCGAGACGCTTGCGTTTCATTCCAATGATGGTATCGCGTCGATTACAAGAGATAATTTATCTAATCTTGATTAAAGATCTCTTTTTAAACTTGTATGCGAAAATTAAAATTCTATTTCCTTTTATCGAAATGAAAAGAATCTCTGGTAAAATATAGTGACACGAATGCGTAAAACGTCGCAGGAAACGCGTATAGTCATGACTCGTTCACTTCCTTATGGGCATTGAAATGCTGCACCCACAATCGACGTGTGAATACAGAAATCGAGTAGAATTAACGGGCTAGAAATTAAGAACCGTTAGTATTCCGAATGTGAATCACTAAATGCATTTCGTCTGCCATAGAGCATTGGAAATGAGATACCGTGCCAAGTTTCTCTCAAATGTTATATTTTTTTTGGCGTTTGAGAGAAAGCCATCCGCAATCCGCGATAAGCGGTTGAGTGAAACAACTTGCACTTTTTTTCAATACATTTATTATTTAAGTACGTACTGTCAAGAGCTCGTTTCATATAATAATATAAACCTTCGCATACTCAGAAGCTCGTGAAAACTTTCCTCCTGGAATTACCGATGCAGGCATAAGTGTTTTGCAATAAATTCAAGATTTGCTATACGGAATCGAAAGTGTAAAGTTCAAACTAGCATTTCTATTTTTGACCCGATGACATATTGATCATGTTACGTATCTGTATGAGTCCAATATCAAGTGAGATGGTTATAAAACAGAATCGCTATTCTTCTACATAAGAATATTCATTCGATTGCAAATATTCAGCGGCAATGATTATAAATGACACCCTGTACGTGAACACGTTCCTAAAAATCATGGATCAATCCGACGAGTCGCGCGGTCAGACACTTTCTACAATATTATCGTTTTATACGAGTGCGAAGGTATGTATAGTATCAAAGTGCGTATAGCCGATGAAGAAATGAACGTAACGAGTGAATGACTGGTCATGGTCTAAAAAGTAATATACTTGCACTCGATATTTTCTGTAAATAACTCAACGACTGCATGCAGCTAGATACAGTTTGCCAAGATCGACTGTCAAGTTTCAAACATTCCTTTTTTTTTTGGTCATTCCGAACTCAGAAATATAAAAGCAGGCTATGCAATTTTTTTCTCTACGAAAAATTTTTTATTTTGAACTCGACATTTTTTTGAATAAGTTTTTGAGTGGTCCAACTTTCGGGTGCAAAGGAAATGTTCTCCTAAGTAAGATGGACCAGATCTTCGAGGTCACAGGGTGACTAAGATGAACTTGCCCGCTAATTCTTATTGACTTGACGGAAAATATTTTTTCAATTTTATAATTGAGATTGCCAAGCTCGTCGAATTCACAAAATGCTATAACTTTGGTTAAAATTTCAGACCCGGGCTGATTTTTCTTAGCTTTTAGATGCTTCGGAATGTGAAAAATGTTCACAATTTCCGTATTTTTCATCGACTATAGGTTGTAAGAAATCGCGCAATCCATCTTTCAGAGATGGTCCATCTTCGTCGAATTGGTATATCACTATTCAATGCCGCTTTTCTCACTATTATTGATTATACTATACAGGTATGCGCATAACGCGCGAATGACACATGGCAATGAAATATGAATATGCAGATCTATTATGTTCACGCATAGGCATTTTTGACTGTATAATATCATATTCCAGGTACAATAAGAATAGGTTTGTGCGTTACGTATGTAAAGGCGGATGGAACTGAATACTCTAGAGTTTCCTGTTCGTAAATATATATTTCTATGCTCAAAAACCGCAAAAATGAATTATGTATTTATATGGCAATCATCGTACAGTATACCGCTAATAGAATAATAATTGGACTTTTCGGCTGCACGCACTGTACGACTCATATCTATTTCTAGAATTTGAAAACCATGAGCCCAGGTATTTGTTTGTATTTGCATATTATGCTTAGTATTATAAATTTGTAGATACTTCAAGCCTATGACTTTGCACAAAAGTGCGTTCTTACAACTCTTCTGTATTTACGATTCTTTATTTTTAATACACGACCCGACTATAGCAGCTATACAAACAAGCAAATATTGTATTATGAAAAAACTCAGTGAGAATACCGAAATTACATAAATGAACTCATATCCGTATGAAAAAACGGTCTATACTCTTCTGACTTTAATCGAAGTTCGCTGGGATCGTCGAATAATAAAAATTATATTCGCGCTATTCTTTTGCTTTTTGAACTATAGGAATTTAATGCGGAAGGAAAAAATCGTAAGTTTATCCGGTTTTCAGATTTAAATTATAAAAATTGGGTCAATCATATTCCACTCAATGAATTTAGAGCCTGAAGTAGAACACTGAATGTCTACGTAACACTTTGAACTTTGGCGTTTCGAAATTCTAGAAAGTATAGATTCGTTTTAGTTGGTGTCTCTATCTTCACATAGGAATAGAAAGCTCCCAGGAAATATTCAACGGTATTAAAGGAATCTGTGATAGATTATGCGGGTTCACGACTAAGATCATTCTGAAATTTTGAGTTACAGAAAAAATTACTCAAACTCAAACGTTTTCTTATCCTTCTTTGACCTGAAGTAGGTACCGTATTTTTTTTCTTCTTTTCCTTTCAGCACATTTTTACCAGTTCAATGTAATATTCAACTTCTCTTCAGTGATTACCGAATCCTAATTATCAATCGTACATAAAAAAAAGCATTTGAAGTGCAACATTCAAACGCTTAACGCAACCGGTTCGTGCAATTTAGTTCATCTTGTATCCCTCGCTTCGTCTGACCATATTCGGCTGGATCTACTGCGATCGACGTACTTTAAAGTAGTAAAGTTACGACATTGGTCAGACCATTTGTAGATACCTATAGGGTTATTATTATACCTGTATAGTGTATTACCGAGTGCATTTCATACTTTATTAACTGAAAAAAGGAGCATTATTTTTACCCCATACTGTTTAAATCTGAGTGAAACAAGGTGAGCTCTGTTCTACAGTAGTATGGGATATGTTGAATATTTTGTACATTGTTTATCAGCCAGGTTTTATTTATTTGTTTTTTCTACGTCCACATTTCACATCTTAAAGAATATTGACTTTCTCATTCACACATTGTCTGGTTTCGTGTTTTGAACCTTCCTAATTGTTTTCGGTGTCATATATTAATATAGGCAACTGGTTGATTTACTTGGGTGCGTCATAGATTATATAATCATATGCATAAATATACGTGACTACAGCATAATGAATAATTTAATCGAGAATTACCCGATATTTTACAACAAGCGATTAGACAAATTGCAAAGTTTAACATTACAACTTCGCGACAAGATAACACGGAATAAAAATTGATATTTCTATTGCAATAAATTATATAGCTTTACTCATTTACAAAAGCGTTAAGAAAAACAAGTTCCCTGTTGTTAAGAAGACTTGTAAACATTATTAATATGACTTTGGGTGAACTAATGGTGTATTTTCTTTGACGTCATATAGAGTCGTTAATCATTTTTTTTTAATCTTAGAAAAAGAAGGGTCTACCTGTAGAATGTATGGCTATTTCGGCTCCATGAGTCAAAATCACTGTAGATCATTGGCCTAATTAGCAGACTCCTTGATTCGAGTTTTTTCGCAAGAAGGAATTTTAATCATTTTTTTCAGTTCCTTAAAAAAATGTGAATCAGACTGAGAAGGTTCGTAGATGATCCGTGGGTAATATTTTATTCATAATCAGCCTATCTGTACAGTTATCTGTCACCATAGTATTATACCCTGCATTGATAATATATCTGTAAATATCGAACTTTTGTCTAGCTGCAATATCGCAATATTCTGCCACACAAGAAAATGCGGAAATAACACGCTACACCTTGACTCTAGATGGTTCACGATTTTTTCGTATTTTTTTTTTCTCGTATTTTTTTCGCATTGTGACTCACAGTAAGGTGTGAACTGTCGACAATAAAAAGTGATCTTGTGGTGTATGAATAATCGTCGAGTTTTATAAAAGTTCAAAGTTCCGGAGAAAATAAGCCCGCAGCGTGTAAATTGATGAAGAGCAATACATCGACCGTCTTAAAATCCGTTTAGGTTATAAATTATAATAATTCAGGTGTGGCAAACAACGCTGATAATATTTTATACCTATTTTTTTGCTAATATACGATCTGTTCAGTTTTTGTTCACCATAAATTGCCAATCGTTTTTCAGGGTCAGGGTGCCTATAATAATTCCGCAATTTTCACATACAGCGCTGATGTTACGGTACCAATAATAAAAATCGTTTATGATCTACTGGTTCACCGTAATCTGTAAATTTATCTATCTCGAATAAGAAATCTTTAATTTAGGTACAATTAAGAGCTTTAGTCTATTTTTATTGCTTATAATTGACAATTGTATAAGCCATTATTATCAACGCTGACTTGCAATAATTATTATTACAGCTATCAAGAATTCTGCATTTATGAACGTAGGATTTTGTTGTGAAACTCAATAACAATCGTGAATTAGGGCTGCTGGTCATTTTCGGTCCATTGCATTGAGTCTGACCTAAAGGTAACACCGGGTTGTGCCACGAGGCTTATCTTTTCGCATTCGAGATCTTATGGGATATGAAAAGGCCTCATGAATCTCAGATATATTTTTTCAACTGCAATTCATTTGAGATATATCTAGATATATTTATAGTATATTATTTGAACATTTATAAATCATACGGTCTATAAAATGTTAGTTTTTACTATTCCGCATTTGCATACCGGATTCATTCCTACGTATGTATACCAATTGTGATTTACGTACAAGATAGTTAACTGTCAAATCGCAGGGGAAAAAATCGAGTCACTAGTTTTTTCATAGTGTTTTCCTGTACAGATCTATTTCGAGTCTATCCCTACAAGAAATCTATGGTCCTGCCTGTGCATAACACAGTTTTTTCGTTAAGATTGAGCGATTAGCCATCCATATATCATTACAAGTGCCAGGTTACATAGATGATTCGAGACGGCGGGATTCGATATTAGCGATGCTATATTCGTCACAACTTACGAAAAAGTATAAGTATTGGGAATACCAAATTGTTCAAAATTACCCATGTATTCTGAAATTTGCATAATTGTTGAGTTTCAAGTGTAATAGCTAAGGCAAAATACTACATTTAGAGTTCATAATATGAAATTTAATTTATACTTCTTCTAACCCGTTTCGAGTCTCTTTTCGGCATGCAACGTGTGCCAATCTGGCTCAAGAAAATCATATTCAAAAATAAAATGAATAAACGGATTTGGCTGCAGCTGCGAGAATCCTGTTTTCATCAGCCTTGAATATCATACCGCACATGCCGCACCTATTCAATCCACAGGGATCCGATCAATTCTTAACGCATATTCAATAGCATTGCAGTTCTGATCGAATCATTAACAGAAATGAAAGGTGAAACAGGAAATTATCCTGCAGAAGGACAACCAATTGCAGCTCATTTTGACTTGAGTAAATCAGACAAAGATCAAGAGGCTAGTCAAATCCATGAAGAACACGTTTCGAGATGAGATTCTGGTAAAATGACCTCTCTTACATATATACGCGTATATAAGCGAGCTACCGCATTTGCTGATCAGCAATTACCAAAATCCCAATTCGATATGATGACGATAATGAGTATAATTTCGGCATTTTAGTGTCAAAGAATCGTTGGAAGGTCAGCTACCCACGACACATAGAGTTTCGAAATTCGATTTGGTATGAAAGAATATTCCATTGAAAGGAAAAAAAACCTAAAGCTGATTGGTTCTGGGGCCCTGGAGGGGAATTGCACCGATGCTCTGGCATTGAATATGGTCCTTGAAAACGGTGCAACAGGCAGTCGTTGAGTTAAAAAAAAAATTGAATTCGTTCTCTTGTTGTTTTCTTGTTACGCTATTTCGCATGCCATACGTTTAAAAAAATTATTTTCCAACTATATATTTCCGATAATTTACTCTATCATGACTTCTAAGCCTACCGTCTGGCATCCTGCAATTCCTATACGACCCGTTGATAATCTCGTTTCATCTGAAATGATTAGATACAAGCGTTTCGTGCCATCTTACGAAAGGTTAGCTTTATATATATCAGTCGAGTCTCATTGTCAATATGATTGCAACTTTCATATTTGCTAGAGAATCTCAACCGAACATGGCGAAGATTATTTCACATGAATATGCACGGATCTGGCGAGAGGACAGAAAGTATTGGGCAAACTTATGTTTACCGACCACCACCAAATCCACCAGAGTACTTCTCTTGCGCAAGGTAATATTTTCTGCTGCTTCACTAATTGTGAGTGAAATTAATTTGGAAATAAAATTCGATGTTCAATCAATTCTATTCAAATACCTTTTATGCAAACCTGGAAATTTTATGACCGCGAATAATAGTTCGATTTAAAACCCAATTCGAGGTGGATATCATTTGAAATAGAAATGGCTAGAATCAATACAATATGAACTTCCTAGGTTGTGAATGCAAATTTGCGAAAGAAACAAAGAGTGTCTCGAAAAGTATAGAAGAAGACCTGTGTTTAGACGTAAACCGAATCTCACAACTGCTCGACCAAAAATTAATCGTAATGGAATGAAAAAGTTCAATGACTGTCCAAAAGTCGTTTGGAAGAGAATTCGTACCGCAAGAAAGACTTTGAATTACGAAAAATGTGTACATACTATATAATATGAAAAAACGTGAGAACAGCGAAAATAAATGTATGTTTTTTCTTGTGTTTCGTATATCTGCGATTCGCAAAATATGTTTACCTCGCATTAACTAGTATCGTTATTTGATTCATTAGTGGAGAACCTTATTTTAATATTTGCAAGCCTGAAAAATATACTTGTATCATTTTTCAGGATCGGGCAGTCTTGGACATAATTTATGAACATTATGCCGAACAAATTGCTCAACGATTTTGAGAAAAAAACCGTTAAGCAAAATTCAACATAACATTCTAGATTCCTATACACTGCAGCAACTGGTTAAAAGTGACATTAAATAACCGATTGCCTTTACTTCTCTTTACTTTTTGCTTACGCTCAATTGTGTTAATATACCCTTTCTATATTGTGTTAATAATCGTTTGCGGATTTTTATTTACTCTCTCGAACTGCACTCGTGGAAATAGATGTGTATACTGTATAGGCATGCAGACCTGAGGCTCAAAGATGCAGAATTTGGAAGCATTCGACACCCACCCCTATTACTACACGGTATTTGATTTTTAGCTAAAAATCAATGAACTAAATCGTATTCGACGAACAGAAATTGCTATATCCTCATAAATTTGTCATATTTTTTGTTTTCTGAACAAAACAATGCTCACGATTGGGGTATACGTAAATGATTGGAAAATTTGCTTTTTTTCGAATGACCCGAAACAATACGATGTTGAAAACCGCGTCGAGATATGGAGGCTATATTTGTACAATCTATTAAATCTAACGACTTCCATGGTTTCCAGTTATAGAGTCTCATAATTTTGTGAATAATCGTTAAACGTTGTTGATCAAGTTCAGAAAAAAGTTACAAGTATTTTATATCGCTCACGGCCAAGACCACCGGTTTATACCTATCTAATTATCAGAGTGCTACTTCGCTGTTAAAACTTGCTCAACAACTTCGCACTGAAGAGTATTAATGAGACATTATAATATTTTGAATAATTTCCGCTCCTGATCGAATAGCACGCTTTTGCAGCCGCTGACTGCAGCTATATTTATAGAAAAAACTAATTGCTAGCGAACTTCCCGGCTGAAACTGCAGACTAAGAAAAACATACGGTTCATCTGATCGTACAAATCTACTTGCAGGCATATCCAACCAGCTAATATTCATAGATCACTTTCACTCGTATCGCTAAATAACTGGTGATTTATAGTCATTCGCGTCCAATGCCTGGAAGAAATATCTTCCATTAAGTATCAGTTCTGAGCTGCAATTCTGGATGGCGTATGAATTATGCAGACCCATTGGGGCTTTATTTTAAAAGTACCTATTACAAAGATGGTACAGAAATTTTGTTGCCTACAAAATTGAAGAAAAGGTCGTAAAAATGGTGCGAAATTGCTGTTTAAAAATATTTAATAAATACTTGACTTACAATTAGCTATTCTTGTGTTTTTCGTTACAATCGATTCTGAAAAATAATCAAAAATTTCTATCTACTCTTCGAGTTTCTTTTCAAATACCGCTGAAAAATGAAGAATTCAGAACACCAATGCGCGTTTCACAGCATACATTTATCTCGCCATTGTGAATCGCAGGCCCTGACACATGCCGAATCGTTTCCTGACTCACGACTCACTGGTCATTATATTCGGACCAACAAAGTGAGGGGGAAAGATAATGGAAACTGCCGCATGCTTTTCTGTAAACTGATCAACGACCTGCTTCCAGTTGTCAAACTTTTGTCATGTTTGTTTTATCACGTGAATTTTCATATTCTGATATGGACAGAGCTTGGATTTAGATTAGAGCTGATTGCGTTCGCTCTGGCATGCCTTATCTTCTCTCAAGGATAAAAGTTGATGCAAATACGGTAATCTTATCATGCGCTTATCTGACTTTCACGGTTTCATATATTTTCATGTTTGACTAAAGAAATAATGAATAATCTCAATTCATGGTTTTAATTAATGTACGTTGCAAACATGACAAAGAAATTAAAGAATCGTGAACAAATTAGTTCATACATGCACATATACGATCGGAATCCACGCACTGCGCATAGATCATTCCCAAAAAGTTATAAATTATACACCAGCTATAACAGAGCTCTAACGTGGAAGTAATTTGTTCAAATTTCAAATTCACGGTGGGGAACCAGGCGTTGACGGCTACTTCTTCAGGGTTTCCGCGATTACTATTCAAGGCAGAAAAACCATTGAGCACATTACCATTCCTTAATCGTTTGTTGATGTATATAAATTTACCTTGACACATGGCGTTATACATTTTATAACCCTTAACCCCTATGCACGAGATAAGTTTTGAATAAATTCTTGCTAATCTAGTGGAGATTCCAAGCGTCACTGCGTAACTATATTCATTTCAAAAAAACCTCATTACGCATTCGCGGTGTTACGGTTACGGTGTATTAAACGTCCAAGATTATACCATCAGGGAATTATTTACAAGCAACAGAAGCATATCGGCAGATGTAGAATCCAACCTGCAGCCACTACCATTACTGGTTCGACTGGTCGAAGACTTGAGAGCATTCTCGACCCACATTTGACATACTATACAGAACTTTGTTACCATGGATCTGTTTACGTTGATTGGTGCCTCAGGCTCTGTTCGATCATTATTTCATCACGCTAATTAATTACGAAGGGCGGTCTGCCACCGGCAACAATATAAGATGGAAAACGATTTTCTTCTTCTTCTTCTTCTTCTTTTTCTTCCTTTGATGCTTATACATCCCCGTTGTAGGAAAACGATTTGCTCGACAAAAGAGCGCATCTTTAACGTAAATCGGCCGAACTTATTCCACGCCGATTCGTTTTCCTTTGAGATTTGAACCCCCACCAACAAAAGAGAAGCATACTGAGACATTCTGTCTCTCACTAGTCTCTTTACTAGCAAGACTACCTTTTCAGAGGGTGAGAGAGGGGGAAGGCATGGAGGGGAAGAACCTTGTAGTGGTTTCTTTTCAACTCTCCGCGGCGGTCAGTGTAGACGTAACCATAGTGGCGATAGAATATCATCGTGCTGCAGTCTTGGTCTTAACTTACGGGTACGAATCTGTTTTTATTATAGTTCGAATAAACTTTCGTTTACATGGTGTACCGAACACAACACCTTGTACAGTTCTGTCGAGGAATTCATCATCCGTTTATCTGTACTGTCAGGTAAAAGTGAACTCGAAGTTCCGTTACGCCGGACAATGATCGCCATACCTGGCCGTATACAGGAGATTTCTGCTCCGAAATACGTCCTCAGAATTCGAAACCGTTCAATTCATTATCTTTCACATATAGGTCAATTAATTCGGTAGGGCGAGGTGAGACGAGGGCGGGAACCGCATAAATTTCGAACTTTTGTTACAGATGAGGAAAATGAGAACTGACAAAAGTTCGGGTAGGCGATATCCTAATTTCATTCATATTGGGTCGGATAACTTTTGATTTATGAAACTTACTCGGTTCGAAGGCCCCCTCAGCCTACAGCTAACTGAATTCCTGCTTTACTGTTAGTTTAAATGCTAATAAGAATCTGCCGCGAGAATTTCTGGCACAGTGTGGACTCAATTACACGTTTTTTCTCAATGAATTTCTACGTTACGCTTGAAATCGACATCTCCTCGGCATCCAAGAAGGTCGCGTGCATTAATTGAATTCGCGAGGAGGAAACGCTCGGGCGATATTATTCGTTGCATAACTATGATTGAAATCTCCTTCTTCATCCTGAAGAATTTAATTTTCTTCTCGGTCTCTCCTGCTGCACCTGACCGGCTCAATCTACGTCATGTGCGTTTCTAATTAGTAATACAGACACGTGCCGAACGACCACCATCATGCCTCTCTAACTATGACTCCATAAGACTTCGCTGCTATGAGTAAAGTCGGTTTTTAAACATCGACAGAACTCTGGCCTCTGGCTACGGTCTCTCAATATTGGGTACTGGTTTAAAAACCAACCCGAAAATTCTTGAACAGGATAAAACGAGAATAACAACGACAACAAACTTCCGCAAGGCGAATGAAAGTGTCCACAGAGACAGCGATTCGGGTATTATATATTAGAAAGTAGCTCTGGCTGCTTGGTATGGTCACGTTAATATCTCGTCTATCGAAATCTTTCTCGCCGAAGCACCGTGCTGAAATTTTACTTGAATTTATCGCTCGATCAATTCTTGAGATAAGATTATTTTCATTTAGGAACAAACCTGTCGTAGGAAATAATTCATTAAAGTCGTTATAAGATCCACGTTATGTGAATAGATGTAACATATTTATTATTTTTTGATAATTTATTGAACGAAAAAATCTCGCTGGTTTTTTTACAGGTGAACGTTCGCTTTCCCCATGTTCAATCTGCCGTTCGAATATCGTGCCTGACGCAGCCGCAGTTCTTCCTTTCTGGTTACCTACGGGGATGCTTATGGATCTTGCGACCTAACTCGAACTTAATTCACTCAACCCTCGACGTAACCCACTGAAAACCAGCCGGAAATTCTTACTGTAATTAACAGTTAGATTCCAGCAATTAGTAAGCCTTGAAAACCCACTTTTCGAGTTGCTAGTACTTCAAGCTAAATCAACACAGTCAGTAAAAGCTGAAGTTTCGAACAAGCAAATGGGCTGTTGATATAAACGTAAAACCGAGTATTCATTTCGAGTTAATTTGTGCCGTGAAAAACAGAAAAAACAAAATGTCTTTCCTACGATCAACCGGTGATATCATTGGCTTTTTGTTGCTCTCATTGATGGCCATCATCGAAGGAATTGTTAAACTATTTACACCGTTAAAATATCGAATGAAAAGTGTTGCCGGTGAAATTGCCCTTGTTACTGGGGGTGGAAGTGGATTGGGAAGACTTCTGTCTCTCAGGTTAGCAAACCTTGGAGCAATCGTCGTTGTTTGGGACATCAACAAAAGCGGTGAGTCGCTCATGAAACCAACTTATTAGCTATGTAATCCGTATTTAGAGACATACGATTACCATTGTACGTCACTCACTAATCATTCATTATTTATGTATACAAACATATCGCGGGTATGTCACACGTTAAAATGTACAAAATTTTTCACTAATAATTGTATTGTCAACCGCGAAGAAATTGCGAGGGAATTTCTCCGCAGTAAGTAGATATATCAGTGATCAAAGTTCGAGAAGGTATCATTCGGAGCTTGATTGATTTGTTCGACCGTGCTCTTTGGACTTGACTCTTGCTCTCTTGATCTTTCGATAGAAGGCCGCATCTCTCGCATGTCGGAACTTTGTGCTCTAAATTTTATTCCGTTTCCCCGATGAAACAGGCTCGCGATCACCAGCAGAGGTAAACTTTCTCCGTTTACAGCGTTTAGAAGACTAGCAAGAAGCCACGTTGGCACGAAGGGATTATAATTTTCAAATACTGCGATAATGTCGCGTCGTTGGATTCCGTAGACCGTGTTTTTGACCATCACATTTTTTCATTTTAACCAGCAGTTAATTACGAGTCGTGTTTATTGTTGGTAATATAATGATAAGAATTATATACAACCTTCAGATTCTTCTTGCAAATACGTGCGAGGTTTTGTGTGGTAAATATTATGTAAGCCTCGCGGGTTTCTACATGAGAGAAATAACGAGGACATACCTATGTATACGTATAAATGATTACGCAAAGGTATGAGGGCCCAGATGACCCGTGAAACTATCAAACGTTTCTAATGTATACATATACTTAGGAACACAAATATCTTATGCCGTTAAAGCTACGTATCATCCTAAACCCGAGTTCTGGTTAACTTATTGATTCGGTAACGTATAACCTACTTCGATATTTTTCAGATAACTTTCCAATACCATATTGCTGTGGAGTAACGTTGCCTTATAAATATACCTACTAGAATCACAACTTCTGCAGTATACGCCGCAGCGACTAACTCTTTAATTTATTGATCAAATCTAGTTACTCTGTAGCAAACTTTCCATAATTAATATCCGTTATACATACATGGTACTACATTGTACGAGTTCTTGTATTTACAAAAAATACTTAAAACTCGTCTGCATGAACGTATAGGTATTACTTTCACGAAGTTTGCAAGTGAATCCTAAGTGGTTTGGAGCAGTTCAGCGCAGCATTCGCATTCGCGCGTGTTGGACAGGTCATGGACGCCGTCTTATGCAACGGAATGAAAAGTTACTTCGATTACTTCGATTCGATCAGCATATGGTCGCCGTGGTATTACAAATTTTTCGATGCCTGATTAATCGTCTAATAAGAATCACGATTATCCGCAGGCCGCGGTTATAACGACGTTGCCACAAACACTTTCCCAAAAAAAAAAAAACACATTAGTATAAATTATACACATTCGCATTACATATATAGATATTTTTTTTTCCCTTACTTTTCTTTGTCTTCTTTATTCGTGCCTATATTTAACATTGGTGAGATTGCGCTTTCTAGACGTAGATAATTTTTTTCGTTCCTGTTCTTATTGCTCAATATAGTATACATTACCCGTTGTGGAATATCAATACTTGACTCGAATAGCCACTTTCAATTATCCACTTTTGATTACGCTCTTGATCAGAAAGAAGTTGTTCTTCAGCGCATATCTTTATCGATACATTTTGCAGAATATGAAAAGTTATTCTAGACTACCGTATGCAATGCGTAACAAAACAAGTCGATAAATAACAGATAGAGAATAACTGTCTGACTTTGACTCCCCCCGATGATCCGAAGGACAATTATATTTTCTACATTTTATTTTACTTTGGAATCTTATACTTCATTTCTATAAAATTTCATATCCCGTAATTCGCGAAAGAGAATTTCAACTCCAAGCCACAAATCCTCGGAATTTTACTTTTAGAACCACGTCCTTTGCGGTCGGACCGAATTTATCATCCGTAATTAACTTCCTGGATATCTTTGCAAAAATCTCAACCTATAATTGGCAAGAATATCGCATAAATGAAGTTTCAGACTAAAATCCGCTTATCCTCCATTCTCTTATTTTTGCACGTAGTCTCGCAGGCGCCAATAAAACAGTTATGATTTATATTTAGAGATTACTTTATCCTTCCTCTCTGTGACACAGACACTTATTACATATCTGCAAAGCAATCATTGGCACGTAAAAATGATAATTTTCCTTTCTACCATATATAATTATTTCTCTGTGCATGTTTCTCGTGTTTCTTGGAGTCGATTTCTTCATCGAACAACAATTGTCACGAACTATAAAAATACCGTCTCCTGTACACACTGTATGATTAAATGTCATTTAAAAACCGTCTATGTATAGCTTTATATCCACTAGGTCATCAAAGCTATCAATTTGTTGATGCACTGCTCTCAGGAAAAAAATATATTAAAAAACACGTCCATGAAAACACTCTACCTTTATTAATAATAATTATTCCATTTGCTGTAGGAAAATAGTGCTATATTGTATGCGAAATCTTCGATCTCTGTGAAGAAGACATTTGAGGCTGATAATACCATATTTACAGCACCCCTCTGTTAACAGAGTCGGAAAAATACAGTGGCGATTAATTATCGTGGACATAACATAACGCGTCATTGATTATTATTAATTCAATTAGTCGTCTCCGTGCAAATAATAACGTTTTTTGCGGCTACTAAGGCAACTGCGTCAGACAATAATGCTAATAATAATAGTACTAATTATAACGATCCAGGTTGCAGACTTGATATAATTATACACTTTTTTCAAAATATCTACGGCCCCTTACATACAATATAAGAATTTCTGAAATCTGATACGAGATTCTTAGTTTCGATGACTCAATATTTGACATTCAATATTCATTACCTGTTTATAATCAATGCATATCGGTATATTAAGTGTATGGGTTACGCTATTTTGGTCTGGGTAAAATCTTGCGCCAGGGACATCGGTCTAAAAATTTTGTCATTCTAGTTATGATCATCATTGACGGAAGTGATAATCGAGCGAAGGCCTAGGTAGGTATTGTCAGCTTTCCCTCAACGCCCAAATTCATGGCCGATGAGCCGATTCGAGACTACCTGACTAGCCGAACAATCGAGTATGGCAGGAAAATTCGACTTATAATCAGAAGTCGTTCCTTGTTTTTCTTTTTACATGATGACATATGATTACGTCATTTAGAATTATTATTTTATACTTATTATGCGGTAAGAAAAAATCTCCTCTTGACCAGACAGAGGCATGAATAGCATTTATTTCCAAGTCTACGTCGAATCAGGTTTATCTTTCCAGCTGATGTGAGAATAAATCAGCAGGTGATCTTGTCGTAAAAATATAATAATTAATCGTTAATCCTGAATCGTTACTTATCGCGCATGCTTTCATATGCAGCATATATTGTACACAGATTTTCATATTACATTGAGCTAGATTATAGATGTGCTAGAAAAATAATAGTTTCAAGTCTTGCGCGACCTTTAAACGTGTTCGCTTTTTTTTTATTCTATTATTATTAGTATAATAATTATTACTTCATCGTGACCTCACGTAGCGATTTACAGTCATAGTAATTGCGCCAGGACGATAAAATAAAATAATCGTTCAATGAGAATTATGCAACGTGATTTACGACTCTGCAGACGTGAACCGTTTGCACTATAAATTTTTGTCATGAAATATTGCGCTGCCAGCCCATGGAAGGAACTTCACAAAATTATTGCACTTTGTGATGCACAGACAAAGGTTCGAAAAATTTTCCCAAGGTGCGTCACTTGCTTGTTGATGCACTGCAGTGCCAAATCTTGCTCATTTAACAAGCTGCGGTTTTTTTAAAACGTGCGCAAACTCGTTATCGATTGTCGAAACAAAAGTTTCCTGAAGCACAATCCGAGTCGGTGATTTGTGTGTGGTCGTCATACCGAAGTACCTACGTGTTCAAGTCTCATGAATTGTCCGAATGGTAATATTGAGGGTCAGCAAATATGAGGCCGAGATATTTTTGACGCATTAGATGTGCCGTGATAATTAATCTATTTGTGGTGCCAAACGGAAACTGAAATGATGAGAAATATTTTCGTTATTTGACATGCACCCTCGGTGCCTTGAATGACTTCAAGAATAAGATCAGTCGAATAATCATGTGGCGTTTGAATGACGATCAAGATATCTGAGTAGTGAAATCAATGATTGAAGAACACATTTTTCTGAAGTTTCTGAGTAATATGTTACACTGCATCTCAGAATTCGTGATGTGTGAATCGTATAGTTGGCGATAATTAACGATTTAAAAACCTGGCGAATCATCAAACGCATAATTTACACTTGATACATTAATCGAATAGAAACTGGTAGAAGATTGCGAACGTTAATGAAGCTGTATGCAAGTGTAATTAGCAACGAGAAATAAGGCGCGCGTCCGGATCACAATTAACAGATTAAAGATCAACTATTTGACATCAATCTATAAGACAGAAAAAAAGGCATTATCATAAACTATAATGTGGTCCATTCATCGATATTCCGAATCTCCACGGCCGGTTGAGTTACCACACGAGTTTTTGCATTGTACCTTGAAATGACTATCGATTTCCGAATTTCGGTCACACAACAAAGACGATTATTCATCCTCGCTACTGTTTATTCATTTTTGAACTCGATTAGAACTTTACTATTCCTAATTTTCGATCATTTTCCGATTTGCTTGAGGCTGATTTTTGTTGATCTACTTGAAAGTTAACAGCAGGATAGAATAGTCGATATGTCTTTCGTTCCGTTTCAGAATGCTCAAGGTACAATCCGTTTACGCTTTAGTAACCTGATAAACGGGTTGCTAGTTGTAGAAATAAAATTCTGTAATACCAGAGTCCGCGACTAGCACAGTTCTTACTTTTGTGAATAAAACTTATTTGCTGCGGAAACCTGATCATGACTTTGTTATTCTATACTAGCATCTAATTATATTCAATTATTTCGTCCCACAACAGCCAAGGGAAGTTTGCGACATCAAATTCTGTACTAATTTATTTTTATTGGTTGTGTCAAAAATGCTTGACCTCACGATCATTTGAAGATCTTTGCGGATTTGTTGATCGCATGTAAGATCAAAAGTTAGAAGCGACTAACCAGTTCTTAAGTTTCTATATTTCCATAAGAACTGTCTTTTGTATTCAGTCGTCGTTCCAATACTTCTTGTCCTTTTTACGAATATGCAACCCCCAACTGCAGGTCACTGTCACCTAATTCTAGTCTTAGCAAATCTAAAACCTTAAACGCTACAGTCTTTCTTTTGAAAATGAACTTACGTCTAGGCTAAGCTATTACCGATACTAAAATAATAATCGTAAACAGAAGACGAAAGTTTGAATACTAATGTACGATACTAATTGAATGAAATTGATTTTTGACATCTCCGATCGGCCCGTTTTGATTTCACAGTCAACTCTTCAATGTCATCGTTTCTTGCCCAGAGATATCTAGCCTTGAATTTCAAGTAATCTACATTGGCACATTAATTTTATGATGAAAAAAAAATTGAAAATAAAGAAATCTTAGTCTCAGTGACGCACCAGATTTTATCGGATGTTCAAACTTATATTTGGCTGTCGCGAAACAATCGGTCGATGTTTAATTAGCATGAGTTTTCACACGAGCACGTTCGAAAGGTATACGCAAATATTATTCAGAGTTAAACAATAAACCGTACAGATCACAAAGTCTTTATACAAATAATAAGATTGACCAAACATCTACCGGTTCAAGAGTATGTGCACATACTTTGCAGCCATTAAAGAAAGTCAATAACACATTTTAGAGCAATATTTCCTCACAGCACAGACCAAATTTGCTTTGAGGAAGCACCTCATTCTACATTGCAAACTCAGCATTTAATGCCGGCACAACAATATTTTGCTATCCAATCAGAGACATGAAAAAATTGGAAAATTTATCAAAATGATAAATAAGATCTTGGCATTATACGATAGGACATGCAATTATAGTGTTTTTGGAATTTTTCGCCGCAGACCTTTTGCTGCAATGTTCTCTCATAGATACTTTGTTCTGAGCAGGGACAGGTCGAGTGAAAACCGGATGAAAATAAAAAAAATTTCTCTCAGCCTAAGAAGCAGACTACTTGTTTAAACAGCGGAACAAACAAGCAATGCTAGACCGGTCTATTTCACCACATAGGTGTATTTACACTAACGTGGAGTAGCGACGTGATGAGCGAGGAAATTTCCTTTGCAAGTTGAGCCAGCAGTACGATAATCTTGCAGTAGCTGACATTGTACACGTTTTTTGATCCAGACAGGGAATTGGAGACAAAAACTTACCTTTATATTACTGATAATTGTTAATTATTAAATATAAAATTTGATCTGTAGTTCTACCCAGAATTAATTACGAGATCCAAAAATGATTGTAGAAGTAAGGAGAACAATCTTCAGCTATATTTCTCTGAATTAACGTGTTTTTTTTTGGTTTGAAAACATTAACGATTATATAAATTATTCCAATTACGTTGACCCCATTGTAAATCTCGAATACAAAATGAAGAAAATAATTATTTCACTACAAATACTTACGTTAGATGAACTGTCTGGAAAACTTTATATCAAGAAATGTTGAAAGGCAATTTGAATACCTGCGGTAGTTGCGGAATCATCAAGAATGCGTTGCAAATAAACGCATAAACGTACCAGAATTATAATATTACGTAACGTTCTTGCAACTTATATCGAAAGAAGTGATCGACACGCAAGATATTTTCAAGATTAAAGATTAGGCGCTTGCCTGCGTGCCTCCGTGCCAATCAATTCGAATTTTCATCAACAGCTTCTGCTGATGATTAACAAAACTGTAGCTGTGCTATTGCATACACAAACCACAACATAAGTCAGTCGTATTCAACCACTAGATTCAGAATTCATTAAGCCAGTGAAAGGCACGTGCGATGCTTGGAAAGTTTATTATGCTAATTATTATTACAGCTCACAAAAAGTTTCCATCGATTCCGAAACTCAGATTATCTACTACAAACAATAAAAATAACGGCCTAAATTTTCACCAATTTCATATAAATGAATTTCGACTTTTCAATACATCGTATAATGTAGATCAATTACCGAACGGTAATGTTTTTTTCTTCAGAGCTATTAACCTGAATTCTTAATTGTTTGTTACAGGGATCGATGAGACTGTGAAACTAGTGCAAGCCGCTGGTGGTGTCTGCTTCGGATATGTTTGCGATCTTTGCGATCGCCAAGACGTTTATCAGAAGGCTGCAGTCCTTCGTAAAGAAGTTGGCAAGGTAATATCCTCAGGATAAGTTATCGTACCTAAACTTGACCTCTTGCCCAACCGAATCTGAATCGGGTTGTAAATTGTCAGTAAAATTGAAAGTTGCGGAGAAAATATCTAAGCATTTTCAACAGAGCTATCAGAGTTCACTGATCGTTGGCAATGTTGCATTAATCCTAGTCTCACAGCGCCATAAAATAGATATAAAGAATTGCGGAGACTTGGTTTATTTCTTAGAACTTGAATATATTTCCTCGCGATATACATATTGCTGCACAGAATTGTGCAGCAATAGCTTTAGCAGTGTGGCAATCAGTTCCATAAGTTATACAAATCTGATATCACTGAAGGTCTTTCTATTGCAACTCTAAACAGAGCAAGATACGTCTTTATATTTTAACTCGTATTTGTTGGCTCCGAATTGTAATAAACGATATAAATCGTTCAGGATCCAAGCACTAGGTCAAAGCTAAAGAGATAAAACGTGTAATTATCTTCTTTATTATGCCGAAGGGAATAATTCAAGTGAAACTTCTATGAATCTTGCAAAAAAGCTGTTCAGCCAGTCGATATAACGTAATATAAAGGTCAACGTTCATAGTCCTCGATGATAGTCGATCCGTGACTATATGAATGATTATATCGGAGCTGAATGATACCGTCTAATGGTCTCCGAGTGCCTACCATGAATAATAATTCGTTTATAAAGACTGGTGTTTTTTCCCTCCTCAGGTAACGATTCTTATCAACAATGCTGGTATCGTGTCGGGGAAGAAGTTTCTGGACACTCCTGACCAACTAATCATTCGTACAATGGAGGTCAATACCATGAGCCATTTCTGGGTGAGTTTGTATAATAGTTATACAACATTATTCAAATATGTGCAAATTTTATCTTCAATGGAAAATTTGTATGCAAATGAGATAAAAAATCATCAGATATACTCACAGTTCACCAATTATCATTATGCAAGTCATGTTAGTACGGTACATTTCTTACCGCGAAAAAAATTCGCGAGCAAAAAGTTGAATTACGATTGACCAACATTGATGTGGACTATGACTCGCCGTTACCTCGCAAGCACCAAGTGAAATTTTTTTCTGCACAATTCCTGCAGTCGAAAAATCCCGTTACCTCGATTATTGCCATACCTGGTTTCCCATGCGTCAAAAAGCATGTTGTAGTACTTTGGTTCATTGAAATATTGAAAATAGGAGTAGCTGGTTTCAGTGGGGAATAACTTTTCAAAGCCTCCAATCTGCGTGAGCTCATCTTCGTATGAAATAAGACGTCTCACATCGTCAGGAGTCAGATTTTGGAGGATCGGGACCAAATACTCGTTTCGGTCTTTGCAATTCCTAGCGTAAAATTTTTGTTTTTCTCTTTCGTTGTCACTAATATTCACGTTGTAGATCCGCTGATCATGACAAACCCGACTCAGACGATACTTATTTGATAGATCGCTAATTTCAGCGACCGATAAACTGTTTGGCAATTGGTAACCAGCCATGTTTAAAGTATCCTTCAACAACGAGCCTTTTACGGTTGATTCTACAGGCGTATTATTGCACATTGAAGGACCACAGTTTACCTCCAGAAGCCACGGCTTGTAATTCTGATCCAGGATAATGTCGAACCCCAAAATCTCGAAGCAACTATATCTAGACGTCGTGTGAGTCCTCAGAATTTTTTCGATGGTAGAGTCTGCAGAGATGACAGTCTTTACAACGATGTCTTGTATCCTATTCCATATAACTTTAACGTCAACGGAATCCCTTTCCAGATATTTCCAAAGTGTTTTTAAGGACCACAAATGCCCAGTTTGCGAATTAATCGATGATGAAACTCTGTAGGCAGTGTTCCTTCTGTTTATATTCGTGTTAGTCAGATGCATGTATCTGTCGTTGGGGTAGCTTACATCGTCGATGTATTTCACAGTGGCAAAACGCACCAGACCATCAGTGTACAAATATATTCTGAGCGGATTGAAGCTAGTAATTAAGACGTATAATCTGAGATCAAACTTCTGCCCACTGATCAGTTTCGGCTTAGATAAATATCGCTGCACAATCATTGACCGATATTTTGGTATTTCCCACCACTCGTTGATTATCCGTATTCCATCGCCACGATCAGCTTCCGGTGGTTTTACGATCCATTTTTTACCTCGATTTTCTTCCCATACTTGACGAAGCCTCCAACTTTCTCGTGGCAAGATATAAGTCTTTGGTACGAAGCCAAAGGCTTGTGTTCCAAACTTTTCAATCATTGCACTGAGATGATCCCATAGTTTATCTTTCCGAGACAGCTGCAACATCCCAGGGATAGTGTTGATCTTTTGAAACCGTTTCAGATCATTTAGTTCCCGGAGACGTCTTCCCCACATTCCACAGCATTCGGACAATTTCTCTGTCACCGAACATTCTGATCGGAGAAAAGTCTCACGAACGATATTGCTGCATCGATTACTCAGGCTAAATTTTAAGTGTCTTCTGACGTCTTTGGGCATTTTACTTTCCCTTTTCGCATCGAATCTACGAAACCTAACGTAAGGAGCAACGTATGCAAAAAGGCTACGCCTCAAAGGAGAGCTCTTTTCATCCTGCTTGTCCCAACTGAGGATAATATTAAGCTCTGTAATTTGAATGTATAAAAACATATCGTCCTCATATTTTTTAAACCGTACACGTTCCTGGTATCGCGGCATTGACCAACCTCCTGCTGTGCATGTGGCCACGTTTGTCATGTTTGATCAGATTGTCAAATTACTAGATGTTGTTGACTCTAAGTTGGTTTGACCGGCCTTCTGGCTGTATACGGATCAATTATGTGTTTTTTCACGAATTAACATAATTACTTGTAAAATTCGAATAACATGAGCAAGAGTAAATGAAAAGCCTTTGTGGTCCCGTCAGACTTGCAGTTCGCGTTTCTGACATGACAAAGTGAAATTGCCTAGAATCGCCAACGAGTTTTATTATTTGGTCATTGAACCAGAAATTCCTGTTCTGAAGACATTCTTTCCTCGAAATCTTTGCTGAAAATATTCGCTCACTCTCCTCAGTTATTTATTCGCGCGAGGAATTCGGGATTTAAGGCACAGAGTTAAGACAAGAAAAAAGAAGAAATTTGGAAAATCAAGCGCATTATGAGTAAAACCAATTTTAATGATTTCAGACTGTGAAAGCGTTTCTTCCTGCGATGATGGAAGACGACAAAGGGCACATTGTGAGCATTGCTAGTCTGGCTGGTTATGTCGGTATCCCAAAGCTGGTGGACTACTGTGCTTCGAAATTCGCAGCGGTTGGATTTGATGAAGCTCTTAGGATGGAATTGGAGGTATGAAAAATAAATGCTTTTGGTTAATACTTGCATCTTTATTGAATATAAGCAAATCATATTTTCATAGTAATAACTGAATAATGCCCAAATGACTATTTCATTCGAGAATGAAATACATTCGGTTCAGTTACAATGAGACCCGATTACATAACGAATGAAACTAGATTAGGTAACTGCGGAAACGTCACTCACGTGCAAAGTGCCTAACCGGAACTCGCACAAAAACAATTAGCCGAAACTCTCGGCTGCTGTATCGGGCATTTCCAAATACACAATACACGCATTGTCACCGATACAATATACACGAAAGATATACGTATCATATGATCACTGATTCGCATAAATTCATTCTGTTTTTTTCTCTTTTTCTTTTTTTTTTTTCTTATTTGTTTTGCGGTGAGAAAATATTCCAGACAAGATTGGACGGTCTGCTTTTTATCATTCTATCTCAACTTTCTTTTTCCTTGCCTTTCAGGCCGAAGGTTACAACATTCAGACCACGGTCATCTGTCCCTACTTCATTCGCAGTACGGGTATGTTCGACGATGTACAGTCCAGGTAAGGATCAGATTTCACTAGCCAACCAATTCACTTTGACTAGTGATTAAATTACTCCAAGTCAATAAAATAAAATAAGGAAACACGCGAAATGATCATAAAAGACTACTCAGTGAGTCATTCAGATGCTCGGAAGAACGACGTTGAGGGATTCTAAGTTACTTTGAACATCTTCGTGCTCTCAGAATCTAAAAAAATATTATTTTTTGATTCAATAAACAATATTTCAGGTTTGTTCCAACGTTGAACTCGAACGAGGTTGCTGATCGAGTAATCACAGCGATGAGGTGTAACGAAAAATTCGCAATTGTTCCTGGCTATCTCCAAGCCATGCTCGCGATGAAGTGGTAAGATGAATCTTCATTAAATTAAACCCTAGACGAGTCTACGAGCTATTTTTAACTGTTTTTGTTCCAGGATGTTCCCATGGACTTGTGCTGCAATGTTTTTGCGCGGTCTTGTCCTGGACGCATCTCCGAATCACGGGGTTTCTTCGCCCTCTAAGACAGAACATCAGGTCGAGAGCATTCCTACCAAAGATCAGAACAGCTCGGCACTTCATCATCAAATCGCAAGACGCGTATCGAGCTCAGAGAGAAAGCCGTAAGGGTTGTTAATTGTACATACGACATTCGTTTTTTACGTCTAGATATTGTTCTCGCTGATTTTGTGGCTTCGTGCTTTTTCCCGTTTGAAAATTACACCCAAACTAGACGAATCATATGGCCACGGTTTACTTCAGGAGACGAATAAAAGCGTGGGAAAATCACGTAACTATACACTGACGATCGTTAATTTAAAAAATCATGACCACGAGACGACTGCAGAGCGTGACATAGAACGATAGACAGTCTTTCTTGTGAATAAGAAATTTTGAGTAAAAGTGTTTTTGATAAGGAATACACGATTGGGACCATATGCTAAATTGCTTTAGATTCACAGCATTTGCGCTAATATCAACATGATTCTCGATGTTGGAAATATTAGTTTATTAGGGTTTGTTTATTATGCAATTGCTTACGGAATCAAGGCGATTATTGAAACCATACTATCGGGTCGTTTCGCGGGCTAATTTACTTGAGGAAACTTTACATAAGTATAGATATAAGAAAATTATAGTTACCTCGATGCGTATATGCGTAAGAGATTACATATGACGGTATACATAGAAGAAGAAGGAGAAGAAGGACGAAGAAAATAATTAGAGATAAATGAATAAGTAATTAAATAAATAAATAAGGTTGTGCTAAATAATTCAATGGTTATGTAACTGTTATTTTTATAATACATGTATATTAGTCAAAACACTATTGAAATTATTACTTATAACTTTTGCAACTCATAATCGATGGTTACATAACGGAAAAACTGTATACATTTATATATATATAACATAACTGATAACTGTATGTGTCTTCGAAATTCCCGAATGTACCTGTACGAGGTGGCAGACCTAATTCCACCCTGTGCTAAATAATGTTTAAGTGTGTATATGTACGAGGGTAAATATAGGTGATCGAGCTGACACATCATATTGAACATATTTTATTATCATTAGCTACAGTAATTGTATTATAGATATTACATAAATAATTAAATGATACTAACACTATATCTAGATATACATATAATGACAAACGAAATAACGGATATGTTTTATTACAGCTAGCTACGAGATTAAAGAAGAAAAAACATTAACTACAAATGAATGATTTAATTAGCGAAGATATGTCAAAAGTTGTATAAAAAGGTTCAGAAGAATGTGAGAGAATAAGAAATTCAAACTCAAATGTGTGAATTTTTGCAAGTTTTCATTCTTGGCGCTTGATTCATTTCGAGTTTAAGGTCGTCGCGTATATTTGAAGCATTTTGAAATTCATTTATTTAACGGATGGTACGAAAGTCACTTCCGGTCTTCATTGTAAATTGATAACTATAGTTTTGGGTACCTAGATCCAGATTCATTATACCGGCGACATTTATATTGAAACTACTTGTTTTTTTAACAAAGTTTAGATATATTAGGCCTAGTGCCATCACTTGCCTTCCGAATCGCTGCGCGATAAATTCTAGTTATTGATTATTGTAAATGAAATGATAGAATTATTATTGAAATATTGTTAATAACATTTCGTACGGAATAAAGTACAATTTTATATGATCATACGTATTCAACCATTCGTACCTAGAATTATTAATTCCGAAAATATTTTCTTCACTAATTTTGGTTATACAAACATACTAATCTTATCTAGTCTCATGATACATTTGGTAAACTTGGTGCGCCGCCTCGAATACCCGAACGACCCAGTTTGTCACATTCTGTTCACCAAACAGAACAAAACTGTGACAACAGACGGAATCTAACCGGTAGAATAAATTACCTCCATTGAGTAAATGAAATTATTATCAAAGGTTTTCTTTCATTTGGATATAAATTCATTTTTACAACAAACACAGAATGATTCGGAGTCCTGCTTTTCTCATTACCTACTCAATAAGACGAAGGATGCTATTCACGCACCGATTTTATAAATGTGTCTATTTTGCGGCCTCTTTTATCTAGTCAGTGATTTTATTATCACCGCTAATGCAATATACGTGATATCGGGGCTCAGTATGATAGATATCGAGCCTCGAACCTTGCGCGACACTCTTGTCAGCCAACGGATAGTATGCCAGTATCTAGTAATGCGGTGAGCAAAATATTACATGACTAAAATACTTTCGTTACGTGCAACTCACTTTACTGCATAATTTTTTCTTAGAGAAATATTAATTTTGCGATCCCAAACGAACCGTTCATTCAACTTCTCCCGAGGTAGTCATATATTTGCTATATCTACCGATCCAGAATTCCACTTCCTGTCATTATCAACGATCTTACTCCAAATATTGACTGAATCATGCTTACGAGTCCTGACGTACGCACATGTTGTATACGATTAAATTGAACTACGTAAGAGCTTCGTCCTTCAATATCCTGGTTAACAAATTATTCACGTATTATACGGCAGTCATTAGATATATGCAGCCGTGAAATGTGAAAACTGCACATGTCTCGCGAACATAAAGTTGGGCTATAAAAAACGATTCTCGGTCAAAATCACGTAGTCTTCTGTGGTTACAGCCGAATTTATACCAAGCCAAGGTAGTCATTCGGAACAATTAGAATCCTTACTATTCTTTACCTTACTCAAAACGCATAAGAGTAGTCATACCGATCCGTTCATTCATTCGTTCTTAAAATTCTGTGGATGGATTTCTTTTAGATTCAGTATAGGTATTTATGATCGTTATACTGGCCACACGATACCAGCTCAATTCTATGCTGGCCTTGATAAATGTAGATAAGACATAAATTCTCGAGGGATTACCCGCCCCCTGTGGTGTTTTAAAATGAAGCCCGCCTCGTCAAGTCGTTTGACACCTATCGATTATCTCTTACTCCCAACAATGTAACTTACGATAGATTCTTGCTGCTCTTCGCGTAGTTAAAATGGTAATCGGTATACGTTATCAGAAATAGAAGACAGATCATGTTCTCTTGAAATAGGGCATCGCGTTTTGCCCCCGTTTACTGATTGGAGTCGTTTATGTCGGCGTACGTATGAAGAGATTTACTTATCAAGAAAAGTATACTTCCTCGTGTATTTTACTCACATTACCGATTACGCTAACAGGAACTATGGAGAAACTGATACCATTAAATCTGTCCAAGTTTACTACACATCTGATACCGTTTCTAATTACATGGCAGAATGAGTCATATACATTCCAAGGATGAGTTATCATATTGCAGATTTTTATTAAAAACTAATTTCTCGACATTGGTCGATATCTCCTGAAAGGATCCGCTCTCCAGACATATAGAAATGTCAGAGTAGTCGCGTTTCGTCTCAGATATACCCGCGGCCTGACTCTTCATCAGGGCTGAAAGCAGAGCACAACTTTGTCCTGAGCTTGCGGGGGTGTCTGGTGTCTGGTAACCGGTGGTCAAAATTAGAAGAATCGACCCTTGTTAATCGTGGCAAGCCGACGTTTGGCAACCGTGGGCGGAGAAGGAAAAGGAAAGCATTATCCCTGTGTATGCATGTGCCCGAATGTCTACTTCCGTGTCCGTGAGCGTGTGCATGTTCAGGTTCAGGTTCAGGATCACGTCGGGGTCACCAGTTGAAGGGATTAGACCTTCAGGTATCGGAAAATGTGGGGGTCGTCGCTGCATTTCGTCCCAACTCCCAGGTATGCTCGACCGAACTGGTCAGTAGTGCTGACCACATCTTATCCTATGTACGCGACTGTCCAGTGCCGCAGGACATCCGAAGGATTTCGAAACTGCTCCAAGTACGGCTTGCAAGAGAGTCGAAGGATGTACCACGCTCCTTTCCGAGCAGGAAATAAACCAGAAGAGACTCCCCGGATTTTTAATATGTAAAATTTTTTAAGAAGACCGCGAGGGGTGCTTCTTCTGGATCTAAAATCTGAAAATACCGTACGCCAAAGGATCAGGCAATATTCGCATGTCATTGTATGCATCTACCCATCTCACCGCATCATACTGTACCCACAATGAGCCTTGTTATAGCATCGAGCTAGAATCATCAGTCTAAATACGCTGGCTAAACACGAGATCATGCCAGCGGAGGGAATACTAGTCCGACAAAGTACTTAGTGGAGTGAACCGTTATTGTTAGTCTAGTCGGCATCGAAACGTGGTCTAGCCCGGGCGTTGAGCATCATCCTAGTACTTGTCGGTTTTCATGTCGCAATGATTTGGTGCGGCAGTCCCGAACGCGCAGTCGTCGCCTCGGTACGCCTGCGTGGTTAATTATACATCGATAATTATTTGGAGACTGATTGGTAGGTCTACATCAATAATCAATAAGAGAATCGATGGCCTAGTTCATTAATTTATTATTACTGTAGTTCATTATTTGTAAGTATTTTATTTTCATAGAAACGTGACGCCACCGGCCTTGAAAGAATGGCAATAATTGCTTCAGTTCCGGAAAAGACATTGGTTGTCATAACCGCGTTGATAACAGACATAGCGATGGCGCAGCATCGACCATAGTTGGATCTAGTTGCTAATCTTCTGACATTTTTTAATTACAGTTACGTCGTACAGTCGGTGAGGATGGACGACACTTTCTAAGAAGCATTTCACCTGCACTCGGACTGTTCTCCAGAATCTAAAGGAACGCATGAAGTTTAACACCTCCGGAAACCCCATCGTCAACCAAAACGCAGAGGAACCTTGGGGATCGTCACTAATCGGAATATCGGGGAACGTAGATTCTTCGGCGCTAAGCTAATCCAGAAAGTCGCTTGAAGAATTGCCGGATTGTAACACGCAGCTGTGCAAATAAGTGTCTAACGAGTGTGCATCTAGTTGGTACCGGCAAGAGGTGTAATCCACGTTGTATAACGCTTCGTGACTCTCGTATTACCACTCTTTCGTTGTCTTTTTACGTCGAGGTTTGAATCTCTGTGAGATTAATCGCTTGGAAACCACAATACGTCCTCGATGCTTCAAAGAGGAACAAGTAACCAGTAGTAAGAGGAAAGAGCATTTTGTTCAAACGTTGAGTCACTCCGAGCGCTGGCGTTCACCTCTGCGATCTCCGAAAGTTTGTCGTATGGTTATCGCTATCAAGCTGATAAGAAAAATAAAGCCATTTATTGCAACGTATACTTCTTCGTAGCCGAAGCCGTGCCTGGAACGTACGGAGTTCCGAGTTTCAGACAAGTTTGTGATTAACAGTGAAAATTTGCCGGTGGTGAGAAATTCTTTTATCCAAATTATCGATAAAACTCACGCTCTAAACGTGAAATAGTAGTGGATCGCAATGATAATCCAAGGTGCGTCATTCAGGGGGTAATTTATCGTGAGAATTGTCCGGTACTTGTTAAACTTGCGTCAATAATCAAAAGTTGGTTACCTGCGACATGGAGTCGAAGAAGAAAGGAAGATTATTTGAGATATTGGTGACTCTGTGCTTAGTTATTTTCTATGGAACAGGAAACGGTGTTTTTTCACAAGAAACTGAAAGTATTACTTTATGCATACTGCAAACCTCATGCAAAGATTGTCTCGAAGCAAGTTCTAGATGTGCGTGGTGCAGTGATTGGGTAAGCCCATATACCTACCTAATAAAGAGACACCTACTCGCTACCTACTATATTATTCTATAGATATATTGCGAACCTCGAACACTTACGTAATAGCTATACAAATTTGAATATCAATTTAGAAACGGTTTAACTTTTCTGTATGAGTGTACACTGTACGTGCGATACGTATTACTCCCGCGTATTTGAAGCCAACTCACAAACTGAATCTTGAAAATATTAGCATAACAAACGTAAAATTGTGTGCGTATACCTACTGTCGAATAATGCATACCGTTTCGGTTCGTGAAAAAGAGAAACATAGACTCGCCAACTACGCGTGTAGAAAAAAATACGTATGTCGAGAAATAGAATGTATTTCGACTATAACTGTGGATAGTTAATACCCTCTAGTTCTGAGGAGAGTCGTTGACTCTCTGTTTCATATGGTACCAAGAATTGATAATGTCGCGGGTGACGTAACTGTTTAATTTGCTTAAGTATTATAAGTCTTCGCTGCAGGTAACTGTTTCGGTATGAGACCGTTTTTAATGATGTTTTGTATCCGGTACAGGGATATACAAATTTCTCGACTGGTAGGCCAAGATGCAGCACTCTGGAGACACTGCAAGTTCTCGGGTGTCCCGAAACCTCAATACTAGTTGCCGCTAGTGAGAAAATGGTTTTTCTTAAAAATGAGGAATTCCAAGACGTGACCGCAGGTCACATTCCGGTTCAGCTTCGTCCTCAGAAGGTTCTACTTCAGCTTAGACCACACTCTACTCAGGTAGTGAACCTTCAATTCAGGCCAGCCAAGTAAGTCCAGATGGATATCATACATTAGAATGTACATTTTACACGAAAACTTGGCAAACCGTGAACTCTCAAAGTTCTCAAGACTGTAAAAATAAATATGAGATAAGATGTAAAGAAATTTAATACATCTCATTGTACTCTTAGCTTCAGCTGATTATGCTCGTGAGACCACGACAATCAAGATAATTATTAAGATTAGCTATCTCGGGAAAAAGTGCCTGGGCAAGCTCCATCTCCGTGTAACTATATCTCTTTGCGTTGCATATCAAAACGCGTATACCTATATGAAACTACATGTGTGTAAAATGCTTTTATCTCAGTATGCACGATGCACAGTGCTGGTGATAAAGAACCAACAGCATCTATTGCATGACCAATTAAAACCTAGTTGAGTTGTTATAATATTAGCTGAAAGCTTCAATTCTTGATCCTAGCTCTTTTGTAAGATGTTAATGTTACGGTGTATTGTAGACATGCTGAAAATCTGAATTACTACAAAAGGTTGAAATTCAATTTGACGTTAAATTCATAATCAGCTGCATTTGGTACGCAGATCGTTGTCTTACTGGGTATGACTGTTAATTTTCATCCCTGAACCGTAGAAACTATCCTATCGACTTGTACTACTTGATGGATCTGACATGGTCGATGAAGGATGATAAGGACACGATAGTTTCATTGGGTGGTAAAATGGCTCGAACTCTTAGTACATTTACAAGTAATTATCGAATGGGCTTTGGAAGCTATGCCGATAAGCCATTGATGCCCTACATTTTTCCTGGCCACGAACAGAACCCATGCCAAAGTCAGCAGACCACATGTGCACCGTTATACTCATTTAGACATCATATGAAGCTCAGTGAAGATGTCCAAGAATTCATTAGCAAGGTAGAATTATCCAGCGGTCATAAATCGCCGATTATTTACGGTTGGCAAAAACTTCTTACTCCAAGATCTTTGAGCTAGTAATTTAACTCGTAATTAAGTCCTCGTAACGCAGACTGCACAGAATTTTTAACGGTACTTTTGTCATGTTTTTTGATGGCTTACTTCTTCTACCATACAACGATTTCATGGTTGAATTCCACGAGAAAGGTCTTTCGTTGTTTCTAAGCTCAACAACATCCTATGAATTTCTTCAGAAACGTTTCGAATTTGAAAACTATACAATTCTCGGAATATTCAGCTAAGCTTGTCTTCACTCATTCCTAGTCTCGGTGTAATAGACACTCTTCGTTCATTCTGTATTTAATGTTTCCTTTCAAGGTAAACGCAAGCGATGTAACTGGAAATGTAGATAATTTAGAGGGAGGCCTCGACGGTGTAGTTCAAGCCATTGTATGTGCCGATCAAATCGGCTGGGCTCATCAAGCCAGAAAATTGATGCTAGTCGCGACTGATGGACTGCTTCATTTCGCAGGTGAAGGGAAGGTGAGGATAAATTTTCAGTAAACTCCATTGCATTGTTCAATAATTAAAAATGCTCTGTTCAATCGATTAATTCTGATCAGCTAGGTGGTGCGATTCGTCGGAATGATTTGGAGTGTCACTTGAATACCGAGGGCGAATACTTTATGTCAAAATCTTACGATTATCCTTCACTAGCCGAAGTGTCACGTCTTCTTCTGGAGCACAAAATTAACTTGATATTTGCCGTCACAGAGGACCGACGTAGCGAATACGAACATATCGCTACTATACTCAAGGAAAAGGCCAGAGTCGCCACCCTGGCTGCTAACAGTTCCAATATCCTGGAAATCGTGGAGAAGGCATACCACGACATAGTTACAAAAGTTGTGCTCCGTGACAATTCCACGGGCCCCTTCACTCTCGAGTATTTTTCAAAATGCGGACTCTCGAGTGGACCAGAATCAAAAACTTCAGAATGCACCGGCATCAGGGAAGGGCAAGTCTACGAATTCAAAGCCACGTTTTCCATGGGCTCATGTCCGCAGAACCAAAGTCTTTGGGTAATTATAAGTCTTAGTCGAAGGAAACTTTCAAATTGCGCAATACTGGAGATTTTCAATGTTCAAAAACGTAAATTTTCAACGTTGAAATTCTGTGTCGATATAATTCTCCTGCCATCTTCTCATAACGTCAAAGAACCACCATATTTCGACGCAATTTCTTCTCTTCCCAGAGGCAGAAGGTCGTGATCGAGGATGCTCTGGCTTCGGAAGCTTCGGAAACTGAAATCGAAGTGGAACTACTATGCGGTTGCGATTGCGGCAAGCAAGACGATACACCATGTAATAACGGTATCAACGAGTGCGGGTTGTGCAATTGTAATATCGGCTGGTCAGGTATGTTATCGAGATCTTTTATCTACAATCATTTACCCTGATTATATAGTATAATCATACATAATAATACATGAGTGCTTTAAAAAGCTGACATTCAGTTACTGAGATCTAATTGCCGTTCCAGGTGAGACCTGTGATTGCCAGGAGAGCACGGGGCATGGTGTTAATTCTCAATGCATCGGTCCGAACAATACTATCGCCTGTTCTAATCGTGGTGAATGTATTTGTGGACGATGTTCTTGTGATCCAGGCTTCTACGGACCTTTCTGCGAGTGTTCGCCCTGCGACAAGGTAAATATATTGGGGTTTCAAAAAAAAAAAAAAAAAATGGCGGTTTAGATATTTAATTGCATATCAATTTTGGTGAACCTTTTCACAGAAAAATAGCATATCGGATCTCGGAACAAATTCTCTATCGTGTGAGCAATTCTTTAGTGAAAAGTGACAAGAAGATCGATGAGTTGTTGCAGAATATCTGATTTGCCGCTCTTCGAGATCCATCTAAAATCTGTACTCAACTTCACTTTGCAATGATTACTAGGTTGATGGTTTCGAGTGCGGTGACAGAGGCACTTGTAACTGTGGAGAGTGTGTCTGTGTTGAAGGCTGGAAAGGAGATGCTTGTCAATGTCCGTCAGGAAACGATCTCTGCATCGCTCCAGGAAGCAAGGAAATCTGTGCCGATCATGGATATTGCGAATGTGGGCAGTGCCGGTGAGTATACCATAAATCGGTTTCGGTTTTATAGTATAATTCTTGCAAAAAATAACTATAAATTAATTTTTTCTTCATTCTCTTGCCATTTTAAGATGTAATGCAACAGCTCCCGACGGTCTGTATTATCGCGGAACATACTGCGAGTCCTCCGCAGGAGCCGGGGGCAGTGGACTCTGCGTTTTATACGCACCCTGTGTCAATGCAACTGTAGATGCACCAGACAATGTTGATCAACTTTGCCACACGAACATCACAGTTTACAACATCGTTAAAGTCCCAAACGTGGATACTGGTGAGATATTTTACAAACAACTCGATTCACTTTTTTCCAGTATTCACTTTTACCTCATGATAGAATTTGGAAGAAACAAGTCTCGGCTGATTTATTTTGATTAAAAATCTAATAATCGTGAAATTCTAATAGCTAGTGACCAGTATTGTTTCGTAAGAACTATTACGGACACATCGGTATGCACTACTCCTTACGTCTACGAATTCAACAAAGATAACACCGTTACTCTACGTATCGGCCCGAAGGTACTATGATTCCTATCCATATTTGCATTAATGTTACCGAACTGACAAAGTTAATTAATTTGTATATCATATTTTCTTTTAGAACTGCAGAACTCCACTACCAGCTGCATTTGTTCCAGGAGTTGCTTTTTTCGTAGTAGTACTCTTGGGCATTGTCGCTCTACTTATCTGGAAGTGAGTATAAAGTTATCTACATAAAATAGAAAATTTCTGCTAAGAGTTTGACTCTAAAGTAAAAACTTTGGGGGAGAATTCTATTTCATATGAGCAGATAACTTTTTGTTTCCATTTTTTCTCTTTCTTGTCTTGAAGCTCCGACGATAAAATTTTACCGAACGTCTGACGATGAGCATTATTAGTATTATTATCTAGATTGAGACATCTTCCAGTTGATTTTCGATTCAATGAATGTAGATTGTCGAAGAATCTCGAAGAAATAAATTCACGCCGACGTTTCGATGAAAATTTCAGGTGCTGCACAGGACTGAAGGACAGAAGAGAATACGCTAGGTTCCAAGAGGAACAAAAACGGACGGTTTATGCTATGGATGAAAATCCACTATTTCGACCTGCGACGACACGGTTCCGGGTTCCGTCAATGATTAAGGAGGACTAGTTCAGTGAAGCGAGGCCAAAGGTGCTGATTAAATGTGAGAAAAAATCGGTATAAAAGAGCATTCAAAATGTGCGAAATTTCAATACGTGAATGTACTTATACGCATTCTAGTCCGTAAATTTTAAGTGATTTTATCTCCGGCGAAAATTGAGCTGAGGAGATGTAAATACAGCGCTATTTACAGTGCCACACGTGTGGAACTATATAATATTGTAACGTATTAAATGTAAGTAGCAATTCATCAATTGAAATAATTAAATCTCTAAAAAAAAGTTATTAGGTATATAACTAAAAAAAAAAAACGGAGTGGATAAAAAAAAATATGATCCTATCTTGTGACAGGTTTATATTTTTTGAGTGTTCATAAACTTCATGTGATTTAATTGAATGTAACAGGAGGTGCTTTTAAAAATTACAATATTTCTATAGATACAAGATCGAGGGATATAATCGTCGGAAAAGTATACTTCCGACATCTGATATCTCAGATAAGTGACATATTCTTCGAAAAAAAAATTATTATTTAACTTGAATAATTAATACAGCTAAAATTCAGAATTATTTGAATAAATGTCTGAATGTTTGTCATCCTCTTCTTTCTTTCCATCATCAATCAGGGGGCTGATGTCATCCCAGAAATGATTACCAGTAGTAAACGCTATTTCCTGTGTGTGTAAAACTTGCAATGTCTCATTTAATTCACGCACATTTGATGTAATAATTCATTTCTTATGTTTCTAATTAAGTCAACTAACTCTTCCATCACACACGCCCTTCCATACCGAGCCTAAAGGCTCCTTCAAAATAACTTTTTCCATAGGTTTATTTTGTTCCCAAGTTGCTTGAAGAACAGAATTGTCAGTGAAAGTATAAGTGCCGAAACCAGACATTCCTCCATCAGTGCCAAGTGTTCCTTTATATTGTGTTCCGTTGTTGTGACTACATGCATTTTTTGTAACAACGTATTCGATTAGATTAGTTCAGTAGCGAGTTTTTGATACCAAAAAAAAATCGAAAAGGAATCAAAGTTTGCAGTTACATGTTCTGAAAACTAGACAATACACGCGTGATTTTTTCTCGAATTAATAATATGAGATCTCTATCGTGTAATTTGAATATATATCTGTTCAAGTAGCAACCGATTCCATATCCGGATTGAATTTTTGCTCTTCTGTAACGAGGCAGCATCAAATCTAACATTTTACCATATATTTACTTCTCCGACGATTTGATCCTCGACCCATTCAGTTTCATATTTATTGAAATCTCCAGTTACGTATATTCCTCGACCTGTAAATTCAATAAAAACGTAAATGCCTTGCATAGACGTAGTATAATGTAAACTGTATAAATATAATACCCTGTCTTGAAAGAAATTGTTTATCCTTTACGATCATATAACCACCAGCATAAGCGTCACCATTTAAAAAAGTAAATTCTCCATCGTCTCTTTTAATGTTAGGATCTTCGCTAGAATCGCTTGAAAGTCGGAGCACAGATGCTCTAGACATATCAATTCTTACTCTAAACTAATCCCCGTAATATAACAAATGATTAAACGATCGTATGATTCAAATTGACGATATAAAAGAAACTTAAAATCGTGTCATCCCTTTTTACAGTTTTGAATTTCTGCCGCCGAACTAGAATCCTATGTGAATAACAGCATTTCTGACGTCAACGATGAGTGGGTAAAGCGCAGTTTGCTTATAGCCAATTTTCCACCAATCATATCTCTGAATTTCTAGTAGTAAAAGATTACATCACATTAATTGAAAACGGCGCTTGTGACCACGTGACCTTGCAGACGACCTCTATAACTTGCCATTGCCATCTTCCGATCCGTCACCGACCTCGATTTACGGCAAGTGGTCCATTTGGTCTTAATCAAAAAATAGACCAAAACGGTCTATAGAATATCCGTGATTACATACTTCCGGATCGTTTTGTCAAATTCCATAACATTGTAGAGATGTTACGAACCACAACGACCCTAAGATCTGATCTGGTACGCGTCACGTTACGAAATGTTGTACGCGGAAATGTCGTACGATGTCTGGCTGTCGAATGTATTCACAGAAAACATCTACAAAGGTATCTTACCACAGCATCATATATCATCTATAACAATCACTATCCGATTCAACATTCGAGTCATTTCTATTTCACAAATAAAACGTATTATAACTTATAACTATTTTGAGGTTACGTCACGTATGTTTCCTTCTCACATACGAATCTTTCACTTTCTCTTTATCCTTTCTTTATCATTCCTTCAACATTTCATGTCACATTTAAAGTCTTTCATTTATTCAGTCGTGTTAACCGAAATCATACTGTTATATAATAATCGAGACTATACTTTAACTTCAATCAATAGTCTGTGCCATCTGTGTGATAAAAATACTCAAATACGATATTTTCGAATACCATCTCACCAATAAAATCTATCAACTGCCCTTTCACACGAGAATTTGACACCGGCTGTTATATGATGTTTTTTTTTTTTTAATTATTTTAGTGGTTTGGTGGTCTGTTTGCTAATTTTTTTCAATGATATCATAGCCGGATACTCGACTCAAGTTTTTGCTGTGAATTTGATATGATTGTCATTGAAAATAAACTTGCCAAATTATTCTCAGTGTCTGTGTCAGGCAATCTCTGAGAAACTCAAACAATGCTACAACAAAATTTTCTCATACATTCTACAACTTTTGATTAGACCTCAACTACACAATACTCAACGTGCGGTGACACCATGGACACAACAGTTGAGGTTTTACGCAGATTATCCAGATCATGTTCCGGTCTCGCTTCCTGCTCTCTCTCCGACGATGGAAACTGGGTCCATAGTTAGTTGGCATAAGAAAGAAGGTGATTTTACGAAACTTATGAAATAATGGCAAGAAATGATGTCTCGATCATTTATTCCAAGTTTTTATGATACCGATAGTAGTAGAAAGAGTGTAACTTATCACTGCATACCTTAATGCCATTAGAAGTTGAGTATCAATAGTCAACAGACTAATTTCTGTTCCTTTTCTCCATCGAATCTTCAATAATGTACCAAAGGCAATTTTATCCACAGGCGACAAGCTAAACGAAGGTGATCTCCTGGCCGAAATAGAGACTGACAAAGCTACAATGGGTTTTGAAACTCCAGAGGAAGGTTATTTGGCAAAAATAATTTTGCCTTCTGGAACTAAGAATATTCCGATCGGAAAACTCGTTTGTATTATTGTTTCCGATGAGGCAAGCGTTGCTGCCTTTAAAAATTATAAGGACGATGGAGCGGCAGCTCCACCAACAGCTCCGGCAGCTTCGGCACCTTCTCCTCCTCCGGCACCAGCTGCTGCTGCTCCAGCTCCAGCTCCGGCTCCAGCTCCAGTTGCGACTTCGGCTCCTTCTGCAGGTGCATCTGGTGATAGAATTTACGCAAGTCCATTAGCCAGGCGGCTTGCTTCCGAAAAAGGTCTTAGTCTACAAGTAAGTGGAATTTTTGTGAAATAAAATAGTTAAGATTTGTTCTTCTATGTGTAAATTTCAATTCTTTTTTTAACAGGGTCTGAAGGGTTCAGGCTTGTACACTTCGATCACTTCTAAGGATCTTGCTGGTGCTTCGGCTGCACCATCATCAGCGGCTGTTAGTTCACCAAGTTCGGTGCCTGCTGCTGGAGGCCTATACACGGATATTCCGGTATCTAATATACGTGGGGTAATTGCGAAGCGACTTCTTGAAAGCAAGCAGAATATTCCACACTATTATCTAACTGTTGACGTCAAGATGGATGCTGCGTTACAAATAAGAGAACAATTCAATAAAATGTTAGAAAAAGACAAAGTAAAACTGAGCGTTAACGATATCATCATCAAAGGCATCGCAATGGCTTCGAAAAAAGTACCTGACGGCAACACCGCATGGCTTGGTGATGTCATTAGGCAGTAAGTTTTTATTCAGTTATATTGAACCTTATTTTTCTATTTTATAAACAAAATAATCTGTGTTCTTTCTTTTTAGGTATCACAACGTAGATGTGAGCGTTGCTGTGAGTACAGAGAATGGTCTTATAACTCCAATTGTGTTCGCGGCGGATACAAAGGGTATTGTACAAATCAGTAAAGAGGTGAAAGCTTTGGCTGCAAAGGCAAGAGATGGCAAGCTGCAGCCAAACGAGTTTCAAGGCGGCACAATCACTGTATCCAATTTGGGAATGTTTGGAATTAAAACTTTCTCCGCTATCATAAATCCACCCCAGTCTATCATTCTGGCTGTTGGTACGACCGAATCACGATTGATTCCATCCAAAAACGATAGCGGGTAAAGACAAACCAAATTTATAATCATTTTATAATTATTTACATCAGATATTTTTCCACAAAGACTAAATTCTAATCAGAGACTCTCATTATTATTAAACTATTTCAGATTTGAGACAGCAAACTTCATGAGCGTCACAGCTAGCTGTGATCATCGTACTGTTGATGGAGCGGTTGGAGCGCAATGGCTCACAGCGTTTAAAAATTTCTTAGAAAATCCAACGACTATGCTCCTATAATCAATCACTGTAATAAGGAAAACAAATTGCAGTGATTAATTGTTATAGGCCTATCTTAGATCATGTACGGGAACTATCGGTGGGCTGTGTGACAAAAGGTTTGTCCAATGTACATTTTTTGTGGATAATAACATGTAGGTAATTGATTTTACCATCCTTTAATTTTAGTATCAGATTTACAACGTAATTATTCGAGCTTACGACAGTAAAGACCTTACCTAACGCATAAGTAAAAGTTGTTTTCAAAATCGAATGATATTATACGTATAACTAACATGAATATGTAAAAACAAAGTGAACACAATTTCTGCGATATCAACTGCTGTTAATCAACTCCTCGTCTAAGCGTATGTAAAATACGGTGAAAATATTGTTACCTGTAATTTATATTTTAAATAATCAGTTCAACATCGTCGGATAAATAGGTAATACAAAATAAATATGTACATAATTGAAGACACCAATCTTTTTTCTCTCCACAATAATATGAAAAGTGGGACTCGGCGTGCTGATTATAATGTATGTAATTTATGTACGAACATTATGATCTGTTATTAGATGAAAATTAACATTACTGTGCAAAGTAAATAGATAAATAAACTAAGTATTTAATAAATTATACAATACCAAGCCTCATTACTATTTTTCTTTACTCCAAAACCTATTGGATGCAGACGCACACTGTTGGTATAACGTCGCTTTCTTACGTACGCGATCCGGCAGTCTCACATCTAATTACATTGTAAACGAAATAAAACTACATAATACTTACATACTAGGTATGATATGCTATTTCAATTAAAAGGTTACAAAAATGCAGTGCGGGTTGCATACAAGATACGTAGCGGCACAAGTAGTTCGTTAATTTGACCGTGAGATGGCGATACCGTTTGGCACTCCGTTGACACCTCTAGCCAGGCAAGGACGAGCAATGGCCTTGGGTAGCACCTGTCGTGGCGCCAGTGGCCCTCGTGGCGTCAAAGGGATCGTATAGGGTCTGTATCAACGCTCCTATAACCACTAATCGAAATACTTCGGTATACCATAAGAATTTATTGGGGACATAGAATTAGAGTAAATTGCACATTACTTTAACAGCGAATATTGTATCGATGCTGTAGCAATAAATTCTGAGATATACGAAATAAAGAGTCGTAGGAAGGGGACTGTGCAAAATCACGAACTAATTGGATATTAGGTATATCCCAAAATTTATCATTACAGCATGAATACAATATTCATTCAGTTGAAGTTATGTGTACAATACAATTCATAATTCTCTTATAAATAAATATGTATTCTCAATTGATCGAGTTCCTGCATTTGCTGCCCCGGCATACGAGATATCATGATAAAAACCATATTCGTATTGCAATAACATACTACCTAATATAACTGAATTTACAAAGATTAAGTTCGATATACACTCGTTTGTTCGAATTGCAATCAAACCCTTGTTGGACGGAGGTTTGTACTTTGATGGAAGTTTATTCAACTGCAAGAGAGAGACAAGTGTTGTAATATCTCTATCATTCAGTAAATGATCCAAAAAATTGGACAATAATCTACTCTTGTCAACGAGTATATTGTCAATTTTGCGACCACTCCTCTGTGCTCGGAGTGTTTCCATTTTTTTTTTCCCTCGACATAGGTATCAGACTGTAAGTCTATGTCCCCAATAAACTCTCATGGGACACCGAAGTATTTCGATTAAGATCTTATACGAGCGTTAGTACAGACCCCATGCGATCCCTTTGACGCCAGGAAGGCCACTGGCGCCACGACAGGTGCTACCCAAGGTCGTTGCTCGTCCTTGCCTGGCGCTAGTGACGCTATGGTGGCGCCAACAGCATGCGAAATGGTATCACCATTTGGCACTCGGGTTGATGAACTACTTTTGCTGCGACAGCTGTACGCTTTGTCCCATGTTGCTGTAGTTCTTTACTGGTCTAATAGATGGCGATACCATTTAGCACCCGGACGCCGATTTTCATGTACGAGCTTCCGTAGTCTTTCAACAAGTTCAACTCCGGATTTGTTGTACGTCTATCGTGAATTAAATATTTGTATTAAATAAACAAAATGCCTATTTTAGATAAGAGAAAGGGTGATGAGATACTGGCGTTGGTACCAGCGTCAAAAAGGACTAAAAATGAAGTGGTTTTTAGCAGCAGAGAAAAAGCAGTTATACAAAGCGTAAGCATAACCTCACTTCAACCCCATTATTCCGAAACAGTATTTACTGAAAATGACTTCTAATCATGATGAAACGATTGCTATTTGAAAGGGTCCTCCAAGAACTTCATCCCTTATGGCCCCAATCATGCTCCTCGAAGGTCATCAAGGCGATATTTTTTCCGTAGAATTTCATCCCGAAGGTCAATATCTCGCAACTACAGGCTTCGACAGACAAATTTGTAAGCATGATAAAACTTTTGCATCTACCTATAAAATACAACAAAATTTTGATCAAATCTTAATTTTTACATTACTTTCTCAACAGTTATATGGAGCGTTTATGGAGAGTGTGAAAATATCGCTGTAATGTCAGGCCACAGTGGCGCCGTAATGGAAATGCACTTCAGTCCGGATGGCGGTAACTTATACACTGCAAGTACAGACATGACTTTAGGACTATGGGACCTTGGGTCTGGATCTAGGATCAAAAAACTCAAAGGACACACCTCATTTGTTAATTCCATATCAGGGGCTCGCAGAGGGCCTACACAACTCTGCTCTGGCAGTGATGACAGTACAATTAGAGTATGGGATCCAAGAAAGAGGGGCCATTGTAATACTTTGAATAATACCTACCAGGTAAGATTTATGAATGAATTAATATTACCATTATTAGGCATTACACGATCACAAATTGATAAAATAAGGTCTGGAATAATTTTCTGGTTTCAATTCTTCATTTTATTTTGATAGAGGAGTAATCAAATAAAGGAATAACCAATATTGAATTTTGTGACTGTTTTGACTTTTGTACCAACAGGTAACTGCAGTGACGTTTAATGACACGGCTGAACAAGTAATTAGCGGCGGCATTGATAATGACATAAAAGTTTGGGACTTGAGAAAAAATGCTGTACTCTATAGACTCAAGGGTCACACAGATACAGTTACTGGTTTAAGCCTGAGTCCAGATGGCTCTTACATATTGTCCAATTCTATGGACAATACTCTAAAAATTTGGGACGTCAGACCTTTCGCGCCCTATGAAAGATGCGTTAAGATTCTATCTGGCCATCAGCATAATTTCGAAAAGGTGAAGTTTAATCAGATACTAAGATTGTCAATTACTTATATATGATTCTATATCGTTGAAGAAAATGTCTTGATAATTGCTTGCAGAATCTTTTGAGATGTGCTTGGTCACCAGATGGGAGTAAAGTTTCCTCGGGATCGTCGGATAGATTTCATTATATATGGGATACAACTAGCCGAAGAATTCTTTACAAACTTCCAGGCCATAACGGATCAATAAACGACATTGATTTTCACCCAAAAGAACCCATCGGTTTGTAGAATCAATTTAGATTCATGATTTTCGTCTGTATAATGTAATAATTTATTCATTCTTTCAGTTGTTTCCGGATCGAGTGACAAGCAAGCTTATCTAGGAGAGATTGAAGGATGAAAACGCTCATCGCAAAATCCTAAATATTTATATCAATAAAATATACCATTATTATATATTATGATTGTATGAAAATAAAACGATAATTATGGATATTTCCAAGACAATTTGGATTTTTAAAAAATATACGTTTCGTGACTCTTCCTTTCTAAATTAAAAATTCAAATATAAACTATTCGAATGGTATTTCAGAAATGTATTACGTATGTAAAATAGAATAAATACAATGAATTTCAGTTTTATAATTAATAAAGTGATCATTCAATTGAGTAAAGATATAAGATGCTGGTAAAACAGAATATACCGACGTAAACCGCGATCTTTACTTTTCGCAGCCTTTGGCATTTTGCCGTTTGGAAAGCAGACGACAAATAACATTCCAATTCGAAGCCATTACAGGTAGTACTATAATAGTGTTAACACAATCAATATTTTTACTACCCAAAAGATCTCTTACTGTTAGGTTATAATTTATTGAAATCTATTCAGGTTATCGGAGAATATTTTATTATTTATTTCAAGGTAAGAATACCGTCGCATTAGACATACGTTCATATTTCTTTGCCCATGTTCTTGCGATGAACAATTATGGTGCAATCGACCAAAAACAACAATAATAGCCTCTGACGTCTGTGATATTGTAAATCTCAGCTGAAAATTTTACTTCAAAATCATTTGCTATCACGAGCTAGTGTCAGACTAGTCTTACAGTCCGGTTAACATATTCTTATCTGTTTTTCCAGTTTTACTACATAGAGAATATTGACATCAAACATACACTTATACGTAATTATCATTAACTACTACAATAAAAATGTCATCACCTTGGGGAAAAATTCAACCAGCGGTCACAGCTGCCAGTCTAACTGACATAATGTCAGAAGAAGTGGCTAGAGATATGCAAGAAAAGTGAGCTACTAGTTATAATCCAATAATTCTACAAAGAATGTAATTTTTTATCATCTCTTCGATATTTCCTAAAATGTGTATTAACTTTCAGAGAAATCCGTAAGCATATGGATCTGGTAATCCCAGAACCAACTCCAGAAGAATGCGGATTGTTTGAGCTAGATGATGAGGATAGCGATGCAGTGATAGCGCATACGTTACAAGCTCAATTTAATCAGGAATATGATTCAATGCTTAAACGTACCGAAGATAAATTCAATGGTTCTTCTAAAGGTAATTTGAGTGATGACAAAAAATTCTATATCATTCAATTCTTCCATTTTTTAAAACTAATTTCTCTCCTTTTTATGTTTCATAGTCAATGTTTCATACTCGAATTATCGCACTTGTCCATCTGTTGAACCTGATGAATCTAAGCCTGAAGTTGATGATGAGAATAGAGACTGGGATCGCTTTGTTGTAAGAAATCAAGGCTCTAATCCATTTATACTTATCAAGCTTTGAATAAATGTGTATTGAAGATTATCACAAGTATACATGCAACATGACATGAATTTGCAGACCTAACAGAGAAGACAGAATAACATATCTTCAAAGAATTCTGGCTTTATAACAATATTCTGAAACCTTGAATAACTTTTTTTTGGGTAACATTTAGTTTTAGGCACAAAATATATTACAATAAACTTACGCATGAATTTGTTTTCAGCGTGTAGAGAAGGAGTATGCTTCAATTCCGCGGTGTGGTTACAGGAAAATGGGCGAGGGATCAGAAATTGTTACAAAACACGACATGTTATTGTCTTCCAGGATCAATGCATGCAGAGTTCTAGCTTTTCCACCTGGGATTAAGACTGGAGATGCTGGAGGCTTTGATATGAAATTAGATAATAAGGTTTTCAATTCACTGAGAGCACACAGCTATGCTCATTGTGCTCGTGAGAAAGCCAAGGCTAGGCCACATCCTAAACAAATAGTGGATAAAGTCCCTTTGCCTGTTTCCCAGAACTAATCGAGTTCTCATCTAACAATAAGATAAAATTATATTGACATCTTATTGTTTACTTAAATTACTATCGAGATATAGGAATCGCTATTTTAATACTGGATGGTCAAAAAAAGCAATGTGTGATGTCAATAACTTAACAACATGAATGCTCATTGTTGGATGAATAAAGGTTTGGGTAAAACATGATTTGTCTTGTATTAAATATATCTCTTTATTATTGTATAAAGCGTTTATTAGACTGTTGGATATTTAAAAATGTCATTATTCTCTTAAGTCTTATTAGGATTCAACTATGTATAATATTTATTTCGTTTCTCAGCAGTAGCTATAATTATATCGACACATACCTTACTGGTACTAAAATAAGCGTAATATCTTTGTCTGTTCTTTGTTTTTGTATTCAGTAATCTGAATTTAATCTAATAACACATGAATGTGCCAGAACTTTCTTAGAATGTGCCCGGCTTTCACATAAATTAATGATAAAATACAGATCCCGAGGTCCATAAAAAAGCAATACAATTTTTTTTATAAAATGGGTAAATTAACGCAGGTCTTTTGTAGGAGGTTTCAACGGGATTTTACCTAAGACGAACTGTTTGGCTAAATACATTGCTTTTTCATCGTCAGTTAAATGTCCTTCCATCGTAAAAGCGTTGTCATCTAATATTTCAATTTCTTTTTGCACAGACGCAAATGGTGAATTTATAAATGGCGTACTTTGCGAAGTAGCAAATATTGATCCTTGATTAGTAAGACCAGATCCTCCAAAAGGTGAGCTACTAACTGTCTGTGACTGAGTTGCAAATAGATTAGCCGTCGAAGTAGTAACTGTTGTATTAGTGTTAGAAAATGGGGAAGAATTTGCGACAGTTCCAAACGGTGATCCTTGACTGAATGGTGATGCATCGGGAACATTAGCAGCCCCAAAAGGTGTATTTGCTGATGCTGAAGTAGTACCAAACCCAGAAGTTTTATCTACGCTTTGCCCAAATACATTTGATCCAGAAAACGGGGTTGATGCTACAGCAGAAGTACTGAAAGGCCCGGTTGAAGTAACGAACGGTGAGCTAGCTGTGGATACTGCAGAACCAAAGGGTCCTGTATTAGCTGTAGGTACCGGAGATCCAAACGGCGGAGGATTTTGCGTTTCTCCAAAATTCGTAGCTGAAGATTTAACCATGGAACCAAATGAGCCAGGAACCGATTGCCCGATGGAACCAAACGTTGGGGCAGCAGCGTTTCCATTTCCAAATATATTGCTGGAAGATGTGGGAACATTCCCAAAATTAGATTGTCCACCGAATATTCCTGGGCTTGCCTGTGCACCAAAGGTTGGAGCTCCGCCAAATACTGGACCTCCCCCAAACGCCACGTTAGTTTTGGACTGTCCAAACGGCGAAGTCACCGATCCCAATGATGTATTTCCAGCCACTGCTGATCCACCGAAGATAGAACTTGAGGTTTGCTGGGTTGAGCCACCGAACAATGTCGTTGAGGCGGGCTGTGTACCGCCAAAAATTGAAGCACTTGTTTGCGCAGATCCTGTCGCACCAAATACAGAATTGGTTAACGTTGTGGTCCCACCAAAAATTGCATTTGATTGAGTTGATTGCAATCTCCCAAAGGGGGTGCTCTCCTGTGTTGAAGTATTAAATGCGGTAGATTGGCTAAATGCTGGTGGAGAGTTGAAGACGGATACATTCTGAGCCGGTGAAGAGCCAAAGGATGAAGCATTTTGATTAGCCCCAGTGAACACGGATGTAGGGCTTTTAACTGCTCCGCCAAATGCTGGCGCTGGGTTTGTAGTGCCTCCAAAAACAGGATTGGTCCCGAAAGTTGGATTCGCACCGAAAGCAGAGCTTACACCAGTGTTCGGAGGATTGCTGAATGCAAACGGTGTGGATCCTGAGGAGCCAAAGGTGGAAGTGCTTCCTACAAATGGATTTGCAGCCTGGAATGGTTTTGCCGTAAACAAGTTCGTAGCAGAGGCACTGCTACTAGGTATAGCCAATTGGGGTGTTGCAAATGAGAAGTTTGATGGCTTTGTCAACGCATTTTCTTGACTACCTTTTTGAAGTGATTCCTAGAAAGATGTAATTGAAATATATCAAACTTGTTTGTAGTTTACTGTAGGTATTATAGCGCTCCAAAATCACGTACTTTTGATTTTTGAACAAACAAAAAGAGTAAAAACAATTGGATAAACGTTGAGGCAGATGATTTTGTTTGCAAAATAGCAAAATTTCATACAGGTATGAGCAATGAGAAGAGACAAAACTTGAAGATTTAACGCCCTTTTTTCTTTTGGAGCACCTTAACATGTATTATAAGATTTCTTGAATAATAATAGGAAATCTTGTATCTTTTCATGTAACAGTAGCTTACCAGCATTGCCACTATTTCTGGGGTCGGATTCTTTAATAGAGCAAGTTTCCCCTTCATTTCCTGACATAATTGTTGAAATTGAAGTTTCTATAAATGATTGAAAAAACAGATTAGTCATTTTATTGGCTAATAAAGTAAGGTGACCAAAAAGTATCCCTAGACGCCCATGTCTGTCTTCTGTATTAACGAAAGATTAGATAATACAATGTGTAAATTTGGTTACTAAACTGCTTAGATTTATCGTTCCATGTAGCTACATTCAAGGGTAGATTTTGATTGACTAAGTAAATACCTCAACTTTTTTTCTCCAGTCGAAAATACAAAAAATGTTTTTCTCCGGATTAAATTAGAGAATCAGATAACAATCATTCAAATCTATTAATAACAGCTACTTGAAAGTCAGAAATAACTAATGAATTTGAATATAATTACGGTCTGATCGACAGTTCCAGATTTTTGCGCTTGATACATTTCCCAATGAAATTCGTCTGGTGATAAGTCTTCCATGCCAGGTATACATGGTCGTTCTTTGAATGGACCAAAGCAAGAAAGGAGCCATTGTCCACCTCGTTCAACAGCCAAGACCTCTTCAGCGACTGCAAATCTGACACAAGCAAAAGTTTTTATAACTTTTACAAAATTCCAATGGTTTTTATTTCAATCACAATTTTTCGATCTACTTACGCTACTGTCTTGATTCCCGTATAAGAGGGTTTGTTTGTTACTAATGTCGAGCTTTCACCTGTAAATAAAAACTGATTTCATTCAAAAAAAATGAATAGATCTGTTAATTTTTATTCACTGATAATTTCTCACTTTTTGATCAATCTATCAACGTAGCGATACATACTACGTTTTCTCAGGTGAATGGGAGACAGCTTTAAATAAATGAACAAACCTATTCTAACCTATCATATTCACATTCTAACCTACATTTATAAATTTCTTCTTTGAAATGCTTACCGTAATTAACATTGTAGGTGTGAGCAAAACGGCAATATTGACCGAAGCGACAATTGCCTTGTTGAAAGTATTTACAAGTTGCCATTGCGAATTGATATAACCGATCGTCTCAAAATTTATAAAAGTGACTCGAATGAACGATCCGTCATGGCGACAGCTTCCCCTACCAATGTGCATAGCGAAATGAAAAACAAGTGCTTTCTGTCTCTCTCGTGTGGAACTAACAGCGTTTACCCACTGATTTCTATCCTCATGCGAGAGAGAGATAGTGATACGATATTTCTCATCCCAGTGAAGCTTGAAACACAGTGAAGAGGGGACTTTTCAATGTTTTTCTGTGTGCATCTATATCTCGTTGTGTCCTGAAGCTACATCGAACAGTTGTATAGAAATAGCAATTTATCATGTATTAATTAGGTGTATTTAAGATTGAAAGGATGTCGTCTTTTATTTAATGTGATAAACTTTTAATTACATACTGGCAAACTATTTGACAGGCATATTACAGAACAATGATCTCGCGAAAATACCTGATTTACGTTTGACAACATTACACTCTGTTCGGAATATTGTGCAGTTATTAAACGTAATCTAATATTTTTTTCATTCATTTTTTAAATTTTATTTTACCTTTAAATCTTGTTCTAAATTAAGACTAGGCTTACATTCCCTCATATTTTAGCAATTGCACGCTAAAATCTATTTGTAATCCTGAGCCTTTATCAAATCACTTTTATTTTTATTATCCGCATATTTGATTGAATTCAAAGTAACTATGAGATAACATATCAATAGTATCATAGTGGAAATTTCAGTGCTTACTGAACATATTACTTTCCGAAATTGATTAATTGACTAATGTATATCCCTGCTGAATAATTTTCATTTAGGGGTGTTAATTGGTGTGATGTCCCAAAGCATATTTTCTAAACAGACAGTCGAGACTAGGGTCATCAATGCATCAACGTATAAAAATCCACTTGTACACTATACAGGAAGAAATTTTAAATAGCTACTATATTAATTTATTACACCTTTGTGAAAACATTGTGTTTAGAAAGCCTGTTTCTGTAAAACTTGCCATTTTGAATTGTTCAAAAGTCATCTCTCGAGAACTTTACTGTTTGTTTTTTTTCGTGTTTTTTTTTTTTTTTCATGCTACTGTTTAGCAGTTGCGTAGTACATAAAATACTAGAATGTATCAAATATATATATATATATATTATCTTTCAGTAAACGTCTCTTTTCGCTGAATCATTCCTTTCTCGGAATGATACCGAAAATAGCGAATGTAAGTATATTATTGGATGATGTTAATCATCCAAATTATTAACGTGTAGCACTTCCCGCTGAGTTAGTCCAGCTTCTCCCAATGCCTTTATCACACTTGAGGGATAAAGAATTCTTCTTGGGTAACTAGTTGTAATTTCAAAATTCACTGGTGAATCTGGCTGACAAAATATCCAATGATACACGTCCTGCAATAGGAAGAGAACAAATTAGAAAAATAGTGTAAAATGAAAAGATACAAATTCGGAAATCAACAAAATTTATTATAATACTGAAGTAGTAAATGTAAAATCACAGCCCATATTCTATTGTAAAAATTACCTCAGTTGTATCAGACAACAGGAACCTTCTTTTCATAGTTCTTTCGCCTAGTTTAATTTGAAGATGACACACATTTGGATTGGAAGGGTTTGGTTCAACAGGAACTTTTTTAACAGTGAGCTCTTTTTCTTCTCGAATTCTCTGAATCTCTCGTTCTTGAGCATTGATTTCCTCTTGTTCCTTGGCCGCCCGCTCTTCCTTTGCTCTCCGTTCCTCTTCCCTTCTTCGATCCTTTTCTTGATCAGCTCGTAACGATTCTTCGTAAGCTTCATCTTGCTGCAGACGCAAAGATTGTGCTGCGCTGCGCTCTGCTCTGTAAAATGTTAAGGCAGATGAAATTTAATTAGGATTATCTAACTTTAGCTAACATGATCCCTGCTGGTCAGCAAGTAGCGTTGTCTCACCTGTCTTGTCGCGCCTGAATCAAACCAATCTCGTTGTTTTCCATGATAGTTTGCAAGCGAGGAATGAGTTCGGACGGTGTAGGTGAACCTTCCAGGCTGAAATAATACGAAATATACAAATTTCTAAAGAAATCACAACCTCTTCAACAGTTTATTTATGATTTCAGTAGCTTTCGCTTACAGCAGCATAGAAAATGGTTCCATAATACATCATTTTTAGAACTCACCGTCCAACAATAGTCATTCTGTTTTCCCTAAGGACAATCAGAGCGAGGAAAGGGTAAGTGCCGGATCTGAGAGCTTCTGAAACTTTATATCCTTCTCCGGACTGGACATTACACGCCCAGAACAATGTACGTGTGTTAACGAACCTCACAACCTCTGAATCTCCCAAAGTTTTTCTGTGGATTAAAGATATTTATCTTCCATACATTGTCTAAGCACAGGGTGACTAAAACGACTCGATCTAATGATTATAAGCGTTTCTCAGCGTTTCTAGACTTATTTGCAAAATAAATTCGCAGCTATTCTGAAATTCTTCTGCGTTTTACATAATATATAGCATTTTCACAATTCATTTTTAAATCCCATAACTTTTATCAGAAATTTCCAGTTTCTTTCAATGATTTAAACGTCCTTCAAAAAATTCCAGGCTAATTGCAGGCTCTCCAGAATTTCCAGGCTCTGGAAATAACCCCCGACTAAATACTCTTTAAGGGAAAATCTCTGAAGTTTCCATTACCTGCACCATTGATCGATATCTTGAGCCTCATCTTTGTGCAAGTAGACTAGTAAGAATCTTAGCTCCTGTTTAGCGTCTGAAATTGCTTGACTGTAAGACCCTTGGTAAAATACAGGATGAACGTTTCCATATCGTTCTTCATATGATCTGATAAAATTAACGACATCTTCGACAGGATCGGAAGATACTGGAAATTGTCAAACAGTTTTATTTAGTTGACGTGCGATTCAAGATAACTAACTTTAGTTGCGCCCAAGTTTTTGAAATCAATACAAATGATCCAGACTACATTTATCAGCATACTTACTAGGTCTAACATCTGATCTAAATATAGCGAGAAGTAGTTGTCCGATGCTAGAGACGATATTGCACCACAATGTGTATATGTATGAGAATAAACCACCCCCATTGTCCGAAGTGCTCGGAGGGCTAAAGTAGATTCTAAATCCTGTATCGTCGACGACTGGAGGTGGCCGAGATCTTGAATCTTGCGCGTACATGGACGGTCTCCCTTCGTATAAGTTTAGCTGTTCCTAAATTGTAATTAAGTAATACGTATCAGGTGTAATGATATTTTTTTATAAGCAGAGTTAAATTAGAAGGAGAATGTTGTCTAAATGAATTGAAAATCAAAGATAATGAAAAAAACAAAAATGTGTTTCGTGCTTCAATTTTTCATACCTGTACAGCGACTTCCAAATTCCAGTTATGTCGATGTAGAACATCCTGACATACGGACAAATCATCGATACCAGTCAAATCCTAATAGAATTTAACAGTTATTGTAGAAGTATCAATCGATGTAAATGTTTTTGATAAATGTTTGGTTGTTTTCTGGTGATTTTACCTGGAATTGAAGGACCTTTTCTGTCTGGTCACCAGACAATTCTCCAATTCTTAGATCTGCCATGGTAGACTCTTTAGTGTCAGTTGTATGATATTTGTGAAATGAAGTATAGCTTGAAAAGTTATAGTTTCCGTATTGCTTATCAACTAGTATACGTGACGGGGATAAGAGTTGAACAACCAGACAACCGAATGATCATTTAGTTCGTAGATAGGAAAAAAGTTAACCTTAATTTTTAGGACGTCGTGTTTCTCAGCTGGATCATCCGTGATCACGATTCACTTTTTTTTTTATAATTCTTCCGTGTTTCCAACGCTTTGGAGCATTTATGTAGCCAGTGACTATCAATTATTTGTTTTTAAATGGAACCTAACTCCAATCGTATAAGTAAGAGAGCCACTGTTTATACACGGTGGCAGGAATCGTTGTGCATGTATCGTAGAGATATAATGTGACGATGAAAAAAAATCTATAAATATGTTAATGCATGTGTTAATTCGTGATTATGCAGCACGGTTGAATTAGAATTGAGTAGCTTGATCGTGCAAGAATGTTCTCATTGTTTATATTGTTTCAGAATAAGCATTCGCGAAGCCCCTTTTCGCACGTCGTTACTGTATGACATAGGCCCAGTTCCACAACTTGACGTTAAACCTAGTTTACCGAATAAACTCGGTTTAACAAAATATAACCGTTACTTTGCGTTCCACAATACCAAAATGTCAGTTTAAACTGGGTTCAAGCTGAACGCCGGATTTTGTGGGTTTAGCGTTCTTAAACTAGGATTACGACGAGGTTATACTGCGGCGCCGACACAGCTGAACGAAGGAGAGACGCGCAATTCGTCAAGAACGTATTGCTAAACGAAGACTACTGTACGTTTTTTTTAGGTTATATACGCTCTTTTTTCTCGATTTACGGGTCGCGCGTAAAATAGACATTTATTATTAATATAAGAGCCATGGCGATGATAAATAATATCTTGTCATCATCGGACGATGAGGATTTTGTTGATATTGTCGACCGCAGGCCACAAATATTTCGGAGACGTCCAAATTTTTATGACGAAATGGACGAAGTTGATTTCCGAGCTCGATTCCGGTTATCAAAAGAAACCGTTCATGCGGTGCTGGTGAATATTCAGCATGAATTAGAACATGCAACAGAACAGTAAGTACATTGCTCCGTGAAATGTATTTTGAACAATGAATTATCTTTATTGCCTCTGTCACTGAAAATTGGTATTGCAGAACTGTATTTGCTCTGGATATATGTAATTAGTTTTCGAAAATGTGATGGATGTAATGTCACCCTGGCTGTTTATGTTTTTCAGAAATAATGTTATATCTGCAATGAATCAGCTCCTTTTGACGCTACGGTTTTACGCAACTGGGAGTCATTTGATTTCAGCAGGTGATTTTAGTGGAATAAGTAAGACGAGTGCGCATAGAATTGTGCATCGTGTAACTGCTGCGATCGCTCGCCTTCGACCAAATCTTATACGTTTTCCTATGCGGCCTGATGAAATCCTCAATGAACAGATCCGATTTTTTGATATTGCACGATTTCCGAGAGTGCTGGGTTGCATGGACTGCACACATGTCAAAATTCAATCGCTTGGTGAGTAATTGTCATATACCAGATTTTCATTTATATGTTTACAAACATATGACGTGATCAATAATATTATGTCCTACGTTAACTCTTGTTGCAGGTGGAGAAAATGCGGAATATTTTAGAAATCGTAAAGGATATTTTTCCATAAATGTGCAAGCAATTTGCAATGCCAACTTGGAATTCATCGACATAGTAGCACGATGGCAAGGTTCTGTGCACGATAGCACGATATTTAATAATTCAAGGATACGTGCGTTGTTTGAAGCTGGGACATTCAATGACGCTATTATACTCGGTGATGGTGGTTATCCACTTCGATCTTATTTAATGACGCCACTACAGAACCCTCGAACTCGAGCTGAACAACTGTATAACGAGTCGCAGATAAGAACGCGGAATACCATCGAGCGTGTCTTTGGAATTTGGAAGAGGAGATTCCCAATATTATCTCTTGGATGTCGCTTCCAAACAATAGAGAAGACTTTGCCAGTAATTGTAGCAACTGCTGTTCTGCATAATATTGCTCGAAGAGCGGGTGATCCACTACCACCGGATGATCGAGATCTTAACCTGCCTGCACCGTGGGATGAACTGCTGTTACAAGGAAATATGCCTGCGGCAAATCATGGGAATGCCAATAATCATGTCCAAAGCATATTAGTTAACGAGTATTTCCAAAGGTATGTTGCGTGATATACTATTATCCAGACCAATCACAGTATGTGTAATTCGTCCAATCGAGGATATTCGACTCTTATGTACAATAGCATTCATGATTCAATACATTAATTAACACATATTTCAGCTTGCTGGAGTGAGTTGGTGAAAAGAAGCCTACAGTGCGGACCGTAGATGATACCGGCATCTTCCTTTACCAGATCATCACTACTGCGTCGCAAGCATATCTTCACAAACTAGGAAGATATCTCTTCTTTGCATAATATGGCATAATAAACAATATTACTAATACTACTACCACTACTGCAACTACTGTTACATATGCTCAGACGGACACTTTTTACTGATTTATAAAGAGTTAAACAATGTGACTTTTCAAAATGAAAAGTTCTCAAGAAAATTGAAATTGATAAAATTGTAGATAACGTAGAAGTAGGTATTTATTAACACATCAATATGTTACTCGGATAATTTGTAAATATTTAATTGATTTTTAAACAGTTGAACAATGTAACTTTTATAAATGAAAAGTTATCAAGAATATTGAAATTGATAAAATTGTAGATAACGTCGAAATACGTATTTATCAACACAACTTAAACTTTTGTTATCTAATAAAGTTAAAAATAAACTTATTGAACTCAAGAAAGTACTCAATCAAAGTTAAAAATTAGTCATACCTCGAACAGTATCAATCTTCAGTCTCACTCTGCCTCCTTCGTTTTTGAAGTTCATGCTTCAGCAATTCTACCTCCAGTTGTTCTTTCTCTAGCTGCGTTTTTAATATCTCTATTTCGATTTCTGACTTGGCACGCATATCTTCCTTCATCATTTCAACTAATTCAAACTTGGATTGCGCCAAAGCAGCAAAATGTTTATTGCGTGTAGTGGCGTTTACTCGCGTCGAATTAGTTGCGCCTAGCGTCCTTTTTCGCTTCGTGTTTGATGTAATTGATTGTGAATGTCTTGGCTGTGATGTTGACGGACGAGGTTCTGATATTGATGGACCATGTTGCGAAGTTGATGGACGAGGTTGAGACGTTGACAGTTGATGTGCCAGTGCTGCGTCCACGTCCGCGAATGTCAATCGTTCGCTCGACCGATCGACCTCCAGTTCTTTGCTTTTCTTTTGACGTAGCATTTTTGGATTCCAATCGGTCCAATTTAATTCTGGTGTTTCGTCAAGACTCTATTATGAGAATCGACATTATTAATTATTTCTTTACATAAGTAAATCGGGATTTCAAATAATTTTCGAACGGTGGCGAACCATCACCCGTTTTGATTTTCGAATGGATTTTTGCAATGCTGGCCGAATACTATGGGATAGCTTTGCATAGATAACGACAACAATTCCGAATTATGAACAGTACTTACCTCTATTACCATAAAATCGTCGTTTTCGTTATAATTTTCATCCTCAAACTTCGGAAACGTTTCAGGACCGTTGTTGCCTGAAACTGGTATAAGTACATGTAATGATGAACAAAACAATGAAATGCAACAATACCTTCTGGGATCACAGCACTTGATGCAGCATCGCTGTCAAATGGATTTACCATCCCATCGACGGATGGTTGGATAATCGCCCTCACTCGATCTAGTAATGGATCCTCTGGTATATCCATAGTGCCACCGCCTTAAGGACGAAAGTTTTTATTTAATGACAAGATATAACGTGTTTCTATTCACTATATCAGAATTTGAGTTTGACTATTCACTGTGATGCTCATTATGATTCATTAGAAATATGGATACATACCTGTCGCGAAACGTTCTTGCCGAATTGCAGCATAATGTTTGCGTGTTTTTTTTTTTAAATTATCCCAACAATTCTTTAGCGCGTTGACATTACGATGTTCTCCAACGCATTCGCTATTGAGCTCGTTGGCAATTTTACGCCAGCACTCCTCCTTTTGCTTTGATGTAACCCCATCGGTTTTCTTATTTTCAATTATCACTCGATTCGATTTCACTTCCAATTTAGCTACTAGGTCCAATTTTTCGCTACGCGTGAAATTACCTATTCTTCGTTTTTTAATATCCATCGCAGCAACTTTAAATTCAAATGCACGCCAACGAAAACTGAATTTCAGGTGTATAGTTAGATGTTTAAGGGTTTCTTGCTCAAGATTAGACTGTTAAAGAAGATTGAAGTTTGTGCGTTTAAGTTGAAAGGTCGAGACTAGACTGTCTGAAAATTGGATAAGAGATTTCGGTTGTTGGTGATGGTGGGAGTGTACGAAAATTTTGAGTAAGGGTATGAAATTGTTAATTCATGCTGATTGGTTCAGTTAGTCGAGTGGAAGATTTGTTTAAACGTAAGGGTTGGTCAGATTTGGTTAGAGTGGGAAATTTGGGGGGCTGGAATGAGGATTGTTTAAACATACGGTTTATTAGAAGGACAAGATGGAGGAGAGGTAAGGGTTCGACAGACGTGATGAAACAATAGAGGGAAGTTTTTCGACGAGTACAAAAGAGCTATAAAGCAATTGATTGAGGGAAGGTTTGAATTTTGGGTTTTCCACATTTGGTCGCCAAATGTTGTCCAAAAATGTGAGAAGAGGTTTTATTGCCTCTTTGCCTCAGGGTATGCAAGGTATTTGAGTTTTATTAGACCCTCTCGCAATGTTTCGGAAAGAAGTTTGTAAATAATTAAATATTGAATTACTGATTAAATAGGTTGATTAAATAGAGCGTGACATGGCACGCAACACGCTCTACAAAAAATCCAAATGCACGCAACCTAAAACTGAATTTCAAGTGCTGATACAAAACATACGCTATGCGCTAACACAAGCGCTCTCATATATCACGCTCTACAAAAAATTCAAACGTTCGTTCTACCGCTTTTTCCGCTGCGCGACTCAAGTAGCCAATCCTGGTACAAGTTCCTACGGAAAGCAGAGTTAACTGCAATTGGTTATAGGTTTACGAAAACTCCGATTAGAAACGTACTGTGGAACGCATAGTTGAATTTAATCCATGGTTTACTTTAACCTGCGTTCACATAATCCCAGTTCAAACAAGAAATTGTGGAACTGGGCCGTAGTGGTGACATGGGTATAAACTAGGTTGGAGGTTTCTAATCGACATGTTTCACATCTATATTTATTTTCTATTTGTCGGTAAATTAACCTTTAGACATCGTCGAATGGCCGATCTAAAATTGTTTTAAAATGTTCAAGTCACTGTGATCGTTCTGTGATTAAAACTTTATTCAAAACGTCACGCATAAAGTCACGAGGCCCGAAGTTTGCCGGTTAAACACGATCGCGCGACGAGTAGTTGCGAGATTCGACGTAGAAAGCGACGAGTTAGTCAGCGGCAATCGACAGTCGTTCGTATAGTGCCGTTCTAGTCGCATAGAAAGTACAGTAAAGTTCGTATACGGATGACAGAATTTTAATTCGGTAATAAGTCGGTAGAAATAGAGCTGTGATAGATGGATGAGTCTTTTAATCGCATATTGACGTTGAGTATTTGAGTGGTTAGTGATAAAATTTGAGTAAGTAGTGCGACTTCATGGTTCGGGCTGGACTTTTACCTCGAAACGCTTGGACCTTGACAGGTAGAAAAATGTTCGACAAAAACTTGATTTTCAAGCTCCTGGCCCTAGCGTCATTGCTGGCACTGGTAAGTATTTCATATTTGACCTAATTTAATATATATTTGAATGTATATAGATACGTATGAATAACGGAAATCATATACCAACACCCATGATGACGTTGCGTAGGAAGATTCAGTTGGTTATTTTCTTTATATATGACGTCATCGTCACCCCATCGCACAGTCTCAAAGGCCTATTGACCGTCGCCGACAAGCTCATTAAATGCAATTGTCCCTTTTAAATTATGAATCTAAGCCTCAATTCTTTGTGTTAACTTTGTCAATTGTTATTCCGAGATATTATGTCTGAAAATCGCGTCTCTAGATACGTCCCAATTTTATAGGTATATAAAAATAATAATGATGATACGGCAGCTTCGTTTTACAACTAGCGTGACATCCGCCGCCCGAGAAATCTCTGTCATACATGAGCAAATGCAATACGCGAAATTTATCCATAATGCGCTAATGAATCTCGATATCTCAACTCATTGATTCAAATAGCTAAGACGTTACTAGTAATTGATTGTAACTTGATAGTGAGTAATTCTGTTGAATCTCACGTTAAAGATCTCTTTTTGGCAACTCGTCAAATTCCTGTGCGAATTGATCATACCTTGTTTTCCTCGATCATCTTGTAGACTTATGTATCGTATACTTTTATAATATGGCGTACCAAGAGTTCCGTTCGTAATAAGATTTCGATTTCAAGGTGATACTTAAAGGAACGCTCTTGAGGTTTCGGTTTACTTGAAGAGAACTAATATTTTTCTTTGTAGTTCAGAATGTTATTTTTCGCATCCAATCGTAATTTATTGTAGGTTTCTCCGCGTCTGTCGAACGTGATAACGAAGTTATTTTTCCTTATTATCTGCCGGAAACTTTTTTTTTCGTTATTTCTATATACACTTTGGGTAGCTTGAATAACAGACGATAGTATTGTCACACAATATTCTCTTATCCTTTTAAAACTTTCTGTCGTCAACATTTTTTTCGCTTACCACATACTTAGTTTTTGCCTTTGTTCACCCGAAAAAATTCTCACTCTGGATAGCTTATCTACTTCAGGAAGAACAAAAATACATCTCGTTATGTCTGTTTAGTTTCATAATTATCATTCCGTGTACGAAGATTATTTCAAAGTAGTTGATAAACTGTTTTTCTTATGTAATAACGTAATAAATAAACTACCTTATAGCTCTTCAACTCCTTGTGAAAGTTGTGATACATAGATGAAAGCATTCATAAACAGCAAGAATTTAGGATCTAACATATGATTATTATTTTTTGAGAAAATCGAAAATTGAATTGTTTTAGTTTGGAAAATTATCATAGTTTGAAAGAATTTCGATGTAAAAATGAAAAAACAAATTAATAAATGATAGTAAGCCACGAGAAACCAGCTTGAAGTAAATAAGGCATACTTTACTTTAATAAGTATCCCGTTGTGAACGAAAAGCCAAAATGCATAAAAATCATCCATGAATTTGTTTGGAAAAGTAACTCATTTGATTGAAGTCATGCGATACCTGAAAAAATGTATGCTTTTTTTCATGTAATAGGTATCTAGTGCGGATAATGGCCACTGCGTATGGTATGGTGAGTGTAACTTTGACGGAAACCATCACCAGAATTGCCCTTATAGCGGGGAAGCCATAGCGTTGAATATGACTGGACAAAAGCTTTTGTCCAAGTACTGTTCGCACCTTGCCGTTGATACGGGAAGTGGTGTAAAGACCTGTTGTAGTCCAGAACAATTGGTAACGTTGAATGAAAACGTTGATCGGGCCGCTATGTTCGTATCAAGATGTCCAAGTTGTGCAAGCAACTTATTCAAACATATATGCGAATTTACTTGTAGCCCAGTTCAGAGTAATTTTGTTGAAGTCACTAGCATTTTACCAGCAAAAAACTCTAGTAAGTTCAACTGCGAATTATGAATCATTGATAAAGTTCGCAGAATTTATCATTTGACAATTTCAACATTGGATAATATTCTATTTACAGATAAGACTTACGTGAATTCAATTTCTGTGCATATAACTGAACGTTATATAAACGGCACATATACTTCCTGCAGTAAAGTATCGGTACCTAGCACAGGCACTTTAGCTTTAGATATAATGTGTGGTGAGTTGGGCGCGAGTAGATGCAGTCCTGCTAAATGGTTCAAATACATGGGAGATGCTGAAAATAATGGCTATGTACCATTTGAAATTGTTTACAATACTACCGAGGCTGACGGATTTCTTCCATTGGATGTACCAGTCATACCGTGTAGCAAAGGAGTCAAGGCTAGTTCTCTCTTTTTGTTTTTTTCTCTGACACCAATTCGCACCAATTTTCTTACAGCTCGTTATAATTGCTACATTCTCTGTCTCATTAAATTTTTTTAATTCCCCTTTTCATGCGTTTTTCATGTATTCTAAGATACATTTTTCATTAAAATTTTCTGAATCATTTTTTCATCTTTGCATGATATACAGATTGTAACAATGTCTTCCGCTTGATATCTCAATCGATAGACACATAAAGTATTCTTCCAGATGTCCATTCACCATATGCTTCCTTAAGTTTTTAGTCATATGTCACTCATATCACTTTCCATTGTACAATTTCTCCTGTTTGTATTTCGAACATGCTCATTGCACTCATCTTGCTAAATCTAAATTCACACAACATTCTCTGGATTTTGTATTCTGGTATAGTGTAAATGAAATAAAATCAGTAGCAAAGGAAACTACCATCATATTTCATCATACCATTTTCAGAATTTTAATCAACAAATGTTTACTTTCTCTCCGTGGATTCATTTGATAAAATAATTCATCGCTAAATGTGCTTTCGTTTATGGCAAGTGATCTATGAAATTTAAACGCGTGTAGAGTTTAACAATGAGCAAAAGTTGTTGGTCACTAGTTTCAAATTTAAACTTCTACATGTATAGTCCATCAACGAATACCATTTTAAGACATGCATTGTTTGCAATAACAATCTTAATTTGACATTGATATAATACGTTAGATTCATACAGTACTATTTCCTAACAGCAATAAGCCTCGACTAATCCCATTTGCTTTTTCATGACCAGTCTTGTCTACAGCAGTTGCAATTATTATCTAATATTTATCAAGCAAGAATTATAACACTAATTCAATTCAATCGGTATACTAATAGATGCTTGAGTATTCGAAGATACACTCAAATCATGTAGCCTGTATTTTTTATTTTAAATGGATGTTTTCCATCCGGTGAATAACGTAACACAGATATATATCTACATCATTCCATAAAATTATTATAGAATTCTCCGGCGTGCAGTTGTGTTGATTGCGAGCAAAGTTGTCCCGTGCCTCCGCCACTACCTCCGCTGCCACAACCTTTTACTCTATTCAACTACGACGGTTATGCAGTTGTTATGATAATCATTTTCATCTGTGGAACTAGCTTATTTCTTCTGGCAGTTGTGTGCTTCAGTAACAGAATGCAAATCGGTAAGTAGATATCTTGAATGCAATATATATGTATGTATATATCATACCTTATTGAATTGTACGTGAAGAAGAAAAAAAAAATCCGAAGGAATGTATATGTATATGGTGAATTGCTGGTTACATAATATATAGCAGGTAGATCGACGAAGTGACCTTTCGTTTATCTGTATATAATATAGCTGGTTTTATTTTGTTTCATTTGAATCAAGAAGTGATTTGATGTTGGAGAGATATAATGCCAAAAGAGCAATATTCCAGGAAATATCACGGGATATAACAGTTGCCAAACTTGTATTTTCCAAGGATGATAAGTCATTTTGATTTATACATTTTGTATTGGTAAACTCACTTTTTTTTTTTACCAAACATTCAGCACTTAGGTCACCTAAAATTCCAGAGATGTGAGATGTCCGCGTATAGTAGGAATTTCGCAGATCAACAATTGTTGTGGCTACTTACCATTCTTTCCGAAATATATTCGGCTGTAGATATTTGATTTCTAGACAATCTGCCATTAGCAGATCTTGAATTCCATTTTCAATCAAAACTTCGCTTGCTTATGATCATCTGCATGGTCATATTGTTTAATGAAGATTCCAAAGGTTTCCAAATAGCAAGATAAAAGTTCAGTCAACTATTATGCCATTAAAGTAAGGTCTGGCAACAATAACATATCTGACAGCGAAATGAACATCTAAATATTATTCGTAACTGAACTGGGCAAGGAAACTTTGGGATTTTATTAATGGACGTGCAGCTTACTTGACTACTATTTCATAACTTATGTCATGTGTTATAGTTGGCCTTAGGCTAGCTATACACTTCTCTAATAGAAAACTTTAATTAGGCTCCATCGTAATTATATTTGTCAAGATTGTGGATATCCAATCCTCCAGATATAATCCAGAGAAAGAAATTAGCCTTACAAGTAGGCTAAAAGTATCAGACACCTTGGACTTATGGCAATATTACTTTGATTCATAATTTGATGCCATATCTAACGTATAGGCAAAACTGAACATTAGGATTTATACTATTATGTAAAATATGTACAGCGCAAATAATCAATGCTGCTTACATAATATAACAGTATTTTGCCTTTTGGATATTTTTTTGTTATTTTAAGATATATTAAAATCAATTTTTCATCAGAATACCATTCACCCATTACACCACCAGTAATTTCGACCACTGGATGGTAAATGTTAGCATGAAATTACAGTACCCTAACACTAACTAAACCAATTGTGTGCGTACTTTGTCATGGTGATCAAGTTTACATTTTCACTCATATTACCTATGTTTGTAAATTTTTTATCTCTGGTTTTGGGCTAACAGTTATATCTGCATCTTGGCCATAAAAAGAGGTACAAAATTACCAAAATGGTTCTTTGTTGTGGATTGAATTTCCACTATCTACTAATAACTTTAAACGTATTATGGCTTTGGTGAATCTCTACATGCGAATTCTTATCAGTGTATACTATCTATTCTATGAAATATGATAATTATTATTGAAGTTTCAGTATTTTCTGGCTTTGGAAAATGTTGATTATTTATCTTATTTGAAGTATACACAACTATGTTCTCTTCAATTCTTATTTCACCTTTGTCACTCATAATATTAGTCAACTCAAAACATAGTCCTGATTCAAACATGTGAACTGTGAACAATCACCTTGATTTCAAATGGAGTAAATATAGTTTCACCAGGTTGGTAATTTCAGGGTTGTTTTTAATATCAGATCAAAATTTTAGGCTTCACATTGAACTTTCAGATGAACATAAATTCTATAAATACGAAAATAGCAAAACTTTAATTACTACAGACACCGATTATCTGTTCCAAGATATTCCGTAATATTTCTTCTTTCAAATTCATGATGCTAAACAAAGTGGTAGGAATCATAAGCAGGGTTCATAAATCTAACAATAAAAGTCAATCACTTATCGTTATATGTGTACGGTATACGTATAGTGGCACGAGGGGAAGAGGTTGGAAGGCAAGTTGGTAGACGCCTAGCTGCTGGGCTTCACCACCCGGGAGATGGGGCTCGTATTGCACTTGCAGCAGACCAAGAAGACAGCCCTCTACAATCTAAGCGTTCCAGTACGTTCCCTATCAGTTCTTCTCAAGCCATAATGCTACATTACTCTTCTTTCATTGCTTGATGTATCTCCTTCACACTCATCTCTTAGAATGTTTTTCGAATTCTGTTTTATTGAAATTCTTCATAATATCGTTGAACAGTCCTGATTTCTCAGCCTCTCAAAAATGTCATCTTTATGATTCACCTACGATTGGCAATACCACAATGCAATTGAGTTAAAAATTAGTAAGGGTTGTGTGCTGTGCTTGTATTTATCAAGCTTGTGCATGCCGACTTTGCATGCAACTTATCAAACTCACACAGTATCTGCACATGTACAAACAATCATTTAACTCTGAGTAATCATATCGCGCAAAAAACCTTGATTACTAAACTTGATTGTGCGATAGACATATGTGATTAACGCCTATTAATGAGTGTATATAAATGTAGATTTGAATCATATCAAGTATAATAATAGTAACAGAGTCTAAGCATTGTTTGCATTATGTGATCACTTGACTCCTAGTCACAAGAGTTGAGCCACTCTTTTCATTGAACTAAGCCTTGTTTTGATATGCATTATTTCACTATTTGTCCATAATATCGATCATCTTTGTTAACTCTAGTTACTCAGCTCCACATCTGTCTCTATGTTGCCTCCCGTCATGTTCTGCTATCTTACTTCAATGCCTTTGTCTATTCGTGAAAACAATGATTCACTTCATTTAATATAAATCTTATAAAGGTTCAAGACATTCTTGATTCTAAGTACTGCTGTATACATGTTAATAGTAGTACAGCGGACAAGTATCTTTCAACCTGTTAGTCAAGCTTAATATAAGTTGTATAATCATAAATTTTGAATGTTCCCGTTGCCCTTGGGCCTTGTCGCTCGCATCACATTTTGCAAAAAAAAGTAGCACGCATAAGGAACTGGTTTAGAATGTTAATTCTTTCAGATATTACCTATTTGAAAGTATAGAGGATACGCTTGTATGAAAAGATTTACCTGGCATTATTTTATAGGGTTTTTATGTTTTTTCCATAGTTTGAGCATTCATTTTCATGCATCCGATACTGTGTTATGAAAGTGAGAACTGTTTAAAAAACTTGTTAGAGAGTCACATGATATCGAAAAAAACTACCATCAATGTTTGTTAATTATCAAAGCATATTTTAATATTCAACAGCAAAATTACAGCAGTTGGCTAAGGTTTATCTTCTTTCTTGAACATTTGAATCATAGACTTTGAACACTTCTACCTGTACCATAAATTTCGTAATTCTTTCCTCGGCATAGCAGCGAACAAAATTAGCTACAAATTGAGTTATACGCATTAGAGGACTGATGTAAATTATTCTTCATGACCTAATAATAGGCTCTTTTTTTAAGTGAAACAGTGAGGCTTTGCTAATTATATGTAGAATTGGCATTACCAACAATGCAGTTCTTTAGTGCAGCAAAATCTTGTATGACTACTTAAAACATGAAATATTTTTCTTTATAGTTCTCGAAATCTGTATTGTGTGATGTATGTTCTTATCTTTCCAAGATATCTTTGAATGTTGTTCTAACAACATTGAATGTTTATTATAGTTTGTGCTTTTTATATATCGTTTATCTATCTGTGCTAATTGTTACAGATGTAATGAAACTGTATTTTTGATTCTTAACAATTAGCATAAGTTATACATAACACATCGTGCCTTCATTCATAACAGTATATGGAATTTGTTTTGTCTGCATTATTTCATATCACACTTGTAGATCATAACATTCAATTCATCGTTTCACTTTGAGCTTTACATGCTTTTCTATCAGAACTACAATTACTTTACTATAAATAATATTGTTTAATGTACAGGTGTCGTATCGGCAGATGAATCACCTCTGGGATTGGAAGATGAACAGTCTAGTTTCATCGAACGGCTTGGTGCCGGAACAGATAAAACTCTACAAGAATTTTTCTGCTGGTGGGGAACAGGTAACTTTTCCTTTTACTTTTCCTTTTCCTTGGATACACTAAAGCAGTGAACTGGAATATAGTTACTCACATCGCTCAATTTTAGCCTGTGCTTCTCGACCATGGACGGTTTTGTTTTTGGGATTCCTGTTCATCATCAGTTTGGGACATGGCATTAAATATATGGTTGTAACTACTGATCCAGTTGAATTATGGGCGTCTCCTCACTCACGAGCTCGAGTCGAGAAGGAATACTTTGATTCCCATTTTGAACCATTTTACAGAAATGAACAAGTCATTATCTCAGCTGTTGGCTTACCAAACGTGAGTTAATATCTAATAAGAAAGAGTGAAAGAGTCTAATATATTTATACAATATGACTTGTGTTTATACTAAGGAAATCATTTTTATGGAACTTATATTATTGCAGATTGTTCATAATACTTCTGCTGGTGCTATAACTTTTGGCCCTGTATTTGACCAGAACTTCCTTAAAATAATATTGGAACTTCAGGAGCAGATAAAAAACATCAGAACGCCAAACAATTACACTTTAGCAGATATATGTTTTGCACCAATGGTCAGTCAGTTCACAGGTCCCCGACAAGTCTCGCAGTGTACTGTACAAAGTATTTGGGGCTATTGGCAAGATAGCGTTGAAACTTTTGAAGATATTTCAACCGATAATACCACTGGTACTCCTTACGAAGTAAATTATTTGGACAGTTTCAGAGTATGCACTCAGTAAGTTTATTTGTCAAATCTCTTTTCAAATTGCCATATATAATTATATAAATGTCAGCAGTGATGATAATAATAATAATAGCAATGCATACATGAATAATCCGTTGTGAAAAGATGAAGCCTTGGGGAGTATGTATATGCTGAAGCTGAATTTTTAGAGGATAAACTAATCATTGAGTCTTGCTGTTGACATTCGGTAGATAACTTTTATTTTAGTGTTATGTCAAATGTTAATTAAGCCAATGAATTTCGTTGATAGATGATTAATAGAGTTACTATATTCCAACGGAAATATTGTAACGATTTACGAAAAAATTTTGAGACATGCAATATTTCTTTTCAGGAACCCATATAATCCGTCATGTTTAGCAAACTACGGAGGTCCTGTAGACCCAGCAATTGCAGTTGGAGGTTTTTTGGAACCAAATAAAAAGTTTGACAATCCCCCGTATGAAAAAGCTACAGCTATAATTCTCACTTTTCTTGTTAATAACCACCATAATAAAACAAATTTGAAAGCAGCCATGGAATGGGAAGAGAGGTAAATAATGAATGAATTATTTATCTTACCTGCAATTCATTCTATAGTTTTATTTGGCTCTAGTGATTGCATTTTTATTTCATGTATTATTATACCGAATGCTTGAATTTCGTTTAATACATTTTACAGTTACATTGAATTTATGAAAAATTGGACAGCTACACAGAAACCAGCCTACATGGATGTTGCTTTCACATCTGAAAGATCTATAGAGGATGAACTTAACCGAGAGTCTCAGTCTGACGTCCTAACCATACTCGTCTCTTACCTGATTATGTTTGGCTACATCGCAGTTTCTCTTGGTCAAATGAGAACTTGTAGTAGGCTTTTGGTAAGAAATGATTTATTTTAACTACTGTAAATTACACACTAAACCTTATCGGCAAAATTTATTATACAAAATATGTAAACATGAGAAATTTCATTGTATGTTCAAACAACTAATTCTTATTTACAGATTGATTCCAAAATTACACTTGGTCTTGGAGGTGTTTTAATAGTATTAGCTTCCGTGGTTTGTTCTGTTGGGTTATTTGGATTTGTTGGACTACCAGCAACTTTAATTATCATTGAAGTTATTCCATTCCTTGTACTCGCTGTTGGAGTAGACAACGTATTCATTCTAGTCCAAACCCATCAAAGGGATGGAAGAAGACCTAATGAATCCATTGCTGAACACATTGGTCGTACACTTGGTCAAGTCGGACCCAGCATGTTGTTGACCAGTCTTTCTGAAAGCTGCTGCTTCTTCCTCGGTAGATTTACTTCACAATACCTACTATATTATATAATTGAAAAAAATAGCTTCCCGTTTTTCATTTCTTTGCATATCAAAACTGTTTTTCATCTTTTTTTTTTTTGATCCATTAATTTTCCAAATTTACTATATTCATTTTAGGTGGATTGTCTGATATGCCGGCTGTTAAAGCTTTCGCATTGTATGCTGGTATGGCATTACTCGTTGACTTCCTTCTACAAATAACTTGTTTTGTTAGCTTATTGGCGTTGGACACTATTAGGCAAGCTGTAAGTATATTTATATAATGAATTTATGCCTCACGTGATAAGTGCATCTTCATTTCTCAACATAAACTACTTTTTTTCTTTACTGAATAGAACAATAGGTTGGACGTGTGTTGCTTCATTCAGGGTTCGAAAAAAGATGATGGAGAAGAAGCGGTCGACGGTATTCTCTATAAGATATTTAAAGTTGCCTACACACCTTTATTAATGAAAAAATGGGTTCGTGCCGCAGTAATGATTATTTTCTTTGGTTGGCTTTGTACGAGTATCGCGGTAGTTCCTCATATAGAAATTGGTCTCGATCAACAATTGTCGATGCCCGAAGACAGCTTTGTTCTCAAATACTTCATCGTAAGTATGAGATTTTTTCCCATAGCAAAGTTTAATCATAACTGACTGAAGAGAAATAGTCCTCTTAATACTAAGGATATTTCGTTTTTCAGTTCTTGAACAAGTACTTATCAATTGGGCCACCATTGTACTTTGTTGTTAAAAATGGGCTTGATTATTCTAACACTACACATCAGAACTTAATATGTGGTGGACAATATTGTAACGTGGACTCATTATCGACTCAGCTATTTGTTGCGTCCAAGCAAGCAGATAGGTACGATAATGTAACTTGTTAATTGAATAATGAAGACCGGATTCAAATTAATAGGTAATAAATTAAGCATAGACTAAATTCTCATAATTTGTTTCTTTTACAGAACTTATATAGCTAAACCAGCAGCTTCTTGGTTGGATGATTACTTTGATTGGACAGGACCTGAGGCACCGTGCTGTAAATATTTCACATCAAACAATTCGTTCTGCCCCCACGAAAGTAAGTCACTTATTGCTTTGTGCATTTGAAATTGACCTTGCCTGTGACCCCCAAGATTTGATCTATAACTATCAGTTGAGTAATAAACAGGGTCAAGTGGCATAATCTGCGTTCGTGTCGTGGGAAATTGAGAGAAACATATAACTATGAAGTTCAATTGAAGATAATATTGATAGTTTGTAGCAATATTAAATAATTTATTACGAATTATTGCATTGTATCATTCATTACAAATCATGTTTGTCAGCAAGATTATCTTTAATTAAACAAGACTGCTTAATCAACAGTTTTAGCTCTGGGACTTTAAAAGAAGCTGTATAGGAATTTTTAAGTATTTTTAAACTCTGCCTCTATCATGTTTACCTTATAACTGTAAGCCATATCTGAATTGAATATTTTAATGGGTTCTGAACTGTGAAATTATACGCGAGACAGATTCCAAGAACAGATATGATATTGGAGCATGGATGAATTAGCATGTGATTGAAAGGGTCACTGTATTCTATTTAAGATTATAGATAAGATCAAAACTGTCGATTTGAATATCAAATCTAAATGCATTATTTTGCCACTCAAGAAAGCCTCACAAAACTTCTGGTATTGGATGGCAGTTGATACGATATTTTTAATTTTGTTTCATTGAACTTACATGGGAAAAGCTCAAATATATTTTGAAATGAGATGAGTTGATAGAACAAAAATTAATAATAAACATTGTTGTACTTTTCAGCCTTTGGTTCTCAGTGTCAAAGGTGTGACATTACTCTCGACAAATACAAACGTCCTGACGCAAAAAGTTTCGAAAAATATGTATCTTACTTTTTGCAAGATAATCCAGATAGTTCATGTGCAAAGGGTGGTCATCCAGCGTATGGCCCAGGTGTTAACTTACGCACAAATAGCTCAGGAATGTCTGACGTTGGGGCTTCTTATTTCATGACTTATCATTCCATTCTGAAGTCATCAGCTGATTATTACGAAGCAATGAGAGCTGCGAGAGTTGTAGCAGCTAACTTAACGTCAATGATTAACAACAATATTACTGAAAAAGATGGAAACAGTACCGTAGAAGTATTTCCGTACAGTGTATTCTATGTATTTTACGAACAGTATCTAACCATGTGGCCTGATACATTGAAGAGTATAGGCATTTCGTTACTGGCTATTTTCGTCGTAACGTTCTTGTTAATGGGACTCGATATATTCTCATCCCTAGTTGTCATTATTACCATTACTATGATAGTCGTCGATATTGGTGGACTAATGTACTGGTGGCACATAACACTTAATGCTGTCTCTCTCGTCAATCTTGTTATGGTAAGCTTATTTTACACAATAACTAAACATTGTGTGCTTTCGTTTAATGGGTGAACAAAAAAACATTCATAAAATTATGTGAAAATTAGGTATTTTAATGCCTCAAATATTTGTCTAATTTAACAGCTAATATTGATTCACGGATATTCTTCTTTATTGTTTTAGGCTGTTGGAATAGCTGTTGAATTTTGTAGTCATCTTGTACATTCGTTCTCTGTATCGGTAGACACCACACGAATTGAACGAGCCGCAGATGCGTTAACGCATATGGGCAGTTCTGTATTCAGTGGCATTACGCTTACTAAATTTGGCGGAATAATAGTCCTGGGTTTTGCCAAAAGTCAAATTTTCCAGGTAAGATTTTTTTCGGAAAACAAAGAATACTATTTCTCGATAATAATTATTACTTACTAATACAACACTTATTGTTTCAGGTATTTTACTTTAGGATGTACCTAGGAATCGTCCTGTTTGGTGCTGCTCATGGATTAATCTTCCTACCCGTATTGCTCAGTTATATAGGTATGAACAAGTTTTATATATTATTAATTCGAATTTAACTTAACTCAAACAAATAATTATGGCTTGTGAACACTTTCCAGAATAAAACAATGAAGTTAGACTTTTCAGGAGCTTGAGTTCAGACATTTAATGATCTTTTTTATTTTACTTTGAGATATTTTTCAACAAGACAATTAAAAACAACCATGATAGTTTTTATGAAATTTGGAGTTCATTATTCGGGTTCAAGTATTTTTTCATAATCTATTGTGCCTCACTGCGCTACTGACTGAATTAATGCATATATCAGCTTCATGTGGCAATGCCGAATTATCAGTCAAATATATATATATATATATATATGTATGAAAGCATCTTGCCCCTTCGAAAATATAAGAAAATCCTCCGAGTTCCAGGGAACGAACAATGAATGCATGGCTTATAAACGTTAGACTATTTCATATTTCAATTCTGTTTTGGTTGGGCTAATATATGTTTGGATTAGAGTAATAGCTTCTTGAAAATTGTCTAAGCAGTTAAATTGATTACATATGGGACATTATATGCCAACTGAGTCAAACGTGTTCGAGCATTTTTTTTCCATACTATGCGGTTTCGCTGCAACATTACATCAAATTTTTCACTTCAAAGAAAGCAAGAAAGTTCACTATTTTTTTTTGGCAGCTTTTACAACAAAGTAATGTTCCAGAGAAATCGTCTGTAAATCATTTTGTAAATTATCCGTGGATGAAGTCCGATGTAATTAACACTGAAATAGTGTTTGTTAAAAAGTCAGTCATTGTTAACAAAGAAAGATCTATAACAATTGATATCCGAATATTAAGGTATTGCAAAATGTTTTGTCCACGTTGATTAAAATTTTTTTATATTAATTATCTAATAGATCACTCATTTCATCGAGCATGATAATTTTAATTATTTTACATATGCGATAGTCGTATTGATTATCAGTATCATTGAATCTGTGCAAGCAATTACAATATTTTATATTTTGTATTAATAAGAAGTCATGTTTCATGATTTGCTATGAAATTTGTTCACCACTGCCATTTCATTTGTTATGTTTGCAGTTTATTCATACGAGTACATATACCTATAATGGCATTGTATAAATCTTAAAGCATACATACAAAAAAAATGAATAAATGTCTGATAGTTATAAATATTTGCTACGATATTAACTAACATTTAATTTAGCATTACCGAGATAACATAAATCTCTTGATGTAAAGTAATTGCCTCTACCAGCTACATGCCAGCCATTAAACTTCATACTGATTTTTAATTAGAGTACTAATAAGAAAATTCAATTTCCATGTATTTTTAATTATATATTACCTATTACCGTATTGGCCTGAGTATAGGTCGAGGTTTTTGGTAACCGATTTACCCCTCAAAAACCGTATTCGACTTATATTCGGGCTCGACTTACATTCGGGATTTTTTAGGGGATTTGCATTATCGATTGGAAACTTTGTTATTGACCGATAATCGTAATATTTCAGCAATGCAATGTATAATCGCGCACTGGGCGCGCGCGCGCGAGCTTGATCTCGAAGATCAAAAATTCGAATTTCAATTTTTTCTGAATAATTTTATAAATAAATATCCACTTGTGATAACAGGTAATTTTCTTCCGACATTCGACTTATATTCAGATCCAAGAAAAAAGTCCTGAATCAGAGGTCAAAAATTGGGGGTCGACTTATATTCGGGGTCGACCTATACTCGGGCCAACACGGTAATATTCAACGCTTGATCTGAAGTTCTTTTTGATTTTATTTTTTGTTCTCATGAAAGTGAAAAGTGAAAGAAGAAATCCGATTTGTCTTTCCTGTCATTATCTTGGAATTTATTGGCTGTAGATATAGTATCGAAAATTCGATAACATTTAATTAGTTGATCTTAATAAGAAGAGTCTAAGAATTAGTAGACTTGGATTCGTATCACGGCTGCTGGTGGTTTTAGGCTCACCCATGAATCGAGAGAAATTGGCCAATCACAAGAGAGCGATGCGAGGAAACCTGGACGGCGTTCAAGAAACATCTTTGAATCATCGTGTAAGCAAACCCAATTCTCCCCCCACACCCACCACAACTACACCTACTTTTCGAATGCTCGATTACAACAGATAGGTATGCAGTCCCTTCAGATTTTCTAAGGTTTCCTGTGTAATCAATTTATTAGTCAAATCTACAAGCTTCAAGTCTTCTGCTCCGTCTGTATTATAAGCTTGTATTTAATAAACCACGCGATTTTTTCTTACTAGTTACCTTGCTACCTATTTTCTCAATTCGATAACAGTTACCGATTTGTTTGTAAAATTATATTACTACCGTATCGTGCAAAACAATTGTATAACCAATTTTTTTACAATTCTTCACGCTTCTAACAATGATTCCATAGCATTCGATTTATAGATTCTACTGATTGTGATCCCCGTTCTTTCAATTCCGATTCATATTCTATCATGATTTAAATATTTGTTCAACCAACTGATTCGCGAATAATGTGTGAAGTAACAGTGAATTGCAAAGTGTAGCTAGCCACTGTCCTGTGCCTCTGTAAAAGTTCTGTAAAGATAAATGATTATTTCTGTATAGTATATCGAGTACAAGCTAGGGAATGGTGAATGAGAAACACGATGTACATTTCATATAACTGTGACATACCTAATCCATTCTTCATTAAACTTAAGTACCATCTGACTTTGATTATTCAGTTATCCTATTGTCATATGAATTTCGCTTCATTATTATTTGGTAGTGGCTAATGTTCTCTTGTGATTTGTTGGCTCGACTTACACCAGAATATTCTATATTAACATTATCTTTCATGCGGATTCACGTTGTCATTGCCATTTTCGATATATTTTTATTCCTTAAATCTTATTTATAACATTCTAAGTCATCCAGATTATTTGTATGACGAGTAATTAGGCTCGATTACATATTTTTTATAAGGTTGCTGCTCATTAATATTTATAATTGTACTTCATGCTTTATTTACATACCTATGTACAGTAATCTATTGTATAAAACTTCATCATAATAAGCTGATTTGTCTATGAAGATTAGTTATATTTTCTTAAATCTTTCACCAAGTTCCAGTCTGTTCTTGGAATAATTAATTTTAATTTTTTCATCTGGGCATATTTTAGTGTGATTAATAATAGCAACTTATTAGGGTGACAGTTTTTGGATTTCTCCAATTTCAATAATTCATGACCTGCAAACTTATGTTTTCCGTAATTATAAGGTATAAATATTGCTAAATTAATTGTAGCTTTACTGCATGTTCATTGTGTGTATATGTGTGTACTTTATTTGCCTTTTAGCATAATCACATAGGTAATATTCGTTTCATCTAATCCAAATATATGAATTATAGTCACGATTGACCTGGGTGTTTGCTAGCAATATATCTAATGTGAGGCATAATACAAGTTCTGAAGTTATCAATGATTTGAAGAAATGACTGTAAAATTGTAATATAATATTTAGAGATATCGAATAGAAAAAAAAAAAAACACCTGCAAATAAACACTCGATTTTAGAAGATTGAGATAATATACATATGTGTTTCCTCATAGTTTTTTTTTTTTTTTTTTTTTGTATAGAGATATACAAGAAACCACCGTACTTTTAATTGATAAGATACTTTGCATATTGAGAATGACTAACAAGGCTTAGATTCTCATTAATGCACTTATAGAGGGCGAATTCTTAATCTTGGCGACCACAATTCTGGTCCAAGTGGGCAGACGTTAGGAACTCACCCTGTATAATAGAATGTTAGCGATACATCATTAACATACATAGCTTCATCATCAATTGCTTTTTAGCTTTTTCTTTCTAGTATTATTGAATTATATATTTTTTTTCGCACTTTTGGACCAAAGTATCTGACTTGTCCACATTTTTCCTTTTTATATGGAACAATCATATTTGTTATTTGAACCAAACATATCTGAACATATGCCAGGTCTAGCTTTTGGAGTAATGCCCCAACTGATAAACATATCTAAAATAAAATATTTCAATAATACTGGCACATATCGATTGATCACAAACTCTTATTCATACGAGGCATGAAGGCATAGCACAAACAATTTTGGTACTAACACTAATTTATTTTGACACCTATCCAATCATTCATATGTGATTGAATATATGATTAGCAGTAGTGGATTATTAAACTCATAAATATTGTGCTGGCTTTTGATATTATATAAAATTAGTCGAACAAAAATTTGAAGGTCGAGTAATTAGACAATATATTGGAATCATCATCATTGGTCAATTTGGTTGATAATATAGAAGTCATTAGTAAATTAGAATGTTCAAAAGCGATCGATAAAATAAATTTGAAAATGTGGATATTGTTTGTTCAATTCTGTGATTAACTTCGTACAATTTCAGTTCGTACACAATAACAGTAATTAGAAAATTATATGAACCAGTCAGACATTCACATACCCACATGTTCAGTTTCTCATCTTATTTAGTCTTAGCATTAGATTTATTTTGTGTTTATTGTAGGCGTGATGTCGCGCCGGGGGCGAAGGGGCACGTATCAACGTGGAAGAACGGACGAGCGAAACATCAGGAATCAATCGATTAACAACCCTGCCACGCCCCTTCTTCAGAATATTGACCTCGAACACCCCCCTTCCTACTCCAGTATGAATGCTGTAGACTCTATACAACCATACATAAATCTTTGAAAAGGAAAATTATAAATCAGATGATTAGATAAATTTATTTTTCTTCAAGCTATAGAGGAGTAAAACCTACAAATTAAACCTGTGTGAATTCGGTATTAATCAGCACTGTGAACAAATGAATTTCTTTTCCTGGCTCCATCTCAAACTATAAATTTTAAATGACAACCGTCACATTCAGAGTCTAGAACTAACTAATTTGTACATACCTAATGTTTGTATTATACTGTATGTTATTAACGAACGATTTTCCGTTTGTAAATTACCCTAAATACCTTATGTACAGTACAATATGAAGTATAAATCTAGTGAAAACCTAAGCGAGTAAAGTCGACGTTTTTTTCTACACACACAGCATTTGGTATGATATTGACGCTCGGTTCTGACTTCAGATAAAAATTTTGCTGTACCAAAAAACAGAAATTCATAAGCCACCAGATTAACGACGTATTAATTTTGTACCACATTATTTCCACTAATATTTAAACTTTGAATATCTTGATGCTAAGTTTATGTGACTATTTTTACGTTGTCACTACTTAAGATGGTCTACGACTTAATTTTATATTAAATAATGTTTTTCAGTTTATCATCGAATCTCGATAAATTACTATAGTTGTGTCAGTATATGTGGTACAAAATTTGAATTCACTGACAAGAAACTGGTGATGCTAATTATTGACCTTACAACAAAGAGTATGAAACGTTAAGGGAAGTGGGAAAATTTATTATGAAAATTAATATTTGTGTATCCTCACGAGGCGTATTTATTCCGTTATTTACTTCTCGCCATATTTGGAAAGAAAATCATAATTTCTTTTATCATGAACATTCTTACTGTTAGTCATAAATGGTAATAAAATTCTTCCGCATTCCCACTTCGCTTTAGAATTAGTGATAATACAAAATTGGAAGTATTCTGCATACTTGCTTTGTTTTAGTATGGAAATTGTAAATCATTTAAAAAATGTCTAAATTAATTAAATTCGAATTTATGCAACATGCATGATGGGATAAGCTGCATAAAAACATAAAATAAAACTCGATTATTATAATCAGAAATGCTAACGTCACAGAAATTATAAAAAAACTTGAATCGAAAATGTTTTTTACAAAGAAAATACTTTTTATACAAACAATTAACATGCAGTAATTAGAATATTTATAAATAAAATTATAGAAGAGAAGATTATATAAATAATATTGTTGGTCCACTTGCGAAATTCTGAGTGAATGTGATAGTAAAGACTGATATGAGAGCTCGTTGATGTTCCATATTAGAAAATTCTAGCATTTATCATTATTGTGATGGTTTGGAAGAGCCTGGCGTTTAGTGGTTATTGAAGATATAGCTGAATCGTGAAGCGAAGTTGTTTGTCGATATTTCTTTATACCCAATAATCTGAACTGGCGATTTTTCGTTCAAAAAATCATTCGCAACAGTCTGAAATTTTACATATCAAAACAAGACGATAAAAAAAAAAACTGTTTCGTCGGGAAATGAAGATAGGGAATGCTGTGACTCTTCTTACTAACTATTCGGATGAATTCTTTCGGCAATGAAGTTAAATTCAGAGAAAACAAACATTAAAAACAGAATTCTACAATATTTTGTATCAACTCCTCTTGCGCGAAGTAAAGTAGCGAAACCAGAACTATTGGGTATGAAATACGTTAGAAAACTTCGTGAAATTTATTTTATAGTAAATTTTATCAAATTGCTTGCATTGGTGTCTGTATAAATTATGCGCTAGAGTGGATGTTTGTTCGCTGGGCCATATGTGCACCAATATTTCATCTCGATATCTTGAGTTCGATTGTACAAAGCGATTGTACCAATAATTCTAAGTGATATTGGACTTGATATTGGGCTTTGAATTATTGCAAGTCATCAGTATGATTAGTTTTATTCATTTTAATTAAATGTAACTGTATTTATTGACCTTATATGTTATAAGAATTGCGTTCACTTACAGTTTCCTGCAGTTATTGATACAGAGAAAAAAAAAACAAAGAAAAAACCAAAAAAAAATATTGTAAAACGTAAAATTTTGTTCTAAGATATAACGTGTGTATACTTTTCCGAAATTCGGCTGAATGTCGGTTTCGTAACAATTCCTTCTGTTTTTTTTTTTTTTCTCAATTGCCTGTAATTATTACGTATTTCATGTGTGGCTGTATATTATTATCATTATTATTTTTTTTTTTCACGTGGTGAATAAGAACTTAACTATTATCATAAAATAAGTGTAGTGTTTATAAACTATCAATAAAAATACATAATACTTCTTTCAATCAATTAATTTTTCTCCGGATGCCCATTTCAATATGTTTCTTCATTGGATAACTTATAGTCATTGGAGACAATGAAAAAGGGACGATTAATTAGGTAAAATACGATTAAAATTAATCATTTGAGATAAAAGGTTTCATAGATTCTTTCTGAGAAGCTAATCGGATTGTTGTAACGATTATTCGTTTCCTAAACGGTTGATCGTATTAATTCCTGGAGCGAATCCCCACTTTATTTTTATTACACAATTGAAGATTATTCGACATCCGGATTTGGAAACAAATAATCTGTTATACAGAGTTCGATTTTGAAATAGTCATTTAATATTTTCACAAGAATTGATTAGTTATCGTGTTTTTAAAGATACAATCTCAGAAAGAAATGGAAGTTATTATTAGATTGCATTTTCTTAATGCGATGACACACACAAAAACGAGTGTAACATTTTTAAGCCGTCATATAATTCCAAGATTTGATTAATTTTAGCGGTTTTGAAAATACTATCTTATCAAGAAAGAAAAAAAATTATAATGACGTATTTAATAATGTGTATAACAGAAACAAGAATAAGGATCCTGCGAGTATAAATCATTCTTATTCACGACCAGTGTATTCGCTTAAAAAGGATGAAAATTGAGTTGATTTATTTAAAACTTATAATATGAAAATAATTACAATAAAATACAGTGTAGCTTAAGCCAACGAATAACCATTGGGTGACAATAACAATGTAAATAGATAATAGTAATCACGTCCATTATGGTTACTTAATTTCTTAGTTCACTCCATCAAGTGACTCATTTTTCCTATGAAATGAAATAACTTTCGTCACACATGTCTTTTTTGTTCTCGTCAATGGATTCGAGGTTTCATTTTTTTATTTCATTCAATTGCACAGCCGAAAATATCAAAAGCTTAACATAACTCGTGGAGGGGTCCAAACAGGTGAACTGCGGGGCAATTTTCGTCGGGATTACCCAAAAATTGCGCGTACAACTCTTGATATCGTCCTAATGTTAGACCACCGCGTCTTCTATCGTCATCCTGTCAATCAAAATTTTTGTAGATTGTACATGTGAAACATTTAAATATAAATAGGTAATACCTATAGTAAGCATTGGAATTAAATTCATATTTTAAAATCGAGTATATAGTTATGGCGTAAATGTGTCATTTCAAAATAAATTGTTTTCCGTTTTTTAGCTTTCATTTTAAGAGTATCTAATTCTACTACTTTTTTTCTCCTACAACTTTCGCCTCGATACGAATTATTACGATATCTTATGTTTCTATTAGACAATGTGTTTAATTCTTTGGAGAAAAGATAGTAAAAATGTAGTGGATGAAACAAAAACTTGTGAAGTCAACAGACGCGGAAGACCTTCACATTATATGCGTTACTGTCGACTGAATGTAAACGGATTACGACACATTCAAAAATTTCGCAGATAGTAGATGGAGGTTCTGCTTCAAGAACTTGGCAAAGCGTCAATCTATTGTTTGAATCCTCAGCCAAGTTGTAACGGCACCAAAAACCTAGAATACTCACATGTCACCCCACATTCCTCCAATTTATAACGAACTGACCCACAATAATAGTATTGGCTGGCTATGAGATAAATGTTAATCATTTGTCAATGTCAAAGTAGGAAGTTCGATGATCTATTTTCTAGCATACATATAACTTCAAAGCCATCGGGCATAATTGTGAATGATCGTTCATATTCTCAGCAAAATCTAGGGCATTGCAAACCATACGTATACGAGTCTGTGAATAGTGTGCTTAGCTATTATAAAACATTGTTTCGACTCAATTCATTGTTACTTATAATCACCGCTGTGTTATAAAATCTATAAAGAAGGTAATTTTTATCATGAATTAGTTTTCTTACGGTGAGTAGATTTTGATAAGCTTCATCAAGGGCGTCGATGTTGTCAACTGGAATTCTCGTCACGCAATTGTAACGGAATTCATCAGCAGCAATGACTCCATCGTCTGAAAGGAGAAATGAGAGATATTTTTTCTGGTTTTTATTTTACCTCATCTTAAGAAATAAATGAAAAATAAAATACATTAAGAAGGCGTGACGCAGCTGCGGTCTGGTGTCCGAATCGTTTGCTAGTTTCTTAGGAAGCCTACTACTATCTCACTTATTTTTAGTTACTGCAGTTTATAATATACCCGTGACTAAGCTCGTGTGAAAGAAATTTATATTTTTTTTCTAAGCTTTATAAATCTGTGTGATGTAATCTATGATTTAGTGTATCAGGTGGTCAAACTTCACCGTTCTTATGTATAATATCATTTTTCTTACCGTTTAAATCGACCAGCTTGAAATGGCAGTCGATGAACATTTTCATTGCTTGAGGAAAATCGCGATATGATCTTCCCATGCAGCTTCTTTGAACTGCTACTTTGAATTCTTCTGTCGTTACCACTCCATCCTAATAAATTTTTGGAAAGAATATTATATTTTTGTATATTATAACTGCAGCTAATTTATTCATTCCTTCCAGGATAAATGATCTTACGAAGCATGTTCTATTTCGTTTGTACGTAATATATGACGCCATGAAGACGTCGATACCGAAATTAAATAAATTCACGAAATAAATTTAAATTTCAAGTTTTATCACACAAGGTAGTGTAGGTTGAGATTATTGAAAATCCGGGCGGATGCGATTCGATTAAGCTATTTGTATAGTACGTCTCACTCTATAGGGGCTCTCGAAGAAATCATATAAACGTTGTAAAAATCTCCGTAGAATTGTTAACTTATTTAATACTTGTTATCCGTTTCTGAATTATAATCCTACTTGAAGATGTTCGAGCGCAAAATTCGGCAAATATAGCGCGAGCCAAATAATCTGGTGTAGAACGTGCTTAGGTAAAAAAGTTTTGCGCTAACAAAATATCTACTTCATTCAATCGGCCCCACATACACATATGAGTGACAATTGTCGATAACTCGGACTTTTTAAGACAATTAATGGAAACCAACATAAATCTTGGTGGGTTGTACGAATACATACATACATTCGTTATCATATAGTACATGTACAAAATCGGACTGTCTCACGGCTGACCATCAATTCTGTTGCTACTTGTCTGCCCAGCATCGTCTGCCTCTACGTAGCAGTAGTTAAAATGCAGTTTCGTCAGACAAATTGCAGTTTTATCGCTCGCACGTGGGCGGTAATGTATGTTGATACAGAAAATGAAAATGATAGTAAACAAAGGAAATACAATTAACATAGTTTAGAGAATATATTAATGAATAATTTCCGTAGTTTAACTCAATAATACGTGTTCATATGAAAATTTTTAACGTTGAATCAAATGTGGTATATAAGGGCCTTTGCCACATTCATTACCTATTATCATAAAAATATATGATAGTTTTCAGTTATTTAAAGATCCGTTTTCGTAAAACATGCGTTTTCAACTTTTACAATACGATACTATACATATATAGGTATTTGTAGTTACATATTTTAATGTTATATAGAATGACGAAAAGACAGCAACGTGCTTAGAATGCATGTCGATGACTTACAAATTCTACCTTATTGAAATCCGCAAGTTCAGCGATTTCTTCCCAAAGAGAAAGCATGATGTGAAGGTTTTCCTGATAGTGATTGTAGTTAAAATCACCTTTACCTTCGACAAGTGTCATTCTTAGAGCCATGCACTCAAAATCATGCTGATCCAAAACTCCGTTGTTGTCTATGTCTGTAGACAGTGCAAAGAAAATATTTAAATCTGAAAATATGCCCGACGTCTAGTGCAGGTAATTTTATATATTTTTACGATAATAATAATAGCTCTTATAGTCATAATAATCACATATATACTAACCGTAAAGAAACTTCACAATGAAGCTGACACGATTGTCCCAACTGTATGCCATGTTTTATTTTTTATTTCGAAAGTGGAATAATTAACTCCGGCTTAAATTCGAATTTTTATCAATCAAAAGGCGAAAAAATATGTTAGAAGCCGAACTTAATTGAAATGCAGAAGTCTGCGGTTTTGAATCTCAAGATCTCTTACGGAGGGTTTTAAATCAAAGCAATCGTACTCTACGCCGAATTCACGAATACTGAATACAAGCTAAGACCGCAGCTGGGGGGTCTAAGTTTAGATATGCTTAGATATTGATGGCGGTACTTGAAATTGGCGACGAGGGATGCTGTGGGGGGAAGAAAGCCAGACGTGGCCCCTACACAGGTGGTAAAATGATGGGTTGAACTAGCTTTTTGCAACAGTCGCATACTATAATTATATGTAAAGTATAATGATGGTCTAGCAGTTACTTTGCTTATATTCGCTTATATTCGCACTTCAGTTACTCAAACCAATTTTCATCCTATTCTATATTAAACGTGAGGCTTTCTTCCAAGACGCCAAGACGTACGCCTGTCTGTCTGTCTCTCCGCATTCTGGTTTCGCGTTGATGAGGTATAATCATATATAAATGGTTCAATCAAAACTTAAGACATACATAGGTATATACACGGAAAATATAGTCAGGAATACAGTCTTTATATTATAGGAGGGCAACGACAGTACGTCTTTATAGATAGTTGCCAAATAGAATCAATTGATCTGTGAACTCGATGATTTGGTTCACAAATTGGTGTCCACACCAATTGACTAATTGCCTACTGCCGGTCATCGCAAAGACGTAACAATGCGGGACACAGAAAACTCTCTTTAGCCGGCTTTAAATAAACCTATTCTAGATTCTATGTTTACACTGGACTTAATAAGCCGGTCGTCACGTTTTAAAACGAATAGTATATTGTTTTAATATTCAACTACAATGGATTACTAGATAGTTTATTCAAACATATGACTAGATAATAATCAATAACATATGCAGTGCTGTAAAAATATGAGTAATATTCTATATCGTTACAGTCATTCCTAAAAATTCTCATACTATAGATGTATATAGTCATCCTCGGAAGTGTATAAATATAAAATACACGCAAGGTGTGAGGAGAAAGAAAATCAGACGGAAAAGTAGTCCAGAATTCTAGATTTGTCTGCTTACGTCATTCTAAGCTGAAACTACCGGCTCTTGGAAAGTATATTCACAAGAGTAAAAATGGTACGCCGACGAACTGGACCATTTTCTTAATTAAAATCTCACGGAACGTAGTGTAGAATCAAGAAATCGTATATCCCGTATACCTATATGTTTATTACTCAATTTATGTAATACATGACGTATCCCTCCGCTTGAATCTCAATCTGTATCATCAATAGAAAACAATCAAGCGGCCCGCTTCTGATTCATCATGAATATAAAGACAAGATTAATAAGAATCATCATTACATACATACAAGTTATCTATAGAGAAACAACAGACACATATTATTTTATAGGCAGGAATAAAAATTGATCAAAACTGCAAAAACCTTTTCTTATATTTTAAATCGAATATGAATACGCGCTGCATCATACGTGTCGAGTTTCTAACAGGATTCAAAATTTCGTACATATTGCCGATTCCTCCGCAGGCCGCCAGGCGTCAGTAAAGAATATAAACATGGCGGTCCCGTCAGCATCGCTCTCGACGAGGAATAAAAAGCATTTTCTGGGAGTTCCAGCTCCTCTAGGCTATGTAGCTGGTGTCGGAAGAGGGTAATTATGATTTCCCTATCTAAATAATTGAAAAATCGATGCGTACGGTGATTTGAAACAGATAGTTACGATCGAGTTCTTAACCTAACCTAACTTTTTATTTTTGTTTACAGTGCCACAGGTTTCACGACTCGTTCTGATATCGGTCCAGCTCGTGATGCCAACGACGTTTCGTAAGTTTTTATCTTTCGTAATAATGCAATCTCAACCATTGCTAGGGGTAATTAGGTGCATAATCTTCCCACAAATCTGATCATTTTCTTTGCCAAATTTACCAATTAGCGACGACCGACACGCTCCGCCTACAAAACGAGCCAAGAAAAAAGAGGAGGAGGAAGAAGATGAGGAAGATCTCAACGATTCTAATTATGATGAGTTTTCTGGCTATGGAGGATCCCTTTTCAGCAAGGTTAATTTTTACAAACATTCTTTCAACTATATTTAACACTTTTATCATTATATTCTTTCCTCAAGGCTCCGTTCAATATTTTTTACATTGACTAGTATTCTACAATCTATTACATCATTAGCTATAGCACCCGAAGAAATGGGCTGCTTATGAGAATCAGTTTCTTGTTCCCATGAAAATTAATTGAATTTCAATACCTAGGATCCTTACGACAAAGACGACGAAGAAGCAGATGCGATATACGAAGCAATCGACAAGAGAATGGATGAAAAGCGCAAAGAATATCGTGAAAAACGTCTTAGAGAAGAGCTAGAGCGTTATCGTCAAGAGCGGCCAAAGATACAGCAACAGTTTTCGGACTTAAAACGGGAATTAGTAAACGTGTCTGAAGACGAGTGGAAGAATGTTCCTGAAGTTGGGGATGCGCGTAATAGAAAACAGCGGAATCCACGAGCTGAGAAATTCACACCTCTGCCAGATTCTGTATTGGCAAGAAATTTGGGCGGTGATACAAATACCAGTATCGATCCAACTAGTGGATTAGCATCTATGATGCCTGGCATGGCTACGCCTGGGATGTTAACGCCAACTGGTGATTTGGATTTGAGGAAAATTGGTCAAGCCAGAAACACTCTGATGAATGTTAAACTCAATCAAGTCTCAGATTCGGTCGAAGGACAAACGGTTGTTGATCCAAAAGGCTACTTAACTGATCTGCAAAGTATGATTCCAACTTACGGTGGCGACATTAAGTAGGTTTCAATGGAAATCGTATGTTTCTAAGCTGATTATTTATGTCTATGAGGTAAACTAATTGAAACATTGTTTTCAGCGACATTAAAAAGGCTAGACTGCTCTTGAAGTCTGTCCGTGAAACGAATCCTAATCATCCCCCGGCTTGGATAGCATCTGCTCGTTTGGAGGAAGTTACAGGAAAGGTACAAGCGGCAAGAAATTTAATTATGAAAGGTTGCGAGGTGAATCCAACGTCTGAAGATTTGTGGCTAGAAGCTGCGAGACTCCAGCCTCCAGAAACTGCAAAAGCTGTGATAGCACAGTCTGTACGCCATATTCCAACATCTGTTAGAATATGGATTAAAGCAGCTGATTTGGAGACAGAAATGAAGGCGAAAAGACGAGTTTATCGCAAAGCTCTTGAACATATTCCGAATTCTGTAAGACTTTGGAAAGCAGCTGTTGAACTAGAAGAACCTGAAGATGCCAGAATTTTGTTGAGCCGAGCTGTAGAATGTTGTCCAACAAGTGTCGACCTATGGCTGGCTTTAGCACGTCTGGAAACTTACGATAATGCTAGAAAAGTTCTGAACAAAGCTAGAGAAAATATTCCAACTGATAGACAAATTTGGACTACTGCTGCCAAGCTAGAAGAAGCTAACGGCAACAAACACATGGTTGACAAGATCATCGACAGAGCTATAAGCTCACTTAATGTTAACGGAGTTGAAATAAACAGAGAACACTGGTTTAAAGAAGCTATGGAAGCGGAAAAGGCTGGTGCTGTACACTGCTGCCAAGTTATAGTCAAATCTATCATTGGATTTGGAGTCGAGGAAGAGGACAGAAAACATACTTGGATGGAAGATGCAGAAGCAGTAAGTTTTTCTGCATCAAAATCCTAATTTCCTATTGAATATTCATTTCCATAATGATAATTTGAATCAATTTTTTACAGTGTGCGCAACAAGGGGCTTTGGAGTGTGCAAGAGCAGTGTATGCTTATGCTCTCACAACTTTTCCAAGCAAAAAGTCGATTTGGTTGCGGGCAGCATACTTTGAGAAAAGTTACGGGACACGAGAGTCTTTGGAAGCACTACTTCAAAGAGCAGTTGCTCATTGTCCAAAGAGCGAAGTGTTGTGGCTTATGGGTGCGAAATCTAAATGGCTGGCAGTAAGTACATATTAGTTATTCATTAATGAGAGAATTTTATCGCTGGGTTGGCTAATAAAATTAGTAAATCTGAAATTATTGATTCTTCTTTTGTATAGGGTGATGTACCAGCTGCAAGAGGTATTTTGTCTCTTGCTTTTCAAGCAAATCCAAATTCGGAAGAAATTTGGTTGGCTGCTGTTAAACTTGAGTCAGAAAACTCCGAATACGAACGTGCCAGAAGATTACTGGCAAAAGCTCGAGCATCTGCACCAACGCCTAGAGTTATGATGAAAAGTGCTAAGCTTGAATGGGCGCTTAATAATCTTGAAGCCGCTCTGCACCTTCTCCAAGAAGCTATAGAAGCGTTTGAAGATTTTCCAAAGCTTTGGCTAATGAAGGCTCAAATTGAGGAGCAACAAGGCAACGTAGACAAAGCTCTGGATACGTATAATCAGGCTGTGAGTTCAATTCTTCAGGCCATTCCTCAAGCAATCTGCAATTTTTTGTTTGTGACATATTTTTTAATCATCCGGTTCTTCCACAGATTAAAAAGTGCCCGACTTCCGTACCATTATGGCGTTTACTGGCCCAACTCGAACAGCGTAAAGGCCAAGTAACCAAAGCTCGTTCTGTCCTCGAAAAAGCTCGTCTACGTAATCCGAAAAATGCTGCGCTATGGCTCGAGGCTATCAGAAACGAGTTGAGAGGCGGTGGCGTCAGAGATATGGCTAATACATTAATGGCTAAAGCTTTGCAAGAATGTCCTACGTCTGGTTTATTGTGGGCAGAGGCGATATTCATGGAGGCAAGACCACAGCGGAAAACAAAGAGCGTTGATGCCTTGAAAAAGTGTGAACATGATCCGCATGTTCTGTTAGCAGTCTCAAAGTACGTTGAGAACAAATATAAACAATCGCTGTTGGGTTTTTAAGATTATTCATGGCTACAGAATGAGATTGTAATGAGTTTGTAGTTCTTGAATGCACACTTTGTTTGTTACAGGCTTTTTTGGTGTGAGCATAAAATATCGAAATGTAGAGACTGGTTCAATCGTACTGTGAAGATAGATCCAGATCTGGGTGATGCTTGGGCGTATTTCTACAAGTTTGAACTTTTGAATGGCACCGAAGAACAGCAGGAAGAAGTTAAGAAACGATGTGTTGCAGCAGAACCCCATCATGGGGAAAATTGGTGCAAAGTATCGAAGAATATTGTTAATTGGTGTTTGAACACTGACCAAATATTGACCTTAGTTTCTAAAGACTTGCCCATTCCCATATAGTGAATGTAACTTACTATATCTATAAGGATACCATATTTATAAATATAGATTATTCTAACCGCATTATATAATAAAAATGATAGAAGAGAAAAACGGAATTAAAAAATTCCGTTCCTTCGATAAATGTATTTGTACATTCTGAACCGCCAGATATATTGTTTAAACTTTAATACCATCCCGAATTTCCTAGTCAAACTAAACAAATTTTTTACAAATTATAAATAAAATAAGTATTGTAGCGCTACCGAATGCGAAAAAATGTTTTCGGTATGAATTTCTCTCCTACATGTTAATTATCTTACTTTGTAAATAATATTGGAGATTTGAGGATCGATGGGCTTTTAAATATTCGTGTATGCGGTGCGTCTAGTTGGGCCGCACAAATGTAGGTAGTGTTAGTTGTTACGTCAGCGTAGCCGGAACGGCGGACCAATACTGTAAACTGGTGTATAATATCACTACCACGTATTTACTTTAATATCTATCAAAATGCCGTTTACGTATAAAAGTGTGAAAGTAATAATCTTTTAATTGGATTGATGATTAAATAACGTAAGTATGAAATAGAGTGATCGTTAATGCTGTGCTTTCGTGAATATATCCTCGCTCGTCACCAACAGAAGTTTTCATTCCGTCAAATACGCGTAAACTTTACATCTAACCTTAACTCAAACGTGAACTCAAACTAACCTATCGGCTATGCATATGAATTTTATACTCCGAAAATTCAATGTTGGAAATTTCCAATTTTTATAACTGTTCCAGGTGGGTATTGGCCGACTCTATAACCTAATGAATCTATAAAGCGGAACGTATAACCTAGAAACAAAATGACGCACACACTAGTCCTAGACTTTGTTCATCGCCTAAAATCCCGGCATGAAGAAGTCCGGATAAAGGCAGCCCGCGATTTATGCCTTTACGTTAAAACCGAATTACGCGAAGCTTCTCAAGAGGAGCTCACAGCCTTTATGGACGAATTTAATCACCATATATTCGAAATGGTTTCCGGTTCCGATATGAATGAAAAAAAGGGCGGTATATTAGCCATAGTATGTCTGATAGGTGCCGATGTAGGAAACATAAACACCCGTACAATACGCTTTGCTAATTATCTCAGAAATTTACTGCCATCTAATGACGTAGGTGTTATGGAATTGGCGGCTAAAACTGTGGGAAAGTTGGCGCTAGTCTCCGGCACTTATACCGCAGAATATGTCGAGTTTGAGGTAAAACGGGCATTTGAATGGCTTGGGGGAGATAGACATGAGGGAAAACGACACGCTGCTGTTCTTGTGCTCAGAGAGCTGGCCGTTTCAATGCCGACTTATTTCTTTCAACAAGTCTCCCCCTTTTTCGATCTCATATTCAATGCTATAAGAGACCCAAAGCCGCTGATACGAGAAGCTGCCACGGAAGCTTTGAGAGCTGCTTTGGTAGTAACTGCGCAGAGAGAAACTGCCAAACAAATGCACAAGCCTCAGTGGTACAAAGAATGTTTTCAAGAAGTTGTACAATGCTTCAACGACACGGATGTTAGAGGAAGAGGATCGAACAAAGATGCCGCAATTCACGGCTCTTTGTTAGTATTGAACGAACTATTAAGATGCAGTAATGCTCATTGGGAAAGAAACTACGAGGCTTTAATGGAGAGATTGAATTGTTCAAATCAACAAATAGATGACGATATCCTGTCGCTTATGCCCCGTTTGAAGACCCAGATTGTACCTACATGGAACGGGTCGGTTCAAAGCCGGTCTAATCATCAGCACACAATTCATCCAGTATATGAATCTGCCGCTTGTCGTAGCTTGATGCAGGAAGGCATAGACAATGTCTATGTCGATGTTATGAATCAGAAGGCTTCCAGGAATCCCCACATACAACATGCTTTGATGATGTTGCTACCTAGGCTGGTTGCTTTCAATAAAGAAAAATTTGACAAGCATCACTTGGCTCAGAGCATATCTTATCTATTGATCACATTACGGAGTAGAGAGAAAGATAGACACGCAGCGTTCACAACTATTGGATTAATCGCTGTAGCTGTTGAGAATGGAATAGAACCTTATCTCCCTGAAATCATGGAAGTCATCAAAGCTTCTTTACCTTCAAAAGAAACACCAAGTAAAAAACGAGGTGTTGCTCTAGAGCCTGCAGTTTTTATCTGCATTACTTTGCTCGGGCATGCCGTAAAGCAGACCATAGGCCCGGATATCAAGGTTCTTTTGGAACCAATGCTTGCCACTGGACTCAGCCCAATCCTTACTACTTCATTGCGGGAATTAGCTCATAGCATACCATCTCTGAAGACAGATATATCTCAAGGACTATTGAGAATGCTGTCCCAAGTACTGATGCATAAACCCTTGCGACATCCGGGAGCTCCGTGGCCAGCCACAAGTCCGATTTTAGCCCTGTCAACAGAAGCAGATGTTCCTTCGACTGTACTTGCTCTGAAAACTCTTGGAACGTTTAATTTTGATGGGAATCCGTTGCTACAATTTGTTAGGAGATGTGCAGACCACTTCTTAACTTCCGAACAGGCTGAGGTCCGACTAGAAGCTGTGAAAACATGCTCCAGACTTCTTAGGCTCGCTTTAAATCAGCCAGGACCAACAGTTACTAATACAGTTTCTGCTGTGTTGGGAAAACTGCTTGTCGTCGGCATCACAGACACCGATCCTGATGTGCGCTTCTGGGTTCTCACATCCCTTGATGAAAGTTTCGACATCCATCTTGCTCAGGCCGAAAGTCTGTCTGCTCTATTCGTCGCAATGAATGATGAAATGTTTGAAATTCGAGAGTTGGCTATTTATACCATCGGGAGATTGAGCACAATGAATCCTGCTTATGTCATGCCTTCGCTCCGAAAAACTCTTATTCAATTTTTAACTGAACTTGAACATTCTGGTATGGGACGTAACAAAGAACAGGCTGCGCGAATGTTAGATCATCTAGTCGTCAGCGCTCCTCGGCTCATTAGACCTTACATGGAACCAATTTTAAAAGTACTCATTCCAAAGCTGAAAGAAACTGAGCCTAATCCTGGCGTTGTATTAGCCGTACTCAGAGCCATAGGTGATCTCGCAGAAGTAAACGGCTCTGAAATGCAGCAATGGATGCCAGAATTGCTATCAATATTGCTTGAAATGCTAGTCGATGCTAGTTCACCAGAAAAAAGAGGGGTAGCTTTGTGGGTTCTCGGACAGTTAGTCGGGAGCACAGGATTCGTCATCAAACCATACACCCAATATCCGCCTTTACTTGATGTGTTGATTAATTTTCTGAAAACTGAGCAGCAGCCGATCATCAGGAGAGAAACTATAAGAGTACTGGGACTCCTCGGAGCTCTGGATCCTTACAAGCACAAAATGAACCTTGGCCAGATAGATTCTCAGCTGGATTCGCTGTCGTCTATGGCTGACATTAAATGCAAAAGCGACTCTGAAACAAGCCAAGATCAGACGACCAGTGAGATGCTTGTAAACATGTCCTCATCAACTCTCGAGGAGTACTATCCAGCAATTGCTATTGCCACCTTGATGCGTATTATTAGAGAGCCTACGCTGTCTCAGCATCATACTATGGTCGTTCAAGCTGTAACGTTCATTTTTAAAAGTCTTGGAATAAAATGTGTTCCATATATTTCCCAAGTTATGCCCAGCTTTCTGAACGTCGTTCGAACTGCTGATGTTGGTTTCAGAGAATATCTCTTCCAGCAGTTGGCTGTTCTTATTGCGATTGTTAAACAACACATTCGTAATTATTTGGACGACATTTTTGCTCTGATTAAAGAAGTTTGGACTGTTAATAGCCCTCTACAAAGTACACTGATCCTTCTCGTCGAACATATTGCCGTTGCATTGGGTGCCGAGTTTAAGATTTATTTACCACAACTTATGCCGCAAATTCTAAGAGTTCTGACCCATGACACTAGCAAAGATCGGGCGGTAACAGTCAAGCTGCTTCATGCTTTGCAAAAGTTTGGCAACAATCTTGATAACTATTTGCATCTAGTACTTCCACCGATAGTGAAACTATTTCACTCCGCAGATTGCCCAATCTCTGTTAACAAGGTCGCTTTGGAAACAGTCGATCATCTAGCCGATACTTTGGATTTCACTGACTTTGCTTCAAGAATAGTTCACCCGTTGGTAAGGACATTAGATACATGTCCAGAACTCAGGACAACTGCGATGGAAACTCTGTCCGCGCTATTGATCCAACTTGGAAAGAAGTACCAAATTTTTATACCATTGGTTCAAAAAGTAATGAATAAACATAAGATTATTCATCAACGATACGACGTACTCACTGATAAAATTCTGACTGATTCTACGGTCGCTGATGGGGAAGATTATTTACTTATACGTCCTCGAGACTCTAGGCATAAACATCGTGATTTATCCCTCACATCTTCGGATACTACAACGATCAAGAGACTCCATGTTTCAGCGTCAAATCTTCAAAAAGCTTGGACAGCCACCCGTAGAGTATCTAAAGATGATTGGCTAGAATGGCTTCGAAGTTTGTCTATTGGATTGCTCAAGGAATCGCCCTCTCCAGCTTTAAGATCGTGCTGGGCACTTGCTCAAACTTATTCCCAGCTTCCAAGAGACTTATTCAATGCAGCATTTGTGTCTTGTTGGACTGAGCTGAATGTTACGTATCAGACAGAACTGAAAGAGACTTTACAACAGGCATTAATGGTGCCAGATCTCCCAGAGATAACACAAACTATTTTGAATTTAGCTGAATTTATGGAGCATTGCGACAAAGGCCCGTTACCATTGGATGCCAAGATACTAGGGGAACGAGCTATGCATTGCCGAGCTTATGCCAAAGCATTGCATTACAAAGAAGATGAATTCCATAAGGGTAGAAACAGCAATGTCTTCGAGTCATTGATTTCCATCAATAATAAACTCCAGCAAAAGGAGGTCGCCGAGGGATTACTGGAGTACGTTATGAAACAACAAAATCAGCAAGATCTTAAAGTACAAGTACGATGGTATGAGAAGTTACACAACTGGGACAAGGCCTTGGATTTATATAAAGACCGTTTAAACAGCGATCCGACTGATGTAGAATCCACCTTAGGCGAGATGCGGTGCCTAGAAGCACTTGGTGAATGGGGGCAGCTACATGATGTTGCGACTCGACAATGGGCCAATGAAAATGACGAAAATAAACAAAGAATGTCTCGTATGGCTGCAGCTGCTGCTTGGGGACTTGGGCAATGGGAGAGCATGGAAAAATATGTGAACTTCATCCCTAAAGAAACTCAAGATGGTGCCTTTTACAGGGCAGTATTGGCTATACACGACGAACAGTATACCGTTGCACATCAACTGATAGATAGTGCGAGGGATTTGTTGGATACCGAATTAACTGCAATGGCTGGGGAGAGTTATCAGAGAGCTTACAACGCTATGGTAGAGGTACAGAAGCTGGCTGAACTAGAAGAAGTAATACAGTTCAAGTTAGTCCCTGAGAGAAGGCCAACGATAAAGTCTATGTGGTGGGAAAGATTGCAGGGTGGTCAACGAGTTGTGGAGGATTGGCAAAAAATTATCCAAGTTCACACTTTGGTAGTTTCGCCTCAGGACGATATGTACACTTGGCTGAAATACGCTAGTCTTTGCAGGAAAAATGGCAGTCCGATGTTATGCCATAAGACGTTAGTTATGCTCTTGGGAATGGACCCGTCGCAGAATCCGGATCAACCGTTGCCCACTACTCATCCACAAGTGACTTTTGCTTATTGTAAGCACATGTGGATGGCGAATAATCGAGAAGCAGCTTATAGTCAATTGCAAAGATTTGTACAGACTTCGCTACAGCCAGCAACTATTTCCATTCTCAATCAAGAGGATGAGAAGCAACAAGAAGTTAGGAAGAGATTACTTGCTCGATGTTACCTAAAGCTAGGAGAATGGCTGGAGGCGTTACAAGGAATAAGCGAACATTCTATTCCGGCTGTATTATCCTACTATGCAGCAGCGACAAAGCACGATCCATCGTGGTACAAAGCTTGGCATGCCTTTGCTTATACAAATTTTGAAACCGTTTTATTCTACAAACATCAGCAGGGTGATACCAACCTTGATAATGTACCAGGTAACGCGTCAAGATCTGGACTTTCCAGCTCGCAGTATATTTCCCAGTTCACTGTACCAGCAGTCGAGGGTTTCTTCAGGTCTATAAATTTGTCACATGGCAGTTCACTGCAGGATACACTACGACTACTGACCTTGTGGTTCGATTATGGGCAGTGGCCTGAAGTATATGAAGCTATCGTCGAAGGGATAAGATTAATCGAAATCAATACCTGGCTGCAAGTTATTCCCCAGCTAATTGCGAGAATAGATACACCCAGAGCTTTAGTTGGCAGACTAATTCATCATTTGTTAATTGATATCGGTAAAACTCATCCCCAAGCTCTCGTCTACCCGTTGACTGTTGCCTCAAAGAGCGCCAGCTCAGCTCGTAAGACTGCTGCTAATAAGATATTGAAAAATATGTGTGAACACAGTCCTACATTAGTACAGCAAGCTGTTTTAGCTAGTGACGAATTGATCAGAGTTGCTATTTTGTGGCATGAACTGTGGCACGAAGGCTTAGAAGAAGCCAGCAGATTATACTTTGGAGAAAGAAATGTTAAAGGAATGTTTGATACATTAGAGCCTCTTCATGCGATGTTAGAACGAGGACCACAAACCTTGAAGGAAACGTCATTCAATCAGACTTACGGAAGAGATTTGATGGAAGCTAAAGAATGGTGTCACAGATACAAGCTATCTGGAAATGTGAAAGACTTGAATCAAGCTTGGGACTTGTATTATCATGTGTTTAGAAAGATATCAAGACAGCTACCACAACTAACGAGCTTAGAACTGCAGTATGTTAGTCCGAAATTGTTGGTCTGTAGAGATTTGGAATTAGCTGTTCCTGGAAGTTACAGTCCAGGGCATCCCGTCATCAGAATAGCTAGTATTCACAGTTCAATGCAAGTTATTACTAGCAAGCAACGACCTCGGAAACTTTGCATAAAGGGTTCGTTTCCCAAGAGTTTTATTCATACAAAAATTCCTGATTTATCAAGCTAATAATCCATGTTGTTTTGCCAATTAGGAAGCAATGGTAAAGACTACATGTTCCTATTGAAAGGTCACGAGGATCTTAGGCAAGATGAACGAGTTATGCAACTATTTGGTCTAGTCAACACCCTCTTGTTACACGATCCTGACACATTCAGGAGAAATCTCACTATTCAGGTAAATTGCAGAATTCAAAAATAGCATCTGTTCACTTTTTCCAATTGCGTTGTTCTAATTGATCCTGATTCCTACAGCTCCGATCACATAATATTTTCTAATTTACAGAGATATGCTGTGATTCCTTTATCTACAAATAGCGGACTTATTGGCTGGGTACCGCACTGTGATACTTTACATACCCTGATACGTGATTACAGAGAGAAGAAGAAGATACTATTAAACATAGAGCACAGAATAATGCTAAGGGTAAACATAAATTTCTTTTGGTATTTAATTAAACAATAACATAGTTTGAGGATATTTCTAACGATGGAACAATGCATTTTTCACAGATGGCACCAGACTATGATCACCTCATGCTGATGCAAAAAGTAGAAGTGTTTGAACATGCTTTAGAACACACTCATGGAGATGATTTGTCTCGACTTCTATGGCTCAAGTCACCCTCTAGTGAAGTATGGTTCGATCGAAGAACAAATTACACTAGATCTCTAGCAGTTATGTCGATGGTTGGATATATACTCGGACTTGGAGATCGGCATCCTTCTAATTTAATGCTAGATCGTCTGAGTGGAAAAATACTTCACATAGATTTTGGTGACTGTTTCGAAGTAGCCATGACTCGAGAAAAATTCCCAGAAAAGATCCCCTTCAGATTGACTAGAATGTTGATCAACGCTATGGAGGTAACAGGTATCGAGGGAACGTACAGGAGAACTAGTGAATCTGTCATGTCAGTATTACATCGTAACAAAGATAGTTTAATGGCTGTTTTGGAGGCTTTTGTTTACGATCCACTGCTAAACTGGAGACTCATGGATAATACAGTTCCCAAAGCTACAAGATCAGATGCTCAAGGAATTACTGCAAGCAGTAGCCAGGAACATGGGGATATGTTGGATTCTCATAGCGCTACTTTGCCAAAGAAGGGAGTTCCTTGTAGCATTGAGAATGGAGGTAAAATTTGTCATAAGAAATAGTGGTCACAAAATAAATATCATTGTTTTATTGAACAAGAATATTTACATGAAAGGCATAGAATAATATTTATAGTCAATAGTTTTTTTTTTTACCTGAATTCACAGTATTCAACTGCTTTGTTTAGGTGATAACAATCAGCCAGAGGCTCTGAACAAGAAAGCTCTCGCGATCATAAATAGGGTGAGAGATAAGCTAACAGGTCGTGATTTTTCGCATGATGAGACACTAAGTGTTCAACAGCAAGTTGACTTGCTCATTCAACAGGCTACAAATAACGAAAATCTCTGTCAATGCTACATTGGATGGTAAAATTTCCTTTTTTTCTTGGAAGTTATTCAAAAGTAAATTGATAGATAAAGAATGAGTCAAAAGATCTGTTATGCACATAGATGTTATTGATAAAATACATTGAATTATTCAATCCTAATTTTATATCTTATTCTACTTCTAGGTGTCCTTTCTGGTAATAGTTGGGTCTTCAAGAGTTGATTACTTGTCAATGAGTGGTGATCTATATTATACTACAAATCTTTTTCAAATGGTCGGTAATGGGAGCAACGGACCTCTTACTGTTACTCCATATTAGAATTTCACAAGGTTGATCAACCTTCCTTCACATGCTATTCAAATCATAATTATTATCAATTTTCAACTGGTCGTGAATTATTCAAATTTATAATGGTATATTATGATGAGAAAAGTTTGAGCTTCTTCTGCTAGTGTTATAACAGTGCCTCGTTATTCACGATTAATGCTAACTCAAATCTTGAGTTTAGATGGGCAAGGTATAATTGCGTAAAATACAAGTGAATATTAAATAGAGACGTGTGGCTGAATTAACTTCAGTCACTGAAAAAACTTGTATAAAATAATGTGTTCTGCATTGATCAGAGAAATGATCAATTACAGCTCCGAATAGTACCTTACAAATTTACAGCTTACTTAATTTTGATTATCAAAGAATAACTTTTATTTTCTGAATTTTCATATGTAGATGAAAATTCTATTCCTACACGATTGTAATGTCGACTTTATATTGTATAGTATATTGTGTATTATTTCATTGTAAAACATTCTCATATAATAATTATGTATTATAATTTGTGTTTATGATAGAGATAACTGTTTAAGTAAAATTCAATTTTCGTTACGGAAATTTGTACAGAACATTTTATTACTCAAAACATTTGTAAAATCGAATTGACGTAAAGTATCGAGTTGTTGTAGTAAATCACCAAACTGTTATTGGCACAATTGGTAGTTTTTTTCTTGTTATAATTTTCATCAACTTTTGATAAAAGTTCTATACCATTCTGCGCATAAAATATAATGAAATAAAATAAATAAATAAATAAATGATTGCGAGAATCAGTAGATTTATTGAAGTATACTAGTTGGCCTAGTTGCTTTAGGGAAATGATAATTAGAACGTATACTTATAATTATTGGAAAATAATAATACCTAAGCCATTTTCAACCATTGTTAATGATATTTAGGATTTATGTTAGCTTTGATATGATTAAAGTAAAGGAAAGAGGAAAAAAAAGACAGGTGTACATATATCGGGATAATAAAAAATAAAATACCATGTACATGAATATGATGATTAATAATTTATTTAAAACTTGAATATACAAATTGATTGATCTCTTTATTAGAGACTAATAAATTTTCAAATATATTGAATACTCGGCTTAGAAAATTACAAAGTCATCAAGTTTTATGTAATGAATACAACATTAATAATACTAATTCTATTAATAAAATTCAACAACATATTAGAATAACAGACAAAAAACAAAAATTTGGAATAAAATATTTGAAACCATAGGTTATAAACATATAAAAACATATTTGCCAAATTTCAAACTCATTGAATAAATATATAATTAAATATTATTTTTCTTATGTACCGGTGAATGCTAGTGGTAAAATTTCTCTAGCTGAAGTTATAAGCACAGTTCCCAGACCTGATCTTGATAAAAATATAGGTATGTCTCCAAATTCTATAATTGTTTGACGACAAACTCCGCAAGGTGATGTAAAAGTATCATTTAAATCAGCTATTACCGCCATACCAATAAATTTTCTATGTCCATTAGAAACGGCACTACCAATTGCCGCTCTCTCGGCACAAATTGATGGAGAATAAGCTGCATTCTCAATGTTACAGCCTTTGTAAATCGTTCCGTCTTCACATCGGAGCGCAGCACCAACGCTAAAGTTGCTATATGGCGAATATGAATAGGTACGAGCATCTACACTCGTTTTAATTAATTCTTGAGTATCTGCATCTGTGGAGAGAAATAAAATCAAATCAAAACTTATGACCAAAGAAAGCAAATAATCGATTGCAATTTTTACCTAGAGAATCAAATTCAACTATTTTGCCAGCACTCATTTTGTCCATATGTAGATATTCCAGCTGCTCTTATTTAGCCCTGACAATTTTCTGATTCTCTTCTTGACCTCTTTTGACGTGTAATTTGATACCCTTCTTTTTCACATTCACGACCCTGACTCAGCGCTGATATCTATATAAAATTTATAGTATGATTTATATCCACGAACATTCATTCGTTGATGTGTGACAGTAACTGATTAAATCGTTAAAAATTAAGTATTCCATTTTTCTTACGAGTATTTGATATCATGATCGAGACACTATAGTGTAAAAACAGCTGATTAGATTAAACATCAGCTGTCATAACATTTGTAGATGCAGTCGGACCACTCCACAGATGCATACATACGTATGGGTCCGTCAAGTCTGTATTGCGTAATTCGTTGCCTACTGATTGCGTGCATAATATGTGGGTGTTCCAAAACTTATTTCATGCAGCATCACCGTCGGTGGACGTTGCTTCGCAACGAAATAGATTAGCACATGTTACTATATGCACTCGCAAGTCATTCTGATAGTTTTTGACTTGTCTACTAGATGGCGATACCATTTGGCACCCTATTAGCGTTACTGGCCGCGCAAGGACGAACACTGCAGACCTCGTGTAGCGTGGCGGTTCAGTCACCTTTGTGCTGTCAGAGAGATCGGATCGGCGTCGTGTAAACGAGAAACGACTGTGACAGGCGTTCAAACAGGAATATCTCGAGCGCAGAGAAGTTGTCGCAAAATAGACAATGTATGTATATCTTCTAGTCATTAGCTAAAAAAGATTCTTTCTGTATGGGGGATGGGTAATTATTGAATAATTGAATAATAAATGATATAACAGGCGTCTTTCTGCTACAGCCGAATAAACTTCCATCAGAGTCTAAACGTTTCCATCCACCAAGGGTTCCGTCTATCAAGTATATTGTCGTGATACAAATGTGGTTTACGAAACAATTACAAAATGAACATAACTTTGCCTATAACAATATTGTATCGATGCTACCGCAATAAATTTGCAGATATACCAATATCCATTGCTTGGTTATTTTCCACTTTCCCCTCTCCGTGACACTTTATTTCAGAACTCAATAAACAAAATAAGAAATGGCATAAAAAAAAAGAAAGTTATAAGTAAATTCTCGGCTACCAAGCTGATTTTTCAGGAACGCTAAATAACGTCGGCACATAGGTATAGCATGGTGCACGAAGACACATATGGATATACCCTATTCGTATTTGCAAACGTATCAAAACAAATACGAAAAAGTGATCGATTATTTCAATGAACCGATTGGCGTAGTCGGTAGAACGTGCGACTAGAAATCCGAGTCGGCGTTAGGTGCCGGTTCGATCCCGGCCGAAATCATGAAAATTTTTCTAATATAAAATTTCCATTTTTTCGAAACTGACCATAGCTACAGACAACGTGGCGGCCTCTGTCAATCTGTGGCTGTCAAAACGTCGGTAGATATGTTCGTACGACAGCGTCGTCGGTAACCATATCTACAGACAACGTACCGGCAGCTACAATTCTGTGGCTGTCAAAATGTCTGTAGATATGTTCGTACGACAGCCTCGTCGGTTTCGGAAAAATTGAACCTAGGTATCTAGGGCTTGACTAGAAATAAAAGCAAGAGCAAGACGAAGAGGAGCTCCAGGTGGCCGGCCAAGCGGTTAGAAAGGGTAGGGCTTGCTAGAAATAAAAGCAAGAGCGAGAGGAAGGCTCTGGGTGGCCAAATGTTCAGAAAATCAAATTTTTGTCAAAAATAGGCTATTTTAACCGAAATAATACTTTGAATATATAACCCATTTTAATTTTCGCTCGAAATTCAAGCATTAAATGGCTCAGGGGCAAAAATTTAGCTTCGTACCCGGAAAACCTGGGTTCGAATCCCCGAGCCGGAATTTTATTTTATTTTATTTTTCCTTCTGCCCAAAATTTTATTTAATTTTTATTTTTCGATTTTCGATTTTATTTAAATTTCGAAAATTTATTTTATTTTTATTTTATTTAATTTTCGAACTCTGGAGTTCCCCCACCTTGCGCCGCTTTTATTTCTAGTCGAGTCCTACCTATGACGTCACCGGTGTGACGAGGCCCCCTACCACCTCACCGCATACTCATGCTAAGTGGGGATTTTATTTTAGTCTGAAAATCTTTTTCGAGATTTCGGCCGGGATCGAACCCAAGTTCGCTCGCTCGCTCGCATTTCTAATCGCACGCTCTACCGACTACGCCAAACGCTTCGTTATATTACTATGCCAATTTTTCCTATTTATCCTGAACTTGTCTGGCGGGACAAGGAATATGTATATATGTAGATATAGGCATCCATACGTGTCTTTATGCATGCCTCTATATATATATTAATTTATACCAGCGTTTTCGGACTTAGAAAAATCTGACGTCGAAAATTTTTGCTCCTGGCATCAGGAGAGTATCTGACCCGAGGAGATGTGCCGAAATTTTGGCTATGTCTATAGATATAGGCATGTATACGTGGCTTCATGCACGTCTTTCTATATATATATATTAATTTATACTAGCGTTTTCGGAGTCAGACCAATTTTAAGTCGAAAATTTTTGCTCCTGGTATCAGGAGAACATCTGACCCGAGGAGGTGTTCCGAAATTTTGGATGTGTGTATAGGTATAGGCATTCATACGTGTCTTCATGCACGTCTTTCTATATATATATATATATTCATTTATACTAGCGTTTTCGGAGTCAGACCAATTTTAAGTCGAAAATTTTTGCTCCTGGTATCAGGAGAACATCTGACCCGAGGAGGTGTTCCGAAATTTTGGATGTGTGTATAGGTATAGGCATTCATACGTGTCTTCATGCACGTCTTTCTATATATATATATATATTCATTTATACTAGCGTTTTCGGAGTCAGACCAATTTTAAGTCGAAAATTTTTGCTCCTGGTATCAGGAGAACATCTGACCCGAGGAGGTGTTCCGAAATTTTGGATGTGTGTATAGGTATAGGCATTCATACGTGTCTTCATGCACGTCTTTCTATGTATATATATATTCATTTATACTAGCGTTTTCGGAGTCAGACCAATTTTAAGTCGAAAATTTTTGCTCCTGGTATCAGGAGAACATCTGACCCGAGGAGGTGTTCCGAAATTTTGGATGTGTGTATAGGTATAGGCATTCATACGTGTCTTCGTGCACGTCTTTCTATATATTGAAACGTTTTCGTCTTCTTGAGTCGAAATGAAACGTTACCGAGTTCCACTCCTTATGAGTAAATCGTTCTATTATTAAATGATTCGATTTAAATCTCGGGGCTACTGAAGCAAACCGGCATTAGATTTAAATTTTGAGTTTATTTCTTTATAGTGAGTGATCGAATAATTATTTTGACTTAATTGAATCTTATTCATTAATCCTAATCATCAATTGTAGCTGCGGAGCAATTGCTCGTTAGCGTTAACTGAATGATTTTCCTTAATATTAAGATGAAATATTGATTGCAGCCGCAGAGTTTTACCCCGTTGGCGTTAATCAATGTATTGATATGTGTAACGATTGCAGCCGCAGAGTTTTACCCCGTTGGCGTTAATCGATGTATTGGATATGTGCAACGATTGCAGCCGCAGGGTTTCACCCCGTTGGCGTTAATCGATGTCTTTGATATGGATTAGGATTAGGATATTAATTAATTGCGGCCTCAGAGCATACACCCGTCGGCGTTAATTAATTCAGTGGGATATACCTATACTTACACACCTTTTATAATTTATTCTATTTTTTCGAAGCTTATCTTCGGTTTTTACTTCTTTTTGTCTTGTTTTCGATTCTATGAATTTTGATCATGAATGAGCTAGCTGCTTTGCTCGCCTCTTTATATAGGCGGCTCCCCACCCGAATCTACCTGTTTACTACGATTTTATTTGACTTCTAATTGTTCCTATGTCTGCCTTTGACTCTAAAACGTCTCTATGGTCTATTTTGCATAATATTTCAATGAAATATCGTGCATACTCTATTTAAGATAAGTTTCGATCTTTTTCTTTATTTTGATTAAAATATTTCTTTTTCATTACATAATCATACTGTAAAATATCTTATTATCAAGGATAACATAAAATAACGTTTCAATATATATTCATTTATACTAGCGTTTTCGGAGTTAGACCAATTTTAAGTCGAAAATTTTCTTCTCCTGGTATCGGGAGAACATCTGACCCGAGGAGGTGTGCTGAAATTTTTGGCGGGAAAAAAGAATAGGGTACAGACAAGCAAGCATGCGTTCGTGTTGATGTAAATTCCTCAATTTTGTAGTTGAGTAGATAAAATAAAAATCATGAATTGACGTTTGCCTAAGTAGCTGACAATTTATTGATATTTTATTTGAATTTGTTTCCGCTGATCCACATTTCGATTATTGGATCCTGAAATAAATAATCGCAGGAAGTGGAAAGGGGCAAATAACGAAGCAATTGATTATTGGTAAATCTGAGAATTTATTATTGCAATTGATACGATATTAATAATTGTCAAAGTTATATATGTACACTCATATAGTATATATTCATCATGTTCCCTGAAAATAAATATGTTCCATCGTCATTGATTGGGTCTTTCTTTATTACAATGTCATATTAGCTAATATAACTAATTGTACAAAGTGAGTCCGTTATTGGTTGTTCGTTGTAACTGCAAGAGTATCCTTGCTGGACGGAGGTGTCTGAACTCCGATGGAAGTTGGTTGAACTGTAACAGAAGGACGGGTGTTATAATTTAACTATCGTTCAGCAAATCACTCAAAAAATTGGACAAGAAAAATCTTCTCTTATCATTCTATAGATAAATTTTCTATTTTGTGACAACTTCTCTACCCGGAGTATTTCTATCGAGATGCTATTCAAAATCGTACCTCGTTAACGCTACCCCAATACGTTCGCTTTGACGCCACGAAGGCCACTGACGCTACGACAGGTGCTACTCAAGGTCGTTGATCGTCCTTGCCCAGCTCTAGTGGCGCCTAAGTGGCGCCTGGTGGCGCCGACAAAATGCCAAACGGACCTGTCATCTATCAGACAATTTGAGAACTACGAGAATGGCATGCGGGTTGCATATAATCGGCTTTTACAAAATCAAAATTTTTAGTGATCCGAGAAAACAATACATGCGCGTGATACCGAGTCGCGAATAGACGATGGATAATAAGAATTACCGAAACTATCAAAGTTCTTTAAGAGCTTTGTTAAATCAAGCCCTTGTCGAGGTATATTTTAGGTTATTCTTACTTTATAACCTCAAATTTGTCAAGTTTTTCTTCACAAATACATACATTTTTCTCCCACATTCCGAGAAGTTTTTATTAAGAATCCTACGTTTTGAAATCATTTCAATGAAGAATCATACCATTTTCAGTAATTCATGTTGTTTAAAGAATCGAAAGAAAAAACTAACCTAAGAACCAAAATTTTCCTATACAAAAACACGTCGATCTGATATTTGCTTTACTTACAGGCTTTGAAACGCAACGAAACCCAAGCTAAAACATGGAAGGATTACAGAAAAGCTCACGAAAAAGTAAAAAAAGGTCTTGAAATTTTGCCCCAAGAGTTAACAACACATTGTATGGTACCTATCGGGCGTAAAGCACTGATGAAAGGAAAGCTTGTCCACACTAATGAAATTCTAGTTTGCCTCGGTGAAGGATATTTCGCTAAATACAGCGCTAAACAAGCTATGGCTGTTTGTGATCGTAGAATAAAACGTAAGGAATTAAAATACGAGCTGGAAGATTTCGCTAATTTGATGGGAGCCAAATATTGGCCTGAATTTCATCTCCAAACTCTAATTAATACCTTTTCTAATATCAGCTATAACTGTGGTTGAAAAATTCTTATTTTTTAGAGGCTGATGAGATGCTAATCAATCTTGAAAAGGAACAGAATTTACTTGAAATGAGACAGTCGCTTCCCATAGATCACGGTATTTTTGGCGACGAAGAGCGACAAGAAATAATAGAAACTTACGACGAAGAGGAGGAAAAGGAATGGCGAAGTAAGTTGTCGGATTGAATGAATAATTCTCCAGGTTTTTTAGAAATTCGGAACAATCTGAAACCCTGAACTCAGTATGAACTTACTCAATGCTCAGCTAAACTTTATTGATCTCATGATCGGCGTATGATTTTATATTTTAAAACATGGTTCAATAATCAATTCATAGATTTCATTTAGGGTAAAACTTTTCTCTGTATAATGTGAATAGATGATTTGAAGATCGTTTGGGAAAAGTAGATTCTTGGTCGAATTTTATAAACAATCTCAAATATGTGATAACGATTATATATGCTCAATAATACGTCACTCTTTATCTAGTTAAACACCGACAGCGTGAGAAGGAGTATCGACAGAAACTGGCTCAACTCCGAGCACAAGAGAAGACTGAAATCCAATCTGAAGAAGATTTGTTTCAAAGATTGGACGAGCTCGAACTTCAGGAGGAATTAGAAGACGAGATCGATAGGTCTGTTGCGTCGTTTTTACCAGTAGTCAATAATGTGTGGATATTTTCACTTTTTTTCCCAAAGGAATTTGTCAAAATTTCACTATTGGTGAGGGAAATTTCTTTTGTCTATTCTGAAGAAATCAAATTTCTTTGTGTCTTCAATTCACAGTTGGGAAAAATGATGGAATAGTCTCGAAATTTTTTTTTTTTAAACACTTGTATTATTTTATTATCCCCTTGATTATCTGTACTTAGACTGCATGAGAACGATTGCAATTATTACGGCGAAGATAATCAGGATAATGATGATTCTTACGAAGAGGAAGATGCTGAGTTTTCTGAAGATGAGACACCGGACGATGCGATAGAAAAAAGACTTGCCACATTGAAGAACAGTAAGATATCTAAAGACCAAAAAGATATATTAGAGAAAGAAACCTTGAATAAACAAGCCGAATGCGAATCGTCCTCGACTTACGATATCCCAAGTCTTCATCAGCCTAGTTCGAGTACTTCTTTAGACACAACTACTTTCGAAATAAAATCTAGTAGGGGAACAATCGACGAGTTCCAGCCTGAAGGTTCGTTATCTTCATCGAATGATCAAAAATCCACCAACAATGAACAAACCGCAAACGATAATACGGAATTAATGGAACAAGAAATTAGTCATTATCGTTTAGCGCAAAGTTCTGAGTCCTCTGTGAGTACTAGCCAAGATGGATCAACAGATATTAGAGACAGTGATTCGGTCGAAAGTTCTTGCCAGAGTGAAGTCGAGTCTGAATCTCAATCCATACAGAATACGGAGAAATCTTCACTGCCGTCCGTCGAAAAGAAGGGGGATGAATCACCTGGTGAAAACAAGAATGGAGATGATGAGAATTCAAAATCAGGACTGCGAAGTCGTCGAGTATCTTTCACAGATAAAATACAAGTAAATGTGTTCGGAAAGTGGAAAAATCATTCCTTTGATGAGCCTCTAAAGAAGGAACAAGAATCATCGAGTGAATCTGACACAGAGAGTGATATGGAAAAGTTGAAGATTATCGAAGACATGATTTCTGTTGGGGCGGATTTTTCTTCATATGAAGAAGAGGAGACAGAAGATTCTATGGAAAACGGAAATGAGGATGACGACATAATTAGAATCGAATTTAGACATTCTAAAAGACGACCTAGAAAACCTGATAAATCATCTGACGATGTCGCGATCGAAGATCCTTCAGACTTGTACAGAATATTTGGTAAACCGAAATCAATTTTGAAAAAGTCATCGAGCGATGTTTCATATTCTCAAAATATTACGCCACCAGCTGACGACGGTTTCGAACAAGAAACCGATGACCTACCTTTCGGATCTTCTTATACTATCGTAAGAATTGATTTATTATACAAAACTTCGAATATTTTATCGATTGAGCGAATCCTATGTTTTATTTGACACGTTGTTACAGATCGTCAAGGACGTAGAAGAGAGGAAACCAGAAGTTCCTGACGCCTACGTATCTTCGAGTAAATCAAGGCCTCCGAGCAGATTCAAAATGGCTAGATCTGGGATTAAACAATAAATACATTGCTACTAATAATACCATGAATAATGTATTGCAATTGAAAAGATACTTCTTCCGTCTTTCCCTACTGTACAAATAAATTTTAATTTCATAAAATTCGAGGATTTTTTTGATTTTATTGGCTAATAGATCACGTTATCCTGAATTCTTTACTTCACTTAGAAAATAACGCCGACTCTGGAATAATAAGGAGCAAGGGCAGAGAGTGGAGATGACAATTTTTTTCGAGATTAGGTGATTGCTACTCGTTAATATGTCGATATAACATGTTGAGATGCAGGTAGAATGCGGCTCTGAGAAAATATTGAACTTTGAAAAAGGTCAGCAGCGAGAGAATTTTTTTTTTTTTTTTAGCACTCATTGAACGTGGGTGAATAGAAACGAATAATAGTCTTTCCATTGACGTAGTAAGTATATGCTGCTCAGTCAATTCGATAACAGACAGTTTTGTGCCTAAGTTGTCTCGGCATAAAAATGAATAAACCCTGAGGGATTTGTTATAATGATATTGAAAGTCGAGCTTACCGACACTGAGGTAAAAACGTGCAAACAAAAGGAGATGAAATATTTGATTATATCTCTTCTCTTCTTGTATCTAGCACTCGAAAACGGGATTACTTTAACAATAAGTAACAAGTATCGACGCGGGACGGGATTCTCTCGGCTATTTTGAAGAATCTTTAATAATTTTACTCTAAGTAGCTCTGCTTCCATAAGCAGTACGTCGTCTGCGAAGTATTTGAAAACTAGACGTATACAAATTGGTCGAGACTTTAGAGTTCAGAGTATATATCTGGTTATACACGTTAGTAGTATATAGTATACATACATGCATTCAATTAAAGCTGAGAGTACATAAGGGAGTAAGGATTCCCATCGTACCTACTTGAAATCATTCTTGAAAAATAACTCAATTCCATTGTGTTGGATGAAAAGTCAAATTCGCAGCGTCTGTATCGTTGACAGGAAAAAAGCAAAAAAGAAGGCAAAAAAAACTTTCTACTTCAAAGATCGCTGTAGCGAGATCAATTATTCCAGTCAGGTAAGATTGAAATATATTATTTTTTTTTTCTTCACAAGTTCGTGATTTTTGATACATAAGTACACATATATCATTCAACAATATGCCGAATTTGATTCAAAATCTACGACAACTTCAGAATCCAGGAGATTCTCAAGAATCGCCTGCTTTGCATTGTTTCTTCCAATTATCGCTGTATAAAATATGATCATTTTTACGATTATAGTATGTATATTGTATATTACATGGATAAATACCACTATGTACTGCAAAACCAATTCTTTATTTATTTTTTTCCGTTTCAAGTTGTACGACCTCGATAAAAAAAGCTTCATATCCCCTATAATACTCACGGAGTTCAGGTCTAAAGGGTAGCATAAGTTTTCTAGCGAGCAAGAGGCGGTGGCTGACCAGACGCGCCCCTGCACTACTTACACTTTCGCGCGATCCAACAGCCCGTCGAAGTGATTCAAAAGGGGTCACGGGGCTTGTCCATCTACACCGAAGGGATAAAGGTCAATTTTCTGAAGGACGAGTCTGCAGAAAAAAGTTTGAAAACTGGTAGAAAAAGGATAAATAAATAAATAAAAATAACGTTACGTACTTCTCACAAAATCGAAGTAGGGTCAGATCTGTTCCCAGAAAAATGGGTCACGTTTTATACCCACATACATATATACACATAGTAAAACTTGCGAGTTTACTTACAAGTTCGCAGGGCAGAGACCTCCTTCTTTCCCCTCTGATAAATTATGTAAAAAAAAAGTTTTTTGGATCTGCCTCACCCATACTTTCCATTTACCAAATTACGAAAAGCTATAACACACGTATACTAATGATAACATAGCTGTTTGCCCAAGCGGGAAAATTAAGTGGGCTAATTTGCATGTACATGTATTAATGTACGTATGCAAATTAATATACATGTATTTTTGCATGTGTATAAGCAAACCCGAAATAATGTAACACAGAAATCTAACTTTAACTTTACAACAAAAGCGAATAAACAGAAAATAGACCTGCAGCAGTGCAGTGGCTAATCAAAAGTTGGAGTATTTGTCGCTGAAAACGCTGAAAACAGACTACCTATCCGCGAACTTATAAATCAGAACTAGTTCCAGTTCAGGGGCTGGTTAACCGCCATTGTATACAGACTTATGTAATTACGGTGAGTAAAAATCCGTGATTATTCCCTAAGTGTAAAGTTTGCAATAAAAATTACACATTCCGTTACGGTAAATGCATTGCTTTATAAAATCGGAAAGAATAAATGTCTGTCAATTATTTCGATACAACATATAATTCCTTTTGTTTCAATTAGCTCAACTATATATTTTGGATAGCTTCCAACCATTCCTGACGGCGTCTGCAATCGTTGGACCAACTCCCAAATGAGTTAATCGGTTAATCCGTTTGATGAGCTCAGCTTATACAATGTCGCACTTGTCTCGTCTTTGCACTCTAAAGCCAGCTATTTATCATTTGCTCAGTTTTTTGTGAGCATTGTTGTCTCTCCTTATGGATCTCCTTGGGTTTTTTATCAGAAGCGATTATCACGACGCAGAAAAAATGATGCAGAATTCCAAAATATATCAACGTTGCTTATATCTCTGAATAGTTCGTCACTGAAGGTGTACCGTGTACACAGTTATTTGTCTATGAATTTCAATCAACATCTGTCCACAGAAACGAGAAGTAGATGATCCCATTAGTGCGCTTTTATACCCGTCCGATTATTCGTCCCAAATGAATTTGTTTGCTATCAATAGCCATTATATAAAAATTTATATAATTATATAAACACATGAATAAAACATTTACCCTGTTGCACTTAGCCGGGTTGAAAGTTACGAGCATGGTTGACGGTCGTTGTGCGAAAATTACATTAATTTTAAATAATTATGCAATATTTTCATTCAGTTCGTTTGTACTGGCAAAATACGGTGACACTGATAGGGATGATGAAGTACTACTTGCAGCCGTCATTTTGAGTTATAAAATGTGCGAGTTGAATATAATATATAATGCATATAATGCGTGAAATGCCAGTTCAGCTAGAATGAACGGAAAGAGAAAATGCTCCAAGAATATTTTGAGTCGATCTACGCTAGAAATATATGGGGACTATTCTTGCGATTTACCTAGTTTTAATTATCCCCCATCAATGTTCTAACTCGTAATTCACGTGTGCCGAAACCTTAGGGTTGGGGTAACAAAGTACGCGATTAATAGCGGCACCTTGGAGAACGTTAGAATTAATTCACGCGTCATGTCAACGACTTCGGTACTGAGATTTACGATTCTACCTCGAGAAGGGTGTGTGATTTGAAAATTAATTCGCTGAACTTGATACGGTAATCAGTCATCTGCATTCGAAAAATGTCTATTAATTTTTGTTCCATTTGTTTCTAGCCTGCAGCTTACTTATCAAATTTGTATCATTGGTCGATTTCCCTCAATCTCAAATTTTTGCGAAAGCAAGGAAACAGCGTTTCTCATTATGTTTCGTTTTCCTTCTACCAAATGAAGTAAGAAAAAAAGGAAGAGACGAATGAAGAGAAGAATTATGCTGCGAAAATATTTCTACATTTACCCTCGAACCCACTTTAATCTTCCACGTGGTTTCGCATATTACAATATTATAAGATTCCGAAGTATGAAATTTTATTGTGATTCGCGAGAAAGCGCCGGCCATGGTTTTTCCCAGTTCTTTTCACACGTTTCGTCTAACGAACGTAGTTATATCTATATGCAAAGTGACACGAAAATATATGCGCAGGGCTATCAGAGATCCTTGCCTAAAGTGGAAAATCATTGTTTCTTAATATCAGCACAATTTTCTCAACGCTGAGTATTCATCCTTATTGCCACAGTGGTGAAAATTGGCCAAAGTTTCTACTCACTCCATAAATAATGTACAAGAATAAATTGGTATCACTATGAAATCGGTAAAACTTTCAGCCGCACGTTTTGAAAAGTGGACTCGTTATGTTTGGATTTTTAGCCACATTGCATCTAACAGCGGATTCACATTCGTGTGGTAAACTTCTTATGACACATTTTTGGAGCTATAAGTGCCAATTCGTCCTTTCTTTATCAGAAGAAAGCTGGCTACAGAAGACAAGTTAGAGTTGGAAATGCTGTGATTGTGCGAGTGTCTGGCAGATAACAAATTAACAGCTAACGATACACGCTTTACATTTGTTAGGTCTGTGTACGACATCCCAAACCCACTTATACACACACACACACACACACACACACACACACATATATATATAGATGTACACTTCTGTGTGTAATAATATAGATGTAATCCTCCTGGAGTTTATTTCTGTAGGATAAATTAATAATTCAACTTGGTAATCATTAATTTTGTGTTTTGGTTCGTGCTGACGGTTCGTGTCAGTTTCCCTCATTCCACCCAAAAAGTATAAGCCTGTTGTTATTGCGATAGCAGCTGGTTTGATTATCCTGGGATGTGGTTGGCTACCTTTCCGTAAGTTAAGAAGCTGGTACCAGCAGTGGTTTAATTATAATCTCAAAAAAGGAAGGTTTTATTTTTGCCTATACCAATACCAATACCAATGTTATGGCTTGTTGGTATATCTGGCATCAGGAAATTTGCCACACGTGCGGAAAAATCAGAATACAACGTTTCTCAGACATATTGAATATAATAAAATCAAGGTACGTGTCATTCCCCCAGTGGCACAATGAGTTTTTCCATCTCTCTATCCGCGTCTTTTCGTCCGTAAAATTCCTTTTTTTTTTTCTTTCCCACGTGAATTGAAAATACTTCATTGATAAAATATCGGATTCCACGAGGGCGTCGAAAGTTATATGAAACCCGAAAATTGCTTTCTATTTTTGTTTGGTCTGACAGAAATTGGTTATTTCTATAGTATATAGACCTTATCGATGGTGTTTTTTTATTATTTTTTTTTTGTTTAACTGACCAACCGTAGAACCAGAAGTAAATTATTCGTTCAGTTTCCTCAAACCCTTCGAATAAAGGAAAATTTTCTGTGGGTTTCAAGACTACGTAAGTACCATTATATATTTGTTCACTATCCCCTTTAGTTATGTAACTGACAGTACCTTTATACGCAGCTATAAATCTGAAAAACAAGTAGGTATAGAGATTGTATATACACATAGTTAAAACCCAGAGGTTTTGCCCGAAGGGAAAATATGTATATAAGCCAGTGAAGGTGAGTGGTTGGCGGTTTGATGGTGGTCGTCTTTAACGAGCGACCAAGAAGCCACTTCAAGAACCCCGATGCCGAGAGTACGAGTACCTACGGTTCGTCAGCTGGGGGACACAGAGGTCTGGCAAAGTGATTTTTCTTTATTTTTTTATTTTTGTGTGTTTTCTTTTCTAGGAAGATCACGCAGAGACTGCGTCAGCTTCTAAGGGTTGCTCTTATCTCATATGGTAGGCTGCTAGAAACATGTGACAAATAAAATGAAGGTGTGCGTGTTTTACGAATCTATTCCAAGACTTTCTGTATGGACTCTGTATGGAGACAACATTTTTTATTTATTTATTTCTGATCTTAAGGTTCTTTGGAATTCCGTAAGTTTTTCATGACTTTTAGTTGACGAGTAGAGGGGAGACAGGCTCAGAATGGGCACCTGGAAAAATTCTACGGAGAAAGAAACCTTCTTCGATAATGGAATTAAAATTGCAATAGATTTATTTTTTATAGAATTCTGAAAAGGATGATTTTATTTTGTTAGAATCTTATAGCACTGGATATGAGCGTTGATTTCAAGTGAAAACAAAGGGAAAAAGCTCACAGAGTCATTATCCTCGTGTAATTTCTTTGAGGTGACGATTTCACCCCGGTCTCCTTTCACATCGTATTTCGAATATATCGATTCATCAAATTATTCGATTACAATTCACAATGGATTCATTCAAATACAATTCGTGGTGGAGTCTCGCTGCGTTATTTGCCCGCAAATTTGTTACTAGCTCTCGCAGTAGTTGGAAACCTCACTATTTCTATCAGAGAGAAGAGTTCGTTGTGACGTTAAGCCCTCATTTCCTACCCGTTGAGGATAAGGAATCGCTAAATTGGCCATCAGTTTCTTGAAAATTAGTAAAATACTACGTACCTATTTTGGGTAATTGATCCAGAATTAGCCCCATATTGAGCGAGTTACGAAATTGTTTTCTATTAACTAACGATGTCGAGTTTCGCCTCAAGACGATAACCAAAGTCTCATTCAGTCACAGACTCGCTAGGGCTTTCAATCTGAACTTTTTTAATCTCTCAGTCAAAGAAAGATAGAGCCGTGCCTTATCCTTAGAAATAGTTGATTAGTTTGTTATTCAGTGCTGAATGAAGGGCCGAAACTAAATAAATCGAAACGGAATAGGGGATGATTCTGAACGCAAGCGATTGACATAAAAAATCATCGGAAATAATAAAACTACGCCGCGATAGTAAAAACTGGAGTAGGTGTATAGATGCAGATTTATAATGAACGTATGTACTCGTATTATTAAAAGCTGGCAGCCGGGTCATGCGCTTTGCGTTTCCACGGATCTTGAGGGAGCCAAGCCGTGTTCAACCCTCAGTCAGGCACCGCGTGCACCCGCGAACCCATCTCGAAGCACGACGACCTTTTATATCGAATAATTTGATCATATTTCGTAAGCAACTCGAAGTTCATCCCTCCGTTTCTTCTGGACTTCGTAGATATTTTCCCAATGTAAAAATGATGCGTGTCAGTGAGCTGAACCCATATTTGAAAATATCGGTTGCAGGAATAAATTTGAAAGCTCTTGAGCTCACCAGAAACTTTTTTGTTGCCATTGACCACGTTGTATGTAGACCCCTAGATGAAGTAGATGTTGTTGGTTACTAAAATTTATAAGCCTCGTACTAAAGTTACGTATAGAATGATAATCATACCGTAAATAATCCCATTGGTGTTGGACATAATTCGTATGAAACTTTTACCTGAATGAACTATACAGGAAATTGAAATGAATCCCAAATAGATGGAGCTTTTTAAAGTGATAAAAACTCATTCAATATAGAATATCAGTACGTGCGTTGAGAACGCTTGTAAAATAGAATTTGAGAAGAAATGTTAATTTTTCCAATTAGAATAAGTAAATATTGAACCGTTACATTAGTATAAAATTTTTGACAATACACGAACGTAAGTATATCACGCAATTTCGTAGAGAAAAAGCTACTCATAAATATCGGACGAAGAAATTCTCTTCCGTAATATAGGAATACATGTAATACTTGATAATAGTCGTACATGTAATAGTTAACGATTCCCTTTTAAAACCACACCAGCGAATTTCTGTGATAATACGTTATACTGTCGAATTAATTATCAGACTACAATAATTAACTACTAACCAGTTACCATAGATTTACATCGTTGTTAAGGCTTTTATTAACGGGTTTTAATCAACTAGCAAGTAAAACCTGTCCGGTGTATTCCGGCCTATAATTATTCCTGTTGTAAATTAGTGCGTGATACACCTATACAGGATCTGACAATTTTATGAATCGTACAATTTGGCAGTGTTCTGGATTATTATTATATATAAGTGGGTATCAACGGATATATCAAAGGGAAACCACAATAGGGTGTTGAAAAATACGTTTGTGAAACAGATCAACGTGACAAAAGTTACAAATTCACAAATGACGAGTTCGCGAGTGTAAACTACGAAAAACTTGACGGTCATGGCGTGACGGTTTAATCAATAATGGTTTTTAATTAACAGGCTAGTAACGATGGGTGAAGATTAATTCGGGTGTCAGTGGGAACCCTCCGTAAAATGAATCTCAACGGTTGTTGGTCGGTGGTTATTTTATTTTCACTGATTTGTGAGATTTTACCAAGAGCTTGCGGAGCCGAGGTCCAGATTGAAAGGCCTAAGGAATTGGTTCGCCATCAACAAAAGCACAGGCCACCATTCATCGAAAGGAAACTAGTCCAAGATACGAGACTCGAAAAGCTTCCTGTGATGAATGAAGGACAGTTAAAGTTGGGGGAATTCCCCAACCAGATGAGCGAAATATCGGACCAGGATTACGACGAACCTCTGGATGTTGAATTGGAAAGATCACCTGTGGGTACTCAGATAAGACACGGTAGATCCCGTGGTCATTTCGCTAGGCAAATAAAAATCGACGAAATCGACCAGGTTTTTGTTGGCGTTAAAGCGAAGCGCAAAAGTGGTGCGACTCTGATGAGGAACATTACTTCTATCGGTGAAGATACGGCCATACTTTCCGAGGCAAATAACACCGAGCAGATGAATACCACCGATGAATTTTCGGAGGAGAAGACAAATTTGACTCGGAGTATCCTGCAGGAACAGGCTGTGCAAAAATTGGGGAAAATTCTCAACGATATGCATCCCAGGCTGGACATGGTTTCTGTGAAAGATGGACAGATTGGAAGAAACCAAAGGGTCCACATGAAACTTGGCGCTGGTTCCGGTGATCCTGGTGGATCTGGTGCTCGTGTTGTTGGTGCTGGGAGTGGTAGCTCGTTGGGAAAACTGCGTAAAGCCTTTCCGCAAGAGAAAAAGCAGACTCAGTTCAGTGTACAGAGAGATAATGCAACCGATGAGTTTGGGACGTTGGTGCATATGTCGAAGGAAGAGAAACGGTTGAACGAGAATTTTGGAAAATTAAAATTCGAAGACTACGAGTCTTACGACGAGGTGAATGAGTCGCGGAACTCCTCTAAGTGGTCCGAAAAAAGCACAACGGACTACGAGGATGCGGTAGACATTGTGACCAAGCGTACAGAGAAGCAAAGTGTCCAGGACGATATTGTGACACGTTTCTTAAGAATTATCGAGAACCAGCATCTCCTGGGTGAAAATTGTACAGCAGGGACTGATCTGAATCTTGGCGAAGGTGTCGTTGATCGTTACGCTCAAGAGAGATTTCGTCTTGAGGCAAACCTTGCTGTGAATCGAGCCAATATGCTTACCAGATTATGGAAATACGCACCGGAAGTTATGCTTTCTTCGGAATATCTACTTCACGCCAGTATACTGTCAATGGTAGAATTCGACGAGGACATTTTTGCCGCCGGAAATTGTTACGACAAACTACAATATCGTGATCATTGGCTTTACTGTCCGTTCGCCCACCGCCTGGAGGATCAGGATGCTGTATTGGTCAAAGATTTGGCCGTAGAATACAAATATCTAAGTAACAGCAGCGAATGGTTCTACATAGCGCGGAAAAATGCCGAGAGAGTGATCGCCAGCAATAATCAGTTCAGCCACGGTGAGTTCATTTCTATTATATCATAGCTATATACATTGCGAAAAGGAGCTTTTGTGCATATTCTGCTTATTTTAATCGATTTTCCCTCTACAGGCAGAATTTTGCCATGCAGTTCGCGATCGCCGTTTCATTTGAATGAAATTACGTTCCTTTCAATCCACCAGATCCCACATCTCGGTGTTGTATACAGATGTTTTTACTTTCTCGTATTTTTCTCTTAACGTATTGAAAGTTCCTACATTTCGATGCTTTTCCCTATTCCTCGTTTTTTGTCTTTTTTTGTTTTAGGACGTTACATTCGACTCAAGTAATCACATTTTTAACGATCTGGACGGAATGTCAGGCTGATAGTAATTTGGGGGGTTTAATTGAACGAACCGTCACCGAACCGGAGCGTCGTTTGAAAAAATTCACATATCGAATAACCGAATGAAAAAGTTGATTACGAAAAACGAATTTGCTCCGGGCTCTGCATCGATATTCAGAAATTTTTTACATCTCTTCGTACATTAGTCATCTGCTGCAGGCTGCAGCGAATAACGATACTCGTATGTTACATGTACGTTCCAATAAATCGAGGCGATAGTGGAACTTATTAAAATAGATTATTAACGAGAAATTAAAATGTGGTAACCGATACGTAGATCTATGAATTGTATAAATATTTTTCACCACTTTACCAGTTCCACTTGAAACGCGGATTGTACCGGGAAGTGGAAACAATATTCCGCTAGAGTATCGTTAGACCGAGTCTGCGCAAACTTTTCCGTGTAACAGAAATACATGTCGGCGAAAACATGACCGAAAAAGAATTTTACAAGAGTATAACAAAATAATAAGGTTGCCCCCAACTTTGGTGGTTGACTTAGTTTGTTGGAACTAGATTAGGTTCGTTTCGAAATATAATTAATTGGTAATAGAGGGCTCATTCACAAAGCTTGAGGCTGGAAGACAGCGCGTGGCTAAAAGCAATTTGGGCTAAGCATCTGTTTCTCCTTTTCTCATTTCTCTGTTTTTCTTCCTCTCAGCTCATCATTTGTATCTCTTTTCCCCCCAATTATTTCAGCGGCTTTCTCCTGATCCTTCGTACAAATTTCCCGAGTTCCATTCCGCCTTTCTCTATCTCGAGTGCCACAAATCTAAATAATAATTGTCAAATTTATGAGAGGCTTAAAACCGTCGCTTCTTTTCCGTTTCTTTTTTTATTATAAATTCAACCATCATTTCAGGCATATTTTATGATATAAAGAAGATACAAAGTATGGATAAATTATTGCCTCGCATGTATCGAGTTAAAATTTTTCTTCTAATTTCTTTGAATCACGAGCGTGTCGGAATTGGTAAAATTAATTCATCAGAGCAACGTACGTATTATTCTAAAGCCGGTACGCCAAAGTTCTCATTTATAATCAACGAACAGATGGACGGCACTACCTCTCAGGTTGATATCGCATTAAGAGCGCCTGCAGTCAGACTGCTATGAACTCACGAACCCTAAACACCCCAGAGTCTATCCGGCCGAGAAAAATATACTTCAACATTTGAGGGATCATATAATAGCTGTTAAGACGTTGTTCTATTTTAGTTTTTCATCTCTCACTTTTCACCTCGGTCTTAGCCCCGTCCTCAGTAGTTTTTTTGTCCGAAACTTAAAGACGTGAGTCAGACAAATAAAGGTCTGAGCTGTTGAACATTTGAACACCCACTCGAGATTCGGTAGGATTTCTACTTATTTTTACTCTGGTTTCTTGATCTTTATCTTTCATTCAATGTATTTGGCTTTCTCGCTCAGACTCGTTCGACCACAACGAGGTTCTTTCACTAAAATCAAGACAGCGTTCCGCAGCTTCTTCTACTTCGTTCTATTCGGTTCTCGCTCTGGGTATTCTTCGCCTTTTTCTTACCTGATGTTTGAATGAAGTTTTGAAGCTTAACATTTCAACTTTTACTAGCTTTAGCCAATTCTCTGGTCTTCGTCTGTTCACCCCATTTTTTTTTTTCGTTTCTTTTTTTTTCACCCTACTCGTGTCAGCGTTGTTCTCTACTCCGAAACAAAATCGAATAACGAACGCGTTACCAGCCAAAATGGAGTTAGTGCTGCGTCCTATTAGCGAATGAAAATTGGTACGGGAAATGGAAATTCGTGAGATCGTTTGGTCTTGATTGGCAGCTGGCTGGTAGGATGTAGGTAGGTAGAAACGAGGACTGGGGTTAGGCCGTGAGTTCGATCTCTCGTATCAAAATTCGGAGTGATTTACCCCTCCAGGTGTTTCGATTGCCATCCTGTCACATATGTGCTTATATGTATTCGTATTTTGTATCCACACTGTCGCACCAACATTCGACGAATTCATGCGTACGTACATACGTATGTGGCTTGAATTACCTCAGTATCTGCGTATACATGTATGTGTGTCGCTTTTGATTCCACGATGCCAACACGGCGTGTAAGCCAAACCGACGAGGGATCCCGTCAAGATTCTGACTTGCCCTTGTATATCCCGTTCGCCGGAATTGCCAGATTTCAGTATACGTTTACCTATACGGTAGAGCGATTGCGTCGTTCCCAAAATAATATTTCGATTCAATTTTAAATCGAAGAAGAACATTTTTCAGTCAATTTTCACGGTGTTCAGTTACCAAATATCAATTTTTCGGACAAAAATTCAATCCTTTATTCACCGGTAGCAAAAATGGGAAGCTCAGTTATTTCCAATCTGAGAACGAGAGTGTCTATCACATTTAAATTACAGGATCTAATGGCTCAGGTGTGAGATGTGAAAATTACACTTCCTGTGGTACGCTACGGTTTAATTTTCACAAGTAATCTCAGAGCTGCTACTGGTGACTGAATAAGAATTGTATTTCATTTGGATAGAAGATAACTTATAGTCAATGACGAGCGACTTATTGTTCCATAATTATGTCATTATCAATTTCAATTTTCTCTAACATAAACCTCTATGTATATACCATATGATCTGCAAAAATAGAAAGCTAGGGAACCAATTCGTAATCACATTCAGGCTAGTTCCAGATCAAAGAAGCAGACTCCCACAAGATATTTTTAACTAAAAATGAAATTGTAAAAAAAAAAATGATTTAGGTAGAACTTGTGAAACTAAATGAGACAATTATTTCATGAATGATATCAAGAATCGCGAGAATGAGCATTCATGTCTGCTATGGTGAGATTATCTGGCAGTTTCGCAAGGACTATAATACGCCACTATAGATTCGTCGTATAGATAATACGTACATGCAGATATCTGTGAATTTTCTCGTTCAATAAAATTTCTTCACAAATGTACGAGAGTAATAAGTAAGCGTCACTCGCAGTGCACAAAGGTAATGGTGAACACCGCGGTAAAGTAGTCGAATCTAGTTGGTTTTTGGCAAGCGTCCCGGCCCGGGCGTCGTTTCGTCGTATCTCCTTTGGTATGCGCGTCGCGACGCCGAGGTTCTCGCGGGGGCGAAGAGAAGGGACACCTGGAGGCGACGAAAACCCGGACAAATATTTATGCGGGCTTTCATCGCTTTTTCATGGGTCGTTTCAAAGTGATTAGGATCCTGGATTTTCGAGATATATAGGTACTTACGTGTGGGGGCGTGGTGGGAAAAAAAATCCGATTAACCTTTCCTCTTAGGGGATGAGTTGCTTGTAACAAGAGTTTACACATAATACGATCGAGTCGACGTGTCTTTTATTTTTATTTCTCTTTTTCTACTCCCCTGCTATTCCTGTTTCCCCATTTTCGATCAAAGAACATCTTTTTTACGTTAATCTGTAAATCTTTGTATGTATCGTATAGTCCGGAACGACACGTGATACAGGGAAGAAGACGTGGAGTAAATTTCTTAACAAAAAGGTAGCTGGCCCTCCCCTCATTATTGGAAAGATTTATACATGTGTATATGTAACAAGCGATCGGCTATGAGCAGTTTCCGATTGCCAAACATAGTAAGACGGAGGGAGAGCGGAATAGATGAGGGTGAGATGAACAAAGAGATAAAATAAGAGAGTGAGACGTCAATCGAGTCTGGAGTTTGGTTTGGAAAGACGTTTTGCGCGAATTATAGTGGAAAAACTTTCCATATTGAACTTTTACAAAGTTCACACGTGAATCTAATCGAAGTTGGCTCGGTACTGATAAAAAATTCAAACCTTGCCTCCTCGTATTGGGGATGCGATGGTAGAACTCATATATACCCAATATAATTTCAAACGAATCTTCGAAGAATTCGATTTCGTAAAAATTCCTTTGCCTTGCCCCTGCATTCGTGTCTAGGGTAAGGCTCCGGGAATTGTCCACCATGAAGATCTATAGCCCTTTGATCGGCAAGGCAAAATACTGCCCTGAATCCCATGATAAAACCAAACCAGGCCGATGATTGAAGTACCTGACTACAAGATATAACGTAATTTCACCCTTTTTCTTCTCTATCACAAATAACGAAGAGCTAATACATTTGGTTTCCGCAAGTCAGATGAACCCTGGTCCTCATTTTTTAGTCTTGATATCACTTTAGCACTGCTTTGATACGGACAGATCCAGAGCCTTGAAGTTATCAAAGAATGAAAAATGTTCACACTTCATTTTTCGCTCTTCGGTAGCTTTCATTTTATCACCTACTCCACTTTGTGGGGAAAAAAAAAAAACGAAGAAAATCTTCCCAGTTATTCGAGCGTGTAATTTCACCTCTGATCTTTGTCTTTCATTGTTACACCTACACCGAGGACCGAGCTTTAGTCAAGTCAACTCAAAGTATAAACGACGATGACAAATAGAAGCTATTACAAAGTCTACTTTTCCTCTGACTATAACGTATTTCGTCAGAAAACTCAGAGACGAACAAATCTGTTCCGTTGTATACGATAAATAAGGAATGCACGAAACCACGACTTACTTTACCTCCTCAGACGCGGTGCGTCTTCTTATACTCTTGGCGTAGATAAAATATCTCGTATATGTTCCCTAGCGTATAGCCGTATACCTTAACCCACCATGTTGGTAAATCTCGACATCCCCTACCTCAGCAAGCGTCGAATAGTCTCGGTTTAATCAGCCTTGATTTTTTTCCGCATAATTTTCACATATAGAATTTATATAGCCGTGTATACGAGATTTACATGAACTTACGTGATACATACCTATATGAATGTCTAACAGAGCTGGGCTCAGATTCGCTGACTTTTTTTCTGGCTGAAATTTCTCAAAATTCAATGCTTTTCAACAGGTTTATCAAAGCGACTGCAGCTCTTTTGCTACCTATCATACATGCATACGATTTTTTTCAACCCCATCGCGTAAAACAAGATTCATATAATTAATGAAATTCGTGAATATTACCGAAGCTTTTCACGTATTATAAGCTTCGCAACTCGTTACTGTATTTCATACATCGATTCAGATTCTACCCTCGAAAGAACCGCTATCCTCGCGAATATACTTTTTGCATAGAACCGGTGGCATGCATTCGCGATATCATGTTAGAGGTGAAATAAAAATTGAGGGAAAAAAGAAATGGAAAAGGAAGGCGGAAAGGGATGCGAATACAGCGGAGAGTAAACCGGATGTGTTATTGAAATGCGAGACAAAATATAATGCGAGGCTCGCAATTTCCCTTGAGATCTGAAAGCCGTTGAGCGCATTCCGGTGGCTTGGAAACTTGGGTTGAGAGGGTGAGTTTGTAAGGCGCGAGTTATGAAATATCGACTTCTTTCCTGCCTATATTCAGGAAATCGTGTGCCAGCGTAACCGAGCGACGCGACGGCTTGATACAATCTCGACTAAAACGGTCTGAGTTTCGAAACTGTTTTACAGCTGTAGTTGCGTGGTGTGATCGAATAACCGCGTGTATCGCCGCGTCGCGTCTGCCGCTGATTTTCAAAGTTGAAAAAAAGGCGATCCATTATTTTCTTCTCACGATATACCTACTACGAAGCAGATTTATCTTTGGAGACGATCTATTCCAAAGATAGGTATTTCTTGCTACAATCAACTCCCTCGCTCCTCCGGAGTCTGGAGAATTTTTTACGCTTTTCCCACGGGCTTTTGCTTTTTCGACAGTCTACAAAACGACTACGAGATTCACTTTCTCTATCTTACCAAACTCGGCAAACCTACGAGACAAGAGAAGATAAAAAATTCTTTATCCAACTTAACGCTTCATCGCCAACATACTGTCCCGATTACTTCATTCAATATCACAATACAGACAATTAGGGATGAATTTCCGCATTTCTCAATTATAATTATTAGAGGGTTGATAGAAGTTCAACGTTTACGAGAAAAACTTTTTTCATTTCTCATTCCGAAGAGGTGACGATTGGCTTCAGTTCGCTCAGACTCTTATTGTAAAGGAAAATTGAGTTTTTCTCACTTCGCAGGGCTGGCGAAGCCGAGAACCATTTACTTCCTCGTAAGGTCTTGTTCTACGTCGGTACCTACACGTACCTAGTGTAAAAATCGATTTTCTAAGGAAAGGAGGTGCATAAGTATTGGAAGAACTTTTATGATTACTCGAAAGATCTAGTTCATCACGTTCCCGGAATGAGGATGACCGGGAAAATGTAGTTGCGGGTTAGATAGTCCGCCACAGGCACGCTGGGAAGTCTAACGACCGGGAAAACTTGTTCATTCAAGTCGGGAACTTTGTTGATTTAATTTGCAAGTTTGTCCCAGCATCGGACCGGCGGGTATGGCCTTCTGGAAAATAGATGGCGGTTTTGGTGGGCTGGGGAAATATTATAAATCGAACTAAATGGGCCGAGGGAAATGGTTCGTTAGAATATGCGGGGGTCAAAATCCGTTGGCAAAAAGTTAAAAGTTTTCTTTTTTTCTTCTTTTATCGAAGATTTTTTATAGCAGTTTACTGACAAATGGAGCTGTTAAGATTGGAAAATTTCAAAGAAAGTTATTTTCTCTGCCTCTTTTCTCTTTATAGATAGATCGTCGTTTTTGAGAATCAATTCTTACGGCGTTCGTTATAGTTTTCAAGCCAGATAAACTACTTCTTTGGATCTACACAAATCCACTTTATTACGTGGGTAAATAAATGACTGTAATTCCACGTTATCTCGCTCCATAAGTCTGTTTTTACTGGATAGACAGAGGGAAAGAAGGGAATAGTAAGAAGTGCGCTTCGTTTGCTCTAGTGAGTTAATTGAAAGCGTTTCAAGGGGCCGATAAGCAGATAAGAAAAAGCTGCAGTAAACCGAAATTGCGCTTTAAATTTTTACTTAATTCATTTTTTAGTATATCAATACGTCTACTACGCGGTAGCAGGAAATCATCGTCACCTGGTCTTCACCCCTTGCAAGTATAAGACGGTAGTGTGAGCTGGCGACGCGAAAATTAACGCCTACGTTGGCAAGAGAAGCGAGGAGGGTAGAGATAAAACTAACTAAGATACTACTTAAGAAACTGAATAAGAAAACTGAGATAAGGTGGTGTGATGTTGAATAGTTATTTCTGACCTCTTGCTTAAGGGAGTTGCCAACTTAGAATTGCGAAAGAAGAATATCGTTTTCGAAACTTTTTGGCATTCAGAATAATCGGGAAAAAATTTGAGACATATGTTTAGAAAGTGCAAGACTTAGGCTTTATTAGAAATAAAAATAAAATCCAATTCAGCATCAGAATGCTGTATGGCTTGTAATATGAATTGTCCCTTTGGTGTCTAAATTTGGGCAAGAGATAAATCATATTAATTTATATGATGAGAAATGGTCAAGGGAATCAGGGATTTATATTTTACAATTAGTTTTCATTTGGCAGCAACTTACTGCGCGACAACGGTTAGAAATTCCCAAAGAGAATTATTCCTACTCTCCCTTTCTCACCTCTGCACCCTTCGTTGTCTTTGAAAATGAAGGGTAGGTAGGTAGGTAAATCGTAAACTTCATCCGATGAAAATTACAGAGTCAAAGTTTGCCTTGCAAAGTTAGGTGTAGTCGCATTAGATTACCTTGGGATACGCCAAAAGTCACTTGCCAGTAATTTGTCACCAAGTTCTGTAGAGATTCGTTGAAAAGCCTCCTACTGTTCCATATTTACAACCACACGTATGCCACATACATATTTAGAGAATAACAAAAGGCTGGAACCACTTTCAGCACATCAATTATTATCGAAACATATTCCCCGAATTAACCGTTGGGTTATACTATAGTCATTCAATTTTCGATTTTCTGAGCTGCGTATCTCTCGTCCCACGGTGCCCATCGTAAGTATAAGGATTGCGTGAGAAAATAATATAATATATATTCAACTTTCATCAGCTGAATCCACATCAAATATAACGAGCAACTTATAAATGGAAGAATTCGGTTCACCCCTAACTAATTTCATGGCACATTATCTATTCTCTTGTCTTTGAAACGTTGCCAATTGTTTGTAAGACACGGACGATCAAGTGTTTTGATGGTATAATTAATGGATTCGCAACGTCGGCGTCCATGTTATTGTTGGTTACGTCTCGGTAAAGTCTGGGGAATGGAGGCTGAGAAATTCATTTATAATTCATCCATTTCACGCGATGTACAATGGCCTGGATAACGCGACTTCGCAACAGGTCAACCCTGCTGGTTTACGAGAAGAGGGTTGGCTGATTCGTTGTCACAGATCGTTTCGTCGAGATATAGCTTTGGTTCAAATTTTGAATAACGAACGGAATCCCCTTGTTCTCATTGATCCTCTGTAATGCCTTTAAAAAATGTTGAGATATTAGATTACAATTATTGTAGTCTGGACTGAAACATTTTTCGAAAAAGGAACAAGCACCTATGATCAGAACCCCGGATGAAATGAAGTCAGCGATTTTTCATAAAAATATAGAAATTGATTTGATGTATAAATGGAAGCTTTTTGCCGCGGGAGTATCACTTTATCTTCTTCCTTTTATCAGTTGAAAATTTCAGATCCCTTAACTCAGATGCTTTGATAGGGTAGATCTCGGTGAGTGCTGAATAAGGGCTTTAGTCTTGCGGTGATATTTATTCCGGTGTCTGGGAAAAAGGCCGGAAATTGCTGCGATTTTAGGGAAGGAAAGGAAGGAAGGAAGCATTGCGTCGGGAGGATATCCTATTCCCTCGTATATATCGCGACCGCGGAATTAGTTAAGTACAGGTAATCATGGAGCCTTCACCTCGGCACGTAATAGTCTTTATATAATTATAAGTTCGTATACGAACCGAGGGAGGAATATAGAAACCTGACCAGGTTGGTATGGCATGTATTTTACCGAGAATGGTTTAATTTGCATTCCATCGACCCGTCATTTCTGAATCGCGTGACGTTCGTGACCCTAATTTCTTCCTACAGACTCGATGCACACGGCTTAGGTATATGCTTGAACTTGATGCTTTTCTTATCCTCCACGGAAATCAAATTTCTGCTAATTACATGAACTTTTCTACGTACAAGTACCGGAAAGTGCAGGCATAGAAAATTTCAAATTTATTCGATAATCGCTGCTGCAGAAATACTGACGTAATCATTTTCCTATTCCATATGCGGCGCTCAAGCCATTCCGCGTTTTGCCACGCTGCTTTTTTCCTACTCAAATTATGAAATTGGCTACGATATCGAAAGAACCTTGTGAAACGAATCGCCCGGCTATAATTTATAAGCCTTGTAAATGTATACCAAACGGATTTCGATTCTGCAGCACAGGGTAGCTTCGATATTTTGTCAATTTTGTCAATGTGGGTACAAAATACTATAGAGATATGAAAAGAGGAAAGAAAAGAGATGTGAAAAAAAAAAAATAGAAAACGAAGCAAATACAAAAGCAAATGATTTGTCGATATAAAAAACACCGATTATATGAAAGGCGGGAGAAACGGGATAAAAATTTACCGGATTTCATCTGTCAAAATGAAATTGATGTAGATATTGAAAATTACTTCATATCACCTACGTTGATCACCGATTCTTTTTAATAGAACAAACGAAGTCCAGGGCATAACTCGTCAAATTTTTTTTCGACTTTTTTTTACAAAAACTTCCCACCTCGACTTTTTCAGATTCAGAGAAAATATTTTACAAGCAAGGGGTTGACCTTCGCCCTTCAACCTTTTGGTGACCCCTGACTGACCCTTGATCCTTTTTCGACCCCTTTCACATAACTACGATGACAGCTGCAAACCAAAAACCGGGTTAGGTATCCCGGGCATTTTTCGATCACGAAACGCTCGCATTGACCTGAAACATTATTCTCGGATTTATTCTCGGAATAACTATAATTTAACAGAAAGCACACGGTCTGCGATTTCTTAGACCATTCGTGAGTTCTTATCATTACAGTAATTGCCGATGCCTCGTTTTGCAGCGTCACGCCCTTATATCTTGAATAGGATGAGTATTCGCCATAAAGTCGATCGGATCGTTAATGCGCTTTTATACCGTAAGTCTGGCATAGTTACTCACAATCAACGGGGAAAATTGACGGATAAGCCTTGAGGGAATCAATCTTAGCATTCCAATAACTGGGGAACCAATACCACCTTTCCAGTACCAATTGGATTAAACGCGCTTACGAAACTCGCCTTTTGACGTTCTAAGTCCCAAGATCAGAATTCGCGAGCGATAAGCTTTCACTCATTGTTATTTACGCAATGCCTAGACACGTCAGTTTATCTATAAATACGAATCATAATTCACGTGTTAGTATCTTAGCTGCAGATAATCACTGATAAATCTCTACCCATCGTCTCATATCTCGCGATGAGTTTGCTTTATTTTTGTTTCATCTCTTCGTGGCTGTTTTCCTCTTCTTGTTGTACCTTGACACAGATTCCGGTAAAAATATGAGAAAACTCGATCTCCAATTTCAAGAGGATGAGTTTCGGTTCGGCTCTTCTCTTTGCTGCAGTGACGTATCAATGTTGGGTATATCTAGTCTGATATTCACGTGCGAGTAAAGCTTTTCATCGCAAGCCTCTTCTATAGAGGCTGATAATCTCTCGGCGACAGTTTTCGTTGAAAATCCCTACCTTGATGAACCAAGAGTATATCTCGTCGAAGTAACGGCAACTAGGGATACTTATGAAGCTCGGTACGGTCCGCTTATTTAGAAAAGGTGTTCAACGGTGAACTGACACATAAACCAGCTGACGGCTTGTACCACATACATTCATATATAACATGTTTGTGAGTTTACTCGCATGGCTACTTTTACCGACATACATAAAAGTTTATCGGTTAGTGGGGATATTGCGGAATGGTTCTTTTCCCACTTTTTTCTTTAAAAAGCTTCGAATCATTGGATTCCTGCAGTTGCGATAAGTCTTATACAAGTGGAACGATTCGAGTAAGTGTTCTACATATATGTGTCCTCAAGTTTATGGAATGTGTCTATCAAATCCGCACTTTTCGCTGTTTATGTTCTTTTTATCGTTTACGGTATTAATTTAAAGAAAAAATTAAAATTCGTGAACATTTTTGTGTCTGTAGTATCCTTGGATATCCGTATTAGGTACTATCTTCGTTTTCGCATGAACAATCATCGTGCGTGAAATGATCGTTTACATCTTTTCTTAAACTTAATAATAAAAAAGATATCGAGCGTAAATTTTTGCGATAAAACACTCTGTATTACCTAATTATGTACAGGTAAAGCCTGCGTATCTTATCCAGCTGCGATATGGCAGGGTGGTTGCTTTAAAAAGCACACCGTGGTCTTATCTTGAGCTACAGTTTCCACTAATACTTTGCCGCAGGCAATCTTAACTCTCCCTTCCGACACTCTTGGGTCTAATCAAAATGTACAACGCGGTATTAGGATAATTAGACCATTGCTGGTCTCGCGAAAAGGGCCATTGTTTTCCTTTCCCTCCGTTTTTTTGAATTCATTTTAATTACCAACTCGAAAATATGATAACATTAACGATTCAGAATACTTGTACCACTTATGTACAGTAACCAGCAGCGGTGAATTAGGTAATGAAAATTGAGCGGAATTTCCATTTCGCTAAAACTGAATATCTACAGGCCAGTGGCGAGGTCGAATAAAAATTTCGCGAATTTAGATGAAAACGATAAATTGATAGGAAGATGAAGTTCTAAGCAGTTTTCTAAGATTTCACTCGACTCAACAAAGTGGGTACCGGAGTCTTGAGCGAGGGCTTCACCCCCGCAATAATTAAACTCAGCGCGATTCCTAGTTAGTTTGAGGTTTATTAATAAGAGACATACAACACCACAACACTTCAGGTTCAATTCCGCTCTACATATCTCAAACTCCATCATTCTAATGACTGCTGAATTTAATATAAAGCAGGGTAAACCAGAGCAGTCTTCTGAGGCTTCTTGACTGTCTATATAATTTCAGTTACATAACATGTTAATACATACATACGCATGTATATACTTATAATATATATGGAAGGCATAACGTGTGCCACAACAGGCATCCTTTGATACTCAAAGTGTTGAACAAGTTTACCAATTGCCCGGAATCGCATGTGTGAGAATAGACGATGGTTTCGTAAGAATTCAGCGTTAAACTTGAGAATAGTGGTGAACAGATCGAATAGGAATGAAATTAGTCGATATGAAAAGACAATTAGCTGTAATTGTCGGGTACCTCTTGCTGATACCAGTGTGATCTAAAAGTATGTGAATAAAAAAACTGAAACTAGATTAATAATGGTCACAGAGAAGATAAATTTTTTCCATTAAAAACTGTTCGATTTTATTCTATATTTAATCTCATTAATAATTGAAGTACTCGATTCTTTGGCGAGACTAATTCCTTCGAAGCCGAGTCTGTGCTCGATTTCGCGGATTTTATTCTCGCGCTATCTCCCACATACCGCAGACCAATAAATTTATTATAGCTTCATCGTAATGGAAGATCGTGATCACCGGGTCTGATCTATTTTAAGGGATATATAACCCCTAATCCCGAGACACTGACATTTCGCGCTCGTCATTTGACTGCGATCGTAAAGACAGTGTTTTTTCAGTTTCGACTAGATATAGGTACTCGAAATGACACTAGCGTTAAATTCGTTACATTTATCAAGCGAAGCGTTTTTATGAAGCGCGAATAAAAATTGGTGGTAAATTATTTGAATTTTACATTTTTCTGCATGTTGCTTTATCGGCTTCAAGAGGCACTAGTAGCTGCAATTATTTAATATCTCAAATATTTCTCGCTGCAAGCTCTGGGAAAAACTGTAAGAATTTTTTTTTCGTTCACTTTTTTTTGTTATTTCCGAGGTAAAAAGTTTCCGTTTTCACTGAAAAGAGTTTGGGAACTATCGCTCTAACGCCATGGGGGAAGAATTTTATATTTTGTCGACGAGCGGTAGATATAGGTGTGATATCGGCTCAAAAAAAAAAATAGAAAATACAAAATGAAGAACAAAATGTTTTAGGAAATTTGTAGAATGATAATTTAGCCTCAATTTCGAATCCTGTGCTCGTCGGATACTTTTGTTTTCGGGGTAAATAGTTATATTCCCTCCGGCTGTTAGCAATTTGTCTTTTTTTTTCAAAATAATGGCAATCGCCTAACGGGCATGTGGTTATTAACTGTAGCGAGTGATCGATACGGACCTTGCTGGAAATTCGGAAAAAATAAAACTGCAAACTCTTTTTCACAGACGGTCTTCCATCCCCGACGAAAAACGGGTCTGCAATCTTCAATTTTGTGCTTCTCGGAATGTCTCTTGTTTTATTCATGTATCCGAGTGAACATCCGACTAAGACCACTCCTCCCTTGTAATTTATTCGGTCCTATAATATTGAATAACATTCGTTCGAGTCCTCCTGCGTTTTTTTCTTTTCCTTTTTTTCTTTACGCTAAGACACTGAACGCTATTCCATGCTATTAGACAGTAAAAAATACACTCAAATGCGAATGTAATGCATAAGCATTATCTCGAATGAGTTTTTACTCCACCTACCTATAATCGAAATTCAATGTCTGCGCGTTTAAGAATTCAGTATTTTTTCAACATATTTTTCGCACGGTCTTTGGGTTCGATGAGTCTCGAGAGGTTGTAATAAATTGGATACGATTATGTGATCGCAGATGTCTCGCAGTTTAATTAACACCCGCGAATGAAGAGGCTTGATGATAATTACTGACTACCATGTACGCAATCTTGATCTCATTCAATTATCGGTTAAAAGTTGCTTAGGTAACATTCTAGACGAGATCAAGCCAAGGTCAATGCGAGAAGTGAAGATTACGAAACGTGACTCGGGGGTGGAGTCACCCTCGGTGTTAAGTTGGTATAATCACTTAAGTAGGCACCTGGGGAACCGGGAAAGATAAACACCGAAGAGTCGTGCTCGGGCCTGTGATAATGGGAAAATAAGGAAGAATCCTTGAATTATGAGAAAAAGTTCTAGCCCGATAAGGTACTGCGAATTTACGAAGGTGTATGTTACACCTGGGCGTAAAAATTTGACAAACAATCGCGTAGGGAATAGCGATTTAATAATTGTGGGCGTGTAAGGGGATGTAGAGGATTCGAAAAGGCCGGACGATCGCCCATCATCCGTTTCCATTTGTATTCCTCGAAGGCTCCTAGCCGAAGCACTATTTTACGCCTGTTACGAGAATCCGCGATGCCAAACCCAACGTTTCGAGAGTTTGTTCTCGTGCTTTACTTTTCCTTTACAACGCTCGTATTTTTCTCAAACCGTTTCGTATAGGCGATCCCAGCCCGCACACGTTTGCGTTTTTCTGAAGTGCTTTTAGAGTACCTTACAGGTGTTTCCTACCTCACGGACAGCGATCGCTGCTACGAGTGCAAGTCTAACGTCGAATTAGATTTAAACTGAAATCATTCTATAAACCGTTCAAAACCATTCCTGTAAAGTAGATGCACGATCGGAAGGAACTGAACCGATCATGATTCCGTCACTAGCCGACGAATATGATAATACAAATTACATTTTTCCCTGCTCTGAGAATTAATGTGAACGATAATTTTTCCAAATTTATATGGAGCCTTTTTTTTACTGCGAAGATTTTATTTTAGACGAAATTTAGTACGGGGTAACTGAATGAATTATTGGGCGGACCACGGAGGGTGAAAAAGTAATAAATAATTGTTCATTTGTTAAATTACGCTAACACCTAGTTCGTCACGTTATCACTCAACGATAGCCTCGATAAACTTAAAAGAATAATTGTTTGAACCAGGAAATAGGATTATCAGAGTGTCTCTGACTGACGAAGGAAAAAAAGAGAATCCCTTAGGTCGCTGATCGAGATAATCTGATAGAGACTGAAAGCTTGCCTCGAGAAGTGGCATAATGGAACGAAATGGAATAATTTAAATATTCTTCCTTACTCATTCCGGACTAAGTCAATTTCCTAGTGAATAATAATGTTAATAATAATAATAATAATAACAATAATAATAATAATAACAATAAAGCAGAGGCCTTGAAACTCTAAACTCAGGTTGAAAACGTATTTTCAAAGCTTCCACGTTTTTATTATTTTATGGGTAGGTATATTAAAAATATATCTCCTTTATTTGTGAGTAGTTTAGTACTGGTGCAGGTCATACACACATATATATATATATATGTATATATTTTGGATTTATCTCGGTCTGTTGGAATCGGGGCAGAGAACAACCGGGGGCAGTAGAGCCGCATTTGGGTTAAACAAAGCAAAAGCAAATGGCAGAAAGCTGGGTAGAACAAAAGATAACATAAAAAGCCGAAGCTTGTATAGGGGACGATAAAGAGCTGCAAGTATACGTGTACATAGGTATATATTATATACTGCATAAAATATGACAAAAAAATACAAAAGGCAGAATAAACAATTGTTTTAATCGTCAATTTCTTTGCCCGTTTCAACATAAGGATATTTGAACAAGCGTCGTGCTTAGAGATTAATTTAACCTTTTTAAAGTTATATTGTATTTTCGACATTGTGTACGAAAGCCGTAAGGTTTAATTATGCCTTTTTCGGCCTACCCTATACACTCATAACTGCTTCTAAAAAATGTATCGCATTTTGCAGAGGGGACGTCACATCAGCGGGCTGTTCAATTATAACACGAAGGGTACCAATAATGAAGTGGATAACCATATATACCCAGTTGAAATGGCTTTAATTCAGCCTCCATATCTTCTTTATAATTCAGGGTGAAATTGTCGCGAAATTCTCGCGGTCTGTAAAGTCTTATACTTTTCATTTCTTCATTTACTTTATACATATTTTTATTCCTTTTAGCAAAATATTTATATCAGATTATACGAATTGAGACTTGCGTTAAGGAAAACGTTACCATTTTCGGTCACATCTGTACAGGCATAAAACAGCCACCCAGATTATGGTTAAATGATTTTAAAAAAGAATTGATTGAGTAGAGGTATACATTCGCCCGACGTGGCTTGTTTTTAAATTTCTCAACAACTCCGAGGAAGTTGGCTCAAAGCTGGCATCCGATATATACTAAAGAATTGATTAAAATTTTAATATAATCTCTTTGAGGTAAACACGTCTTGAGGTTTTTCATATTTTTTTCGACCAAGTAATAAAAAAAAAATAAAAAAAGACAAAAAAATAAAACTAATCCGTTTACCAAGGTAAGAAAGATTACCGGCGTAGATAGGGAGAAAAACTCTTGCAGATCTCCGTCACCGAGCTAAGAGAAGGGTCGGAATGTATATACGAGAGGGTAAAAAAAGAGTCTGAGCATATAGCGATTTCCGACTTCTGAACATTTAATTTTCACCACTATTTATCACTAGCTAGTCTTATGGTTCAGATATATGTATACCGACCCTCATCCGTGTAGATTCAAGCATCACAGATTTCCAGGTTTTGCCGTTATTTTTTCCTCCCCTCAAAAGTTCGTTGAAGCTAAAGTTTAAAGTATGTATCAAAGTTAAAAAAAACTGAAAACACATTGTCAGTCCCAATTGTGTAACTTCGAAAGTGTCACGACCATACCCATATACCAAACAAGTATATAAACGCAACTCCCGCGATAAAGCCAGTTCGTAAAAAATACGGTAAGAAAAAGAAGAAGGGACAGCAAGAAGCAGGCAACTAGCAACCTAGTCAACCTCAATTTGTCAACGTCCAAACCCACGGGGGTAGTTTATTTATTTCGTCGTTCGAAATTCTCTTTAAAGAGCGTTAACGGGCGACACCGGGCGAACGTGAAATTTCGAGCGTAACCAATATCAGCATCTTGTCGTTCTAGGGGATATTTAATATTGCATATTAACAAAGTTTTCTGCGTTGATTACATCGATCGCATCCTTAAGGATGACCTCGTAGAAGTATAACGGCAGATGTAATCTCAAGAGTTCCGAAGCTCCGGTGTATAAGGGAGTTCGAGCCCGTCAGTGAGGCAGTTAATTTCAGTTAACAATCCTTTGTGAAAGGGTCCGTGGTTCTTTGTGCTTTACGGATACCTCCAAAGCATTTAAATATCTCCTTCGCCGAAAATTACGGACCTTTACCAAGGTGTTCGACAAATTTTTAGACCTTACCGAATCGTGAAAGATTTCTGAAATACGAGAGACTCGATTCGTTCTTTGAGGTATTCGAATTCACGATCAATTTCATAATTAGTCGAATATCTGCGATATACTCAGGGCGAAATTCATCCGTTCGATAGACATTGGACTTTTAATGTTCGCTGAGGCCATTCCATCGAGGGTCTTAGGTGTGTCTTCGACTGAACCCTGCAGAAATTGCCTGGTGAAAAGGTGTAGAGGAGAGCAGTAGGCGAGAAATCTCAGGTACTTGGAGTGAACGTACTTTCAACAATCTCCAAGGATCTACCATCCTCCCTCTGGCTCTATTAGATGTGCAGATTGTAGGGCGTTGAGAGAATTGAAGATGAAGAATTTTGTATTATATGTATATCACAGGTCTTACGTGATAAGAATAACGAAGGTGGAAACGGTACGCTCAGTACTCGGGAAAACACTGTATTCGTTCGTGAAAATAGTTTGAAATTTTTGCAACGCTCTAATTATCAACGATTTGGAAATTTTTTAAAACTGGATCCGTCTTCAAACGCCTTTGGCATTCTTCATGGCTCATATTTCATCCTGCAAACGGAGAGGAAACCCGGTGAATTCTCTTAGTCACGTAAAGAGTCTGTTGCGTTCAAAGGGAGCAGATGATTTCCGATATCTCTTTTCACTTCCTTATCGTATTTCTTACTGCCTAAGGGATGAAAAATAAAGTAACCCATCTCCGTGAGACTCCAAAAATCTCCTCAAAGAACTCCGCGCTTTATACCCCTGGGCTATAAGGACGAATTTTCGCCACTACCATACAAGAGGAGAGCTGCTTGAATATGGGATACCAAGTTACTCAAGGAGTTTTGGGACACCTCAAATGACATAGGTATGCGGAACATATTCGCCGTTACATTGCTGGCTGACAAGCATGGAAGTGAGCAAAATCCTCAGGACATTGTTGGAAATGCTGGGAGTCTTGTATACCGCAAAAAGACTGCTGGGGCGAAAGTATAACGACTGGCACTGTCCACGTAACTAGGGTCTCGAATACCTCGAGTTTTATCGATTCTCGCGTAGATTTACATAGAATCAATTTATCCTGCACGTAACAAATGGCATCGCAGACTTTGTGCAAATTGATATACGAGTATGCGAAGAATTATGGGTCTGAACCGATCGAGTGAGATTGATAGGGTATATATAAACATAATATACACCTGGATAATAATTTTTTTTTTTTTATCACTGCAGTTATGCGTACCACTTTTTTTTTGGTCGAATCAATCTATGTAAGGCGGAGTCCATGAAATCTGGAATAATTCAGAATCATGTCTGAAAATGCTATTAATCAGCTTATGGAAAAACTGAGTCAATAGAATATTTTTGCACATAGCAGCAGTCATGGGAAGATACTTATTCCCAAGGTGCATACCTACTCCCTTATACATATGAAAGTCTAGACTTTCCGTTCGACAATATTTGTTATTGCGGTATATTAGTCGTGAGACTTCTTACCGCAGGGGTACGTAAAGAAAAATGTCTGCCATTATGCATCAAATAATGCGGATGTGAGACGTGAACCAAAAACCATTCTAATATGGTTCGAAAAAGTAACGAGTTAGAGATAAGCGAGAAACGAGAATAGAGGAACTTGGTAAAACAGTACATCTAAAACCTAGTCATGAACTCGGGTTTAAAATTTCATTTCCATCGACATGTACCCTCATACATACGTGGCCCGTGAGTGTAGCTCCCAGTTATTGGCCGCATTCGTATTATCGGCAGCAACGGAAGTCCCAACCCGAGTGGTTTTACGAGGTAGCAGTAAAAGGGTTGTAAAGTTCGTCTGGATGATAACCTTGGTGACTGGAACGTCTGCCATAATCAGCGACGGATCTGCAATTAAACGTAGAAATGATCGTGCGGACGATCTCATTTGTGTCAGACAGTTTATAGAATGCTACGAACAGCTACTGATCTCCACTGTATTGCGTGGCAAGAGATTAACCACCTATTAATTAATATACACCACAAATATACATATTATAGTTAGCCTCGACCAGGAATTGTGTTGGTTAAATCCCACGGCGTTTAGACTGCCATAGAGACAACGACCACCATACGTATTAGGGAAAATCGCGGTGAAATCTGGGTCTGAGCCAGGATCAGTGACAAAGGTTAACCCTTAATTATTGTCTTGTCTCTAATTAAATACAGATATAATTAGGATGTTCCCTTTATAGCTTTATCACTACCTAAAGGACTCCGGATTAAGTGATGGCTCAATTAAAAGACAAATTCCCATTTATAAGTTCGTTAAAAGTTCAACGATGCAGCCACAAGTTGATGAGATCGATCGTTCAAGCTGTTGTTTTCCGCGGTATAACTTCGGATTAAAAATCGCGCATCTAGTTGGCTGACCGGAAAACATTGCCAAAGGGGTAGGTATATATTTTCGGGAGGGAGGACAGCTGAGTGGATAGCGGACAAATTGGACCCTGCTATGCATAAAGATCCATAAAGATGAAGCGAAGAGAGTAAATAATTCATGAGAAATTTTCATTGTGGCAGAAGGAAGGAACCACTTTGCGACTGGGCTGACCAAACTTTCAAAATGACATATATACCTAGTTCAGTGTTGGTGAAAATTTTTTTTGAAATTCATCTGTCGCCGCTCGAATTATACTCAATCCTCAAATATTCCGACAATTGTCTTTCTGACCGAGCCTCTGCAGTCCGTACGTGTTTTTCACGCAAGATTCCTTCCTCGATTCGCCTCTTATTTTCCTCTTAGCCTCTCTCCCTACCAAAGATTGCGGTATGTATATTATATGCGTGTCGCATTAGTGTCCCTACGTATATATATAGGGTGTACCATATATTTGTGTGTATGCATAGATATATAGCAGGCGAAGTCACGTATATGAACGAGAACTCAAACTTGCCGCGTAGGTCTCACTTAAGGCTGAGCATTACCACTGCTTTAGTGCCGAGACGTGATCGCAGTGAAATGTCTTTTTTTCCTTGAGAAATAAGAACCTCTAACTTATTTTCTGCCATTTTTATATCTTCATTTCTTTCATTTAAAAAGGAATGTTATTGCCCCCTGTTCGTTCGCCACTTCTTCTCGCCTTTTAGCTTAATATAATATAATCAATTCGTATTAACCAGATAAAAGCTTGAATTTTTTATCTCTCCCTCAAAGGGCGCAGACAAATTGGATGGATCCGTTGTCTTGATTAAGCACAACGATAAATTGCCCATTATTGTTTTTTATTTTGTCTCCTCGAATCATCGCCTTAATTCTTGCCAGGTACTCAAACCGGCATTCCTGACTTTTACAGTTTGATCGATACGTCGACAATGACCTATATATACATATATTACTTGAAAGGTTGACAATAACGGATGCGCGTGACGAGAAAACAGAGAAGAAAGGAAGAAAGAAAGGAAATTGGTACCATTCATGATTCAATTCGCCCCTAAATATACACAGACATAGTAATTGCTTCTGTCTGACCTCATCCCGTTTATACTACTTCCACTCGTGAGTCAATATGCATACTTGCTCTGGGCTTTAGCATAGTAGGTGGATTAAAATGCACGTATAAGCGGCTTTTGTTCGGATGTAGACTTTCGTAGATATACATATCGGTATATGTATATGTGTACATATACGTGCAAAAACTTTATTTTTATTTTTTGCTTGATTTGTTTTAGAAACAATTCGCTGGATAGATAAAACCTATACCGTACGTTCGTGCCTGCGTTTGAATAATGTTGAACAGTATCCCTCGAATAACACTATCTCTAAAGATAAGTAAATATCGATATATACCCGTCTTGGTATGTGCATACTCAAAGTAGGCATGATAAAATCGTCTCCAAGGGGCTTATATGTGAAAAAAGAAGAAAAAATAATAATTTCATATCGCACATAGTATGTACTACGTATATGTATGCATACGTATGTATGTACTTGTATAAGCGAAGAATCGGATCGTTCGTATTGGTTATTGGCTTGTTTATTCAGGTGGTACTTGGGTGTCAGTGTATTTGTGAGTAGGATTCGATCACCGGATTTTGATTGAATTTCGCGGAATATCTATTTCGAAAATCCTGATGCAAATTGAAATTTATTGACCCGAATTTCGAGTTGAGAATGCAATGCTCTTGTTGGTGTGAAAAAATGAAATGGTTCTTCAGATTGATTTTTATAGGCGTACGGTAACCACTTTGGCTGACTAATACGGATTTAATATAGCAGGATGGGGTAGATACAAGACGATTTTCGTCCCCGTTTATAGCAATTAATTCTATAGACACAACGTGACGTACATGGCTAACCTTCAAAGAAGCCGATTTCTCATTCGCATGCAATGAACTATGAAACTTAGTTCGAAGGTAAATACTTCACCGACTTCTAAGCAGTCAAGGAAAATTAATTTAACGGTAATTGATAGTTCTAAAATTAGATCGACAACCGCGTTTACCAAGTAATCGAATCTATGCTTTGATTAATTCTCTCACGTCTGCTGTTAGCCAACCTGAGACAAGGTCGCAAGGTCGACTGTGAACTTTAGTTTCAGGAATCTTGAGGAGGAAAATTGACGCCGGAAGCAGAGCTTTCCTCCTTTGAATTTACCCCGCCCCAATTTCGATTCAGTCTCCTAGAGAGGCTTCCGAATGTATAATTGTTTAGGGACAAGAGTTGCTGACAATGCCTGATTGCTTGCTAGGTGACGAGTCGAATCGTTTCGAAGATCGATCACGACTTACGTATAGTTCAGGATCTTTAGATGAGTCGAAGCTTTTTTTCACACTTTTGGAAGTTTGGGTATGAGAGAAAAAGTCTTCGAGGAACATTTTCTATTTCCGAAGCTTATAGTATCTGTGATAAAAATTTCTGCGTTTATCTGTGCAAGATAAAGACGGAGGATTACCTCTGAGAGCAGAATAAAGACACGCGATATACATATAGAGACAGCAGATAAATTGGCGCCTTATTAAAAGCTAGTTTGCCGACTTCTCAAAGCCTTGACAGTTGATGATAAATCACGCTCTATGTAATTCAGGATTTTCCCGTCTGTCAAATCCCTTTTCAAGCTCGTTGGAAATGCGACTCTTGATACACTGACAAATCTCTTTTCTCCGCAGGCAGATGAAAATGATAATAATAACAAAAAATAAAAAGATTCAAAAAATTTCAACGAAGTTAAAGAAGAACGAATTTTTCGTGTGACACATCCGAGTGCTTGTCGCTAGTATACGTATAGACGTGGACCGAATAACTCCGATGCAAATCGAGGTTTTCACAGAAATATCTATATTTTTTTAACATTTCCTTCTTACGTGATTCGAAATAAATTCGAACGGAAATCAAGGACTTGCAACTACCATTTCAGGCGCGAAATGAAAACAGCTTTCGGTTAACTGAGGCTGTGAAAACGTTTTGTAATCTATACAACAATGCCCACACGGTGTTTAATCTATCCTAAGTGCAAGGGAATTTCTTTTGTCAACAGGAATTCTCGTAGCGTGAAAAGAAGAAAAAAAAACCTCTTTAGATCGGTCGGAATGACTATTTCATTAATTAATTTGAAAGTTTCGGTCTTTCTCACTATTCACACTGCATGGTTATTCTTCGCTTGTTCACACTAGATCCGATGCAATATGCTTAAAGAGAGGTATTCTTTGCCGTCGAGCATCCATTACGATATTAATAACAACGCTCGGATTTTTTACTGCATCTGAAATTGAATTTGATTAATAAAAATTAGTAGCCTGTGAAAATTAATTAAGAAAAGGCGGGAAAATGTGGACCCAACGGCGTTGCTTCTCACGCTCACAATAACGGGCTCTTTGAAGTGAATAACTTGGATAATTATTCAATTTGTGAAATTAGGAAAACACTGGGCGTCGTCCCTTGGTCTGTCTTTCTCATTTTCCCTTTTTATTTTCTTTTCTTCTCTTTTTTATTTTCCCTCGGGTCAGTCCTGGCGTCGACGTTGACGTCTGCGTGGGAGGGAAATATGTGCAGGTTTGGGAACTCGCTTCAATGGATCGAGAGTAATTCTACAATAATTATGAAAAAGGTCGTGCGGCTAAAAGCTCTTAGTTTACGTAACATATGTATATCATTACTCGCGAAACGGCTCACATATCGTAGATTCTATGAAGAGCGAAAAGGTCATTTGCTTCCTTCTGGCGTACGCGTTAAAATAGCACAAATTTTATGAAGTCGATTTTACGAAGTCAATTCTACCGTTGAGAAATTCGGAAAGTTTTTGTCAGTATCGAACATATTAACGCCCTTTGGTTGGGTGCTTCACCTTTGACATGACATCAGAAAAGTATGTCATTTTATGTTTTTTCTTTTCAAGGTACGAGCCATACATATACAAGAGCTGAAATTACTTTCTATGAGAAGAATAGAAGAATGAAATTGCCTTTGGTAGCTCCGCTCGTATGTAGTACGTGAAAAATTGAAGATGGTTCAAAAACATGAAAGGAATTCGTTTGTAGAAATTTTAAACATGAAAACTTCTTCGGGAATGTTTGATGCAGTGGTTCGATAGATTAAAGTAACTCAAGCCGCAAGAAAATATAAGAAAATTTATCTTCGGAACGGGTAGAAGAATTGAATATGCTCTTGTACAAAGTGCATCGGATTATTAAGAAAGCTTCAAGATGGCTTGTTTCCCTTAGACAATGGACCAACGGTGTATCCAATTTGCGGAAAAACAGAACAATGGGATATCGGAATAGCGAAGTTTGTATACCGCGGATGCAAATTATCTGTTCATTGAGGCAAAGTAAATTGTTGATTTCCTTGATACTACCCCGATACTGTTGTGCCCGATAAGTTAACATCGGTTGTTGATATTTATACAGAAGAACGGAGACATCGAAGAGTAGAACGGGATTGAATCAATATTGGTTCCGTCCATTCGTGCGTATATATTCTTATAATATTTGTAGTTGAGTATTGCTTGAAATCTTCCCAAGTCGAAAGCTCGAGGGTTTCCTCGCTGTATCTGCGGAGGGAGAAGTTAAACAGGCTTGAAGGTTTATTAAACTTTCTCTCTCTTCCTCTCGACCCCGTATTGTTTTTATTCCCTCAAGAGAACGTTAACCCGCAAATAGCAGAACCAAGTCAGAACTTCTGCGTTTAAATGAAATCCCGACCCGCTTTTCGAAGTATGATTCAGTACCTAGAGTGAAAAAGTTTTCTTCTTTAATTTTCCCTTTATTCTCAAACTCGGTAGTCATACCCACCGCCAGATTTTCATTCTGTCAAATGAATGAGGCTGTACAATCGGAAGATTAACGTTTACCGACGATCTGTACGCCGGATAAAATACCCTCAGTAGTCGTTCGTACGACCACAAGGCGAGAGGCGGACGGAAAATGAAAATTATTAGCCCGCATAAATCGAAAACGTACCGACAATGAGTTATATTACACCTGGGGCAAGGACCCGCAGCTTTTAACACTAATCTCTAGAAATCAGACACTCTGCGACGCTCACCGGCGTCTATTATCAAAAATTTAATCTTCGAACTAAGAATAAATTTCGAACTATTTCAGGGACAAAAAGCTCTTCTATTTCGCACAAAACTGATTCCAGACAATATCCTTTTTAAGTAATTTGACAAGATTTGTAAAACTTCAGAAACAAATGATATTTGTGGATAAAGAGACTCGATATCAATCACAGTTTCCAAGTATCGATTTTTCACGACCTTTTTCTCATCCGGTTACGGTGAAGTCAAGAGTTAACGTCTTGTCTGGAGAGATCGCGATTAACCTTTCTAGCGCCTTCAGTGCTGGTCGGGCGATCGTTGAAGAGATACGCCACCCTGGCCGCGTCTCTTAATTGCATTTAGCTTGAACCGGAGATCCGCTTTTAGCTGAAAACGGTATTGGTTAGGGTTGGATATAGGGAAACACACGTCCACGCTAATTGGAGGTCACAAATTGACCTGGACTGGAGTTTCTAGATACATATATCAATAAGGCGTCCTGCGAATTACATTCGCCGGATACTGAGCAACGATAAGCAACGCGTGAATTATGATTATCCCTAACTTTAGATCTGGAAAACACATGAGAATAGGACCTCCCAAAATCTGTATGCTCAAATTGTGTAGGGGTTTATTTTCTGACGTTATAACGTCTCTGCTCGAGAAAACAACGGCCATCGAAAACCTAACTAGATTATTAGTGAATAAACTCTCAAGGCTTCACTTTTGTAACAAAATATCGAGTGCCGGTAATTCTTCCGATATTACCCGTATGAAACTGTAAAAGTTTTTTACAACGGATAGGTATAGGTATCGAAAAGTTTGTTAAATTACTTCGATAGAGTACGTAAAAAATGAATAAAATTTTCTTTCACGATGCAGCACAATGTATTTTATTTCGAATTCAGGATACCCTAATAGAATAATTTGGATCGGTACTTGGGATAATGAAAAGCCCGGGTTTTTCGTGAAACTATTGTTATAGCTGAAAGCTGAAAGCTGAAAGCTGAGAGCTGAAATAACGTTCGGTGTAACTTTAAACGTATATATAGAAAAGTGTAATTCGATTCGATTGAATAGAGCTTGGCCAGATTTAGTGGCTACTGTGTCAGTGATTGTTACTGGCGGTGGGGAAATGTTCAATTTGAAATAGAGCGAAGGGAGGTTTCGAATCGAAGACAGCTAAGCGATTCGCAAATTAATTGCCATTGGGCCAGGCCTCAATGGGTTACGTGAACGACAGACAGCGTGGACTACCTTGTCGCGGACAAGGGCGCATTAGACTGCTGGTCCATCCATATAGAATCTCCAGTCCTCCGGGAGATTGAGGGTCCAAATGGTCCACGGGTAACGTGATGTATTACCGTATTCCCGAAATTACGAACAAATTCCCGTAGGATTTACCCTTCGTTGGCCTTTGCCGTTTTCGCTCGAAAATACCAGATTCGATTCAAGTAACACGATCATTAAACAGCAGCGTTCGTTGCAGCTGATAAATATGCAGAATTTACCCAGCTGATGAAATAAAATGAAATATTTTGAATTATAAATATTAAAAAAGGATATCTATTCTATGTAGTTTTCACCATTGTACTCATTCCCAAAACACGTATACGATATACTTATCGTTCGACATGTGGCGTACATATGCATGGATAAAGACGGATGTATACGTGACTCAGATAATATGATGTCTATGCGATAGGAAGCGAAGCTTTGTATGAATATTCATATGCAATTTAAATTCAAGTTCAGTAGTGAACTCAGGGGGTTGTCTTCTTTTGTCCGTCACGGATAGGAAGAGGGAGAGCGACAGAATTGCATGGATACGGTTTACTCGTGGTTTGACTATTGCTGTGCCACCATTAGGCAATGTGTATTATTTTAGGCTAGGGACAGTAGAAGGGGATGTGGTATAAACGGACTACGATTCGTCGAGGCAACCCAAAATTACTTCCACCCAAGGGAGTCTCGTCGAAACAACCTACGAAGACATCCTCGAGGACGTTAACGTTGACGTTAGCCTCTCTAACGACCGGCACTCGGAGGCGTAACGACTTTAAAAAAAGGAACAAAAAATTAAAGACAAAGGTTGCTCTGTAACACGAATCCCGAGCTCGCTAACCTAGGGACTTTGGAGCGGAGTTGAGGCCAAATACCACAGGCCCAAGTGTTTTCGTTCTTTCTTTCTTCTTTTTTCTCATTTCCGTTTACTCGCCAGACTTCGTAGCTCGCGTATAAACGAGCATAAGCTTTTCCCTAAATCAGCTGACTTAGCTTTGCCACCTTGCTGTAATTAAGAAAAAAAAATAAAAAAAAAAAAAAATTTATATATCCTCAAGACATATTTTACCCCCTTCTAAATCGTAGACTGATTTCTCACAAATTCGATACCAGATCTTGTTGGAATCAGTCGTGTTGCAGTTTTTTGGTAAACTATAAGAATTAAAAATTCGGTCATGTATAAATTTGCAGAATCACATGCTGCGAGCTTGTATAGGGGTTGAATAACAAGCGAACGATAAATAACAGTTCCGTGTAAAATCCTACCAATTAATTAAGTCTGCACCAAGCTGTGGCGTGCAAGACTGCAATTCTAAGTGCTAGTCTCAAGCTATTAGATAAGAATATGTAATTACATATGTTCGAATTACCAAGCAGTAATGATGTTGTCGAGGGGATGTTCTCAGCTCGGGTGTAGATACATACTTGATCTGTTATCCACCCTATCCTTACAACACGACGAACCTTGGACTAGAGCGTCGAGGCGATATGCAAGGTGACGGTTGCAGACGCTTTCAACAGCGCTTTACACTTCCGTTTGACGCCATCCCTTGAAGCCCTGTATTCGCCATTTGTGATATCAACTCATGTTGCTGAACTGGGTTGGACTATTACGTAGGTATAGGTAGATGTGCATTATGTGTTAAGTTACCCTGTGCACGATACTACAAACTTGGTATTTGACTTGGTCGAGGAAAGGGCGACGGTTATGGCTTCCGCGTTTTCATTCAGAACTATTTTCAACCCTCAAGAGCGCAATGGAGGAAACGAGGTACGAAAAAATAGTTATTTTACGCTTTTCACCTACCCAGGTCTCTGGCAAACGGTCTTGTCAGTAAATTATTATTTTATCGGTCCTTTAACCAGCTGTACCAGTTTACGACACACAGATGGGGTAATCGCGAGGGTGCGAGGAGCAGGGCCGGTGTGGCGGTGGAAATGTTTATGTCTACTAAACGCCAGAGAATTTTAATACCCGGTTTACTTTATCTCATTATTTTGCGCTCCCACGGTTCTACGGAATACAAAGCATACGCGTTGCTGCAGTTAGCACTGCGATTATAACAAGACAATGTTTGCATATTCTGTAAGAATCGCGAGTTACCAGCTCCCTTGTTTTCTACAAAAAAATATGTGAAAAACACTTGTTTACTCTCGCTCGTATTATATACATACACGTTCATTGTAAATTCTATTTTCATTTCAAACCTCGCCCAGACGGCGAATGTTAATTGAGTTTTTTCGTATCCACGGGACATAAGTCGTGAAATAACGAATTAAAGTTGAAGTTATATTATCATGGCGACATTCGCGCGTTTCTTTGAAGATTCGAACAAACAGATTGGTCATTACTGCGGATCAAGTGACGCTCTTGAAAAGTACCGTTGAGAATCGGTTGATACAATTTTACGGAACTTTGAATTTCTGATTATTAATCAGTAGCTCGTCAAAGGTCAAAGAATTTTTCTCTGAGCTTTTGGAGAGTTCGTGGTCTCTGATAAAATAAGCAAGAAAATATTTACACATCTGATGAATTTCTAGAACAAATTTTCGACCTCAGTACCGGTACGGTATTATGTTAGCAAATTGTATATCCGCGTGAAGAAGCGGTGATTTTTGCGGTTAGAGAGTGCACATCGCTGTTGAAGAGGTCTTCAGAATGTCATCGTCATGTATACGTGTGCTTCGAAGTGGTCCAGAGGATAAAAGAGATGGGAGAGATGCTGCGTTGTCTCGAAAGATTTCATGCGGTTGAGACAGCCGAATAAAAACCGCAAACACTCCGATCCGAGATTGTCTCGTGATGGCGAAACCATATCTGAAGTGATTCCGTCTCATATCCGAAAAAAAAATCAAAAAAAAAAATCAAAAAATCAAAAATCGCGAGTTATTTCGAATAATGAAGATATCGCAGCGCGCAATTTCATTCCATATCTAGGTAAAGTAAGGAGATATTTGCCAAGTTGTTTTTTGCTGTCTTCATCGCTAAATTTTTTTCTCAGCGTAATACGAACTCTCAAGAATTTTTGTAGGCTTTTTAATATTACCTGTAACAGATATTTATTACCTGTATATTGAATTGAACCCGAGCCAAGTCTCGTTCGGTGATAAAAGTTATCCTTGAGACAAGTGTTTTCTAAGACATTTTTTAAAAAAAGGTTCATCTGAATTTTTCCCCCCAGGGATAAAAACGGGGAAAAAAAATCTTATTAGACTTTAGTTAACGGTGATATTGAATAACGGTACTCTGCCTGTCGTATGACAACTTTTAAAAAAGAAGAGAACTCCCAAATCTAAGATCTCTTCCAATTCGTTCATTTCATATACACATCATATAGGTATTCTAGTATTTGTCCCTCTGTTGTAAATGTGTATCTTCTATCCGAGAGGGCTCGTAATAAACATTTTAGAGGGTCCTTGCCGCGTCTTTTCCAAACCCTACGAAATAACAAAAAAAAAAATAAAAAATCGTAAAATTATATTTCCTAGGCTTAGGTCTTTATGCTGTCTCGGGGAAGACTTTTCTTCCTGATTCCCTCTTACTGCTTCGAGCGTTACTGTCGCTCTACCTTTTATACTCTTCTAGAGTCCGTATCTATGTATCTAGGATATACATGTATACATTTAATACATACTTTAAAAAATCTATATCTATACAGACGGACGGAAGCCTGCGGCTGTGAACTCGTTTCATTCATATTGGTTGTAAAAAGGGCTCGCGAGTTTGCTCGGGCTATGTGGTTCTTCGACTACAAGAAGTCATGAAACTTACGTATAAAACTTCGCTCAGAAGTCAGGTGTCGTGATTTTACGATAGAAGAATTCCAGTCATCATAATATCATTCCATACATTTTTACGATCTATGGAACCATCGGCTTCCATGCTACGACTGGAGACACGTATACTCGCGTATAACTCATTTTCTCGGTTACTTACCTGACTGTATAATCTGTTTGTCCCACTATTATTCCTAGGAATAAATTTTCCCCTTGTACGTAATGCGGATAAGCATTGCGCGATAAACTTTTATAGTCAAGTATACACGATGGATGAAGAATCGGACCGTAGTATATTGGCGATATTCAAATAAAGGGTATAACTAACGGTATCTGGGCTTCCGATCGGGGGATGAATTATTTTCGATAAGACTGAGTATTACAAAGTTAAAACTGGAGTGGAATCACAGATTTGTTAGAAGTCTTGAGAGTACAGCAACAGGTACTGACGGCTGTGCCTTTCCCGTTTTGGTATTCTGCAATTTCTGAATCGTTTCAATTTTCTTCAAGCACTTTCGAGTACTCCTGCCTCAGTACAGCACATACCTCCTATTCGCTGGAGAAAATTTCGCTAAATAAGAACTCATCGAGCCACTTTCTCAATATCTGTTACGGACGTTTTACCTCCATTCCAGTGGATAAATTAACTTTATTTTCCCCAACAACGACCTCCATCTTCTTATTTCACCCCCAGTCTGTTTACAGCTGATGGTTGGACCTCCGCCAAATTTTCATCCACGCGAAATATGTTTCAGCCCAAAATGAATAATTACATTTTTCAATCATCCGGCACATAATTGGTAAACATTATACTTTGTCATTCGATATTACGCGGTGAAAATTTGCCTCGTTAGTCAACCCCGTTTTTCCCCTAATTTACAAAGGCGATCATTCGTCATCTTCGATTATCTTCTTTCCATAATTTTTTGTAAAACCAGAAAAAAGGCGATCGTTGAAGCTCCCCTGATGATAACTACTATCATTCTACTTGCATACTTGTCATATTATGCTATTCAAATACTATCTTGCACATTAATCAACTGCTAGTGTCTCCCAGAACGATTATTCATGGTTGAAGTTTCGTGCACCCAAACGCAGAGAGTGGGTATTCCAAATGCATGAAACGTTGCAGTACAAGTGAAACGGTTCTTTCAATAAACATTCCAGTCATGTAAAAGCAAAGTACCGAAAGTAGCGCTGAAACCGCGCGAAGATAATCTCCAGAGGTTTGTCGTGCGGAAAGATTTGACGCGAATTACTTTCAGCCGTTTCTCTACCACCGCGACGCCTCCAGAGGTAGATGAAAGGAGATTTTCAAATCGTAGTGACAAATGGTGGATAGTATCATGCATGTTGCTGTATGTTTTTGTAAGGGTACAAAAAGTTATGAAATGTTAAAAAAAAAAGAAGAAGTTGCGTATATGTATGCAGTATATGTATGATGCCGTTTATGTATCGTCACTGCTTCACTCTCGAACTTTTTTGTTCACTCACCCGTTCACCGGTTCTATTGTTTGTTACTTCATCGAGCGAGCAAAGCTTTTATCCTTTTCACAGTTGAAACGTGTCAACCTCTAGCGTTCTTTGCTGTACCTACGTACCAGCTCTGTCTATTGTGTATATCTCAATCGTCTTTTTCGTATTTCTCTTTGATTCTAGAACCGTTTCCTCGTCAGGAGCTTTTATCCTCATCCTCATAAAATATTTTCAAAAATGCGTCTGAAAATGAAGCAACATAACCATCGCGCAAACAATAATCTGCAGTATATGAGTAACCGAAGAAATTTCATAATTCCAATAAGAATCTTTACCCCAAATTTCTCCACTTCCAAAGTCAACATGGAGTGACACATCGCGGTTCGTGCCAAATATGAGCAATAATTGATTCTCCGTTGGATGCGATCACAGTTCTGTTTTGAATTCCGAAAAAGTATCGTTCAAATAATGAACGGGCGAGGAAAGCGCGCCATTTTTTTTTTACGTGCTTGAATACGAAATTCCAGTCATGTATCTACACTTTTACTCCCCTGGGAGCATGTGTTTATGACGGCTGTGCATTTTTCCCTCGATATTATTCATCGGTGGTGGTCTCAATTGTATCGCCTCAGCGTCCTGTTATAAAAACGTATTGGTCCGTGTCTGGCCGACTTCCGGTCGAAATACTAATCGGGTATATCGTAGACAGCGGAATCCTCCCCTATTGTGAAATTCGCCGTACGCAATTTATTATTCGCCGGGTTTCGTGTAAAAAATCAACATCCGATTTAGTTTTTGCGGCTGGTGAAACAGACCGTTGAATAATGCATGAGATTTTTTCACTGAGATTTTGATTGGCCATCCATTCTAGTCCCTTGGTGTCGGTAACTCCAATAAAAGTAACGATTCTTTTTAATATAAAATTGCACTTGGCTTAAGACGAAGTGAAACTTTGTTGGACAAATGATTACACGTCGTCATTGAAAGTGTGAAGCAATAAATAAGCCTAATTTATATAATTATTAATTAGTTACGGTCGAAAGCATCTTGAAGTTCGCAATTATTCAAACAGCCGCCTAGCGAAGACACGACATTTTGGAGGAAGTGACGTAACTTAGAACCCAACTCGTACGTGGTTGTATTAGCATAATAACGAGCTCTCGCGCGAAAACTAGGGTAAGCCCAGGCACCCTCTCGATTATTCATTACCCCCGTAGCTAAATTATCCAAGCTGCGTTCTCAAAACTCAGCACTGAGAAACGCGTTCCTATACCCTCGAAGGGGCGGGATTTTATTTATATCAAGCTTTTATGTTCGAGATTGTTAACGGCAATGGAACGAGGCCTACGGAGTGGAGATTTTTAAATCTTTAGGGACGAAAACCCCTACTTCTTAGCCTCGGTTTGATTGTGAGCGGTTTTTAGCTCAGGTAAGAAAAAGTGCGTACTGTAAGTGTCACAGAATATAAATCTGCGAAAGATTTCGCGAGGCCTGGTTTCCTTTGACGATATATCAGGCTTCTGCATTCATTACTCAACTCATAATCATGTTCCCTTCTTCTCTCCGCGTGTACGGGATATGAATATGAATATTCTTTTGATAGATATAAAAATATGAAAGAAGACACAATCCTGGAACGTACCGCATTCGAATATTCCTATCAAACATGTATAGGATATGGTCTCGTAAACTTACGAGAGGGTCGAGGGACTTTAGTCTTGTTATGCAAGATGTAAATGTATGTATGTCAAGGAAAACGCACAGCTTTTTGCCGCTCGTCTGTTATTTGAATAAACAACGATAAAGGGTACCCAAGTAAACCCTCCACCTCGCTCTTGGCTCGATAAAAGTGGATTTCTCTTTGAATCTGAAAGTCTTAAACACGTTGATTTATGAAACCGAGTACAGCGTCACTACGACATCGCTCATGACAATATACGGCAGATTCCTTCATTTCAATAATATATTCCGTAGCTATATATAAGGCCGTTATTCCTCAGATAGGGCATCGAAGGTTTGTTGACCTAGCTTGGTCAGGAAATAAGTTTTCCTCATTTATGGATATGGCTTTGTACACAGCCAGAACCTTGGCTTCTGTGTTTCTGTTTCCCTCGGAATTGGTCGGGATTGCAGCATTCGCTACCTTTGTTGGTATACGACAGAACTTTGTAGTTTGTCTGTTTGGGTACGTTACTACGTTAGCCGTTTGTGACAGTCTACGAGTCGGCTACGAAACTATTTACCGCAATGTTCTAATAATTGAACTCAAAGAGAAACACTTCCACAGTTATGTCCTGGCGAGTTACGATCGCGATTGTATACATGGAAAATGAAGGAGTTGTTCAAATAGAATTTCGAATTTCGATATATAAACGTAAGAAAATTATTCAATATCGTTTCGTGGATGAACAAGCAAGTGGAAATACGATTTTAAGTGATCCCGAAGCGTCATGGATAAAACAGACGTATCAACGATGTTTCTTCCTTCAGTCAAATGCTTGTCATGTTTCCTTCGGGCAAAGAGTGTAATATTACGGACAAGACTCGGTAATTAAATGCTGTTGCAATATGAGCCAAGGGGCTACTTCATGCCATCGAATAATCCCTCTGGTGTAATCAAAAGTTCTTTGTTCAAATGGGTGCTCGAATTACCTTAGTTAAAAAGCGGAATAACTTGATGAACATCTATTGTTCTGATTAACATAGTTTTTCATCCTTAAAAAAGCCAGACGAAATTTCGTGCCTAACTAATCAATGAAATGAAATTTCGCGTTATATTTCGCAGGAGTATTAATTGGTCTTACTGCATCAGGATTATTAAAATTCCAACCAAAGTCGGAAAAGGGGGATCCACCGCGACAGTATACAGACGTAAAAGAGGGAAAAGTTCGTTCTCCCGGTCTCAAAGCTTCAAATGATATCCAAGACCCGAAACCCTAACAAAAAGAAAAGGCGTTTACCTAATTGTTATATAATTCAGCGTCCTCGAAGCGTGAAAAGAGGCGGGTTAATTTACTCGACTAATAAAACGTGGTAATTTGAAACATTTGGCGATGAAAATGGACTCGAATGAAACACTGGCACATTGAACAATACCCTCCTTAGCCTTTGCATTTGTGGTGTAATTACAGTTGTGTACGGTCTAGTTATATATACGGTTATGTCCGACTGTCTGGATATTTAATCATAAAACATTCGGTGGATTCGTTTTATGTTAGAATACTGGAAAACACGGGAACTTTGTTCAAAGTATAGCTCTTCGTTTGACTAGCAATAAGCTTGAAGGCAGACGTCAAGGTGCCCCGTAAAATACGGAATAGAACGGAATAAAATGGGATAAAATGGTATTAGACGCGCGGACTGAGAAGGTTCCTTAGGTGATATTTCAGTGTTCAGAGGCGAACAGGCTTTGCTGAATAAGCTGAGAGAGAAATACGCAAAAGAAGAAGACGACGAAGAAAATAAAGAACAGAAAGAAGAAGACCGGGATGAAGACGGACTAAAACATCTTTCTTCGCATGTTCGGCAAAGCCATGGAATAGGATAGCCATGAATATGCATGTGTATTATATGCACACATTTCGCGAATGTAACAAATGAACGGTATAGTTCAGAGAGGAAAGACCAACACCGTCGACGAATACAAATACCGAAATAGAAACGAACCGATGTATTTTGAAAAACTTTCTCATGGCAATTCGTTAGCTACAATATAAGTTGAAAATTAAGCTAGGCATGCCTACTCCAGTTTTTGTAGCTGTATAATCAAGCCGGTATGGTCTGAGGGCACGTAGATTTTATTCCTTAAAGTTCGTCGGAAGTGTGACGAGAGAGCGTTGTAAAAGTTGCTTTAAAAGTCTACGTTAATTAACCGGCGTCGTATTGTTTACTCAATAATTGAGAAGAAACGTAAGACTACGGCCTGGGCCGAGTTCTCCATAAAGTAATTGGCTCGAAGGAAACGATTGTTTTCCTCATAAATTATAACGAATTAATTTCTTCAAGCACCGGCCGAACAAACGAGCAAACAACCGACCAGATAGAGCCTGAATAACAGCTTCACTTCCTCAACTTCCGCCAATGAAATCAATTCCCAAGCCTCTTATACAGCCACCAGACGATTTTACTGACAAGGATGAATCTCTCAGGTTTTCGCTCTGATCAAAGTAATGTTGCAATAAAAATAACGTATGGTATATCGTTGAAATTGTTCACAATTTTTATTTGTCAGAAATTCATTCGTACGTTCATATTTATCAGGTGTAATCACTAGACACTGGGGTGAATTTCGTGGTTTGATTCTATAAAATATGTTGCACGAGTGCTTCTAGCAAACTGAGAAAAAAATCGTTGTCAACACTTGGAACTTGTTCCCGTTTATATTATACTCAAAGGGAAACTAATATACATATACAGTAAGAATATGTAGGTGACGTTTAATTTAAAATTTATTATGTTTTTAATGAAAAGCCATGGGCTGCACTTGCAGTATTTCATTGAAAACTGATGTAATATTCTTGTCTCGCCTGGCAGGACCGTGAATAGCCAGCTCTTATAGTAGGTAGGTACATTCACGTCGAGAAGAATATTCTTACATCAGATTTAATTAATAAAATAGATCCGAGGGAGTTAACGCCCCAAGAGTGTGTAAAAGGTTGAGAGACGTGGCTAATGGTTCAAATTAATATTTGCACGTCCGGACGCGATATCCAGAATCCCACCACCGTCCCTTGATAGTATTTTCTCTGATTCTGTACCCTTGCTACGTCAGAGTTTCTTCTCACTGACGGTAGACCGCTGGGTATAAAGAACTTAAGCGAAATTATCGTAGTGCTTTAATCAACGTCGAAAGAGTGAATAAATTCATTTGAGCAGTTAAATCTGCGGGGACGAATGGTCCCTGAAAAAAATGCAGATTCGACTCGAATAAGAAAGGTATGAAGGTGGGACACCGGGCCTATAAATTATTTATCAAAATCTCCCTCCTTTTTACATTTCCTCGAGGAATAAACGGCCCAATTCGAAAATCCGGTGTGATGGACGCGGAAATGAAAATCTATTCGTATATGTATAGATACACACTGTATATACACACGTAATGACGCAATGACAATTTAAAAAAATGATAATAACGAAAATATTGAAGCGGCGTGTTCCATATTATAACGAGGTGCCGTTTGTTGTTGGAAAATTTCATTATTCCGAGAGATAGCCGGCTAATTTTGATACCGAAATCACCGTAACGGAAACCAAAAAAACCAAAAAAACCAAACAAACAAGAGAATGCCTGTGAACGGGTCAAAGGTTGGCGATACCAATATTTCAGATATCGTCAAATAATTACGAAGGGCGTGGATACTGACGGAGATCAGGGTAGGTATGCGATGTTCGCGACCCTCCAAGTGCCAGCAGAGACTTCAAAGCCTTTCCTCTTTTTTTGAGGCACATGCACACATGCGTAAGTAATAATGCCGTTTTAGAACAGTTTCATTCCTCGTATAGAGAATTTTTTATCCCACAATTTTGACCGTGTAACGCTTTGGGGCTACTCCGATCGCGACTCTACAGTCGATTTTGGTGAAAGATGATAATTTAAAGAAGATTCTCCAACCTTCGCGAGTAAACTGAGTGGGAGCTTTTAGGGTCGTATATGATATCCTGTGGGAAAGGTTTAACCGGATAATTAGCAGGAACTTTGGGGATACCGTAGTGCAGGGCGGCTGAGTGGTACACTTGGGACAACTTCGTACTGAATTTCGATTACATACTCGTTTCGTTGATGAGCGAATCCGAGAACCATTTAGAGAACATGTACCGAAAATATGGTACGGTACTTGTACAACTGGTTAAAGTGAATACGCGCACCAGTGACACTAAGCACGTATACAAGAACGTACATCTTCCTATTAAGTCCCAACCGGGATTACCAGGAAACTTTTAGTTCGGCAAGGAGAATTTCGACACTGAATATCAGAGATTCGTTTTCCTGCGAATCATACAAAGATTTACAATTTCTGACGCAATTCGGTCCTGATTTTCTTTGATGATAATTAGACGCGTATTGCATTTGTTGCAGGCCTTCATTCCTACACCCACAACGAAAGTGCGCATACGGTACGCGTGGAGGATGAAATTTTGACGGTGAAATACGAGGATGGTCGCTGGTCAAAGCCCTACTACGATTGCGGAGGTGGTAACATCTGGATGCTCACGTACACGGTTCCTTTCTTTGGATACGCCAACGACACGTACTTCTTCAAGTACGTACTCGTCAGAAGCCCTTTATTCTCTTTGCTCTTTACCCTTCCATCTTATCCACAGTCCCTTTTTGAACCGGACGTAACGACGGGGTCAAACGACCTATACAAATGAGGTGGCTATAGGTCTGCAGGCTTTTTTTCAACACGACGAAAATCGCCCCGCATAATTTCCACCGTCGTTAAACTTCTCAGAGTCATATCTATATAAATCCTGCATCATTTTATCAACGAATGAGAATATTTCACTCTTTGTTGATCATAGAGGAGTGAGGATAGTTTTAATAAAAGTTACTTCTTACTCAACAAGATGAATATTATAGGAATTCTTCGGGGTAAAAATATTTCACCTGATATGAATGTTCAAGAAAAATCCGACGACAAGAAGAGGGAATTTATCATACCGATGCAGATGTGTAAACGTAGTAAGTACTACGCCTTCTTAGTAAATGCTGAACCGTAGTTCGGTTTGAATAGAAAGTTTTCAAGGCAGTGTTTTCTCTAGCGAAAAATCTCCTCGCGTATTCGAAGCTGCGGTACTTTTAATCACGCCATTTTTTTTCTTTGTCTCTTCTCCTGGTGACTTTTTGCCTCTGTTTTATTGTACTGCGGTAACAACAGTCCTCGGAACTTCATAAGACGCGTTTGCTAAGTCGATTCGGAGTTGATGTCAACGACAATAGTGCAGGAGTTTATTAGTTTTGATCTTGCCATTGTACAGAGGGAAATAGCTGTTTTCTAGTTCTCTGCTAGTTGCAGAGAGTAAGAAATTTATTCATCTTTAGAATAGTTCGCAGGTGGGGCATAAACAGATTTCCTTTAATACTATCCCGCCGTTTTTAGTGTCGCGTTTGAACAGAATTTCCACAGCTACCAAAATTTTCATAAATAATTACACGCCTTTTTTTGTTCCTCGTAAAGAATGAAGCTCTATTAATTCGTGCCCCGGGGTGTAGCAATCGCAATTAAAATTTCACCAGCTGTAATTTCATTTTTTTGCAAATATTTGTACACCGAGAATATCTTGAAAGGAAAACGAAAAATATGAGGCATTGAAAAACCTGAATAGTCAGCAGTTCTCGCGGTTGAAAAAGTTTTCTTCAAAAGCTCATTCAAGTCCCGCCGCTCTCCTAATCGCGGTTGATTCAATTTGAGTAAAAAATAAATAATTTACCACCTGGATGAAACGTGGGCAAGCTTAATTCCTCCGGTCCGTTACACCGTTGTACCTATTTACCTGGGTATCCAAAGCGTGACGGTAATGATTATTGACGCGCGGCGTTAACGCGTATTTCTTGCAAGACGAGAGAAGAGGAAGAAAGGGACTGAGAGGGAGAAAGGGAGAGAAAAAAAAAACATAATATCGTCAAAGTGATCTTAGCTGTCGCGAAGCACACTGTTCCACCCTTATGTTGGTGTTGAAATTTATTAGGGTACCGGCACTTTTACTATATAGATGCAATTCTACCCAAATCGTTCCAAATTGAGACGACCAGCGGTGCTTTAAAAGCAAAATTGGTCGAAAGTGATCTAGAGCTTTTCTACGAGAAGTAATAATACAAAAAGGGTATTATCCGCGTCGGTGGGTACCTGAATAACTAAGCAAACAAAATTGCGATCAAAATGAACCGAATAAACGATGAAAAATGACCATATTTCACCCAAACAGCCTATCAGTTTGTTCGTCATCGCATATATAACAAGAAATAAAATAAATATCTGATATCAGCTTATGAGAACAGTCAAATAATAAGCATCTATCCTTATAAATACATAAAAATATATTTAGGTTCTTACACCGCCGATGTGCGAGATTCAGGTTGATTTTTTGTTCGCCCTGTCCCTCTGGGAAAAATCATTGTATTGTTTTATCGCCATGGAAAGGTATGGTACAAGAAGTCAGAGTTTTGTGAATTATAGAGAATAAACTGGCTATGTCCAGCGGTCAAACTGAAATACCCCGCAGAACCGAAAGCAAAAGATAAAACTAATGCTGGACAGTATAATGGAGTTAAGTCACTCTCACTCTCACTCTCGACTCGATGTCTCTGTATGTTTCTACCCCACGATTCGACCCACGCAGACCGAAATAAACTGAAAGACTTTTCTTGTTCAGACCGTAGTTTTGATGAGGATAAAAGCACTACGTACCTTTTCTTTTAATCTCACTCTTCAGAACCATTTCGCGAAATATCATATCACATCATATACGCTGTTATAGATGATATATAAATTTCATTACGTCGTATGCATGCCCGGAAGCAGGAAATGTTTCGCAAACTCACATCACGGGTTAGCTTTCATCAAAAACGTGCTTTTCTCCATTATTTATTATTCTTCTTCGGACTCAATACACGCACGTTCAAACGCGAGAATATGAATTTAAAGGATATCACGTGCCGGTGGCACCCTCGTACTTTTGGCTTTCGTGTATACGTAAATACTTTGATATTTCAAGCATTTCTCGTATTGTTTCTCGCCGTTATTTATCACGCCTGTCTCTATCTCATATCCGACGTATACTCATCAGCAGAACTCCGAGATATCGTTTGCAGCACGTATAAAGTAACCCTCGGAAAAGAAACGCGTTGACGTGTTGATAGGTACCCGATATTCTAATACACATACGTGTACATTCACATGCATGTATCCGTGTAGAAATTCCAGCAACGATAAAGTGCAGAGCTTGCAGCGCTGAGACACAGACAAATCCGGATCCGTACTTTGATAGAGCGCAATTCCCGAGTAACCCTTTTCTTCGCGTGTAGAGTTATAGAGTTATATCTGTTCAGGTAACTGTCATACTCACACATGGACGTACGGAGATGGAGAGATATAGGAACAGAGAAAGAGAAAGAGAAGAAGAGTGAGAAACAGTACGAGATTGCACACGAAGTATATATCTGTGACCTAGGAATCGAGTTAGTTCCTAGAGTTGTCCTATTTCCAAGTGTGATATGCTCGGATCAACTTGCTGCTATATCCGTCGTAATAGCGGACGAAATTCTGCACAATTTAGTTAAATTTTCAAATTTTTCACTATTTAACGCCGTTAGATTTCGAGTCACAAATGTGATCGGAAGAATGGAATTGCAACTGGAAAAGAAGATCGACTCGAGAGACTGAGGGGTGTTCGTTGAATTATAATCGCGTGTACAGATATGAGAAGAGAGCTGATTTCATGTGGAACTTGGAAGGATTAATCCCCACGTAAATCCTTCACTGTCTTTATAAATTTTGCTCTGGTATAAACTGATTCAGTTATTTTTTGACGGCTCGTCTTAATCCTCGGAGGTAATACCCTTTGTATAGTAATACCGTGAATTATGTATATACACCGAGTTAGGCACGGATCTAATAAAGGAAAGGAAATAAAGAAAGAGAATAAGCATAATCAGAATAACAGAAGGGAGAAACAACGAGAATATACCGGGGTGGAGGTCTTACGTCGCCACTGGCTATTCTACGGAGAAGGAAGATGGAAATGGAGACTGAGAATGCTTTAAACTTTAAACGATGAAAACCGCGCGGAAGAAGGCGGAAATATTTTTCACCCCTTTGTCATATGCAAAGTTAGGTGTATGGATTCGCTAGGCGAGACTATAGACCATACCGGAGACTGGTGACTGGCTAGGGATTGAAGGATGTCATTCCCTAGGGTACAACATCTGGCTATGATGGGACACCGGGGAAAAGTTCGGGGGAAGAAAAAAGGGCGGGAGCTTATCGGTACGAAATTGAATCGAGTCCCAAGATCTAGTACGGGTCTTCCGAAGAGTCATGTGCCAGCGATAGCCGCGAATTGGTAATGGCAACGTGATCCACAAATAGAAGCGATGTTGGTTTCCTCGCGTTGCCGTAGAAGTAAAAAAAAAAAGTAAAAATTTCAAGAATTTTCCTCGGATCCAAGTTTACTTTCCCGATCTTCCAACGACGAATTCCATTTCATTCGCTCTCGAGTTTACTTTTTTTTATCTTTTCTAGAGTCAGGGTCTAAAGGTGGCCTCGACTCTCCCCGTATTTTTATTTTATTTTTTTCAACTTTTTTTATTTTTTTCAACAGAAGGGACAAAATTATGCAGATTCAATTTTGCCAAATAGTCTTTCCCTACAGTAAGACGCGTCGCTTCTCTTTTTACTTCTCTCAATTAAATAACATCAAACTTTCTCTCTCGGTATCGGCTATTCAACTTCCGTACGCCAGATTTATGGCTATTTTCATATAAAAGCAGTGAAAAACATTTAAGTGCTTTCATTCGAACAGAAAGACTTTGTACTTTATTATATCTTTATATATACATGTTGGTATACAATAAATAATTTATTGACAGCGGATAAATCGCGATGAGAAAAGTTGGATGGGAAATTCTTTCTAGATTGTCATTCGCCTTAGAGGTTCTTAAAAAAAAAAAGTAAGATTTCATTCGGGCCCTCCAACGGTTCGGTTCAACTTTTTGGAATCAGGTCAAAGGCAACTGCGTATCTGGCTCGCTGTCACGAAAAAACCTTTGATCCGGTACCGAATAGAGTCACAAAACGGTGAAACCTTGGACGTGGGCGACCGTGGAAACGGACCTTTAATCCGCAACACACACGAATGGTCCAGGAGCTAACGAAGGTAAAGAGGGTGATGTGGGAAGGGAGAGATGGCGGACAATGCCAAGTGAGAGATTATTGGAAGTGTGCTTTTCACCCAGGTAGCGGCTAGAGCACGAGCAAGCTCCGCTGGTGTTTCAAGATTCGCTTTACCCTTCTTAATGTACTTCGCCACCCCGCAAGCCTCGCGACGCTTTGAGTTCCGCCGCGAGACTAACCAGCTCAGCTATTCAATGTTCAGCTTATCTATCCGGTTTACACTAATTGCAGGAACGGTTGAAATAAGGGATTATCTGATTATAGCCCGTTGACATTTTTTCGGAGACTCCTTCGCGAAGCGTACCTCATTGCCAAAATTGCGGAGTGATTTGGAAAACATGAATGATAAGAGTAACTGATTTACTCGTAATTGGAAAACAGATACATTTCTCTTCGAGAGAAGCTCTAAGGCTCCAAAGCTCGAGCTCCAGAATTTATTCCAATTTCATGGAATCCCTCAAAATATCTTATAACATTTTTCTCCATTTATTTTAACCAATGCCTCGCGTCGACTTGTGCTTTTCTTTCATCCACCCCTTCCATTCTTCACCCCAAAGTTACTGTCCTGTTATATCTTTGTGAAGTGCAAATTTTCCGCGAGTTATTAGCATTATTAAATGGCCTAAGCTTGATAGACAAGCTTTACGAATATAGGTGTACTAGATTCTCGTTAAGAGCGAGAATAATCACTCTCTCGCTCTCCCATGAAGTATAGAAATTAGACGTGACGGTGGGAGTTAGACACATGTGTACATATGCACGTATGTACATACATACGTGGTTCTTAACGAGAGTCTACTGTAGTATACATGGGACGATATATCCTGTAGCCTGCAGCTCATACCTATGTGTGTATATCTATATCGCTATGTATATAAGTACAGCCTACACGGTGGTTAATTTTAATTAATATAGTATCAACATCGTCAACCTAGAGAAGATTATTTCATGATAAGATGCCGAGCTTCGTTGACTTTACGTACCACAGCGACAGTTTCCAAAGAAACTGTGTGTCTAGCTTTTATTTCTGTCGTCGGAGTAATTTTCTTTTTTGGAAAAAAATATAGAGTAAAATCTATCTTAGTTAGTTGGCCGTTCTCTGATGCCAATTTTCTCTGAAATGATACGAAAGAGAGTATACCTGTCCGACGATTTTATTCTGCATTTTTGACTCTGTTTTCTGGTGAGAAAATAATTGCGGTTGTCATACTATACATTCGTTTTACGTGCAACTCGCTGATGTCGTGGATATTGCGAAGATTGTTAGCCCCTGGGGTAGCCAGTTTGTGCTACAATTGCAGATAGTGGAAGCTGCATCGTCATTCCGTTCTATCGTCTTGCAGATAGAAACTTGGATAATATACATATCGTTGTACGTAAGCAGAAACGTTTCTTTTTCCTCCAGGAGCTACCGGAGAACGTTCAGGATCTTTGTGATCATATTTTTCCCAAATTCGTACCATATGCACTCTTTGGACGATGAATCATCGAAATTACGTTTCAGGAGGTTAAACTCCGTCTTCATTGAACGTGATTTGTTACCTCAGAGCAGCACGTGGCTGACACCACTCTTTTACGAAATCTTTCAACCAGGCTGCAGGCCTCGTTCTTTCATTCAACGAAAAAGAAACGAAAAAAAGGAAAAGAATAAAAAAACAGTAAAACAAAAAAGGAACGCAAATCCATCTCCACCGTCGGCTCAGGCACGTTGAGAACTGACGGACGGGTTCGTTGTTTTCTGACGTGATGTATATCCGCCCTGACGAAGGGATCGCGGGTTCTCGATCAGCCTCACCGACTCCTTTGAATTAGAATCAACGCGTAAGTACGTTGTTGAAGCGCGAAAATCCGAGACAGTGGACAATGTCGTCCGGGGAATTCCTTTGACATTCCCCGGAGTGAATCTATTGTGAGGATGGTTCCGAAGAGAATACCGTCCGCCTAGAACTGGAATCGAAAATGTATTATACCTATAACAGAATGTGAGGGTGGAGAACGTAGAATGACAAAAGCAAGTTTGATTTACGTTGAAATGTGAAATTTCGTTTCCCCGCATTTATACGAAATTTTCGTTTACATTCGGAAATTTGTTTACAGGCTTTGTAGAATACAATAAAATGAATAGTTTAAAGTTTTATCAACCGTGAAAAGCTTTGGGCTTCGGCGAATCAGACACGGCAACGATTTATTTCAATTCCTTCGGTTTCCAGTATCCAGATCGATCACACACCGTTTCTTTTATCTTTATCGCCTCTTCAGTTCTGAAGCATTGATGGATGAGCTCAAGGTGCACCCGGCATTTTAATATCTTTTTACCCTTACGTCCTAGACAATCTTCGCCGATTCTATTATCTGAGAAATTTCTATGGTCTGTCATCACCGAAAAAAATCAAAAAAAAAAAAAAACGACATTGCATGCAGACGTTTATTTGAAATTAAACAACGTGATCGGAGCATTGGTACCATTCAAAGCCATAAAGGAAAGTAAAGTCTCACGCCAATTCCAATTATATTTAATTAAAATGATCGCCGCTACCAGTACAGTAATTGTTTGATTTTCGATAATCCAATTTTCACAATTTTCCGCTTGGCTTTGAAACAGTTTTACGTTAGTTCTTCACTCGTGCGATTTCCGTTATATTTGACGATCACCGAAATACAAAGTCAAACCAAAGTCTCGAATCCCTCGACGGATTTTATCACCACTCGTTAATTTCACCGGTTGAATTTCGCGACGTAGGCGACGAACCTGGCCTGTCTGACTTTTGGATAATTTTGAATTATTGCTTCTACAAACTCGCCTTATATAAGGGTGCGAAATTCTCATTCTGTACATTGCTTGAGTAAACCTTACTTTATACCTAAAAATTTCTAATATTAATCAAATCAATTTTTTTATTTAATCAAATTTTCATTCATAATCATTACTCAATTATTTGATGTTTCATGATTAATAATCAAGAGTCTCTCGCACAGCGACATGAATTTTTCAATAACATATACCTAGCCATACATATTAAGGATATCGCCTACACGATGTCACCAAAACGAAAATTTTACTCCTACAGTATTTTTTCAGCCCTATATGGTGAAAATATTAATACGAGTAGGTATACTTAATAATGTTCTTTTTTTCTTGTCTTTTTTGCTCCGTAGTGAAATCGCTTCGAATAGGGTTCAACGGAACGAGCAATTTCTGAGGAATTTTATAGCAGGGTACGCGATAGATGCGGGTTAGATTTTCCTGCAATCTATCTTCGTTTATCCCGTGGGAAATAGTTGGTATTCACTGCAGGATCTTGTGTCTTTCAGACTTTAATTCGAGATTGGTCTCCAGAATTTCTAGTTTGTTCAAGTATGTGACCAATCCAAGATCCCTCGTTCTAAATCAGAGCGGAATCAGTCATGTGATATAAAGCTCATATCGACTTCCTTCAGGATAGTTCCAGAAAACTTATGCTTCTGTCAGTGGGGCATACCGATTAAAAATTCTGGCTGAAAGCCAAGTCGCCCATCTGATGTATGATCCTTCCGAAAATACGTCTTATCCTGTTTCCCAGATAGGAAGCAGTGATTTATGAAAGTTTAAAAATCATTTTTCGTTCTATTATATCCACGATTGTGCTGAAAATATTTGCAAGTTCCTCGGAAATCCGTTCCTTTCGATAATTCAACGTTTCAACATCCTGAGACCGATAAATCAGAGAAGGCAAAGAATCTCTGCTTTAATTTCTTCATTCACGCGACTACACTGAAAGCTTTACTCAATTTACAGTTAATTGCAGACTTCCCCACAGTCGAGTTTCTGACCTAGCATTCGAATACCGTACTAAAGTAACAGAGGTGCTACAGGGGCTCCGTGAACTTTAAATTACGGAAATTTCAGTGCGTCTTAAAAGTATGTATTTACAGATATATCTATACAGAACACTGAGAGCTCGCGATCCTCGTGGCATAATGGACCGACCAACCAATTCCATTTCTACTTGTAATACTGGCTACGATGGGACAATTCAAAGCGACGAGAAAATAATGAAGTGATACACATCGTGGCATGATTATATCAAGGCAATATAAATCAAGTGAAAATGCAACTGACTGCGTATGCATTCTCTTCAGCGACTTGATTTCCGATTCTGAGATCCTAGTAAGCAACCATATCACCAATTTCCAATAGAATTTCGATATTAGCCATCATCAATCGCTTTATTTCGTACAAACTGAGTTCAAATGTATTTTTATTTTACATGGAGCTGTTTCATGGGTTGCTTCCAGAACCACGAGCGGAGATTAGTTCGATTATCGTTCTGTAGCGATCGCAAGTGGTAGAATCGGATTTTCGAATATATGTGAGAAGGACTAGTAGTAAACAGGCACGCGCCTTGGTCAGGGGATGCGTAGGTTTGGTCGAAATGGGCGAATTGCAGTCAACCCTTCGGTGTTGAGGATTTCACCTACACATGCATGTATGGACCTCGAAACATAAATTGGATGGATTTGCAGAGGAAGGAAATTACTTCGGACTCAGTCGAGGAAAAAATTGATATTTTGGAATACAACTGAAATATCTGTACAATTCAATTTCTACGCTGTAACGATCCGCAGGCGGGAAATGAGTTGGGAACAAATTTCCAAGTTTCCGCATAAAATAGGGAATAATTTTTATCAGTTGCGTAAAAAAGGAGAAAACTAATATTAGTAGATGTTCCCGAGAAGTGATGCGTCAGATTGTGAGAACTTGCAGAGTTAAACTGCGATAATCTCCGTTTATGGGAGACCCTCTCATACTTTTCTATATCTTTTATTGAATCGGAAAGAGCTTTGTTGGAACAATATTTAATAAAGCCGGTCATCGCACGGCTGTTATTGTTGTTTGAACGCGTTTTCGATTCCCTTTTTTTGTCCCTTTGAAATATAGCGAGCCATTCTGTGTTTTCGTCTATAGGGGATGTTTGAGTTTACCTAGACGGACGTGTGATATAGGGGTTTGCAAGGTCCGGTGTGTATAGTAGAGCTAATACGTCAGAAAGAGATGACAGTCTCAGGGGTGAATTTCGAAAGAGTAAAGGGCATACCTACCTAAGCCACCCTTAGAAGGGTCTTCCATCGATCTCCAAGTTTTTGACTACCTGTCCAATGTACTTTGATGAAAATTCTCCTTCTCCTTTTTCTTTCGGACTTCGACTTTTCGCGAAGAGTTTTCTCGATACACTTTTATCGAATCGAATGCGATTAATAATTCCCTGATATTCGGTCTTTTTTTCTGTATTTTTCTCTGGTTATCCTTGTGGATATTGTGACGGTTCCAACCAATTGCCGATTGATTTCATACCACGGATAAAACGTGCTTTAAAAATAAAACAGCGATATCATTTTTCCGAGGAAAATACGAGATTTTCTCGAAAGTTATTTCGCCTCTCTTTTCTCATTTGCAGTATGAGATGCTACTGCGTTCGCTCGTAAGAAACTTACCGACGTCGCCCTTCAGCAGGTTTTAATGAAGGCTGTATTTACGGTGTTAGGCAATGAAAGCAAGAAAATAATATGAATCATTTACTGCCTTGTATCGTTTTAGCTTTGAGTAACACAAGCGGTGCGTTGAATTGAGTTTTCGCGTTCGCATGTCGGTCGGTCCGTCTGTACATAAATTCTGCGACGTTAAACGAACTTGAAGTACGTTGTAATTGACTTAAATCCGGCGCTAAGCTCGCGTCGTTGGTTCTTTGGGTTGTTTGGATAGGCGTGAACCCTCTTCTCAATTAAATATACGCGAAAGTGACAAAAATATAAGTTAAACATTTCGAAAAAGATTATTTCGTTGGGTTTTCTCGATTAGAAATTTAACGTGATTCGACTGTCCTCAAGTATGTTCACGTGAATAATTATATTTCCTTCAAAGATTAGTTCCGTTGATAAAAAGGCAAAAACGCTTCATTTCCTTCGGACCATGCGAACGAAATCGATCGTATGCCAGTCTTTTTTTGCCTCCCGAAGGACTCGGGCCTCCGGAGCGACCCATCGTCGAGTCTTCGCCAGTGTCTTTATTTCAGTAACAGACTGCGTTCGAGCCCACAATCAGCTTATCGTCTAGCAAACCTTTGCGAATCAACTTTCAGAGCTTTTCATCGCATTCCTGTAGCCAATGCGGTATATCATTGTAATACGTAGATCGAGCTTGGCTTTGTCTTATACTCCACGGAGCAGTGAATCGCGGCAAGTAGAATGGATTGTATTCTCTTTGAACTCGAACTGCAGATCGCGAATACGTTCAGATAAAGTAATATGTCTCGAGGGACTGACAATGAGCTCATAAATGAGTAGAAGAGATTGTCGAATTTATCCGTTTCAAACATTTTCAAATCATTTTTGGAAATTTTGAGGAACACCGTACCGGGTAACAATTTCAAGTGGCAGCCAGACGGCTACTGTATGGCCAACATACCTAAATAATGTGGTCGCCACGTCGGTCGTATCTTGGCTTTTACCTGGCAACGACGGTCAACCCATGTCGCCCCTTGATGGCAGCTAGCTGGACGAACAACATGGCTTATTTATGGTATCGACCTGGAGGCTAGGTGGCGAAATTTCACGGCATTACGATGACATCGTTCTGGCAGCGACATGGCGACGCTTTCTCGCTGCTATGTGGATGCCAATTAGTTGCCAGTGATTTTGACCCCTAGCTGCAACGCGAAAACCATGAAGAAATCATGAAGTTTCACGATGCCACGTTCCAGCTATGTCTGGAATCTACATATCACATGTGTGCGATTTCATGAACAAATTATGTAGCTGCGGGGTTGATACCACCCAGGGAGCCGAATACTTTTCAATTGGGAGAATAGAAACTATCGCAAGGCGGCGACCAGGTAGACGCCGGTTAACGTCAAGACATGGCAGTGCCAGCTTCGCCCATTGTGAAATCCTGTAAATTTCAGACTTTTTCATCGAGCCGTTTCCGAGATCATTCGGCGAATTTATCGGACAGACGGACATCTGTACGTGAACCTGTTTCTGGGATGACGAAGGCCCGTGAACGTAGATTCGTTGGAAGTATCAGGAGTCATTTTCGATGGGAACTAATACTTTTTTTACTCAACCAAGCTGATGAGACCGATGGTGTCAGTCCTGCCAGTTGGCCATGTATAATGTTACCTGGGATTGCATGTAAAGTAAAAATGAATAAAAAAAAGGAAGTGAGATGCACCTATAAAGCTCGTTTAGTCCTGAAAGAATCTTTTCCTCCATTTATTCTGCTTATAAGCTAAATTCTGGTCCCCAGAATAGACTTCACACGTATACAACGAACGCTTTCACGCGAACTTATACATATGTAAAGAAATATGATCAACACGTACAGTCATTGTCTGAAAGCGAGCTTTCAGCGTTTTCGAAATGTTGGTAGAACTTTGAAAGGGCTTTGAATACAGAGATATCTGCCTACCTGTGTCTTCAAAAGTAACAGTATCGAACAAGGTGACACTTGAATTGGTGGATTGTATTAAAGGCTGAAAGGTTTTGTACCCGGGATGTCTTCCTCGCGTTAAATTTCCTGCTTCAGGAAGTTACGGCCCTCGAGAGAGGAAAATTTCGTTTGGTGGTTATTTTAACGTGGTAGGTAGTAGTCAAACCGTCGAATTTGTTCAAGCGGAAATCCGGCCTTGACTAAGCTGAAAAGTCATTATTGTTTCTTGCTGTTTCCGGCAGGGTGCCGTTAACGTATTGTACAGGTGGTTCGCTCTCTATTTTATCACTCAGAAGTGCGAATAGATATTTGACGAGGTATTTGATGGAAAAGAGAAGAAGATTTGAGACCGGTTTTACCTTGAAATACAATATATTACCAATTACGAATAGCTACCCTATATCCTGACTGAAGAATGTAGGGAAAATTGGATTTCGCCATTTTATTTAAGGGAAAAATATCTTTCGCACCATCCCCAAGGGTGATCCGTCCCTTCACGGGTAATGACAATTTTCCGCCACTTTTCGTCACGCCGCACAGGCGAAACTGTAAAGACAGAGTGAAAAAAAAATCTGGTAAAAGAGATGATGCTTTGAAAGTTTACCGAGCCGGCGAACTTTAAGCCAAACATTTCAAATCCTATCTCACCTGAACTTTGACTCAACTGAGTGCTTCGAAGTAGCTTTGAGAACAAGGAAGGCAAAATTTTTGGATAAAACATCCTGGAAGCTTCGAGCAGCATCACTAGCGCGCCATTCTCAAAAATAAATAGTATGCAGGAACACGTAAACCTAAGAAAACGATCTTCCGCTTCATACTTAGCTATAGTGGATGTGCACTGCGAATTTCCTCTCTAGTATATCTAGGGGTGTAATAAAAACTGACCATAAATTCCCGAGGAACCCGCGGCGTGATTCGAGCCACCCTGCAGGCAGAGTTTAATGACGCTTTGATAACGTAGTAAACGTGGCAACCCGTTGACTGCGAAGCGATATATTCATATACAGGGTATCAAAAACGCTGAAGCTCAACGACGACGTGGGATATACGGTTCGTGTTCGATACTCATCAAAAAATCTAATCGTTCAAAGACATGGATAGCTTTGAAACGCGACGAAGGAGACGGCCCTTTATTTCTCGTTCGTTGTTTCAGCTGAAGAGTTCGTTATTTTATATAATAAAATTTCGGTAGGTATGGGTTCTGAGTGAAAGATAACAATGGTTAAAAATGATAAAAGTGAAATAGGTGGTTGTGCAGAAAAACGGTTTTTAATCTGCGATCCAGTCTACAGCTAAAAGCTTTGCGTAAAATACACCTCGCGACAATTAAGTAGTCCGCAATATTGGGTACAATATTTTCCCCGATTCTCTGGGATATTCTTACCGTGAAAAAGGAAAGAAAAAATTCTGCAACATGTCAATAGCCTTGTTCCACTTTCTACCTCTAAGCCCGTTAGAGGGTTGAAAATTAATTAGCAGCATTATCGGGTAAGATCGTAGCTTTTGATCGTCGCAATGCTTGTATTCGATCTTTGAGTCTGTATTTGACTGTTAAATAGGGGTTTTCATTACTTGTTACGGCGTGGTTTTGACGACGAGCCTTCTTCGATAATAGGGTAGTATTACCAAAGTCGGAAAATTTCCTTTCAGATAATTGAAACCCAACGACAGACTAGAATGGAAGGGTTCCAGTATCGAGACAACCCACTTTTCGCACGAAATTCGTAACTCGTTGTGTTCATTTCGCTTATCATTTGCTTGATTTCTATAGGTTCTTTCTCACGGTTTAGGAGTGAATCAAAGTCTACTAATAAGATTCGCAAAGTAATGATCAGAAGAACATCTACAATACACGTAAGTAAGATAAAAGCTGTGGATTTTTGGCGGTGAACATCTTTTTTCTTTTTCTTCTTTTTTCTGGAGATAAATCGAGCGAGCCATTATTGGAGGGTAAACTGTTTTCCATTGGAGTAGGAATAATAAGGGAGCAGACGAAGCCCCGTTCTTGAGGACAAAAACATGTGCCGTTCAGCCAAAGGAAATTTATACGGGGGCTGGGCGTGGGACAACGACGATGGCGAAATATATAAGCTGAGACTCAATAACTTGTTGAGAATACACATTTGGGATGTTTGAACGTGTATCAAATACACTCAACGCACCGCGTATAACTCCGTTACAATTCATCAACGTTCGAAAGCCTGGAATTATACGTAATGCGTGTGTATACACAGTAAATATATTCCTTTAAAATGAAACAATCTCGATATTTCTGCAAGCTGAGAGAATTTCAGAAAATTGCTTCGTAGGAGGAATCGCTTCACTTCTCATATTTATTCGTTTTATGGCATGATACTACATCGATACTCTTATTTCTACTAAAAATAAGATCAATTTTAGGAATTTTAGGGATCGTTCAGTCGCGACCCGTGTTTAATTTTTATTCACTCGATCCCATCACGTCAGATACTTTTTCTGTTAATGTCAGAAAATTGAAGTTGATTGAAAACCAGAAAAAAATAAAATAAATGATAAAAATGGATTGATTTTTCGATTTACCAATACATATTTATTGGAAATTTAGATTGACCGCTTCGCGAAATTCAATTTTGCATTTTTTCATTGACTCTCTAATATGGGTTACTACCCCATCGGATTTCGTAGGAACGAAAACACGCGATCCACTAGTTTTGATTTCTCATTTATGAAAACTGTTCAATCTGATCGGAACGTATTCATTTTCCAATAAAGTTGAATATCGATATTTGATAAATCTGCATTGTCAGAAGATCGGATTTTAAAGTCCCTCCAATCTGTTTCAGCCAATTTTAGTCCGCTGGCTAAACAGACATAGGTATAGTTTCACTGTTATAAAAAGGATTTCAGCTCGTTGGGAACACCTGCCCCGAAGCTCGACGACAAAGAAAAGAGATTCGAAGCCCTCAGAGATGGTGTTTGCTTTTATAATAACTTCGTTTCGTAAGACCCTCGCATGAGGGGCCATCATCATTCTCACGAAATAATTCTGCGAATTTATGTCTCCGAGGAACGTAGCTTCGAAGGAGTCGCGTCGTGTTAGAAAAACCCGTGCCCGCGGTATAAGGGAATGATTTCAACCCTGAAGGACTCGCGGCCTATGAGCTTTTCTCCCACGCACGTAATACTTCGTTTATTATGTCGGGCTATGTGTCAGATTAAATGTGAAACACGATCTACGTTTTTTGAGTTCAACTCAACTCAAAGAGTGTAGAACAGCTGATTTTTTTTTTCTTTACTCATTGCTAGGACATAAAAAATCGATACTCCGATATAACCATAGGAGTAAATACTCTACTTTGGTTATTTGCTCGAATACGTCAAACCCAGACTACGCGATACTCAAATTGGATTAGTTATCCCATATTGGTATTGCTTCTGACATTAAATCGCTGGTCTAGACTTCCGAGCAATACCTACTCGCGAATTTCTAAAATCAACAGTCTGCCAGGGGAGGGCCAAGTCCTAGTTCAAGATTCGCTAACATCAGATATTCCGAAGGGGAATTAGTTAATGTATACCTACACACATCACAGTTGACAATTGACGCAGCCTGGCAGAGGGTATCGTGTGTGTTTCCAGTTTGTGCAGAATTTTAAATCAATTCGAATGTATTCGGATAGCTTGCACCGCGAGCGTTTCACTTCACTCTAATTTTCGTTTTGGGTGGTTTGATTTTCACTCTAATTGGAATTAATTTTCACTCTATCGGTACGAAGCGGCGCAAATTTCACTCTGAAAAATTTAGAGAGCAGGCTGTTGCAGAATGAATATTTGAAAACTATACGTTAACAATATTGTAATGAGAACGAAAATGAGAATTGAAACGAGAGGAACGATTGAATATGGAAGTCATTTCACGTTTGCGTGTTACACAAGTGTCAAACAACGATACATATTACAAAGAACGAGGCCAGTAGCCAGAATGAACATTTGGGGAGAAATACCGAATATGAAGGGTTGAGTAAACAAGAAAAGTTTAGGAATAAAAATTTCGCCATGCCACGTAATTTGCAAGTAAGATCAAAGCCGTTACAGATAAAAAAAAACAAGCAGAACACGGTAAACTGAAAATTTTTGTTTTTTCAAAGTAAATGTTTGAATAACGATGATACCACATCACTAATATCAAAGTGTCTGTATTTGCTCTGAACGCCTCAGTAGTATATGTATACCGAATCATCTATAATGATAAACAATTTTTTCATCTACTCTGTAATGAAATATCACGCGACGGAGCTTTTTTAATAACAGTTAGCGAGCAAGAACGTAATGCAAATACGTGTTGGTATATCATACATTTAAATTTGGCGTAAGTAATACGTCAAAGTGTTCGTAGTAAACATTTTGATTGCAAATATGTATCAATTCGGTACGTCAGACGAAAATTTCGAACGTTTGCCAATGTTTCGGGACTCTGTCACGTGATAATTGTAATTCAATTTGAAAATTTGGGAATAGAACAAGTGTACTGTAAATTTCTAACTCTACCCTCATTTCTGTTATTCATATTTAGCGTACTGATTATGCGGTTATACGTAAGGCGATAATCGAGCGAATCGTGAACGACGTTGAAAGCTAACAATAATCGCCACAAACGGAACGAGGGTCTCCTCAAAGTAGTGGGTTTAGCTGGGGGATTGTCGCTCCTGCGAACATTTCGCTTAATTGCGTAACACCGTGTGAAATCAGAACGGTGCACGTAAGTCGTGCGAGGGGTTGGCGCACCCGGGCTCCCTAATTGAACGACTAAAGTTAATTTACACGCGTTCTTAAGTAGTATTCTAAGAGTTTGGATATAGTACCTACCGCGGGGCAAGGAGAGTACTCTGGGTAGTCGAAACGTCGTTAGTTCGTATTTTTAAGACAGAAGACGCACGGAGCACGTTCGCTACTTTACTCGATTCTCTAATTAAACTCATTCTTCGCCGCGAAACTAAACATTTCGGGAGTTCTGTGCGCGTTTCACTGTCTCCTTTTTATAGAACTTTGTAGAGATTCCCTGAGAATACAGGTAGGTATGGTTCGTCCTCCTGTTTTCGAGTTTTCCGGCTTCAGGTGAAATACACGAAAACCGTAGTAAGAGGGAGCGAATTTGTTGAATACATCCCTCAGCATTGGAAACTTGTATTACAAGTGAAAAGCCAGAAGAAGAAAGGAGTCAATTAGTAATCCTTGGTAGCTGTGCAATGAGTAGTCTGCTGGCCAAAAGTTAATTAACCAATTAAGTTAGGGGACCGAAAAAATCTGTGGGTGGTCTCTTAAATTTTCATCAATATTCATTCGTAGTTAAAGTTCGCAAACATGCCGATTTAGGACGGCTTGAGGGCCGTTCATTTTGGCCCAACAAACCGTCGAGAGCTTTTTGTAAAAAACGTAACTTCCATTATTATCAACGAGGTAGCGAGTGATATTGACATAACGACTGACAACCATTTGGCGATGTGTTTTAAGGTAGAAATATTCGGATGTTAAATTTTAAAACAATATACCTACATATGTGTATAAATATTTAGTCTGATAATATTTCATCGTTTCTGGAGTATTGCCTGTATTTTTAACATTTTTTGGCGGAGCTATTATTTACGTTATAAATTTTTCACTTCTCCAGCTCGAGCGTGACGTTACTGCACGGTAATTTTCGCCGAGCTTTTAGCGACGCATTTTGTACGTGGTTCCTGAGTTGTATGCACGTTGGTATATTCAAATATTTATGCGGGCGTACGGGTTTCTATAGATATATCTATGTGTATCGAGAAAAGTACCGTGGAAAGGAGTCTACGTAGAGTCGAGAAAAGCCTGGGTTACATTTGACAGCCCGTTTTACGATTCACGATAGGAAACTGAATTCGGAATAAAGTCAGTCGTGCCAAGGCTCATGCCGCCAGGATTTAGCCGGAGCGGGGATTTTATGGGTTCTAAGGATATCCGCGTTTCAGATACTTATAATGAAACCAGGACCTCGATACAGCCGGAGACACCTTTTCGCCGGTCAGGCTTTCAGGGATGATCGTGCAAAAATAAAACAATGAAAAAGTCGCCGGCAGTCTGTCGTTTCCGAACGAAATTATCTGTCGTTATTCTCATAAGCTTCCGAAGATCAACGCGGCTATACCTTGTCATGTTTAACGGATTAATTACACGGTCTTTGAATCTTAGTTTTTGGAAAAACATTTTTTTTCGTCAAAACAAAGCTCAAGTACTTCATGATTGCGTATGACCCTGTGTTTTGGGATATCTGGACCATAAGTAGAGCTCTGATACTAGAGAGATTAATTTTTTTTCACCATCTTTTCCCTCGTTCTATTGAATCAGAGGTTTTTGTCGATGGGAACGAGATCAGTGTCTTTCCAGGGATCCCGTTTTCTCTGAAGATTCTGTAATCCAAGTGAAAGGGTTTGGCGGATAGGTGGGTCGAAACAAGGATACATAATTAATAGAAAGGAAAGCTTTTATCCGAGAGTGCAGTATCGTGTTCGGCTACCAGTTTCTATCAAATTGATAATCGATCGGATTCGATCTAGTTTAAGGCGAATTAGACCTTAGTTTTGGGGTTGAATAGGTTTAATTCCCGTCGCTATTCGCGTGGACATTTTCCCCAAATTTTGCAGATTTCTCATTCGAGGCAAGCAATTGCAAGACTATAAACCGCAAATGAATCGTCGCAGAAGTCTATGCCTACACATTTATTTCAGATTTTCATTTCGATTCTTAGCCCAACTTAGAATCTGCGAATTTGCGAAAATATAGGGTCAAGTCTAACGACGATGCGTTGGAAAAAAAAAGACTTGCTCAATATATGAAAAGCACAAAGGGGTAAAAAAGACTTCTGTAACTTTTCAAGAGAATAGCTTACCCGACTGCATGTGTCTAGCTTATATATCTACACAGACTCATGCACAGGTAGGTGTCTACATATATGTATATACAAGCTGAGAAAGTTCACCACAAACTAATTGGAAGGTCGAAACTCCCCCCGCATCTACTGTATAACTTGTTAAATACTTTTCAAGAGGTATTGGGGAGATCTAAGATACCCAGGTGTTGCAGTCTCGTTGACGTTAAGAGCTAGGAGGAAATTACGTCGCGGTGAGACAATCACAGCGAGTTCAAGAATAGAGGAAATTCGTCGGATAAGACAGGAGATTTAGCGGAGGAGAAAGATGTATAAAACGACAGTTGGTTAGGTAGAATCGAAAGAAATAAGGCCTCATCTCCTGCGTTTCTTCCGATTGAGTTGTTAGAGCATACAGCGTAATTTATTGTCTAAATAATACGTTTTGACGGTCGGAGGCGGCTGCAAATCTTTCTCAGTCTTTGGGGAAAGGAACTTTTCAATGAAGAACTAACGCCAAGGGAGCACCGGTAGATATGCCTATATAGGAAAGGGCTGTCAAGGATTCATTTCGGTAAAATATAATAAGTAGCAGAATTTTTTTGGCAGACTCGCTGCCTCGCTTACAAATTTACGAGTGATATTATGAAGGTGTATACCGAGACTAGGAAACCCCCTTTGACCGTGTTCCCCTTGCAATTTCGTTGTTGGTCTTATCTTATTATTATAACGCATGCATGCCTATATATTATACGATATTAAAAAACATCGAAGATTTACAGTATCGGATTTACATATTCGCACGGTCGTCTATTCAATCAACCGCACCTTTCATTTACTCTTCGCATTTCGATCGGAAATTATTGCGCTGAAAACATTTGTCTGTTTTTAAAATTGCCAATTATTATAAAATATAGAGAAACAGGATCGAGCATGGCAGTGCTCGCGGTTTCCCGAGCTATAAATGATAGAATTGAGAATTCGCCGGAGTCAAATGATTGAAGCGATACGATGTGATGTACGAATTCAATTTTCAATCGCAAACAGAACGAAGCACTAGCGTTATAATTCATCATCCGAGGAAACGACATCAAACAGAAAAGGCTCGTGGTTCTAAATTCAATGGAAGATAAATCCCAGATTCCTAATACAAGCCCTTCATCAATTTTATTGTAACTATTGTTCGATCGGCCGGTATACGAATTGTGAGTTGGCATTCATTTCGCTTAGAGAATGAATGTATTCTTTAATTTATAATTTATCTCCGCTTTTCACTTTGACAACAACGTATAATTAACTTCATTTAGTAAGGTTGCAAATGGCCGGCGCTTACCCGTTGCAATAAATTCCTAATTAAGGCCAGAATCGTGGAATGTGATAATGCCACTATAGTCGGAACATTGGAATTTGAGGACCGCGTATTTTTCTGTTTGTACGTCATAGGGGGAATGTATCGGAATCAGATGTTAACAGGTATTGGTTGTTTTTCCAATCAAAAGTTAATCCATTACTCTTTCAACCAGGCCAATCCCCCAGGCATATTTTTACACCGGTTCTGAAATTTTTACAATTAATTGAGACTCCCTCGTACGATTTTGTGAACAAATGCACGATCGTAATCGCAGGGAATATAACGACGTAATTGTTGCTGAAATAATTATTATCATTATTATTATTATTATTACTAGGATCAATATTATAACGTCGAGTGTATTCATTACGGAAGCAATATAATTTTTTCCTGGAGTAGAGAAAGTGTTAGACGCGAATTCTTTTTTTTTTCACTCAGAAAAATATATTTGACGGTATTAACTTATCCTCGTAGTTCCAAATATATGTATGTATGTATGTATACATTGCGTATGTATCCCATTTCCCGTGAGTCGGATTTTTGGATCCCTCTTGTAAACGCGACAATGCAGGCGCACTTCCCGTTTTTGATTTTCAAATTTGCGGTGGACCCGGAGCTTCGTGACTTCCGGAGTTAACGGAGAAAACATACCGGAAATGTTTCCTTTCGGAAAAAATAAACTGGTGAGTTATACATCGTACCGAGCCTTAAATTTAATGTTAAGTTAAAACGGACGTAAGTTAAACTCGCCATCATGATCTGGGATAATCCTCTAATCTAAACCTAAACGCATCGGTGGCGACCTAAAAACGCAGACATTGACCAGTCGGACTTTTATAATTTCAATACAAAAAATTGAAGTTCAAATTTCAGCGATTGCGTTTTCGGCATTTTTTGTTAAACTGAATCAAATATTCGATCAAACCGAAGATGGTTTTATGATTCCGAAAAAGCGTTGAAGAGACATCGTTGCAGTATATATGCAGTTGAATAATGCGTTAGTTAGGTATTCTGCAGGCGAAACATGACTGATTAAGTTTCAAAGTTTAAGAATAATACAATCATCCTGTTTTTCAACGCTAGGGCTTTCGTCGTGTAATCAGCTCGCACCGAATCTACCCACTCGTACAGCTTTCGAGATCCAATAACTAGGGTTAACTAGGCATAATGACGTGTGATCAAGTAACATTTGGCTCACCTGAATCCCTTCTGCAACTTTCGTATTCAAATAAATGTCGAGTTTCGTTGCGAAGAAAAGTGGTGGCAAATTAATCGAGACTGATCTAAAGCAAGATTGTATGATTGGTATAAGTATTGGTACGATTATAAGCAAGCACTGAAAGTGGATAGTCTTCAATCTAACAATAAGTAAACCTGAGAAATCGCGTGAGGAAAATTTCTCCATCCATCTTTGTAATATCGCATAAGATTAGGTGAAGGCACGTAAAATATGATCCGCAAGCGCAGGACTATCGATGCAAAAAGTGTTGCGAGGACCGAATTTTTTACCGATAGGATTCGCAATGTATTCAAAAAACTTTTTTGCAACAAGCCACTGAATTTATCCCGACCGAAAGATCCTCTCTTAGAAAATGATTTCGGTGGTCTTTTTCTACCAGGATTGATGACTACTTATCTTGGTAATACCGGGTTTATAGTTTAACCAAAAACAGCGTTATATTGTCGTGGCTCCCTGCTTCCCTTTTCTTATCTTCATTTCATTAGGAGGCCTCGTTAATAACAAGAGGCGATTAAACTGCTGCTGCTGCTGGTGCTGGTGGTACTTCTAAAAGTTCAATTCATCTTAAGCCTGGCGCTCTTTCTAGGGCAAGTTTTCCCAGCATATCAAGTGGGACTTGCGAAACTGAAGAGAATAAAAATCCTCCTAGAAGCTGTTACCACCCGAAAGAAAACGTGATAATTCAAGTGCGCATGTGACGGTGTGGCTAATTGCGAACCAGCTATCGTGAAATCATCGAGCGTTAACTCAATTCCTAGGAATAAATAAATGGAAAGGAATACATAGAATATACGTGATCAGCTCGCTATACTGCAAGAACCGTCTGCTGGATTTTTCCGTATTTCTACTCGCGGAAGGGATTATCCATCCAAAGCTTAATTTATTAGATACGCGACTCGGTATGCAGGTATGTATGCACTATAGCCACATAAGTCGACGCTAGGTGGATCGTTTTTCACCCCTTCAACTCTTTGCTAACAAGCACACACGACCCTTTCGGCCTTTGATCCTGTCGACCCACGCGAGGATATCTTTAGTACAGCTCCCAATCAGTGTCAATCACTTATTTGATTGAGCAAGCCGAACCGTCTGGCAATATACAGAATTACCTAGTCAGTTAGAACTCGACCGAGAACTTGAAGCATTACACGCAACTGTTTTTCCTGGTGCTTTGAAATTTTCGGAAGCCTAACGAGGTGTCTGAAATTTCACACTATATGTCGGTATACGAAGGGGAACCCGGGGCAAAGTGAGACACCATTTTTTATACGAGAAGAAAAATTTATTCTACTGAAAATTTTTAATTAGCCGCGCTGCCCGGGCTGATCAACTTGCTCCATCCTTTTCTACAAATCGTAATTAAACATTTTTGAACAAAAGGTATTTCTCATTTTGCCCCGGGTTCCCTTACCTACTATTGCTGTTTCGGAAAATCAGCGATTCATCATCTTGATTTGAGCCGGTGAAATTCTATGGCGATATACTTAATATACGAAGATTTATGTGGCAAGGACTTGTCAATCACTTTGATAGATCAGTTTCATCTTTTGGACGATCAAGTCAAGTGTTGGAGTATATTTACGACTGGCGAGGGGCAGCGCCGGTCTGTTATAGACTTTTTTTTTCTCCTTTCTTAGGCGACTAGGAAAGTGGAATGGAAACAATGGTGACAGGGAGAAATTGACTCCGAGAAAGATCGTCTCGGTAAGGGATGCCATTTATCTGTAGCCAGTCAAGTATTTCACAGTGAAAGTTTCAACTCTTTGTTTCAGGAGGCACGGCGAACGGTCGGACGGAGTTTTACGTTTCCAAAAGTTTAGAAAGTGTTTAAAAACTTGCGGTAGGATAAAACAAATAAATATCTGGTAATACCTACTTCGAAAAGAATCGGAGGAATCTGAGAAATAGAGTTTACAAGAATCTTTTACCTCGTTTCTGAGCGACAAATGAGTCTTTTGAAAAATTATCTGATAAATATTGGGCACAAGTTTTCTTTCGCACAGCTAAAAAGAAATAGGGGCGATGAACAATTTTTTAATCTGAAAAGCTTGTAAAATGCGACTTTTGAATTTTTATTTCTGGCTTCTATTCGAAATGGCGAAAGAATTGAGAGAAAATTGAAGCGGATTGGAGTGGAAAATAGACGCAAATCAACCTACGTGTTCGATCATGAAATTCATCCGCAAAAGTAATCGTTTTTTTGGAAACGAATCGGCAAACATTTCAACGCTTAGAGGGTCGTAATATAGTACTTTCTGGGTGGTTAACATGGTCTTAATTTTGCGCACCGTCAGCCGAGTAGCTTCCATGTTATTTCGTACACTTAATGGTCTGTGCAGGACGGCTAATTATCCGACTATCCTCAACACAGCTACTGTAGCCGCGTCGAAGGATATAGCGTTTCATTTTAATAAAGTAAGTAGTTTTCGCGGTGCACTTATAGCTAGAAAAGTACCTACCACATTGCCAGAGAAGCAGACCTCTCAACAACGTTTCTAACCATAATTAGATATGCTTTTCTCAATTATTTCTAATATGATTAGGAGAGGATATGAATACTTAAACATTTTACTGGTAAAAGCCTCGGAAACCGTCATTACAGGTAAGCGATGCGTGTGCTTCCGGGTTTGGCAAACCGCAGAATCAATCGCATCAGTTCTTTTGAAGGTAGTATGGGTATACGTATATCGACTATATTATACGTAAATGCGAAAATGAGATGATCTTTTTTCTGTCCTTTGACCCGAAAAGGGACAGAGGTATCTAAGAAATTCTGTTGATCGTTTTTGGTGGATAATAAAAGCGCAATCGCAAATTGGGGTAATTTCACGATTAGCCTGCTTATTATATAGCTACTTATATCGGAACGTAGGATGAAATAATCGATCAAAATCAATGATATAATAACTATGGGAATTCGTATCGTATGAACGGAAAAATTCTCCCAATGCGAGATATTTCGGTGCTATTGGGCGGATGTTTTTTTTAAATGGTACTCCATTTTTCTGCACCAATTAAAATTGAAGTGGGGAAGAATCTGATTAAGATTATCACGAATAAGGTCAAGTTGGCTTGAAGCGGTTCCCTAGTAAATTTTAAAGCGTTTCTGGAGAGATGCTCGGCTTTAAGAGTTTCGTAAATAACGATATCCTGGAATTAGAATTGGGCAGTATTTCGTATTTACACATACGAACTGTTGGGTGCATTGAAAATGTCGAAAAAGTATCATAAGAAACGTACATCTTTTTGAAAGATTATTTCCGTGGTGTTAATCAAGTGAGAAAGTATTTCGGTTGAAGGTAAAAAAATCCGTTTCTGCATCTGAAATATTCAGCTGAATTTATATCGAGTCAGAAATTTCGTTTTATTTCGTGACAACTGCTATCAGTCACGTAAGTTTCTTTTTTTTTCACCGAGAGAAGACCAGTTGACTTATTGTTAGGCTCGGAAAGTTTCTTCCTCTTAAACGACCTTAAACTGAAAAATACTTTTCCAGGCACCAATTTATTATATTTGAAAAGCCGTGGACCAACTTTCTATAATATATTCTCACTTCTTCCTAAATATTCTATGTAAAATCCGAATACGATTGGTCGAAAAATTTACCTCTAAAAATATGAAAAATGAAGAAAACTAATCGAAATTCAGAAAATATTCACCTAATTTGCGCTCTATAACTTTCATGCAAAGTTTAACTCGCTGTAGCTTTTCTTAGACGACCTGGTCTTCGGTTGAATACTGGAATCCCACCTACTTTTGGCAAAATTTAATTTATATTCAAAGAGAAAGTCCGACTTAAGTTAAAATGGGCTTCCAAATGAAGCGAGTAAACATTTTTTCAACATTCATTTAAGAGGATTTCACTGAGATTTTGAGGGCTAAGTTAACAATTAACGTAAGTTTGGTACTTCAGTTTCTCCAGCAGATACAAAATTCAACGTACTAGCTGTACTTCATGGTTGGAAAAATGCTACCTTCAACATTTGACGTTTATTAATAATTTTCTCGAAAGAATTCTTCAGCGATATGCTAGCTGACTGCGCTTTCATCGCGATTCTTATTTCGTTATTTTCGCTTATCGAAATACAATTTTGACTGATTGTTTCTCGAAACTTTTACCCGTGACCCTAGCATATATACTCGATCTGATTCTCCACGGAATATTAAACGATTTCTTTTTTTTTCTGGTTTGCAGGGGAACCAGCGGAATCGACATTGATTTGCGGAGAGTTGATATCGATCAGTGCCCCCTTCCCCCTGGGTCCACACAGCTCAGCATCTTCGCTGCCAGTGATAAATGCAAAAAGCGAACCACCGAGGTGAGACGAATTGGTTATATCATTATTTTTCTTTTTTCGCTGATCCTTGACTCTGTCTCGACGGTATTAAAAGCGAATATCATTTCGCCAGACGATATGCAAACCGAATCTACGTTTTGAAATAATTCGTCTAATTTCACTGACAATATATTCAGCATTTTTAACGACACAGAATGAACCGTATAACCGACAACCTGCGCGAACTCTCGAATGTCATAAAATTTATGTGCTTTCGTTTTATCACGCATATCCTTTTCTTCACACGCGAAGAAGCACCTCGGGGTTAAACGCGAACGCCGTATACGTACATCCCAAACCTCAGGGTAGCATGTACGCGTACTATCAACATTCTGCACAATGCGAGAGCAAAGCGAAATATTAATGGCCTCAGCGAAAGCTTTTCAAAGACGGAGACCCTTTGCGAGACAATCGTTGCTCATTTCTTTTGACTGAAGTGAATGGTTCTCGATCATTTGATCCACAAACATTACCTGTTAGAAGTTCTACCAAAAGTTGCTCAGGGGTAGGAAGCGAGAACAACTGCGTATACGTCGAATAATTTCTTAATGATTATCGCTGTACCAATTTTTCTTTTTCTGACAGTTCGGAGTGAATTTTTACGGAAGTGATTTATCTTTGCCCTAAGATGATCTAAAAGTCGCAGAAATGAAATGGTATGAGTCAACGCGCCGCTGGATTGAGGTCCGATTTAGGAAATGTATGTAAGGTGGGTGCTAAGATATAGGCGTTTTTTATAGCCTCGAAGCGTGTGGGTAGGCTGGGATTAATAAATCATGTACGTACCTACCTACCTAACAAGTGGATGGAGCGAATTTTGGTTCGAGATTCCGAGCACATACTGCGATAAATAACATTTGTTTTAATCAAGCTTGACTCACCTGTCCACTCCGACCCCCAGCGATTCCAGTTGACCTCGGTAACCTCAGCCATCCTAAGCTAGGCATGGTCACCCTTTATGAGAGCGAAACATAGATTTTGGCCCGCAAGCTCGATCGACTTCTGGATTCTGGAAAGAAAATCAAATAAGAAACGGGAGTCGTGGCTGATTTGGGATATTTGATTTTTACATGCTAGTAGATCAGTAAAATTAGTCAAAAAAGCAACAAGAAAAATCCTAATCGGTGAAAATATAATCAAAAAGAAAAAGGAGCTTATTTTCAGCCGTAAATTTAAATGGATTGGGTTAGAGATTGCTTTAATTGGGAGCAGTAAAGTCGGTGTGTGAAATTTTTAAAGCCCAGCTACACATGAATAATCTTGTATCAAATGTACAAAATGTATGAATAAATATTCACGGTATGTGGTAGAATGTCTGACGCGAGCCGAGACTACGCTATGAAATTCATCGTATTATTTGTTTAATTTTTCGTGTTTCAGTTTTACAGACTCTCGCAGTTATATTTTTTCCTCGTTTTTCGTTAATTAAGTCGAGCTGAATCTACGATATAAAAACGACGCGCTCTCGCGGCTATAATAATTATTGTTCTTTTTTAATAGCTTTGGAAAATCCGTCCAGAGCTGACCAGCTTATCACTTAATTATATCGTCCTTTCCAATCTTCCCAGATGAAATATACACGTTTGAATAAATTTCGCTCTACAAAATGCACAATTTTTGACCGAGATATACGCGGAGCACACGAAGAAACACCAATTTTTCTATTTTCGTATTCCATACCGCAACTAATTTTTCATTTAGAACCCCTTCATGACTTATCAAGTTTATGAACAAAATGATAGCGTAATGCTCCATATCCTTGCCAATAACTCTGTGCCATGGCTAATTAATCGATCGATTTTACTGTGATTCGATTTTCAAAAAACCGCATTTAATTCTGTGAGTTTCTTTCATCATTTGCGTAAGGGTGCTTGTACGAGGCGTATAATATCCTCGAGTGTCGGACTTCGGTCGCTTTTCCTTCAGTCATCTGAAGTGTAAATATTACGTTTACATCTATTAATATTTTCAACGCTGTGACAAGAAGCACGGTGGGCAAATCTCGCGGATGAAAAATGTGTCTCTGGAGGAATGGAGAAATGGCAATTCACTGTGTTTAAGAGATTCAACACCTCTTTTAAAGGTAGCCAGACAGCCCTAAAGCTCTATCAGCTTGACGGACAATTTTTCTGCGAATCCATATCATACGATAATTTATTAACCCTATTATTTATCGCTGTGTTTCAGTGCGTGGCTATCCCTGGTCTTGGTTTTCGCAGAGGAAGTTACCGGTGCGTTTGCAAACGGGGATTCTACTACCCTGAGACAAAGTCGACGACGAGATATTACAACGGTACTGTCATCGAGGAAGAATACGAAAAATTAATGATGGTGAGTTGTGCGAGGATGTCAATTCTGTAATTTTGTATCAAGTTGGAATAAACACGAATCTGCGTGTAGTATGAAGTACGTATTAGAATATGTGTCCCGGATAAAGAAGGGGAAGATTGCGAGAGAAGAAAAAAGATAAAAAGTTCGAAAACTTGTACTTCAAATTCGTAGGCTCCTCGGTAGAAGAAAAAAAGGTCGGAAAATTGTTTTTCTCGAGGTTAATGAAATTCTTGAAATACTTCTGAACACTGAGTATCATGAACGCTAGAAAAATATCGAGGAGAACAAAGGGTCGCGTTCTGCAGACCGTAGTGCGTACAGCTTTGTCAAATATTGTGGAGTGGCTCTGTGGTAGTTCGAACTCGTAAGGCAAACAAACAAACAAAACAGAGAAACCTTTGTAACAAGTCGTCGACTCGTATATAAGGGTATCCCTTAAAAGGGGTGTTTCGAAATTCATTTCTCCCTGTGGCTCAATTGGTTACAAATAAATTTTAAAAAAGTTCTGCCGAAGGATTTTCCTTAATTTCGATTCTAAGTGATGTCGGTAAGTTCAGTCCTTTTTCCATTTGCTTTTTTCCAATGGTCCAGAAACAAGTTTGCTGTCAAAGTCATTTGCCCGAAACTACAACGTAGACTTACCGATCCATTGCGGGGGTGGCGAGAGAACTTTCTTCTTTCAACGCGACCTTTTTACCGAATTGAATTGTTTTCGAGAATTTAACGCCGATGTATGAACAATACAAAGACAACATCTAAGGGGATGAAATAACGGATGATATCAACCTGTGGTATACCTATACTCGTAAAAAAGTCAATTCTATATGTAACAAAGAGTGTGCGTGGTTTTTGGGATCTCGTCCGTAAATTAAAAAACTTTTTGTTCTCCAGTTCTTTGAAGGTTGTTTTGAGTATGGGATATACCTGGGTGCCTGAACGAGAGATTTTGTTCTCGTTTTAATCAAGAGAGGATTAAAACTGGTAGCACCCAATTGGACCAACAGCAGACAGACCCTCGAAAATATCTTGTTTCTTTATCAAAGTCAAGGCTAGATACTAAATATTTTCAGTCCTTTGACAAAGACAAATATCAAGTTCCGTCGATCTTTTTTACTTTAATCATGAGCAGTATTCGAAAAGCCGACGACTCGTTGGTATATCGGTCCTTTTAATTAATTTCATATTTACGTTTGTCTCAAAGGTCAAGAGTAGGTAATGTCAACTCAAAGTAAAGAGTGTACATTCAGAACGTCAGACGATATAATTTGGGTATTTATACGAACGTCAGAGTACTCGTTCAACTAAGAGAACTACGCGAGATTCAATATCTTATTTTTTGGTGACGATGTAATATCAAACCGCGTTTCAGATCTGAGAGAAAAAAAAAAAATCGAAGACAGAGGGGATTCTCGAGATAAAATTCGATGGGAAAGCGTGGCGTACGCCTCTCTAAACCCGACGTTGAGTCAGGTTGGGTTATACTAAGTTAGGTTTGGTTTGACAAGGTTAGCCAGGGTCGTAGGAATAGATTTACTAAAGACGTCGGAGTTCTCTCAGGAATTATCCTCTTTACCTGTAACCAGCCCTTTTTCCCACATCGGATATACCCGAGGCTTACTTAGGTCGATATTATTTAAGGAATGCGAAATCCACGCGTTATATCTTATGCCTTAGAATTTCACTTTCAAACGCTCATGAACGGTCGTATTTTAGGACCAGGTGAAATGAGTTTATAGCTTACCTTATACCTACCCAGCTTACCCTCTCCCAGCTAAAAATATGGCGGCTGAACCCTTCGCGTTCCTCAAGGCTCTGCACCACCACCGCCACCACCACCTTCTGGCTTAATAGTAATTATTATTATTCCGACAAAGATTGTACGTGCCGCGCGCGGCGATTTATCCTAAACTATAAATTAACTGTAGAGCTATTCTCTTCGCCCTCATACCGAGAGAATTCAAGGAGCGACTCCCTCAGACGCCAATTTGATTATTATCGGCCGATTTACGCCCAGGTTCCTCTTCTCTCTTGCTTTATTCCACTCTCTTGGTTCACGGGGGTTTTCGTTTAGTATCGAGTCCCTTTTCCCGCACTTCAACCCCGCGGAGTCATTCGACCGGTGGAGTGAACGTTATTGAATCCAGAGTCTCGAACCGCCGTTAACTGGCGAACGGAAATTCAAGGATACTCTTAACGCCTCTACATCCACATAGTTTCCTAACTTTTGCAAGATATCTGTGGACGTAAAGTAATCCGAAGTGGTCGCGCCAAGAATATATTATGGGAAGATACCGTCAATAATTCACTCTTCGCTACCCGACGAACGGAGATCGGTACTCGATCTTTACGTGGGTTACGGCACGCCGAGAGATTCAAAGTATTTCGATAGACACAGCAAGTGCTTCGTGCGTGGAATCGAAAGCTCCATTTCCTTGTATATCGGTTTACTTTAAAATACCATTCGCGTAAATAACTTCAGAACTCGTCTATCCATACCTACTTGGAATAAACCGAGGAAATCATTCATCTTGACATACCGGCTTCATGAATCTTGGAATTATCCCAATGATTAATTGATCCTATAACTGTTTATTCCTTTCGCTGTCTGCGGAGGCTTGTAATCTCCAAGTTCAGCTTAGGGTCGAAAAAGGGCCTCTTGAGTCATGCCGCATTGTGGAGATGAAGGAAAATCGCGCTGGTTAAATTTGCACCACCCTGGCCGACTTGACTTTTGTCTTCAATACACCGAGGTCATTTTCAAGGTACAAAGAGATGGAAAATTTCACTCTATAAACTCTCCGCAAGCGACACAAAGGGAAGCTTCCGAGAAGCCAAAACAGTTTTTCTATACACAAAAGCATACGCGTTCGGATTACTCTGGTACTTCTTCATACCATTTTTTTTCTCTATTTGAGTTAAAGTCCCAGAAGTTTTTCCCACCTATTTCGAGTTGAAGTGTATAACAGACCGACGTACCAAGCCTGGCTAAACAAAAGTTCAGCTCTTTCGTTCCCCTATGTCTGAAAAAGGAAAGGCAGGGGGACGAAGTAAAAAGGTCAGCCCTGCGCAAACCTGAAGAGTTACAATAGCAGTCGGGGAGAAGGCCTCCCTGGTCTGATGCGAAGTATAACAAGGGAATACAAGGGCCTTCCCTCGGCGTAAATCGAGTCCTTACTGTTTTTCCACAGCAAAGTTCCTGGGGCGTTGACTTGACGGAAGTTAGAAAAATGATACGGAATCTTCCCGCTGTGGGTCGTATGATTTTTGCAAGTGAATTTTCTGCTATTGTTGTTCTTTGCGCGCTATGCCTTCGTGCATAAAATAACAGGATATACTACTTTTCGCGAAATAACAAGCAGATACTGCGGGCTGAATGCGAGGACAGAAAACTTATCGGTGACTGGGAAATATACGGAACATGGGACAATATTACGCCATTTATACATATTTCAATACTCTCAGAGTGAACGAAATCAACGCTTGAAACATAAATCCTTCTTGAGCTAATTCCAAGTCAAATCTTCGATTAGAATCGATTTTTAACGATCGACGGTTTGCTTTTCCGCTAAAATATGATATTAGAATATTTCTATTTCAATATTTTTTGTTTTTTCATACGAGTGAATACATTTGCTATAATATGTGACCTCGGAAGCAACAGGCACTTGGTGCGCCGTCTGCACCGGTAATTAATTTGTCACATAACGAAAGATGAGTCCTTGAGATTCAGGTTACGATTACTCTGGAAACGAGGACTCTGGACTTGCTATGACCCAGACCAGCTCCCGTGATTTTCGTGGAAGTACTCATTTGGCCAACATTTGGCCGAAGAGATTTGGGTAGAAACGCTCGGAGGCTGACTGTTCAAACCAACCTCTCGGACAATAGGTGAATTAATTTCACATCCAGAAATTAATTCCGACAAGCTCCGGTGTAACTTTGCTAATCTTATCTACGTATTATGCATACCTATGTATCACATATATACACCAATGTCGGTGGTAATCTTGAGACTGATATGATTTAATGCCACAATCTATAATTATCGCATTAGACAGCCAGGAGCGTATAATGAATGGGATTTATCAAGGAGTTGGTTATCCAATTGGTTGTACCATCTACTTAGATATATCGTAATCACTCGAGGGTTATCCTCGCGGTATATCTTAACTTGTGTTAATGATTATCCCCGAAATTTTGTTCCCTTCTGCTCAGGGCCTCTGCGCGAAAGTAGGCACTTAAGTAAGCAAAATTTAAAGAAGTCGAGTCAAGAGTCTATAAGAGTGCCATCATCGCGGTGGGTATTTCTCTCCTTTTCTTCCTAATTTCATTTGCCTACCAAACTCCAACCACTACGATGCTCGGTGTGATCTTTTGGTCTCAATCAACTTTCAAGAAATTATGAAACGAAATTTTTTTCTCGATAACGCGCGCGTCTTAATCAGTGTCAATGGCATCGCGGAAGCTGGATCAATCAGTTATTTTCTCATCATAATTTAGATGAGCTTCGATAACTTTGCGCCGTGGTCGTTATACATATACTTATAGTTTCGTCTTTGAGACTTTGACGGCTGCAAGATGACTACGTCTTTGCCTTGAAAGGTAAGCACACTTTTCCACGTGCAATATGCCGCGCGAAATTCCGTACCTTGGAACAGTACGCTGCATCTCTTCAGGTTCATTAAAATGCAAGCTGGTAAGCAAAAGGCGGGAGAGAGTTAGCAAAGTTTAGTCTCCAGCTTAGTCCACACGCTGTTGCTGAACGCAAAGAAAATTAAAGAAGTAGAACAGGGGATGAAGAAGGAGAAGAGTTTTCTGCTCCTCTTTGTAAAGAGGCCACCGAGTCACCGAGTCACGGAGTGCGCTACTTATATTTTTATCGCACTTTGCCAAGACAATGTTTCATGCTACACCATACAGGTACGTGGTAGGGCTTTTTTTTTCCAAATTTTTAAAAACTGGAAAACGTATGCTTCTCACGTGGAACGAGCTTCGGATCGGAACTCATGGTGGTAACGTATAACATTGTGAAGCCGACTCATACTCAGGTCACGCTTTAGAAGCTTGCGCATGAAATTATCGTCAGGAGTTTAATTTACTCCTGGTGGGTGTGGCTCGGCGTAACGTGGAGCAGCTCATCCTCCTGCAAGCAGCAGGAGTCACTATTTCAGGGGTAGATGAAGCACCCAAGTTGGTCTGCTCGCGGCAAAACTAGGCTTGAATCTTAAGCTCACTTTGCGCGCCCTGTTATCTGCAATTGACAGGTACGCGAAAACCCCTCGCCCTCTGCTCAGCCGTACCGAAATGCTAATTATTTCAGAGCTCGGAAATAAGATCTCCAATATCTCGAAAGGCGGCGTAATAATTATACCTCTGGTATACCAATATTCAACGAAGAAAAATTTTTTTTTTGAAAAGTACGATACGTACTTTTTATATTTTCAGAATAAATTTCGCAGGCACCTCGGTTAAAAATATAGATGAATACCGAGAGGCGATTAAAAAATGGAATTCCAATCACAGATCACAGATGTGGTTAGTGGAAAAGTGGATATAAATGAGGCGGAAACGGTGTCCTCTGATTTTCCCATTTAGTTTCAATAGATATATCGACTAAGGAAGACAAATTGCTGAATAGAAATGGGAGAAATTAATCTGTGGAGAAAGACGAAGTTCGAGTTTCCCGCAACATCAATTAAATACAATCCAGAGAATCAGTGAAAGCGATTTAGCTTGATCGGAAGATTGAGCCCTGCGCCAGCTATTTGTCAGGACATATAATTTCCCACTAATACGAGAGTAGGGAATGCGACGACGAGCTCTGGGGGCGACCGAGTGCGAGGGGCAAGAACACGCGTGGTGTATGTTGGCGGGTTTTTGGCCGCAGGTGAAATTTATTGAGCGAAAAATTGGCCAGGGCTCGTAAATTTGTAAATTAACGGTGGGCAATGCCAAGGACGTGAATTCTCATGGGTCTGTATATCCACGCGCAAACAAAAGCGAGTATGTAGTTCACGTTATCGTTTATGTAACTTTTTGTTCGCGAGTTAGAGCTGAAACGACTTCGTTCTAAATTAAATGTAAGGCACGGCAGCAATCCGAAGACATCTCTAACTTCTAGTCAATTCCAATTTCGTATATCTATTCGCATCTCGGAGTTTAGAAAATCGAATTTCGGATGAAAATGGCGGCAAGAAACTTCACCAAAATGTTTCGGGGCTCGGCTATTCCGGGGAATGCCATCTTGTAGCTGATTTAACAATAGAACGTTGGAGTAAATCGTGATTTGGTGTTTGTCGGGAAGCCGTTTCTTGGTGAAATCTATTGTTCGGACGTAATAAGGTCCGCACGCTCCAGACACACTACGATTCCCTTCTCGTATATGTATACGCGTTTCGGTAATCGAATTTAAAACCAAAATCTCGAGCCGAGGAATCCCTCGAAAATTTCCAACGCTCATTGCATAGGTCTCTTTATACCGAAACCGCTATTTCTCCAGTTGTGTTCGCGGAGCTCTATAATGCAGTAATGAAGTGTGGGGGCTGATTTTCCATTCGTGGCTATGCTGTTGCGTCACGGAATCTATTGTTTTACGGTAACAAGGGTCCGTTATCCTTGGACCAACTGTAACACCTTCGTCTGGCCTTTAACAAAGCCTAGAAACGCGTCAATGTACAAATAGTCCTTGTTCGTGTTCAGTTTAGCAAGTAATCGAGCGACTACGGATTGTATCCCACCGTACGGGCACTACTCCCCTTTTCATCAGGTCGACGAACTAGAAACAATTGTCTCCCACTGATTGTACCGTAACGAAGGAGGCCTAAGACAATCTCTCGAGTCCTGACGGAGCCATCTTAGCGCGGATGAGTGATCAATTCAAGATCCTGGGGATATTTCGTTCTTCGATTCACCTCCCCGTGAGAGCTGCCACGCGGTTGTCGAAGATAAACGAGAGAATTGATCGTCGAGGAGAAATAAAAGTGGTAGAAACTGCTGCTGCAGTTTCTCGATAAAAGAATTTATTTCTTGGAACTATTGAATCATACTCTCACGGATTAAACAACAAGTCATCGCGATACTTGCACTCTATTTGAACTTATCGCCTATCTATAGTCTTCGACCAGAGCTCGTCGCCTCAGCTTTCCTGGGTCTGGAAAATCGCGATCGTAGGTATTGTATAAGGTGAGACTCGCTAATGTGCTGATGTATAAAGCCGGGGTAATAGATTATTTCGTTCGAACTAAACTTCCCGTGCGAATGACTATACGCAAGTAACAGGTGTTTGGCTCGTGTTCATGATTGCGCGGTGCGATAACAGTCTGATAAATTGTGATATACAAGTTTGGAAGTTGATCGATCGCCAGAGGGTGAAGTACTAGGCGGTGTATAATTGCTCCATTCTTTCGTTTGGCGGTTAATTGAATTCCACCAAAAGCCAGATGGCCAAAAACGGCACAATCGAAGATGAAGAAAGGATAAATTAGAAAGAATCTCGCTTCGGGGTGATGGCCGATTTTTTCGGGGATCTTCCGACTCGATTCATGACCTTTACGATTAGAAAATCCGACACCTACACTCGAGACAAGACAGTATGGGTTCACTTATTGGTTTCGAAGAAATCTAACACTCGGTTTCTAGATTCATTGCCTCATATTCCACCGTTAAGGAAACCCTGCAGAGAGCAGTCCTATTCTTAGCGTAACATGCAGTTATGGCCTTGCGATAAATCAATAAGATTTCGTACAAGCGAAGTTTTTTCGAGGTCTAGAACGGGGTCCCAGAACCCCTCGATAAAGTGATATTCCCATGCTGTTTCAATACTGTCTATCGACCGTAGTTCTTCGTAGAAATACCGTCAATTCACTTCCTGTATTTGATTGGTACTTCATGCCACTATTTGAACAGCTGTTATTACCTAAATTGAAATGAACCATTTTCGCAACGTTGAATTTAGTTACCGGGGTACACGTTTACCCCACGTTTTTATGCTACATTTGTTTTTCGAACAAGTATCGATGAAATAGTGTCTTTCATATGCATTTTGCAAGCGAGTAATAATACACCAGTACACCCGAGTTCCGTGCAATGTTCCATTATTTTCTCTTCGTCATCGAAATATTGTAACAATTTTCAGGAAAAAAACTAATGTAAGGAAAATATTCATCTTCGTTAATTAGACTGCAAGGTTTAAAATTAGAACCATACGCATGACATAAAAAATCAGTCAGAGCTTCGTGAAAGCTCCTGGCATAGAAATATGAAGGTATCGAAAATCACTGTATGTCGAAATGATTTCAGGATACGGAGAGTCAGTACGCTGTGGATGGGATTTTCGAGTGTCTACCCTGCGCCGAAGGGTGCGAATCCTGCGTGGATGGTTCGCCCTGTGTAGTATCGTTGAATTGGTTGATGAGGACGGCCATATTGATTCTCGAATGTTGTATCATCGCCTGTCTTCCAGCGGTTGTTCTTTTCACGTGGAAATATGGAAACGTCAAGGTAAGCAGATTCCCGATTTCGAGATAGTGTAATAAATCCTCGAGTTAATCGAAGACCGTTTATCACTGAGACTTCCGAGACCGCGATAATGGAGACCGATCAAAAAGTGATTTCTTCGGGTCTTGAGCAACGTCTGAATTTTTTTCTAATCCAAACTCCAGCGAGGTAACGGACAAAAAGGAAGAGAGAATGAAAGACGGAGAAATAAAAAGGTATCCCTGAGGTGTTTCGCCTGGCGAAGGTGCCGCGATAGTCTTGAAACAATCCACGTGTTTATCTCGGTCCTTCATCTAACGTGAGAAAAGGATGTGAGCGAACACCGGTGTTATAAACGTTGCGAACAGGACTTGACTTTGACTTATCTGAGACCCTGATCGCCTGACGAGATTTTGCAAAGAATCGTCGGTATAAATCTAGCCTCGACGTTTTAAACGAACAATGAGAAGAATTTCAGAGAAGGATCAAATCCTATCCAGAGATAGGATATTCAAAATGGGGGAAATAATTATATGACCACGTGATAAAAAAAAAAAAAATTAAAATCGTGATCGGGTGACATGATATTTTTGAATCGAAGATGATTCGCGATTCTCCAGACGAAATAAGGGAAATATGAAACGTAGGGGATGAAAAGAGAGCCCAGAATCTATATGACGGTGGCAAATATAGGTTTGCGTGGACGGGAAGACGACGACGGACGACGGACGACGTGACGGGTTTGAAATCTCTCTGCACAAGGATGGAAAGTTGTACCGGCGAGAAGCTCGTCGCGAGGGAATCTCTGCGATTTCCCAGCATGCCCCCAAGAAGTAACTTGAATTATAGGACAGGTCGACCATTTTCTTATGGTGGTCACGTCGCGCTTCCTCCGGATGGGCTTCGTTGCAGCTGGCGTGTCTTTACCTTCTACATCTTCCACTTTCTGGATATACGTACCTTCCATCTTCCGCCCTCCATCTCACGGTCTACCCTTTCCTCTCACCGGCACATTTACCCTTGCACCGCATCTCTATGATTAATTGTTGCCTTTAGGGTGTGCGGTGGCTCTTAGAATTGCACAAAAAGTTACTCTTGGAAACCAGCCAAATCTTTACACTCATTTTTTGCTTCGCGTCGAACCGCAACTTCGCGTAAAAACGTTCACCCCTCGACCTGTGTATGCGGTTGTCTGGCTCACCTAATCAACTATCCCCCGAAAATCATCAGCCTAAATGGTCGAGGTTTGAACTTTCGTTGAGCTTCGAAACGTGAACTTTTTGAATGCAGCGTTGAATTTGTAAAATCGTTTGGGTGATTGTCAAGAGTAATTAAAAACCGTATTTTTTTCCACAATTTTGGCTCGGTGAACCCTCACTTCATTTAGAACATTTCGAAATTACTCTGCTTGTATCGTGTAACGCATCAATGGAACCAAACAAAAGTTCACGCTTTTGTCAGAGCGAATAGAGCATTGAAACTTATCAAGCGTTGCGAAGCGTTCTCTGCATCCATGCAGGTATGCATTACTATTGAAACAGCATACGAGTTGGTTCGAGGTCTGCTCATTTCAAATTCACGACATTATACCAACACAAAGAAATCACACCTGCTCTGAATTATTGACTCAGTCCTTTTGTCAACGCGCTTGCAATTAGTTTACTACATATTCATACCGTGTTCTAATTTTACAATTTAAAAAAATGAGGACCTATTCACATGTTCGTTCCATATCCAACCAGCTTGAAAAAAGCTGTGAGAAACGACGAGACAATATATCATGCTGCTTCGTCTCCCGGCTACGTGTCGAAACAAACAAGTCTTTAATTGTCAAAGTTCTGTCTCGGTGTTCAGAAAGTTTGGGTCTTTGGCATTCAATCTATTCGAAACCTGGACCCCATTGGTGAGGACAATTTGTGGGAATTAAACCGTCCTGTCCGCTAGATTCAGGCTCATGGTTCTGCTCTTTTATTAGATGTATCGATCCCCCCGATAGTGATCGAAATTCTCGCACTGGAATCAGAGGAGGAGTGTGAAGCAATTATAAGGGAATTGGACGCATCGCTTTTCGTAAAATTGTTAGCTTAGGAATTCAATAAATCCTGAAACTGCATGCCCGAAATCGTTGGAATACATTGAACTAATCCTTCGTCGAGCAGCGGATACTGTCTCTCGGGTTTTCTCCATCGTCCGGGTATTCTCTCGAAGTTGAGATAATTCCCACTACGATACCTTCTGCGCACCCGAAAGTCCCTTCATCCCAGATTCGCTCACGAAACTTAGATTATGTTTGAACTGAATGTAGTAAATATGAGCACCGCGTCGGTCGTTGGAATTAGGTAAAAGACATATACGGTCGTTGAGCCTTTCTTTAATTAAGAACTACCGACTTGTGGGACAAGGGATCGTCAGTCTACCCGTTGTTCGAATTCTGGTCACGAGGGTGTCTGAGATCAGAGATCTGTTCGGTGCAGCAAATTTTGATGAAAAGCTACCCCCCACCCGCAAGAATGCGATGCAACGAAGCGAAAGCTCTTGCCAGCCTGAACGCCTCGTAGGTCCGTTATATACGATATGATGTAGCAGGTAGTTAATCGATGAACCACTTCACGATGTGAATATAAACTATAAATTGTATGTAGATACTATTCCGGTTTAAAGCTCCGATTGAAAAGTTGCTTACAGAAATGGTTGAATAGATTTGCAAGCTCGTTCAGATGAGAGCGATACGAATGCTAAATCGGGTGGGTATAGCAAATATCGCTCAATTGAAATCTGTCCAAAGTTCAAACCGAGGTAATCAGTATTTCAATGGAATTATGAAATGAAGGTAAAAGTCTGACGAACGTATTGCGTCGTGCAGGAAATAAAGTAATTGCAGTTGAACGGTGTTGATTTGCACGAGCAAACGTTTTAATTACTTGAGTTTGAGGGTATTGCATTCAGGATCAAGCTCGCTTTAATTATTTTTAAATTACAGTTTCTCTCGTATTTTCTCTCGTAACTGTTGTCGCTGTGACAACTTGGACTTTTCGGCTCATAAGCTTCCCGAAAGTCCGCATTAATTTTCCCGTACTTTGCCCAAATTATCGCGATTCGGAGATCTGATGGATGGCGGTGTGATGAACTCGGCGAAATTTTCGCCATCTGTGAAATCTAGGGACGTTAAGTGCAAAAAGCAGTACGGATATCGCGTAATAGAATAGAAGGACAATGAAGTAAAGGGAAGGGAAAGGTTCGCACAGACATTTAAATGCTAAACTGTTAGGTAGAGATTCCGCGTGGCACCCCGCCAGAACAAAGTCGTATATCACTTGCGTAGCTATCGGCTCTGCACGTGCCGTGCTTCAAGCTCGAATTTCGAAGCTCTTAACTTGGCTGTGAACCTAAGTAAAGCGTAGAGAGACAAAAAGAGGAGTCCTGGAAAGTCGGGGCTCGGTTCGCCGCGCGTTTATCGATATCAGCTGCAGAATCTCCATTCAAAGATTTCGGATCTATGTTTCACTTTTCAAAGCTTCATCGACGTGGCCTCCAGAAGATGGGTTTCGAACATTTTCGAAAGACTGTGCCGAAATCTATAATGAAATATGAACCAATACGAGAAAAAAAAATTGAAAAAAAAAAAAATGGGCAGGTGTGATCGAATCATTAAGAATTATACGTGATCAGGGAAACTACACGTCCGATAGTCAGGTAAGGGTATCATTTCCCCATCTTTATTTATGATACCGCAAGCTTTGGATAGGAATTTATATTGCAGCCCCACTTGAAAGCCATTGTTCGAAGGCTATCAACCTGACATTGCAGAAAGCAATTTAATCAGCACAGATCGTAATTCATACTCGTACTAGGTTCTGGATACCTAGTGGGTGCAATACACTGTATATGTAATCATACGTAGATGTAGATAGATACTCTGTATTGATACCCCGAAAGCTCTCTGGGGGTTGGTATTCTCTATGGTACCTACCTAATGTGATATGGAAACATAAATTATTATGGCATGCCACCTCGAAACTGAGATAGCTGGGAAACTAGTCGCTAGGCACCTATAACCTGGGACTCTGCATATCCAACCAAACTGCAATTACAACTGCAGTTGTACAGAAGCAAATCCCTTCGTAGTTAGGCAGCTACGTTCCGTACTTATAGCATTTCGAAATAGACAATTTTCATTTGTATCTTGTCGGCTGATCGTGAGCCACTAATCTCGGTGTAGTTTTGCCAAAAATTGAAGAAGATTCAATTTCGTTCTGGTCTTCGACGAAAGTTTTTTACTATTTATTTTTTCTCATATAATTCTATGATTTAATAATTATTGTACATTCATGAAGCCGAGTTTCCCGTGTTTCGGAATTCCAATTCTGTGTTGAGAGTGGCATATTCGACGGATCAGAATTGGGTATGACGTTGAGCCGTGGGTGGTGATGTGGCGTCATGATCGATATTTACAGCTCAGCGTAAAACGGTAGGAAGGTAATTTCAAAATTCATTGGAAACTAAACCTTTGAAAGGTAGATGCTACAAAGATTGGCCCGAATTTTTTAATTACGCTCGAAATTCGATCTTTACTTGCAAAATGTCACGACGGTATTTTAGAATTCGAAAAAATCTTCCGAGTAGAGTTCAACTTTCGTTCGTAGTACAGCCTAATTGTAGCTAAGGCTTAGGATTAACAGATTCGTAAAAGGAGAGGGATTCCACGAGAGCACTTAGACAAATGGAAATTTATGGGAAGACGTAATGCGGATTTGAGCAAAGATTTTAATCCTATGTAACCACATGCGTATATAATATATATGAATGGGTTACGACTTGGGAAGTTTTAAATTTCAAATTCGTTGTGCAAAAAGAGCGCTTATATTCAGTTTCACGGAGTTGGTTAACGGCATCGCTGCTTTCGATCAACAGAATAAAACTGCTGACTCGATAATTTAAACAAGGGATGTACAAACTAATTTATGCTCAAGTTGGAGCGCTGGTTTATCTCGCCTGTACAGCGAAGGTTTAACAAATCACTAATTAATATCTGACCACCCCGAGTTGATTATACGTTTTCATATTATCAATGAATTTATGTATTCGCGGGCGAAATGCATCGCCCATGATTTTTTCGGCGACGATAATACTCATAATTGTAATGGGAAAGCTATAAAGTCTCCTTTTTTTCATTCCTTCATATTGCTTCCTTCTGCACGTCAAGAAGTGTCAGACTAATCGTTGGAATGGTTTTCCACCTTGGTTTTTTCTTCCTTCCGTAATTCAGTTTTCCGAAAATCGCAATGAAACAAACAAATAAATGTATGAACTATAAATTTGTAATCTCGATCATTACTCCGCCAAGGAATGTCGATGGAATACTTTCTTCTTTCGCTCTGTAACTGGAAATACTACTATGTGAATGGAAGCTGGGATTTACGAGGTGATATTACCTTTCGGTACACATCTGTAGGCTTTTGGGAACTTTTTCTCTCGAATGCATGAAAGGTAAAGAGATTCATTTCATGTTACGTAAAATGAAAGCCTGCAAAGTTATTATTATGGCGTATTTCTCTAATTAATAAACCACCGTGGTGAAATATATTCACAATTGAACGGGTGGGTTTCTCCCTGACGTTTCGCCTGACTAAAGTCTCCAGCTTCGCGAACTTCAGCTTTAAGATCAACGAGCTGCGATCAAATTCGTAAATGTTTCGTAAGAATTGCCTGGGGCTGTGAATTGTACCTAATGGCTGACCCGATGGCTGCTGCCCAGTAACTCCTAAGGGTTTTAGGAGAAAGGCTTCCATAGTCAAGATGCAATTGCTTTTTTTTTATCATACAGCCGTCTTTTCATACTAATATTCCGAAAAAATTAATGATCAGGCAGCTCACCATCTTTTTTCGCCAACGACCAAAATGACGATTAAGTAATATCCTGTCTTACGTGATATTCCGAGGACCTGGCAGGACTGTCAACGTCAGCGGGTCGTTATTTTTCACTTGCAGAGGTCAGCTTGAAATAATTCAACCAGTAATAAAATACCAGTAGTTGGTATGAAAAATATTAAATTCTCAAAAAGGGCGATTTCCTTTATATTTTGCTGTTATATTTTTCCATTTTCCATTTATTTTCATTTTATTATTTATAATAATATATTTTGCAATGACATATGTATGCTTACAAAAATTTATTTTCAAACCTTGAACGGTCAATAGAACTCTTTCGGTCCCTAAACTCGAAACGAGGGTAAAAATCGCCTGTAAAAAATTCATAGCCGGTAAGACCGTCGAATTTCACCTAAATTTCCATGTTCTAATTAACCTAATTACTTCAGATTTCTATTCAATGACATAAGCTTTCAGTTCCTGTATTTATCTCGTTACTCTCAACTAGACGAACAACATTTGGCATTAAATTCCGAAAGAGATATTATTAGCGAGGAGGCAAAGGGAATTGAAAGGAAGAAAGACGGATAGAAGGGCAGAGAGACAGCTAAACTCGCGAGTTCTAATTAGAGGAATTTATTGTACGAGTTTTGGGTTGGGGTTGGACGAAGTACTTCCGATTACTGGGTTCTCTCATAGTTCCCTGGCTGCCGGTTAAGAAGGGAGGAATTTTTCTCGAGGGAAGACGCAAGGAAGTCGATCGGATATCGATACGGGAAAAAGAATTGCTTCCGTGATCAATCTTTCACGGTATATATAGGTATAGTATATACGTATAGCATAGAGAGCCAGGCCATCGTCTCTATCAATCCTTTCGTTCGATCGGCTGTTCTTCTGTTTGTCCGTTCTCGGACAAATCATTCGGCCGTTCGTCACTCAGCCCTAATCCCTCGGACTCGAAACCTTTTTTCACTTAATTAGCCTGACCAGAGAAGCTGCAAATTCTCTGCTAGAAAAAAAAGCCTAGATACGAATAAATGGTCCGAAAAATGAATCAATCTATCCACGAGACGTTAACAGATTTACTGAACAGTTGAATTTATTCCTAGTCGAATCTGGGAATATTATCGACACATGAGGATGAATTTTTACGGCCTTTGAAACATCGCGATGGAATAAAAGCTAGGAAATGTGCCACGTATGTTACATACACATGTGCGAGTGACAGGGACATCGGTTTAGGTGATGTTTCCGCGGAAATCACAACCCGACATTTTCCTGGTTTGTTTAATAACAGTTAGCGTACACCACGCGTTTACAGGGTGTGAAAACGAGTTGGCGAATTTTCCAATTATATGAGATTGAACGTGTCACTCATCAAAGTCTGTATTGGACGCGTGCTACTAGAGGAATTGTAGCCGTATGTGATCGTGTTGGGCTGTGAAAAAGATTTCATCCGGAATGCTGCCGAAAATAAACGCCATAAAATACGTTTTGAAGCAGAAAAAAGACGTAGGCGTATATATATATTTGCGAAGATTTGCTTTCGGATGATATTTCAACATCGATGTAGCGTATCTCACGTCTATGTTGGAAAAGATCGATAAATATTCTTCAGACGTATCAACGAAAATGGAAAGCTTCATTCCATCCTGCCGTATCTTTCGAACAAAATATTCACCTTCCTTTCTCTGATATTTCTTGCTGGAGATTTAATGACAGCTTTTACACCGAGTAGAGTGCATCACGCTTGAAAAGCACTACGAATATCGTTTCCCTCAACGTCAACTTGGAATCGAAGATATTTTATTCGGTTTCAAATACGGTGACCACATAATAATAAATTTGTATCTACCAAGAACGACCAGGGAAAAAGAACTCTGGAAACGAATAGGGATCATCATGGCTCTCCGAAATGATTACTTCAAGAAAGGGACCGTTGATCGTTCCTCAGCATGCACGAGTACCATCGACAAGGTTTTCGATCCAGAGAAGAATAGATAAAAAAAAAAAAAAAAAAAAATACATCTCCGTGAAGTTACTTGTATAACGGAAAGCGCGAAGGGATGTGGAAGAACGGGGTGTACAGACACATCGATTCCAGGAGAAATAAATTGGATCGAGTTAAATCAATCAATGAAATAGATGTGCGGAACTAGGTACTTAAAATATCATTTATACCGACTCTCCATTATTCGATTGCCTCACTTCGTTTCTAGATAGATTCAATTCTCTATACATAGGTATAGGAGTAGACACGGAGCTATCTTTCCCCGTCTTTTCCTACTACATTCTACCTATACCCTAACGTATACCTAACATTATCCCGCTTTATACTCCTGGCAGTTCTTCGCCATATCTCGCTTGTCTATTAGATTAGGTTCCTCACATCTCTCTTTATATCTCTTTCCATTTCTTTCTCCTATACTCTACGAGCTACCTACAAGACACATACTCGTTTAACGCAGTGAAGCTCATGGCCGAGCCCGGCCAAACCTAAGCCCGACCTAAACCTAAACTACACAAGTATAATATCGACTTTGCTGGGTTTACTCCGTAGGCAGTTCTCGTAGAAAGCACCAATCAAAGTAACGACAAGATACGTTCCTGCCACGTGGTTATATATACGTGATCCCACTAAATTTTTTGACATCAACTTGGAGGAAGAATACACCAACTTTTCGGACGAGAAGGTCGCGGTGCTTTTTTTAGTCGCAATTCCATTTTTTTTTTTTTTCTCCTTTTTTAATACTTTTTTCTATATTTAGACGTTATGCCTTTCTACACCTACACCTATACGTCCTATTGCACAATCACCTTTTACAATTGTCGAGCGACAATGTCGAATTGACGGCAAGCCAAAGTGCTACCCTGAATACGCAATAATCTTCTATACCAATATGAATGGGAATATATATAGCCGAGTAGCGTTAGGTATATGTAAAGTGTGTTCCGATCGAATAAAATCGACTAGTCGATGTCTCTTTTAATGGAAAAGTCAATGTGGAACTCGGAGAACGACGAGAGATATATATAGCGCCGAGGATTAATCAGCCGATGGGAGTGATAGCTGTAGATTAAATTCAGTTTTTTTTTCCATAAAAGGCTATTCTTTTTTCCATCCTGAAATCTGAAATCTGTTTTGAAAATTTAAATAAATCTCATTTGATTCTAAATCGCTAGAGATTATCGAAAATAATCTCACTCCAATCGAGTAGCCTTTTTTTTTCTTTCTAGAATGTCTGCGAAATTGATGACACAGACTTTTGCGTATTAAACCTCGATTTTCAATAGCAAAAAATTTGTTTTTTTAACGGAACACCCCGTGTCGTGGAAATCTAGTTAGAGAACGAAATTTTTATAATGTAGCCTCGATCGGTCGACCCGGCTTTTGATAGTCCCACGCAGAATACTTTATAGAAATTCTATCTCTATATATTTGTGACGGTTATACCTACGTCTACCTTTTCAGCCGATAGCGATTTTGTTAAAACGAGATTATTATATGCAGGCAGGCTCGTAATGCTCGATTTTTGTCCCTTTGAAAAATCCACGCAGACTGGTATATCGAACTGCGGCTCCTCTGACGTATTAGAATATTTCGTTGCGGACGGAATCTCAAGCAGTGACTCGAGCCAGCAATTTTTCACGTATGCAAATACCTACATAACGGCGATACACCTGGTTACTTCTTCACTTTGGTCACGTCTTCTGAGTAGAAAGAGAGAGAGATAGGAATAGAGAGAGAGAAAAACGCAAGGTACGATCCGCGTCGCGTCAGGACGTCGCGACGCTCCGGAACATCAGCCCGTCAGCCAAGCTGGTGCCAGATATCGTTCAATATTCAGTGGGCACGTTTTCCATCGGTGCTCTTTTCTCGTCTACCTGTATGCCGACGCTGTTACGTATTTCCCGCAGAGGTTTACCTGAGCATTCGCTTCATAGGCTATTAAATATATTTATACCTCGTATCTCGAGGTGTCGAATTGTGCTGATTTTTTTTCTCCATATGAAATCGTTCGAAAATGATTACTTCATGCGGAAGTTTTCACAGAATTATTGAGACCAACAGCTACTCGTGTTTCAGTGCGATGAGCTTTTCCTCAAATTCCGTAACCGCGTCAAATTTCTTTCAATTACTTTTCGAATTGATTTCCCGAGATGATAAAATTTCTCAGAAATGGAATATCGGCGGATCGTTTTGTAGGAAGGATTACGCTGGTTACGCGCACCTCTAAATTCTTCTCGGATTTTACATCGTAAGCGAAATTTGATTTTATTCAATATTTCTATTTGACGCGTTTCAACCATCCGAGATTGCGATCCTTTTTGCTCGAAGTTCTTCATCCGTAACCAGGTACGCAGCCGGTGGTTTACGTTGTATAAAAAAACTATCAATTCAGTTGGCAACCTCGTGTCCGGCAGAACAGCTTGAGGCTTTACCTTATTATGGACATGGTGAAAAATTGCCTCGGTAATAAAATAAATTAGCATAAAAGTTCGGAGCGTGGAACGCAGACTATCAAATAACATGCAAAGTCGCGAATTTGTTTTTTTTTCATCTGTTTCTGTGGAAAAAAAGGATCAAAAGTCCATGCGTTAGGTTCAAAAAATGTATTCGTACTTCTCGGTCAGATTTCGACGTTGCAGTAACGATCGGTCGATTTTCAAAGGAATCGAAATTAAAAGTCCTCGAGTGAATTCCTTCTGATATATTCCTGAGAAGCAATTTCAGGGCAAAGATTAACCGAGGGGAATTCCGTTCGTAGAACACTAAGTGTCAATTGTCATACTAATTATATACAGTTAATATCCTTAAAGATCGAGGCAAAGAATCTGAGGCTTCATTTAATTTCATTATAAATTTATTTCAACACTTGGCGTGTTTCAAGACCCTTCTAAAGGACCCGTTAAGCCGTTTGAAAAGCAACGAAAGGAATGGACTTTGTTGAAAAGTATTTCTCAAATAATACCCAATATACACAAGGAATTTACTACCTGGCTACGCTTCTCTCATCGATGAATAAGAAAATTGGCAAATAACCCTTCCCGCAGATAACACATCTTTTTCCAAAAATTTGGATACCCAGAGAAAGGTGAGCTTTCGCGAAACGGTGAAAAGAATTGCGAGCAAACAAATCTAGTGGACTCGAAGACAGGAAAACCGGTAATTTGCAGACATTAGGCGACCCAGAAACCGGGCATATCCCGGCTCTCCGGTCGCATGGAAATTACGCTTTGGTTATTCAGCAGGACACGGAACGGACGGTTGCTTTGGCCAACCGCACGATTGCAGCTGCGAGCACAAGTAAACGAATTACGGAGGGTTTCTACCAGTAAGCTTAAGTTTCCCCTGAGGGTGTGGTGTACGTCTGTCAGTTGGCGGTGGGTTCTCGGTAGCATCTACAAGAGCGAAGATATTTTGACGTTACGTTACACGTTTCCTTAACTATCGCGTAACTTCTAGTGGCGTCATGTCACCGCGAATAAGTTAAGGACCTTCCGGTCTTATGGAGAATGGAAAATTCCATTTACACCATGAAGCGAAGTTGGGGAAGCATCTATGAACGGAATTAGTCAGGAATTGATGGTTTTCGAGATGAGGAATCAGAACTTTACAATTTAGAATGAGATAAAAAAATTTCGAAAGACTTGTCTGTATTTTCTAAAATATTTAACGAATGCCTGATCCTTCAAAATTAGGCGGAATTTGTTACCCTGAAATTTTTTTACAATAAAGAGATATGAAACTAATTCTTGCCTAGACTAAAATCTAGATGTAATAAAATTTCGTGCTGCTTGTGGCAGGAGGCACCGATTCTGTAATGAATTCTGTTGGAATCTGTCCAAGAGTCGAATAGCTGTTCAAAATTATTCGAAAATTGTTCTATGCTTGTAGAAAGAGTCTAACGAAATGATAACACGTACTTTGGTAGGTAATTCTCGGTACGCGAGTGTGAAAATGAGTCTTGAACTAAAATATTCGAGCCTTAAGTCGCCCTAACATTTTCATTGTATTTTATTGGCAGCCAATTTATCAATCGATCTTCGAAAGAGTTCGAATAACAGGGAAGCCAGGCCACGTTCAACCCAGCCTTCGTCATTTTCTACCTCAGGTCTTAATCTTCTTCGTCACTTATCGATTGACACAGTCATCGCCACTCGGCTAAATCCAAACCGAGAAGACTAAATCCCGGTTTCAACAATTCCGAACCATTCGAATTCACGATTTATGTACGTTTATAATATAACATCCTGAGAAGGCCGATTCACCAATTATTTGCAGAGCTGGCGCTAATTCCATCGCGAAAAATTTATATTAAATACAGGATAACTCTTTCTCCACCTGATGCGCGTATCCGTTTCAAAGCTTGATATTTCCTCTTTAAAATCCTTGAGCACGTTTTACAATACATATCTGAAGTCCACCAATCTATATTCGACATCGAAGAGCATCCAGTTTTATTTACAACCGTAATATAATATTTGAATAAGTTAAGCCCTTCGCGAAAGTATAAGGCTATATCGACGTTCACCCATGTTTCTGTGATTATTTTTGCAAATAAATATTTCCAGAGAAAAAAGGGTGCAAACTCTTTCTGCCAGGGCGTCAGACTTCTCGTATCTCCTCTACTACTAACGTCGGTAAAATCGAGCAAAAATGCGAATTGAACTGTCAGAAGTAAAAAAGTTACAGCCACTTCGAAACGTAGCGTTTGCTGCAGTGTAGTGATCTCTGCGAATTTCTCTTAACGAGCCTTCAATTCTACAGGATGTATTGCGATTTTAACGAGAAAAACTTTTCTCAAAAGTCCCCGGTCTTCTTCAGGTTTTAACGGGACACCCGTTTGCTCTATAAAAATGTATAAAAAGATAATGTTTATGATTCGCGATGGAACAAAAAGAAATCACTTCACTGGAGCTTACTGACAGGATTATGACATCTGTATGTATAATACATATATATAGAGTCCTCTGCCTTGTATACAGATGTTTTTGGTCTTTGGGATAGTCCAGTATTATTAACAGTCTGATAAATACGACCCATTGTACCTTGACGAAGGACGAATGTCCTTCTAATAAGATAAGCTTTTGAAATGTTTTTTCAAAGGGCGAATTTTATAAAGAAGGCTAGTCTTTATTATACGATATCATCTACCCCGGAGCCCGTAGTAGCTACAAGGATTTTCCACTTTTTCGGAGCCTCGAAAAATTGGACGAAAGTTCAGTTTCTTCAACAAATTTTTATCCCCCCAGTTATATTTTTCATTTCACTAGCATCTATCTCTGCTGTTCTCTTCCGGCGATTACGGCATCGCATATACTAAATTTACAGCGGAAATTCGCGATGTGAAATCCTTTGTATAGATTTCAAAGCTGTACAGGAATCGACCATGATTATCAAAGTCACAGAATAGTCTATTGTCAGTGAACAGATTGAATGGTGGATACATGTTGCAAAATCAGTTCCGACGAAGCCCTTGTATAAAGGGAAGTTTAATGATCATCCGATACGATATTACCTATTCTAGGCTAATCGCAATATGGTACGACCTACTATTTCGATGTATCGGAATTTCCGCAGCTCACAGATAAGTAACCGAACGTTTAAATCTACCTCAAGTTATCGCACGGTCTGGACTTTGGCCAAGTTACATCGGAGTATCGTTTTTGTATGTATAGACTGATATACAGCTGTCCCCTTTTTTGATTATAAAAATCGTGGAGCATTATCCGAAACAGCTGAATGGCACGTTGTCCTCGTACCGGCAAAGCCCGGCCAAATAACAAAATAAGCCCCTTGAAACGGTTTCGCGTGAAGAGAGATTTGATAAAGAATTCTGGTCCTCTGCTGGGGGATCATCTACTCTCAGGTAGAAGTAGCCGTAAGGACTTTAGCCGCGATCTGAACCGGCAGACATTTTATCCGTTTTGCCAGACAGCCTCGAGAGCGAGAATTTGTTTCGATTGCTCGGCGTGACCAGAACTATATACGTATATGTGTATAAAAACTGGAAATATATTGATACGAAAAACTGATATGTGCGGTTCTTGATAAAACTTCGGACGCAGCCCTTAAACAGTGTTTTACATGCCTCAAGCTGTAATATACGCTATACTCGGGTCGTATAAAAGCAGAGGCATAAACAAGGGCGCGTAAATGCTTGTCCGCTAGACCTCGTAACGTTGCCTACCGTCATTTCGCGAACTTCGTGAATTGCAGATACCCTCCCGACTGCATATTGCGATGTGCTGTTGAGATATTCTTTTGAAATGCAGGAGGCTCGTAAAGAATGATATTGCAAAGTGCGAAAGATACGGAACGATATTTTTCACATAGCGAATGCAATTATTCACAGTCGACAGTAAAACTGAAATCATGGAGCTGCGCCGTGCACTCGATATAAGAACGGTCATTAATATCTGTCTAATCCTTGACCAGACGTAAAGTTCCGTCTACCATTTCTTCGACAGAATAAATTCAGAACTTTTTTAATTAACCAAGTTGTACATTAGATTGAAAATTGGAAGCTCCGTGCTCGCGCTATGATATCGCATCTGGTTACTAAGGAGTGATCATGATTCATAAGTTTAAATAATAAATGTGAAAAATTAGGCGACATATTTTTTGATCGGTGTTTCTTGTTTGTTTCAGGTTGTTAGAGCAGCGAGTCCCGTTCTCTTGCGAGTTATAGCCTTGGGTGCCTTTTTTATATACTGTACGGTGAGTAAAATTTGTTACATCGAAGGTGGCTAAAGATAATCTGAATCTGGGAAGCGAGTGAGGGTACCCTGAGGGAAGAAAGGGGGAGAAAACTCACGTCGTTTAAGCCTTGTACCCTTTTCACCGTTAAAGTTTCAAACTTTTTAACTTCCTTGTGGGTCTCTTAAGCATCTCGTAACCACGAGATGATACTCGACGCCCTCGTCTCGGCTTTGAACCCTCAGGGAAACCCCCATCTCCCCTTGCTTTTCACTATGAACAAAGTATCTAACGTTACGCGTTGTTTATCTAGCGGTGTGATTCCGCTGTTGTGCAGCTAACTTATGCGTTTTTGTTAGCATCAAGTGCTCTCGTAAACGCCGGGAGGAAAATACCCGGGGCTCACCAAATTGGGGAGCGAAATTTCCTCGCGATTCTCGAAAGGTCAAAAAATACTGAAACTGTAACTGTAACTGTAAATGTAACTGTAACTGTTGCCTTTTCCACGAGAGCTATGGAGATTAGATTTTCGGATTTAATGGGAAGGTGGATACCGTCTCTACGAGCCCCTGAGCTATTTCCATGTCCTTCGTGCCCACATCCTTTGTCACAGTTCAGACATCTACATCTACGAGTCTCTTTGAAAATAATCTATACATAGTTTCCGAAGTGAATTGGACGTATGGGTATTCCTGGGATGTGTGTATCCAAAGACCCCATGACTAACGCTGAAAGATCTCGTCTCTATTCTCTGTTACAGACTATTGTCATGTATCCAAGGCCCAACGTTGTGACTTGTACCGTCAGAGTCTGGCTACGCGAGATCGGGTTTTCTCTAACTTATGGTGCTTTGATGCTGAAGACATGGCGGTAAGTGAGCTTTATGCGATTTAAAGACAATATAAAAGACACAAGGGTATTTCATTTTAATGAATGATCGTCGGGATTCACATCCAAGGTAATATAATGTCGATCGAGAACCCATCGCGAGGCGATTTATGTCATCCGCAGGGACCGGAGATCCCATAAACTTGCGAAAGATATTTCATAGATCTATAGATTCAGAGAATCATTCAACCGCCGTTCCACCTCGTTGCGTTTATGTTTACTGATTAACGAAGACATTAATTATTCACCATTTGTCTCTCGTTACGATCCCAAAAAAAAAGGTTCCACCGTATCTTTGAAAAAGTAGGTTCACTTTGTGGCTTAATACGATCGAAGCTAGCGAATAAATAATGACCGAAGGGTCTTCGTTTTTCGTAATTTAGAATTCCGGGCCTCGTACATCGCTGTACATACATGGTTGATCATCGCATTATTGGTAGCGAAGTTGGCGTACCTAAGTACGGGCTGAGTCATTCATTCATCGCTATGTCATCCCTTCCAGAATTGCATTTGCTCGTATAAAGCAGAAGTATCGGGTGTCCGTTCACGATCATAGTAAAGTAGAGAGTAGAGAATGAAATGGGACCGGAGCTTTTTTTTTCTTCTTCTTCTTCTTCTTCTTTTTCTGAGAGCAAAGCAAATGGCTCAAAGGAATACGTGAGTTGAAGCCAATTTAAGTTGGGAATGGTACCGTATAGCCATCCGATAATGGCATTATTGACGTAGGAAAGCCGGAGAAGATTGATGTTTATCTTTTATCTGCATCGTCTGTTTCACTATAATTATTGGGACGTTAGGTATGTGCGAATCCTCGATTATCGATTATTCACGAGCAGTTAGATAGCCCGTACGGGCTTCTTCTTCTAAGCACTGAAGATTTTCGGCAAATTCTACCTACATATATCCTCGGTTTCGAACTAAGAGGAGCGAATGTCGACTTACCTGAGAGTGGCGAGACCGGGGGATATCACGGCTTTGGAATTCTCTATAAGAGCAAAGAGAATGGCTCAAAGGACGTGCGGATTGAGGCCGATTGGAATCGAGCGAAAATGCGTTCAAACTTCAGAAGTACCCTCGTAACGACCTCGACGGTTCGTCAAGTTGTCAGACGTACCGCTTTTACTTGAACCTAAATTTTACTTCCGTTCAAAGTTTATTTTTGTGAAGATCACCGAGCCTCGTTGTAATCCACGTTTAACGACTGATGCAATATACTCGTAACTAACGGGTTATTAAAATAATGAAGAATATTATCATAAAATTAACCTTCCTTATCCGTATGCAATTTATCTGAGTTATAAAGGCGAGTATGAAATCTTGAGCCCAATCAGTCCTTTGATAGGATAATGTGTAAAATGTAAATTGCCTTTCCGAGAGTTGATGGACCTTGGAATTATCCCCAACGGCTTGCGGGTTTCGCTTGACACTTCAGACGTCGCTGGGGCTTTTAGGGTTGCGATAAAGTAGCGAGTAGCACTCTCGCCGGCTGCGGGTCGTTGCCTGGTATACACAGAATTCAAATTTGTCGCAAACACCGGTGGACAATATCCTTATTCTAATAGAAGGACAATTCACCGTCTTGTATACGATTTGTTATCACTATAACTATAGTTATATCGACGTTACACCGTGCTTAGGTACATGATGCCGAGGAGGTGCAGAGGCGAAGCATCGGCGATATATTCGCGATATATTTAGAGCGCGATAAAATTCGAATTGCGTTTTTACTATCCTTCAGCAAGGAAGTGGCGCACGCGAACGGTGATAAAAGATTAGGTTGCGTAAAGAAATCCCAGCGGTATTTAAGATTTTTCTCATCTGACCGCAATTCACCCCCGCGGCTACATTTAAATTACAAATTTTTTATTTTTTCCTCTCTTCGCTTTCGTTTAAACCGTTTACTAAATCGACACCATCCAATTTTCTCCGAATATCTAGGGAATATTGCAGGTCAAATACGCTTATCACGTCCTGCTCAATGTGGCCGGGGGGTTTGCATTCGAACTTTTCTAAACCAGATCAGAATGTTAAACAAAATCTATAAAATATTCATTCGAGAAACAGAATTCATCCGGTACAAGGTACACTCACAACAATTATTCACACTACCTTATGCAGGAGATAAAAATTTTCCCCGTTACGATACGTTAGGTAACATAAATCTCTGCATTGAATTTAAAATGCAGGATTTAGATGAAGCAATGCTTTTAAATCATGGGTAATGGCAAAAAAATTCAACTTTAAACCGTACTTTGGGTTGATTTATTGGATAAGAATCTTGACTCTGGGGTATCTTCAACACCTATGCTTGAATCTGTAATTCTGGTAATTCGTCCTCATCTATGTCATTATTTTCGGATAAAATCTCGTTGTCTCTGCACAGCTAAACCACGAGCGATTAATTTCGATGGTAACACTCGTACAGAAGAGTTTTCCGTGAATAACGAACCGCTTTCGGCTTTATTATTCACCCCGAATCATAGTCGACACGCCCTGCAGGGCGACATTTTTGAGTGATTATATGTTTGTGCTAAATTCGCGATTAACAATAATCTGCGTGATGTATTTTGATACCGGGTAGCTTCACGTATTTTTCGGTTAGTTAGCAGTTGAATTTAGATTTTCTTTACTTTTTTTCGAATTAAACATTAGACTGCTGTGCTGGCTTCGTCCAATTACTGCAAACGAATCCGCTTCGTTCAAACTTCACAATTTTTTGCTCGAGCAAAATTGTTAGCGTATGATGATGGAAGATTTCTCTATCTCGGATGTTTCTACCGAATGATCTCTACTTAGGAGGTAATTTCAAGTGCCTATTGAATATTCGAAATTACTATATCGCTCGGTATTGAAATACGTCGACGCATTGAACCACAATAAATGGAGAAGAGGAACGAAATAATCTCCTCAATGCACATAATTCTTGATCACAGCTGATGGAAAGAGGGAATTACTTTATCTCCCTTCCACACCACGCCACACATCGGACAGCTACTAGCCAGAGAATCAAGGAACGAATCACCTCGTGAGCGATTTTTTTCTCTACATCGAGTCCGAATGATATAGGAAAGGTTCAAAAGTGATGTCGAGTTATAGTCAACGACGGGGTTACGAAAAATAAAAAATCTTTGAAATAATGCTTTTTCGGGGATCCTATATCACTTTTACAGCGTGGCTAAATGGAGTTGATGTTCCGGAGTCATTAGCTATTTATTCGTAGGACAAAAAGCTTTTCATCAAGATTACGTACTGATTATGAGAGTGAACGAAACCAGCTCGATCATAAATGGTAGACAATTTCCATATTTCGAGGTGTCTTCGAAGGTTTTTGCAATTTCTCTGCAGCAGATGCATGGCATAATGGCGAGCGTTGGGAGTTTCAGAGCGCGAATTCCGTAGAGAAAATTAAACCAATGCGAATCACGGAGCTTAAAAATTGAAAGCTCTACAGTTATAGTAATCGCACAAAACGGAAATCTGATAGGAAAATTTTCGAAAGAATAGATATGATTTAAAAAAATGTTTCAAGGTAAATTATTCTCCATAAATGATTATTATCAATCGGTATCGGGGCTTCGATTGGAATTAATGGTACTCCTCGATAAAATCAAGCTTTCCTAGATAGATCGACAAATGATGTCCTCACACGGACGCACAAATATAGTGAAGTGGCGAGGTGATCCGATTAATTGAGGATTCTAAGTTGGGACGTAATTAATCCGGTTATAATTCGTCGAAAGTTTACAGAGTGGAAAGAGGGCACCAACAGAGTTCCTACCCTCCGTTTCACGATCACGAATTGCGGAAAGTTTTTACTTGCTAAGCTCCATGAAGTCTCTATAATGCAGATATTGATTTGCATTATTATTTGATTTGATTTTATTATTAGCTACCCACATCTACGGTTTCTACTAAAAGAATTTAATATCCGTGAATTTATTATATCCCAAGCCCGTCTACGTCGTTTCTGTCTACCTGTACTAATTTCGTGCTTTCATATTCCTGTAATATTCCGTTTGAAAAATTTGGAATATTTGATTTTTCTCTCGCTTCAGAAACCCTCGTAATATCCTCAGATATGTGAGGATGTAACGTGGTTCGTTTTACGATCAATATATGCCGTATTCTTTGTTCCTTTTTTCCGTTTTCTGAAATAAAAATGCTGGTTCGTTTCAAATAACCATTTATTTGTTGCAGAATATCAGTGATTTTTCGCGTCCGATCAGCCAAAGCGGTGAAAATAACAGACATGAATTTACTGAAACGATTGGGGATTATCGTGGCGATCTTCAGCGTGTTTCTCATGATTCGTACCCTCGTCGCACCACCCGTTGTTATCGTGGGTCGTACGGCGGATGACCTCAAAGCTTACCTCTGCAGGACTGACTGGTGGGATCACAGCTTTACGACTCGTAAGTAAAACTGAATACTAATTTATGGTTATCAACCTGATTTGCAGGAATTTGCAGGTATGTTCGGTAACTCCGGTAACTGGAGTTTTATATGAAAAACAATCAGAGAAATGTGTGCCGGAGAATTTTTTCGCGAAATAATTAGGGGATGTTTTCAACGTTGAATAACATTTGGTGGGATTGATATGGCGCGGGGAATTAAAGATGATGAATCGTGCTTCAGGACGAGATTCTCATTTTGAATGTAGACGAGGGCGTAGCTCGTGTTACACGTGTCTGGAAATGAGTTAGGACAAAAACGTATTCCCGAACTTAATTATACAGACAGCTCGCTAGATCGTTCTCCAGAGTTCATTAAAACTGATCCGCCGACAGTGAAGACGGTCTTGACAAAATCGCAGGAGTGCGAAATTCCAATGTCCAGCAGGAATGAGAGAAGTTAAAAAACGCCTCCGGTGATGAGTGATATAAAGATTTTCACAAATTTTCAACAGAAACTGGTCACAAGGGAAACACATGTGTTTCCAAACGAGCATTATCATTTCTTCGGACCAAATTCGAAAAGGAAATTTGAGGATTGCGGTGTAGCTCGATAATCGTCGAATTAGACACAAGATCATATTTTAAATTAGAACAATGTTTACCGACAATGAGCAATAAGCGGTTTTTCAATTATTTCAGAAAATAGTTGCTTATGGAATTTCAAACGTATAAGTCCAGCTTTCCAGCAGCTCGTGGCCCTGCATGCATTAGTATGACTTTGCCCTGCCGCGAGTGAGCTTACTCAAAGTTTTCCCCTGTTATGTCGAAGCTTGTTTGGGAATCCCTGCAGGATTTCATCGGAAAATATATCAACCTAAAAAAGTACCAGGCTTTGGTTCATTATTATTTTACCCGGGCACACACTGTTGCATAAAACTTCTCTTCATACGGCCGGTAGCTCCAGGCTCGAGAGTAATACCTCTTGGTTACCACAAAATTACGTATCTTGTTAAACGTGGCGTGAAATGTCTGCAGCGTTCTAGAACAACTGCTTTCATCAGACAGGGTCTAATTCAAAGGGTTCGTTTTAGTCGCAACAAGCCTAGGAGTAGCCGACGCATTAATTCTCACCCCGAAATTCGGACAGGACCGAAATATTTTAACAGATTTTTTAGAGCACCTGCAGACTTGCTCTAAGCACTCGAATTATTCACAAATCCACGATTTCTTCACAGTCTCATTATTTCGGTACCAAATTATTCAGAAATTAGGATTTACAAAACTGAACTGAGGCACCTGACTATGATAAAAGTATCTGAATCGGGTAATATCTGCACTCTAGCTACCCGCCGACATCATGTTTTATGTTTTAAATTTTTCGGAGTGAAAAGCGTGAGCAGATCAGCGGCGAGTTATAATTCCCGGCGAAATGTCTGTCACCGGATTAATTGCGCAATTGGCGAAATTCTATTACGATTTTTCCACATCTAGCGGGCTGATGTCCCGGGGCTGTCCCCAAAGTTGGTTGGAATTCGATAAAGGACTTGGACGACGCGACGAGGCGAGCTCGTGGGCGCGAGCCCGTGAAACATTTGTTCATATGTATATAGATATATACATATACATCGACGTTTTTACAACTTTCTACTTTACGCAAATAACGCGAAATAATATTACAATAGAGATTCGCAGGTGCTACAGAAGCTGTGTTACAAAATGTAACCGAGTTTCACTCGAGTCTTGCAAATGAGGCAAATGCTCGCCTGAAATCGAGCATTGTTTGCGATACGTTAATTCATCCGATCAAGGAAACGCCGGGAATTGGATGCTGCTCTTATCCAGGAAATTTAAATAAAGATGAAGCCATGTAGAAGAGCATTGGATAAGCAACGAAACACGAATTACAACTCGGTATACAGGACACGAGCGTTGATTCCGAACAAAGAATGAAGCGATCTAGCGAAGCGGATATTTTAACAAGGAACACAACTTACAAAATACAAAGATATAGGTATAATGGAAAGCTTTATCCACATCGTAAGCCGATTCCTAATCATCTTTTATTCGTGACTGATACTAATTCTCTGAATTTTATCTTTCTGGTGTTTCGAATCTGATTCGATTTTTATAGATTTTTGCAATCGGAGATGAAAGCTGCGAGATCTGTGTTTAATAATCAACTGCATTCGGAGTTGACATGAATTTAAAAAATGTTATAGAGCGCAAAGGAGAATTAAAATATTGCAATTCTTCGTCATTGTCACCGAGCCGGAAACTGGGCCGCGCGTCTATTTTAATTGCAGATTAATTTTTCCATAAATTACCTACTGCCCACTCCCTCGCAATTTTCACACTCAGATATTTCGATTTTCCAGTCGGTGTGAAGCGGAAAGAGCGAAGTGATTCCTGGCGTTTAACTTTAGTGTTAAAAATCAGTAGAAGGAAAAAAAGGAACAGGAAAAATAAATCAGCAAAAAATAGAGGGCCAAAAACTTATCTCGAAGTTCCCCTGCTGAATTAATATATATCCCCTACGCACACAGGGTAGACTTCTGCCCCTGGCCAATCAGTTGCCAAAAGAGTTTCGTGATTAAGCTTTTCATTCGCTAATACGCGTCAGCGCTGAGTGTAGCCTTACATTTTCCCCTTCTCAGTATTTTGTAAATAAATTTAGGAAAATTTGAAAAGAAGACAAGAACCTGGGAATTATTGAAACAGATGTAAAAACTCTGGGAAGTGCAAGTTTCGAGTTGAGAGTTGAAAAGAAACGAACCGTGACTACTAAATTAAATCCCAATAGTAGAGCCGGCGATTGGTGGCGCAAAACTTGTCCTCGAATTTCTAACTTTTCGTCAAAGTCTGGCGTCGAGCGTCGTCGAGTCTTTTGTGCTTAAGACGAAAGAAGAAGAAGAATCAAGAAAAATTAAAACTTGGTTAAACTTTTTCTCGGTGTATGCGGACTAATGAAAATTCCAAACTTCACAAGCCATCTGCAGCCAGATACATGTCCCACCTAATTATGGACTATACTTGTACATGTATTACGAATACGAATACAAAACAGAGGCGGAAAAGTAAAATCCAAGGGGAAAGCAAAGAAGATTTATAAAAATTTCTTTAATCACCCAAATTTCGTAGGAAAGTATTCACGTTCACCGACACATTCCTCTACATCACAGAGATTATCTCCCTGTGGAATTTTGTCAAAATTTATTTTTAATATTGGGACGATGAAATGAATAATGTTTCAAGCGGCTGATGAGCTGTACGGAGATTGAAAAAATTGATTTTCCTCCTAATCTTTTTTTGATTCCCACAAAATTTCCTGACGAATGAGGTTCAATTTGTTTCAATTTACTCTAGCCTTATTAAAAGGAAGAAGTGAAGAAAAAAATGGTAATAAAATTTCATTTCCAAAAAATGTCAACAGAACGTTTAATTACTCGGTAACGAAAAGCAATTTAGAACGTCTGTTACATTTTTTTATAACCATCCCCTCTGCAGTTGACGCTACAGAATTTTTTCCCATCTTTTATATTGACGAACATTTCTCCTGCAGGTACAGGGATTATTCGATTAAGATCATAATGGTAAATCAATGGTGCCAGATGTGTTTGGAATCTATAGAATAATTTTCACCTCGTTTTAATCAAGTTACCTGACGGAATGTCTACAGAATCTACGTACAAAGACTGATATTTCATGATTCAATTTGTTCATTTCTTTACAGGTCAATAAAATAATTACTTTGCAGATGAAATCTGATGGCTATTAACTAGACCTTTACGCTTGAAGAAAATAAATATACACATGCTACCTCGTCCCGTAGTCTAGTGTGAAAAATCTTCAGTAGAGCAAAACGAGGAGCTTTATATCAAGACGGAGAAAGGTTAATTTTTTTAAATGGCCTACATTGCTTCTTTACCTCTTTATCTAGCCGTCAAACAACGACGTTGATTGAATTCCACTTTGGTATCATCTCATTAGAGGAAAAAATCGGTCGTTATAACTTTCTGGTTAATAATAACAAGCAGCATTTTGACTTTGGTGAACATTGAAGAGTGCCAAAGGACGGGAAACTCTTATTATGCCGTGCTTAAACAGAGCTTATAATGTCGTAGCGTTGATCATGGAAGTTGATTAAATTAAATTAGAGGTTGATAAGAAGCGCGTAAGCGTACAGTCCCTAGCGACATGATTATCAATTTAGCGATGGCTTTATTCTTCGTGATAATACGGAAGCTGCGAGAATAATACTGTATCAAAGTTGGATTCAATTTAGCGAAGAAAAGGCTTCGAGCTTTTACTAATCGAATATTTGAAATAGGTCTTTCTTACGGTTCAATTTAAATTATAAAACGCCTTTTTCGATCGATTTTTCGTGGCATGCTAAACGATCGATGAAGGTAATAAAAATTTGAAAACCACTCCGAAACGGAATAAAATATACTTTGTCAAGTTAAATTCCACGATAACACTGTATTCTATGCGTAATCACTATAGTTCCTGTATAATTTTAAAGATTTATGCAATTTTGAAGCCGCTGTTAAATTGCTGCATCGATATTCCGAGCTTGCATTGATTTATCGACGTATATTCTTAAGCCTTAATTGCAATCGAGCAAGTTCTCCTACAACTGACGTGTAGCTAAATTATCTTTGGCTTTTGGGGTATCGACCACACAACTGGTTAGGGTTAGCTAAGGGTTTGGGTCGCCGAAAGTTACGTTAGTTGGTCCGCGAGCCACAGGGGTGAATATTGGTTCGAGGCACGGATAGCAGAAGCGCTTGTAACGGATGACCTCACCCCTCGGAATTTGGTTTTTGAAAATTAGGGCGACAAAATATAATAATAATTATGTAACGACAACCGTGGTCGGACTTAATTCGGATTTTTTCCACTCGAGGAATTCGTTTAACTCGTATAATAAAAAAAAAACTGTTTGTTAGTGTTGGCGTTTGTTGGTCGGTGGCTGGTGGCTGGTGGCCCGTGAATTCAGCTTCCGATTCGCGTGACAGAAGGCGGAGACAGTTTAATTTTCCGTCTTTGAAAAACGTTTAATAAGAAACCTGATTATTTTGTGCTTTCAAGAGACGGAGCGAGGCCGAAGTAAGTGAAGTGAGATATTTGAACGGAGAAAAAGGACGGAGGGATGCAAATTTCAGCTCCCCGAGTTAGCTCGAGTGTCGCTAAAAATGTGCTTCTCCCTCGTTTAATTTCATAATTCTTGTTTATTTTCATTTTTTAATTCCTCTCTCTATAGAAATTTTTTTAAATTCTGTCTCAGTATGAAAGCGAGGGCGTTCCAATATTCCCTGGCAATACCCCACAAAAGAACGACAGGACCGCGTTCTGGGGTGAGATACTGTAAGTTGCCGAGCTGAGAGATAATTGGCGACGTTGACAGTGAGTGCCGCCGTAGACAGGAGAGATCTATGGATTCCTTAAGAAATTGCAAATAACGGGAAAAGCACTTAAAGTGCGAGAAAACCACCATACGTACGAAAATACTTGTCGCAAAAAACAAAAAATGAATCAGTTACGATGAAATACAAAACGAGATATTCCATTATTACTTTTTAGGAAGTACCCACACTTAAAAAATAAGCAAGACCTTTACTTCCAATATTTCATGGTCTGTCACAGATTTGAAGATAACTAATTGAAAATATACCCGTTTTATTAGCATAGGTGCTTGATATGATATATTTGCCTTATTCAGTGATTTTTGCATCTGTATATCCCATCCATTTCAAATTAGTACGCAAGGGTACTTTTTGCACAGTTGAACCCGTGTAATAAGCAACTTTCATTCTCTCTTTTCCGAGTATGACAAAGTTTTTGTAATTTTATAATTTTTTTAACCGAGCCTTGGTAAATAAATAAGTTCTGGCTAAAGTAGCGGACTTTTACTTAAACCCATATTCTCAGCTCGCTTAACGAAAGTTTTCAACGGTGTATTCTTCTTCTTCTTCTTCTTTTTCTTCGTCTTCTTCCGTCGTCGTCTGCTCTCACCCTTGGTAAAATAAATGGGACCTGCTACTGCATGGCAAGTGCTGTACATACCCAAGGGTGCGCATTTTATTCTTATGATTATTTTACATTTTAACAACGCTTTTTCCCAGACTACGTCGCCGTTTTATTATCAATGTCGTACTTATGACGATCCTCGGGTATTTTTCTTCCTCAATTATGAAGGCAGTGATGCAGGCTCGATAGAGCAGGTGTGACTGCAAAAGGTACTTTGAACACTCGGTGGAAGCGATAAAAATTTAAAACCTTGTTTGTATTGATTCACAAACAAATTTATTCACGGATGTACCGGGACACGAACGACAACCATCACCGCAAGAACATATATGTACAACAGCGTCGTGCAATTGCAAATAACTGAAATCCATGGGATTAAGCCTGATGTCAGGAGTTAAGCAGAAAGCCTACTAAAGTAGCTAGAGGCTAGAATAGTCTTTTAATCCTGGTGCAGTATAACCAGCAATGCTTCCGTAGAGGGATTAACGAGAATTCGGAGTTTGGTGGGTGCATTTATAGGATGTATAATAACGTAGAGTTTCTAGAAATCCCATGGGATTTGAAATAATTAATTCTGTCAGATATCGCACTAACATAAACGACGTAGCAGCGCCGAGAACAGAATCCAGGAAATAAGTATAACGATCTTATACGACAATTCTCGATACTAAATGGGATCCGAAAATTTCACAGCGAATTTCAGAAGCCTGTCGCAGAAATTTTCATGCAAACCAAAATCCTCAGACACAAGAAATTTGCCTGTAATTAACTCTTTCTTCTGTCTTCTTCTTCTAGTGGAGGTAATGTTCTTGATCTGGGGCATCAGGCTGTGCATTGTGGTGAGGAAGGCACCCTCAGAATTCAACGAAAGTCGGTTCATATCAATGGCAATTTACAACGAGTTTTTGCTCTCCGTATTCCTCAACGTATCAATGTGAGTATTATTCGTATAATCAAAGGTAGATCTTGACTAGCTCGGTTTTTTCGACGAGTCAATCGAGGAAAGAAATATACAATGAAGAATCGCATGGAAGATAATCCAGGTAATGGAAAACGTGAGGTACAAACTTGGTTCCAATTTACCGGGCGAAATCTCATTCCACGTGAATGTTTACCGTAATGAGGATTACCCGAGGTATTCATCGGCCAACAATGATACAGCGAGTTTAACAAGAGACGAGATGCTAAGGCAAAGGGACACAGAGGCAGCTAATAGTAGGGAAAGATTATCTTCGGAAGTGCTTAACTCCGTTTCTAGTTTAACATAAGTTTCATTCAAAAGTCCCAAATCCTGCCGTAAGCTCATAAGACATTCGGTGCTACATTACGGACTGCATGCTCAAGTCTAGTCGAATAGCTTCGGTAAACTCGCCTAATAAGCTGAGTATTGTATGAAGTCTACCGAATCGTCGAGATTCAAATCGTGTCGCATTATATGTATGCGATGGAGAGCGCGTTTTAGTCATAATACGATCAAAGCATGAACAGCTCTGTTATATCTTCTCAATCGGATTTCAGATTTGCAGCTGATCCGCTACAGAGATCATTCTTACGAGCACGTCGCCGTTTTTTTCCAATGGACTCACTTTTCTCAAGCTAATCGATTACATGGGAATATATAAAAAATGTAGCTGCATTTCAATCGCTGATAAAAGCACAATTAATTTCAATTATTTGGGAAGTGAGTCGGTTGGAATCTATCCGTCTGTTAAATACTGGAAATTAGGATTAATAGCTAACTCCCTGTGAAGGGTATCATCTAAATATAGTTCAAATTGAAATCTGGACGAATAGCCGCAAAGACTCGTCAATGTTTGCGAGAAATTGTCAACTTTATAGGGGTTTAGTGCGACCCGAAATCGTTTCGAAGCCTACCCCGCAGGGCACACGTGTGTGTATACAGTGTTTTCGAAGTGACGGCTAGCGGACCTGTTTCATGGTCCGAAGCCGAAATCGCGTTTATTGCTTTCCGCATAGCGGGACACTTAGCGAATTGCTCCAGCCCGCCCGTGTCCGGCCATTAGGGGCTGCCTGCAGGGCGGAAATCGAAGAAGAGTGTCGGGTCTAGTTCGAGCTGGTACAGGAAGCGAATTCACACATTGCGGAGATTATTAACGAATGAAAACGAGAAAACAATAATAAAAAAGACACCTGATACGCGAAATATTTTTTCCACAATTTCGATCGAGCTCTAAAGGGTCGCTAACGAGTCGTTGAAAACATGAAATACGTATTTTGCTTTTTTTCTCTCTCCTCGTTTTTTGAGGATAAAAGGGTAGCTCGAGGGGCGAAATCCCTCGTGCTTTATTTATCAATTCTGATTTTTGTTTCGGCTGTCTTTCATTTTTTACCAATAGGATTAAACGGATGGCATATAATTTTCATATATATGTATATATACGCATGTATATATGTGGACTAATAAATTCAACAGCATCGATACCAGCCACGCCTTTTTCACCAAATACCGCGAAGGCAGTGATATACAACGTGTTATTTATAACCTAACTCTGAATGTAAAATTCAGAGGGTATATATATCAAGAAACTGCCTCTCTGCCTCTTACGCTTGAGAGATACTTCCCAACCCATTCCCTCCTTTTCTCTCGCTCTATTTTTCACTATCTCTAATCCTGTAAATAATTTTGCAAAGGGTTGAGCTCCGCTTTTCAACCTCGAGATTCGACGAAAATTTTTCACTGTTACAGGCTGTTCTTGCAGTCTCCAGCTAATCCGGATCTACTGTACATCATATTCTTCTGTCACACTCAGCTGACCGTCACGCTTCTATTGTGTCTCATTTTCGGGAGCAAGGTAACATACTGCATACATACATATACATTCGCTTATATTATGCGGCTTGGGGTAGCCGCGAATGTATGCACATACATAAATTCCAGTTTTAACTCCTTCCGTTTTGCGTTAGTTATACCCTTGTATTTCTAATTTTAATTACATGTATCAAACTTCCAGCACATTATGCTTGAGGGTTTCTGTTTAACTTAACTGGGGTTGAACAGGCTGGAGTCTGGGCTAACAGCAGTTGCCCCGTCTAACCGAAAATTCACTTTGCACATGCCGTTCAGCGACCTTTTGCCAACGTTCCTATATCTACCGTCATCGGAGACATTTTTGTTTTGCACAAGTTAGAAAACGAAATAAAATGTACATATGACCCAGTTCAAATATCGAATTCGTGAAGCATAATATTCACCAGAATTTTTCCGCCCTATATATTCGAGCTAATAAATCAAGCTTTTACCAACGGCTTCTGAAGACCCTTTCCACACTTTGATGAAATTCAATCCTATTTCGCGATAAGGTAGTCGGAGGCGAATCGATGAGATAAACAATTCGAATTTCAAGCCAATATGATCGATCTTTTTGGTAAGACAAGAAAAGTTTGTTTCCTCGTGCATATCTTATTGACAGGTGAGAAGAATTCTTAAGATCGAAGATCATATTGGTTGTACAGCTATAAACTTATGTTTCACTTCCCTATTCATCATCTCGCGACATCTTCCTGCTGAAAATTTAATAGAATTACTAGAAGCATTAGTTTAATGCTCCAGGGATCGATTCGTCACTTTAGAGTCCCTGCAGAGCATCTACTCGCGAGGTTCTAACGCCTGACATAACGATCGAATGATTTTTCGCGACACATAAATACATGTGTGCAACCCTTTTCATATGTCCACAGGCATACATGGTATTTCGTGGCAGCGACAAGGAAGACTCTGTCGGAAAACTTCCAGGTGCTACTGGAAAGTTCCTGGGAAAATCGTGCCGCACACAAGGGACGAGTAATCAGACCAACTCTATTACCCTGCAGCAGGGAAATTTTACCGAAGAGATCGACGGATTTTCGGTAAGTTTCAGAAGATGGTTCAGTTTTTTTTTTTTATCAAATCTATTATTTTTCGAAAAATACTGATGAAAATTAATATAGCTTCAGTATTTTTTATTCTTTTTCCATTCTGATCAAATGCAGGAGCAAAATTATTACATCGACTTTCATTCAAGCACGTAAGTGGAGACTGTGTTAGCGTAAACCCCCAGTCATGAAATTTTAATCTCGCTATTTGAACAACTAATTCTTAATGCTCTCCACCCGCTTGTCTTTTAAAGCTAATGTTGAAAGGTTGTACGAGAAAGGTTGTCGCTCATATAGACTTTCTCCTCCAAACTAAAGATGAACAAACATAATTAGGGAAGTACGAAAACACAAGGGGGGGACGAAAGCAATTGAAATTAGTCGTTGAAACTTTTACATTTTATTAAAATTCCTCGGTAGCCGTCTCCTGAAATCTCAAACACTTCACTGTCCCATCGAAATCTTAAATATTTGCATACCAATCGTGAATCAAAGCTGATGAAATAAATACGAACAATGAAGCAGCAAGTGAAAGCAATGATCAGAAATTCAAAGTGCTTATATTAAAATTACTGGAAGTAGGTAAATTACGATTCGTCGATAGATGAATACTTCTTCTTCGTTCACAGTTAGTATATTTCTATTCATGACACGATTGTCCAGTTCGAGGATTATTTTCTCAAATCAGTCATTCATCATTTCGTATAATAAATTTCGTACAATTAATCATCGTGCAAGTGTATTGAAAAATAGGATGAATTGAATAGATTAAATAGCCTGAATTGACGACGCTAACTTTCGAAATTTTTTTTTTGCTTCACTGTCTTCTGCAGTAAAAATAAAAAAAATCTTGAGAAGAGTTGATAGAAAACTGGCTAAAACGGCACGCATCATTACACAGGAAACCCTATACTGGCATTTTCGTGAATTAACTGCAAAAGTTTGGGAACTTTCCTCCGCTTAGAAACTCAATCGAGCGCAAAATGTTCGGCCATGCATATACAAGGAATCTATGGATTGCGACGGACGTCGTATGAATGACCCTTTTCGAAGTATGAACATTTCATCGATCGGTTTATGCCTACATTTCGTATCTTGATGCACGTATATGGGGGGATAAAAAATTCAAAGATAAAAATCATCGCGACGATCCTTTCGACCGTCGTTCAAATATTTCAGAATAAGAAGCAGCGGAATACATAAAATAGAGAAAGTCAGATCTCGTTGAACTTGATTAACTGTAATAATTAGCTCGATCGAATCCGCGTGTCAAATATTCGGAGAATACGGTAAAACAAGAAACGAAAACTTGAAGACCGGTGAAATATTAAAATTTCCGAGTTTTTCGCAACAAAATCTGTGCAGCTAAATTCTATTCGGATAATTCGAAATCTAATGACGCGAAACAAGGGAAAACAAGCTTAGCCGAGAGATTCATTCGGTATATTCATAAATCCAAGATGAATGTCTCATCAGACAGCCGCAGAATTAATGAGGTCAAATTAGAACTGTAATTAGCCCGAAGGTGTTGCTTTGTATCTACGTCACATGGCGTTAGTTCCATATCCCTTTGACCTTGTTCCAGGATGAATTTCGTCGGATCTATACCCAACTTGAGTATCTTAAGGAGAAAAATATGCGGCTCGGCAACCGACATGTTGTGGCGAAAATTTCGGCGATGCAGGACGCGGCTAACCGGGGAGAACCGCAGGTTTCGACGATCCAAGCAGTTTCCTCGAGTCTGAGACTTAATAACTTGAGTATTTCCGGTCCCGAATTAGACCCAGATACGAAGCAACGTGCCAAGGACAAAGAAGTGGCAAAAAGCTTGGAAAAACGAAGCGAGGAAACTGTGCGGAATGGCTCCAGGACCAAGGAAACAAATTTGGACGCAAAAAACACGAACACTCCGGAGATAACGGTGGACAAGGTTGACTCGAAGGAGATATTGGACAAAAAACTTCTTGAAGGTGACGATAAAGGGAATAAGGATACGGTTTCTAAGTCCCTGCGAGCTCCTGTAGCCGGACAGGAAGATATCCTCGAGGTTAGTGTCGAGGTTAAAGTTAAGGATGACGCGGTCAAGGAGAAGTGCAAAAATAAATCAGGACACGCCAGGACTCACGCGATAGTAATTAATTTGGACGATAAAAGTAGATTCTCGGAAGAAGTTACGGTTTAGATGCAATCAGCTCTATGATAGTAAGTACCTAAAATTATCGCCTATTGCAGCTTATACTATATTACGTACGATTATTACGAAACTAATCCGAGTACCGCATAATTTCGATTTTATTTTTCATAAATTTTCTTCCAAATACCGCAGAGTATTATTTCGTATGAATGAAAATATAAATACATATACGTAGGCTAATGTACATAGGAATATTTCTAGCCAGGGTATAATGTGTAAATAACGCTTGAATATATAGTGTTGGGAATCGCTTAGGTATACGATATTGAAAATAATCAATGTACAAATTGGTTATTTGACTAAATTATATATTTCGGTATAGGAAAGAATTTGACGAAATATCTACGATTAAAGGTAAAGAAAAACAAAAAAATTAAAAAATTAAAATCGAGTTGTAAATAACATGTAAATAAAATATTCGCTTCCAGTTAGAAGCATATATCATTAATTTAAAAAAAAAAGAAAAAAAACGACGCTATATTATACAAGTTGAATAAAAAATATAAGCCTTTTTTGTATGAAAGATGATTTAATGTTAGCCCGTTAAAAAAATATCGTTCTGGCCTCGCTGCAGTCGCCTTTTTCCTCGTATATTTTTCATCGCTTTACCTGTTATATTTGCACGGTTTCAAAAGGGGCCCACCTGAGCCCCGTTAGGGCCCCTTTGCGACCGTCCACTAGATTTATCCATAAAAACTCGTTATCTATCATATATATCTTAGTTTCGAAATGTATGACGATTAGAAATCGCTTATAGCTATATTATCCGTTTTCTATAAATAATTTCAGAATTATTTTGCACGCTGAGATAATAGCGTTGTATATACGTATACATACATATAAATATAAATTATATGATATATTGTCAAAGTTTAGAACGTTGAAATTGATCTAATCGTAATTCGTAATATCAAATTCATATCATATTTTAATGTTCGTCATGCATCGTTGTATATAATTGAATATTATATACATCTAATGACGAGGTGTGTTCCGTTATTATTAAATGAAATATTATATTCAATTTGGACGGTAAGATAAATCTCTTCCTAATTATATCTATATCTAATGTCATCCGCAATTCGACTAGTTTAATTAAACGTAATGGACCATGCCTCGGCGAATTGTATATTAATTACGTAAGGTGATATGATCGAGTGAATCACATATACATTTTATTGCTAGAATTTTAGGATTTCACGATCTTACATATATACAGTGAGCGGCCAACGTTGCGAAACAACAATTAATAATTAATGTTCAAGGAAAATTGTATTCATACGACAGGCTGCGCGCCTAATACATCGAGTTTTAACCCTGTTACCTTATATAACGGCTATAATGATCGGAAAATAAAGAATTTATCAATAAAATAACAATGCATTTGCGAACGAAACGATCATATTCATTCATAAATTCCTTCCTCAATCTCATACCAGCCTGTTCGCGAAAAATGGACACACGTTCTTACGGTAAGCAAATACTTGACGATGGAGGTAAGTATAATATATATATATATATTTTTAAATGTCGATACGTCAAAAAAACGCCAAGCTTATATATCTATACTTTATAGTATATTTGAAGAGCGGAAACTGATCGGAGATACTCCTCCGGCTTCGGAGTAAACCAGGGGGTAATAATAATACATACATCAATGCGTAGGTATATGGTATCAGAAAATCTGTATACTAAGGAACGAGATTTTCACGGTGAAGACTTTTTGACGTGTATAAATTACAATATGTATTTTGCCTTTCCTTCGACGTTATTGTTTGGCTTTGACTCGGTATGTCAAGTCTGACGTTGAACCGGAGATTAATAACTTATTCAACTTTTGCGGGTAGGTACCGTTACGATCATGAAACGTCGGATGAGCAACGAGGATAAAAAGTGCGTCAAGAAGGGATAAGATAGGAAAAGAAAGATTAGTTTCATGAAATCGGGAAATTGAACTATCTCCGTTTTTTTTTTTTTTCTTTCTTTATCTCGTTCTCGTTCTCTCGTCCGTATTGCTTTCTCTCGTTGAACCTCGGCACGCGTTTAATTATTATCGTGAATTTAATTAAGCAGAACTTTGTAGTCTTTAAGTAGAGAGAGAGCCTATTTTTTTTTAGCGATTGGTTATCACGGTGGTGCTTTTGTTATGGCTCGCGAGGGTGAAATTAAAAAACTTTCCAACTCAACCACCCTCGACAAGGTACAGAAATCTATAATTACTCTTACGCTTTAATACGACTTCAATATTCGTTCGTTCACTTCATTAGAAAAGTAATTGTCGTAGCGTACGGGTCGCATTGTTCATAAAAACTTATTAGAAATTGTAGAAAATATTCTATCCAGGTATTATTTCGCGACACACGAATGATATTTTATGAATTTCATTTTTTGATAAGAAAATTTTTCATTACAAACCATTTTTTTTTTTTTTTTACTCATACTGATCTCATCTCTCTATATTATTCGTTTACCCCGAAGCTACATCCTTTTACAATATTTCACTCAAATTTCAGAATATTTCAATGAACGACACGACCTATACCCTGAGACGACGACTCTTTCTTCCGTAGAATCGATCTGAGTAAGACGAAGTCCATAAAACTTCAAATAATTTCGAATCAGGTCTCAATAGACTCGTGAACAGCTGTGAAAAAACTGACTCGATAAGACATTTTTTCAAAGCGTACCAGTGATTCTAAAACAAATATTTCCAAGGTGCAAATTCCTCCTTCAATGTAAACTCAAATATTCCAGAATTATGGGTCACTCGCTAAACTATCAGTCAATGTATGTACATCTATTAAAAAATATAACGTATCTTAGATGAGATATATATCGTCATGTATATATGTTTATCATTTCGTGCTTATTTACAGAGTGAATATCACGAGCTTTTGCCATATAGTTATAACATAGGTTTTGAAAAGCAGTGAGCAAATATGTTGACGATTTTCAAAGAGAACTAACCAGAAATGACGATCATTATCGTTACTCATTTTCATTATCTTATTTTTCTCGTTAGATCAGGGAGAAGGATATCCGCAGAAAAAAGCTCGCTTATCCGAGAATGATTTTATATATTTATGTGTATTATGCCTGCTATATTACATCAGATGTATACGTAATGCGATGTATAAGCACCTACTAGGTATACAGAAACAACTCAGCCAATATGATTCTTGGTACTAATAAGCAATTAAAAATGGTTTATATTCTCCAGAGAATCTCTGTTCGCCGAGTTGCTATATATATATATTTCGCCCCGACTTAGTCTTCCGCTGCTGATTCATGTTGGACTATATTTTTCTACTTCATTATATTATTCGAGGTAATAAGTGGGTGGATACCAAATTAGATCCAAACACGCCTTGAGCCATGGGCTTGCGGATGTTTTCCTCGCAATTTTTTGAATTCACTTTAAAAAATACATCCTCAGCGCTCGCAATGAGCGTGAATATTCCGGAAGTTGTATGAATTCTTTAATATTTGCTTTGTTTCATTAAAAGTGAGAATCGCGAGATACATGAAGATTCGTGTCTGAATATTGTCGCGAAATGAATTTAAACATCATCTTTCCAAAGTATGAATTCGCCAGATATTCTTTGGGGATTGAATTCTTGGAGGAAATTGTTAATTGAGGGATGTTGTTAACGAAAATTTCGGCATACGTTTCGTAATGAAGGAAATCAGGCTCGAGCTTTCCAGGATTCAAATTGCCACAAACCTTTTATCGCTTCCTTTCGCTTCGTTGTTTTTGGTGGCGATCTAATTTAATCACGACGAAATTGTTCCTTGTTTACGCAAGAATTGTAGGTGTAAATTTCAATCCCTTTCATTCCCGACGGTTTTCTCTTCCTCATTTAGTCCCACTTCGATGGAACGGGGTGATTAATTATAAAAAGCCTTCCGGCAACTAGAATTTTTGAATATACTAAAGGAAATGAGTGAAAATGAAAATGAAAATGACAAGGAATTTGCATTCAGCGCGGTTATTTATGCATCTGATTTTAATGCAAGGATTAATTGGCTGCCCTGCGATGTTGTACCCTTCGCAAAAATAAGGCGAATAATTTTTGAACAATTTCGTTCTCTAGCTTTTCGCCAATTTAGGTATAAAGGTGCTACCGCTGTTATAAATTGGATTATGTCTTCAGGCAATTTACGAAAAAGCATGACGACAAATATTTCTGCATAATTCGACAGCATACTTCCCAGATAATCGAACAATCAGACAAGTCACCGCACCTGAGGGAAGTCAGGAGCGCATCTCGCAAACAGTAATACACCGACCGAATAATTCAACGTTTCCATCGTTCCAGCCTCAATTTCAATCTCAGTTTCAATTTCGGTTTCAATTTCGTTTTCATTCGCACTTCGAGTTCGCAAGAACGCTTCAAGACGACAGTTCGCAAACCACGGTCGCAATTCACTGAACGAAAATATCAACGGTGAAAAATATATTCGTCTCTTGTCTATCGTTCGATATAAAAAAAAAATGTTAACGTCTAAAAGCTCGTCAAATATCAAGTATCGCTTTTTCGCCCCAAAATTTTGTTGTCCGTAAAAATATAAAAATGTTTTATCATTCACTTTGCATGAAGAATATAATATGATCATCGAAACAGAAGCAAACATGGGGCTGAGTACTTGAATATCGTTAAATATACATTTTTATAGATTTTCCAGAGTACTTTTATCGTTACAGGTCAATTGAGAACCGACACATTTTATAATTAAGATTCAATTACACCCGGAATTAATCGGACACGTGCCAACTTGATTAATGGTTACTCATCGTGAACGAGCAAATATGTCGTAGTGGTTGCACGGTAGTATGACTGGCAATTAACTAGCCACCCTTATATTCGACGTGTAACATATTTAAGCAGCGCTAATTACGAATTAATTTAGACCATACCCCGTAATCATATCTCAAATGACACGTGAACCCCCACGTCAATCGGGCACACGAGAAATATAACATAAATACAAATTTGTGTATGGAAATTATTGTCAGATCAAGACGTTCGGAAAAATTCTTGAGAAAACGATAATATTCCCTTTTTTGATCGTTTGACGAGCTGGTCAGTGATTTTTTAAAAATTACTATGGATAGTTTTCACCGCCAAAGTGATTTCCAAAAACTTGATCAACGCTTCCACAGCTCCATGTTATGATATCGGTCATATTTTGTTCCCTATATGCATCTCAGAATTCACTATTAGTCCATACCTAATGTTATATCGTGAAACGTCGCCGTTTAACCTGGTGAGTTCGAAACTGTACCCTCGATTGTCCATTAAACAGAGAACTAATTGATTAAACCCACTGTCCATAAACAGTACTTGAAGTGAAGGGCTTCCAAAATACCAGAATGTCTAGTATAGGTACAGAGAACTGACAGTTTATTGGACAAATAACTGAGTGATTCCCCAACACAGGCATGTACCCGGATTTCGTAATTGACGGAAGGTAGATCATTACCTTCAGTCAAAGCAATGATGATTGAGGGCTAATAGTGGATTGTGCATTACGCGTGTTCTCCAGATTAAAAAATATCACACAGGTATCCACTATCTTCTGATCGTTAGTTTCACTCATTAAAATTATCATAAGAAAAATAAATTCGCTTTCTGGGAGATCGAAATTTTCCTCGAAATTAGCCGCGATTTCGCAAAACAAACGCTACGGGCATATCGCTGTTGGGAGATTTTTTTTTATTGCCCAGCCAGAAGAAGTGAAAGATTAATTTGCTTTTGCTCGCAAGCACCGTGTACATTTTTTTCTTGTATTATACGAGTATAGCAGTATACCAAGGATTTGATGAAAAACTTTCCAGTAGCTCGTTATATGTATGTATATACTATGTGTACCAGGTTTCTAATAAACTTCTCATCAACAGTCAACACGCGACGGGCGAAAGTTAAACGAATGTTCACTTCATTTTTCATCCAACGTCACGTTATATGAAAACGCTTTGTACTTTTTTTTCCGCACGAAATACGTACACCAAAACTCAATCAAACGGTCAACCAGCGAGCTACTGTAATTGCTCGGAAAATGGGATCTATTTACTTTTACGATTCGTCGTTCATATTAATTAACTAAAATTCGAACCTTCCTTGCCATTTCGGAAGTGGTTTCACGCGTTATTAACTTTTGACCACACGTTGCTTGTGGACTCCTATTCCGTTTCGTTAAATTTTTGATATTTGGCACATATGGTGCTGCCCGCACATGCCACCAATATGGAACGGATACGCTGCTATGGAACGGAAACTCTGGTTAGCCTTACGATTTCTAGTCGATAATAACTGTTTGCTTCGAATTTTTCCTCCTCGAATTCTTATTCCATAAATTCTATGGCACATCGATGTGACTGCGCGATCGATTTTAGTCTAAGCTCAACGATGACTTTTCAAAAGCAAAGTGAATTCAATGAATATTGTGCATCGCTGCAGTTTTTACACGAAATCTACGCAGCATCGGTGTACACAGATTTGAGGTTCATTATAGCTCGGTAATTAAACACGAGGCGAGTGTTTCAATAACATTTCAATGTACGTAGATACATATGGATCATTATAAAGCAAACATGATATTTCACCATTTTCACCCGAACCCGTGTCTATGATCTACTTCACACATTTCCAAGTCTACTCGGTGGATTGGAAACATTTTTACAAATTAATAATCCAGTCGAACTATTAGCGTAACGAACGCGAATATACAGATAATAAAGTTTTAATTATATGCTGTGATTTGAAATCCGCGATTCGGGCTTCGAGTTTCTCATTAATTTCATACTCGTATTCTGCTTTGTTATTATTATTTTCTAGCTTCAGAAGCTTTCAGTATTGATTAATAAACTCGACTACAATAGGGTGGGGGTGTTAGTTCGGTGATTTAGAATCAAAATGAATAGTAAAATATCGGCGAAAACTATCCGCACCCGTTATTTTATATTGGTTCGGATTAATTTGCGAAAATCACAACACCCTGCGGCTGAACAGAGATTTCAATCACTGTAGTTGGACATCCATTCAACTCTGGCAATCAATTAATAGCGACGATATCACCGAGCGATAAAATTAACATTCAATTTTTACTCGAACTGATATCAAAGCTATATCGGAGAAATCCATACTCAAAATTAACCACCGATAGAACGTCAAGCGTACGTATAGCGACGTCGCAGCGTCTCTCAAATGGATTGTGCGAATTCTGGCAGACTCTACCGTCGACGAACAAAATTGAAATCTTACGAACCGCGAGTATGATAGAGGACCGTATAATTAGTGCCGAAAACTTGGCAGTTGTTTTGACAGATGGTGAAAAGCCGACGATGCTTGGCAAAATTGTATGAAAGGTTTGGATGTAAACTGACATCCGGAACGAGCATTGTATTCCAGCAGGTTCGAATAGTTTTCAAGATACTTTAAAATACAAAAATTCGAATTTGTAAAAGTCGCAGATCTTAAGGACGATATTGATTGAGAACCATGGCACTAGCCGCAATGCTGGGAAAAAGGTACGAACCCTTGGAGGAGTAGGAGTTAAGGGTTCAGACGGTCCACGGCAACGCTGATGCTCTTTGGTCAGAAGGGATGAGTCCAGCTATGGCAGTAAGGACGCATTAACGACAGTTATTGGTCGTAAACAACCGCAAAATCGCCATTTCAGTTAAAGCTGGTTCTATCGCCTGCACGGCTTCTCAATAACCTGGATTCCCTGTGATACCCCACCATTACATCATTACCATACACCTATAGCGAACGATATATTTACAGTATAGATATACATGGCAAAAAGGAATTGGAGAAGTTTACTGTCAGCTTCAGTTTCATGTAGACTGAATTCAGACAATGAGACTCGTTCGAATCGTGACTGAAATGCAATTTACGCGATCTGTAATTATAATAGCTAAGAAAAGTTTGAAGTAGAGTTGTTCGGTGCAGAAGAGAATGAAGATCTTTTCACTTTGGTGGATTCTGATAATCTGTTTCGACTAGTTTTTCGTTCTTTTTTCTCTTCTCTTCCTTTTTTGTTAACTGTATTTATATCTGTTCGATCTAGCAAACCTCCGCGTTCTTTTGTTGTTTGGATCTTTTGTACAAAACGTTATTCAATCATGGGAATTGTAGATTGCGACTGGTGTATACTTGGCTCTATGCTACGTACGACTTCATAGACCGAACGGAGCGAAAAGCAGAGAGAGAAAAAGCTTAATCTATTAGAACCTAAGACTATAAGCCGCCTAAGCTCTGTTACTAATACAACCTACACGGGTCAAAGAAAAATATATCTCCAAAATACAAAGAAGAAATACAAAACTACGAATGGGTATAGACACATCGATGAAAATGATCATTGAAATGAATTTAGTTCGAAAGTACGAGAAACGTGCAATTATACCGACAGCGAATTCTGAATTACGACCGATTCGTGGCTGGAGTTATTTCGTTGTGAATATCAGCTGTTACCATGACAGACATACGTGGTATCAGGTTTTTCATGACCGCAAGTTTTCCTCGTCAGCTGAAGCGAGTTTACGTGGAAAATAGAATTATGGGTACCTCATTCTCTATCGCATAAAACATCCCCTGCACAGACTATTAAACGTATTTTCCGTGAGCCCTCGTCGTTTGTTTCTTTGAAGTAAAATCCATGGAACTTTGGAATGTGATTAACAATTAGAATTTCAGGTTTTTCATTCCAGTTACCGAAGTTCCTTATTGTTTTTGAAGAATTGCCCGAAGCTCTTGCCGCGAATTCTGAGTCGTCAGGTGACGCTGAATAAATTTACAAGTTATACGCGTCAATCGACTTTCAGTCGAAAACGGAATTACTCCCTATTCTCTGCCGCAAAAACATTCTTACGAACATCCAAAGGCGCTTTTGACTTTACGCGATTTGTCTCTTTCGTATAATTACCCAAGTACCTACTAAAAACGGGAAAATACAAGTATATACAGCACGCGATACATGGGGCTACAAATCAGCTTGAAATTTATCGTCAAATTCACGGTAAAGGAAGCTTTCTTCCGTTCCAAGATTTACTCTTGTCTATTGATGCAGGTTTCCGGTTGTCAAATGATATTAAAAACTTTATGCCGTCGTTCGTCGGGATAGAAAAGGAACTGCTTTTGTTAGACGGTGAATCGCGATCAGCGGAGAGAATCTTCTCGTAATCGGTCAGCATTTTTGACTCGGACCAATCCTCGCTCACCATTTTTTTAGATAAATCAGTAAAGGGTGTCGGCGAAGCTGAGATAAAAAAAAAGCTCTATACCAAAAGGGAGTAGCGCGTGGCTTTCAAGCGGCAATTCCCATGACAACATCGACACTCACTTTCCTCCTTCCTCCGGTCCTGTTTTCGCTACATCCCCTGCCACTGAAGCAGAGGGATGATATAATCTTAGATAAGTTGTCTATCTATCAAGTTTCTCGCTTATATCCACCGTTCGAATTTACATGTCTTGATCTCCAAGGTCAGCAGGCAAGACTTTCCAGTAGACGATATTAAAATTTATTATTTCTAACTTCAGACAGAATTACGTGGGCTTTCAATGGCTTATAGAGTTGGTAAGTTCAACCTTTCATAAATCAATTTATTGCTCAAGTTTGTAAAAAAAAATTCTAATGACCAGAGAAAAATTCGCAATCTCTCAACTACACGTGTCTCGGTCTTATTTTTTACATTGTAAATTCACGTGTAAGTACTTGATGTATTTTCTAGCGCTGCAGGGATAATTAATCGTCTTCAGGTTAACAGATGACTAAAGCGATTGTTAACGACCTTAGCTATAGCTGGTTTGCCACGTCTGCGAAATTTCGCTCTTGAAGTATAAAATTTCCACAACAGTAGATTAACCCAGGGCTCGTTCGCGCGTGTTGGTATAATTACGATTTTACCTAACCGACCATAAATTTGTGCCACCTATACACGTAGGTATGTTACTGCAGGACAACCTTGGCAAATATCGGAGCAGGTGTGCGCTTCGGATGCTTAGACGTTACCAGGATCCATTTTCAACCACTAGCATTTTAAATTAAACCTCAAAGGGAAAAAACACCCTCCGGTACTCGATTCAGGCCGCGGACGAAGCCCTTTGATTCGTTACGCAGGAAGCGAAACCTCAAGGACCAATTTTATTAATGCATGAAATAACTGGCGATTTTATACTGCAAAGCCTGAAACCCACCTGCTTCAATTTGGCTCTGCCGTAAAACCACAAACTGCGTAATCGATGGGCTCTGCTGTGAAGTAAAGCGATGTTACGCGGAAGTGGCGAGTTACCTACTTTTTGAAGTACTTTGAGCCGATGTATGATTAAATTTGTAACGAAATGTAGCCAGCAATTTGGCGCGTGGCACTTCAAACATACTTCGAATTGAAACAATTCCATGAGAACGAGTACTGAAACCTCGGGACAATGTAAAAGCATGAGAGGGTAGCTGGTCGTTCAATGAACATATAGATCACACGCTAAACAGGGTGAACAATAATTTCGGATTGTGACTAGGGAAGATAATATGATATTCTAAGCAGAGTCGAGGGGTGACACTTGAATATCACGGTGATAGATGGGTAGATTGATACATGGAGCAGAGAGAACTATATAGAGGTGAACTTTATGATTAGAAGCCGCCTGCACACGTCGTGTCAAAATTATTCGCACTATGGCGGAAAACTTGGATTACAGCACGATCATATCTTATACGTAGAACGTGGCATGAACAGGCGATATATCCGACGAGTGACAGTGTCACTGTCGACCACAATTTAATCTCCAAAACTTCACCTGCACCCATAACAGTCTGCAGGATCAACTTAGAATTTTGGGTTCCTCAAACTTTTTAGTTATTAAATAAGAATTATTGTTACCGCAAGTTGACGATGGCAATAAAAAAGATTAAATCATGTTTACTTGTTATAATTTTCTGTACAATGTGCAAGAGAAATACCGCGGAAGTGATATTAAATCATTCTTGAACGTTATCAGAGTGGCAGCGTGCTGAGTAGAGAAGAGTTAGTAGTTACGGCCTTTCAGGTCGAGTGTTCGTGGCGGGACTGTAGAGTATAAACTTAAACGCTTAGTAAAAGCAGCTTTAATAGTTTATGTGTTAATATTTCTGTTAGGCTGAGCAAGCTAAAACATCGTTTAAATAACATCAACCGAAGTAGGTCGTACACAAATTTGCGCGAGGAAATAACCCCTATTAAGTCCCATCGAGAAATCTTTAATCGAGATTACATTCGGTATGGCATATCACACTTCTTTCTGACCTAAGGCGAGCCTTCAATACGTCGAGTAGTAACAAATTGAACTAAAAAATTGAATCGTATCTGCGAGTATCAAATTGGGATACCAAAAATTTGGAAAGGAAAAATGAGGATACCAATTTAATTAACAATCAATTACGAATAAAGTTGTTACGAACGTGATTCTAATGGTCAGAGGTGGGCGTTTTTCGAAAAAAGATCTACTTTGGTTTGAAAATAATTAGAATCAATCAATCCGGACATATTTCACCCTCGACATTGGATTTCGCTGCAATCTGGTCACGTAATTATCGTCTGGACTACAGAAGATCGAAAGATTTTGATTTGGATCGTTGCTTTCCAATTCAATTAAGCCGATAGAATTGGAAACTTTGATGAAACACGGCCGTCGATCAGACACTGACGCGTGCAGTGGGATGTCAGGCGTCCCAAAACCTGGCGTCGGGTCGTCGTGGTCAGTAACCCATGTTAGTTCTAAAACCCAGCCCTACCCAAACTGACCAAAACCTTGCTTGTATTGTAAACGGAAATCTGATCATACATTGGCGGTCTGTATCCCTCCCGTCATCGTATGATATATTAGACACAAAGGAATTATAAGGGTTGCGGTATAGTTAGCTAGTTGATTGACCTATTTATGGGAAATATGTCAATTCGTTTAACCCCTTCATTCGTACGAACGGACTGTGTAATCTGTTATGATAACGGTGAATTATAATTTTCATCACGGCACAGAAAAAGTAGAGAGAGACGAACGAGATGAAAGTACTTCGTCTTCATATTTCTCATCATTATCTTTATGACTTGCCTATATTTTTCTGATGACACCCTGGATGGTGGTATTTTGAAATAATTTGCGCTTATGGTTATTTACCGAAGACATATAAATTCCTGAAATATATAGCCGAAGCGTCTCCACGTTCAAGCTATCATTTGGGCTTGAATTCCATTTCTCTTCAGGCGCGATATAGCCCTCGAGAAAAAGGGAGATCGCAAGCCACGAGAGGCGGATCCAGGGTGCCCGGAAATCACACTCATCTCCCGCGAGTGAAAAAGCACGACTAATCCACCGGGAAATGACTTCGTCGACGAAGATGCCCTGCTGTTCGGCGGTGAGAAAATCTATAATCGTCGTCGAAGAGGATATAGCGGTGAAACCGGGAACAACGAGACATTCAGCGATCGGAAATGATTACAGACCATAGCTCTCGTACTAGGTCCGGCGATTTTGCCTATCGTCTATATTTTATGCGATATTTTCAATTTTTCGACTAAAAGTGAACTCTGAGATAATTAATTACACGAAATTAGCGAGAAAGAATAGGGATGAAAACAGTTTCTTTGCGCTTATTTGTCGTTATGACAATTTTTCAACAACTAACCACACAATTTGTGGCATTTTGACTTTTCAGAAAGTTTTTTAACTCCACGTCCGCGTCCCCTTTGCGTGTATTTTAGAATGACACCGAGTGTTGACTGAAATAACAGCGAGAGAAAACCCAATCGTGCCATCTAAATAACACATAACACGCGAGCAGAACAAAGTACGACGTACAATGGGGGTAGGAAGAAGGATAAAACATTTTATGTTATAATAATTTCTTGCCACACGGGATGTGCGGTGACAGTTTGAGAGAAAGCTTGTACAATAAATTTCGGGCTGGTCTTTTTTTATCATAAAAATGGTAAAAGTCATACGTATTTATACGCTGGCTATATACCAAAGTTGAATGAGTATGTGTAACTTTGTCAATAACGTTTGCCGCGAATAAAGCTGTGGCCAAACCCGGGCCTAGCCGGTTTGAAAAAATCTTATATTAGTAGAGAATATCTATATAGATGGTATCGCAACTCGCCAAAAGTCTCCCTCGCAATCAGAGCGATAATGAAATTGGAGTAGTTTGGACTATTCTAGAAAAGTTGATATTATGTTGTATACAAAGTTTCCCTTTGTTATCACGTACGTTATTACAGGCAATATGTCACGTTCTTAATTATTGCCGATGGCGAGCGAGCCAGCTAGCACCCTGAAAGATCTCGCGATATGTGTATTTCTTTTTATTTATTTATTTTTTTTATTTCTCTGTGTTTTGCTAGAGGCAGTTCCAATCCAATAATACGTTTTTTCTTTCTGCTGGAAAAAAAAAGTGGGCCGCATGTTTCGTGCGTCAGTTTTTACGCGTGATACTTTTGGTCAAGCCAGCTACGCCCGAGCTATCCCTGAGTCATAAAATATACGAGAATTGTTTAACGACCAGATTTCTACTCAGGGATATATAAGCGAAAAGAAAAGTCACGTGTGGTTTTATGCTAGGAATTCTTAAACCGGATATCAGGATAGCGTGGAGGTGGCTGCGGTTGAAGTTGGTTGAGAAGATAAATTGCTCTGCCACCTTTCTATCCGGGCAAAAGCTTTGAGGGAGTTTCGGCCGAGATGGAGAAACTTCTTAAACTGTCGTTATTCGAAGTTACAGTGTTACTTTTTTTTTTTATTTCTTCTTTCTTTCTTTTTCTTTCGCCTTATCGGAACATCGCTTCTAGCCCGATCAAGATGTCGTACAAATGAAGGAAAAAACCAAGCAAGGAAAAAGAAGAAAAAAAAAAAATAAGGAGCAGAAAAAAATATGGCTTAATGATACTACGGATCATGGGTTCCAACGGTTTGGCACGGCATGGCGTATAGTACGAAGAGAACTTAATATACAGATACAGAGAGAAGAAAAAATGTTGAATCAGGGTTAAAGAAGAGTTATACAACAGACGAAAATATCGATGGCGTGCCAACTTCTCTCGTGGAAACGAAAAAAGAAAAGAAAAAAAAAACCAAAACGTTATACCGAAGAAAGGTATTAAATATTAGTCTACGCACGAACTTCTTCATATTTGGTGGAAGCGAGATGAATTGTTTAGTATTTCGAAAAGTTTGGCAAACGTCCCCACAAACATTTCACTAATGGAATTGTTCGTCGCCCCCAATTTACCAACTTCAAGATTGTTCTTCTGGTTTCTATGTACGAGTGAAACTCGCAACTTTGAACGGTGGACGGCAGGCAGCAAATTGCAAGCTCAGTATTGCACTCGGAAGGCGTGAGACAGCTGATTAAAAACAAGAACAAAAACTGTCGTGACAAAAGAGAGAAGAGGAAGCAGACCCCGCTTTAGCCCGTCTTCTATGTACCGTAAATTGGCTACAAATGTCCGGAACCGAAAACCTCTGAATCTAGATTGGCTAAGAATTGTGAAATCATACCTAAATGAAAAATAATCGAAGTTATAGTTGACTACCATATTGTAACGACGGTAGTAATATAGTTATGAAGCAATAACTAGAAAATCCACACCTCAGCTGCCAGCATGAGGAATAAGGGATGACACGTAGCTTTCAAGTTAGTTTAGGGTAGCAATTTACGAGGCACACGGTTTGGGCTTCCTGGCATTATTATCTATTAATATAACTTTACCGATTCGATTGCGAGCCTAACTACTACTTCATGTAACAATTTCGTGGGATTAGATATAGTGATTTTCATTATACACCTCAAAGATCGATAGAATTTTTTCAGTAGAAAAAACGAGAGGGAAGAAGATGAATTAATTTTTATAGTGACAAAGTCGGTCTGCGGAATAGACATCTTATTCGAATAATACAATTTATGGCACAAACATCGTTCGAAGACACAATATAGTGTCCTGCGGACCGCTTGACAAGAGCTTGAATTTCATCATGATTGAAACTCTTGACCTGCCGACGAAGCTACCGCCAAACTTTAGCCTCAGCATCCTCGTCATTCTCAAAGTAATGTCCTCCTCTCAGGTTGTACTCTGGGGGACCAAAGAGAGAGGATAGTCGAATGGTGCCAGTTTTCGAAGTGATTGGTAGATGGGGAAAGCTGAAACTAGACGGTGGCTTCGTCGGCAGAACAAGAGTTCCAATCGTTATATAATGGCGCTTTTTATCGAGTGGTAAATAAAGTTTATCACCTGTGCCTTTGAACATTTCCAACATGAAAGCTCTGAAACTGAAACTGCTAAAACCTGAAAACTACACATTTGAAATATTCATATCCCGTATGCAAAATACAGACAGAGAAACTCTCCTCGATTACCATTTGTTCATCAACCCTTGTAAATCGAAGCAGCTAGACCGAGAATCAATAGGTAAGGGTGAAGTCGAATAAAAGAAAATCTTTCGGGGTCACGTCAGTTTGTTTTCGGTTCATCCCTCACCAACGGATATTGCGGAGAGGTTGATCCGGGTGTCAGAAGTAGGGCAATGACTAGAGTTCTCGACAACTATGTTGATGGCAAGGGTTTGTGGATGGGCGGATAGGGTTACTGCGGGGGTGGCTTAAGATTCAGAAAACTTGAAACCATGTTGAACTTACACCTCCTTCCTCTCGAGGTCGTATTCTTAGCTGAGGGTAAGACACACCGCAGTCTGGTTGAAAAATGTCTACGCATTTACCTGATTATATTCTCAATCAGTCTTGCTAATGATGCTAGGATATACAACGTTATCAACCCTTTAGAGAATAGAGACTTCTACGTAAGTTTCACGAACGGCAATTCTTTTTGGGACAACTCGATACTGTATAAATTTTCATGTTTGCATAACGGAACTTATTTGGCAAATGGAGGCAGGACGCCACCGCTATCTTTCATCGGCGAATGACTGAGCTGAACTTTTAGACTGAAACACTGCACGAGAAGAATAAAAGAATTTCAACCACTATGCAATTTTTTAATAAATTTTCAAAACAGAAATCTAAATCTTACGTTTCACATTCTGCATTCAGCATTTGGATAGATATCGACAATGACAAATCGCTAATTTGGACATCGGTCAAACCATCTATTCAGTGTAATTAAAAATGTACCTGCGTGTTCTACTTTTATTCAACTTTGGATCCCCTACTCTGATTATCTTACGGTGTCTTTGCTAGTATAACTTGGGCCAAGATAGGCTTTCTAGTCAAAGCAAGATTTGCTAAGCCCAGACGCATTCGACACCGATGATCTAGCTCCTGCGGATTACAAGATTTGAAGAGGGTACACAGAAGCCTATCGCACCCACGTAACCTATCTACAGAACTAAGAAGCTCTCTAATATTATACATATATTTATAAGCACAATATGTGATACATACAAGCGATGTTATAGATATAATAGTAATGAGGTCTGACTAGAATTTCTGCTTAGGAAGGGCGGAAATTAATACAAATTAGTACTCCCCAAGGCAAAGCAGACTGTATATAGGAGCAGGTGTACGAACTTTGCACAGACTTCCATGAACGTTGCAACTTGCAGCTAAGTACTATTTTGTTATGCTAGCAGGAGGTAAATACACGATATTACAACGTATGTTCACTACTCAAGTTTTCGGTACTTTGGTATACCTGGATTTTTCTTTCCCCACGATCTGCAGCTCGAACTTCTCTCCGATAGTTAAGCTTCGTTCCAATATTAAATCGAATCAAACTTGCTAGTCTAACGTTCAGACTTCGAGGTACCTACTGCCCGCAAAGTAACGAACGGTTTTAGTTGAGCCAAATCATCGTAGGCGTTGAATTATTCCGACATCTAATGTGTCTGAAAAGGAGCCTTATCACAGCTGATCGTTCCCCGAAGAAATGTTTCGGCGTTGACATTTCGTGCAGAATCCAGTAACTGTACGTATAGCAGCTGATGCTAACTGTTTGGGACAAAACCGCGCCCACGCACGCTCACTCGATAATTAAACCGACGTTTATGGGTTTAACTACGTTTAGTATAACGCGTGTAGGTACATGGAATGAAACCATTATATTTATTACTCAGTCAACACTAAAATAGAAATAACGGCGCAACGGTAAACAAACGATATGCAATCGATGCAGTTTTAGATTAATTGCTAGTATCGCATGCACACGCTTTCGTTGAAATGATATTAGTCAGCAACAGTTTACTTACCAGCATATATATAGGGAAATAGTTTTCATCGGGGCTTGGGTGTAGTAAGTCGGCATTTTGGAACCGAATCCTAAGTTGGGTACTGCATAGTTAATTTCAATTGATTCTAATCGATAATTCGACTGTCTGGCACGAAACGGTTGAGCTAATTTCGAAGATATGAATAATTCACATTTGTGAAATTGACTTGGTTCGAGCTCATGTTTTATATTCGATGGCAAAATATAGAATAATGGAATTAGCGAATCCATTTCGTCACTCAAAACTCTGGTCGACTAATAATACCCATTCGGAACGGAGCTCGTCGGTCATCACATTGCCAGTCTGCGAGATGATGGAATATGACACGAAACCCGAAATAAACACGATTTTGAAAAAGTGCATTATCAGGTTTTTGGAAATCGGCGAATTCTTTCCTTGACTGAAAACATCAGAACCGAGTTCGTTCGTGATCGAATTTCAAGCCGAAGTGCGATATCGAGGAATTTGACCCGGGAGCCCGAATAAATTGATGTAAAAAACGTTCATTTTCAGGTTTTAGGAAGCAGAGAATCGTTCTCTCGACTGAGAACTGCGATCGATTAAAATTATTCGAAACAGAGTTTGCCAATCATAATCAAATTTCGAGCCAGCCCTTGATCCCCAACTTAACGAATATGTCGCGCTATTTGCATAAACGTTAATTAACGAGGCTGCTACGCGCAGCGACGAAGACCCGTTGAAGTTGATGATAAAGTTTATGACACTTAAGAGACGTCAATTTGTCTCTGTAATGAACGAATATAATTCATCTGTCTCGAATCTCGATTATTTTCACGGAATTTGACCATTTCAGCAATTGAACGGTCCATTCAAAAATAATATAGAACACGTTGTTCAACTAAAACCACAATGACCTATGAGCCGTTCTTCGCCCTTTTGATATCTAACTAACTAGTTCATCCCTTCTGTGTAGAATAATTGGCAGGTCACAGAAATGACGGTACAGGTACACTGGCCAAGCCAGAACGGTTACTAGCTACCTCTACTTCATGGGCTGTATATTATCTCGTCCTTTCATCCCCGAGTCGCCCTGAACGTTAAGGCAACCCTGTGATGACCAGCGCAAAGAAGCTTCAATGACCCTGCGTGACTCCATGATGAAAATAAATTCCATTGATTCAACGCATCGAACAAAGAGAAAGAAAATATTTCATTCGCGAATTTTCATCTCATGCGATATCTAGACTGTATAAATCGGACTATACATTCATTCAAAAACCATTCGTCGAAAAACTATTTGATTTGGGAAAATTTTTCAAATGAAACATCGTTTTTTCTTCCCACACAGAATTGCCCTAGATAGGTTTGAATAGACGTGATGTTACTTTTGGGCCCAAACAACTGCCCTGACCATTTCGTGTCTCGTCACTTTGCGCTTACATGGTTATCCCAGAAGTTCGGGAAGCTGCGATAATGACCTAATTAGACAACCTGCGGGCGAGACTGTATCTCCCTTTTCTCTCTCCACTTCACTTTTGCCAACGAAACTTACTCTTCCGTTAAGGGTCTGCTATTTTCAAGGGATGAACTGTTGAACGTTGGCTAATTTTCAGACGAAATTTCAGGTGGATAGGTACGCTAAAGATTCCCCGGTTTTCTACCAGGGGAACTCGCTCTGCTGTAGAACTTTGCAACATATTCAAGAGAGAGTTCAAAACTATGCCTTTATCATCTGCTGCAGTTTGTAGCGGCGAGAGGAGGAAAATGCACCAAGCACTACGGTATTCCATAATTTTCTTTCTCGATGTCGTGAATTGAAATTGACAATAGAGAATTGAATTTCGAACTAATGGAATCAAAAAGAGTAATGGCAATATGCATTAACCGTAAAGGTATTTCCCATAAATTCAGTTCGGAATATTACGAGCGAATTGCTTTTTTGTTTCACAATTTTTTCAATTTTGTCCCTGGCTCTTTCGCCTTGTTTAATCCGGTTTGAAAATCCGAATTTTCATGTAGATGCATTCACACTTTTCCATAAACTTTTTTCATCACATTTTTTTCGACCAACTTTTCGGCCAGTCCTGGTGTAAAACCCTTTTTCTGTCTTCCATCGTGAATAATCACCATAATGATACCTCCGACGTAAATAGAAGTTGCCAACAGACAGCGAGATCATATAATTATTATCATTATTCTCTCCATAAGATCAGATTGCGGAAAAATGACAGGGTGGAGGGTGGAGGGTGGATCATGTTCCGCAGTCTGAACCATACCAATTTAATTTCCTGTAGCAAAGTGGGCATCATGATATGTTTACATGATTTAGATAATAAGGAGCTATAATCTCGGGTGAGCTATATTATCTTGGCCAAACTTTTGGGGAATTAAATTAGATAAAAGACTATCCCCCTGGATATCTAACCACGTTGCGTGGCTACCGTTGATGGTAACCGTGACTGGTGACCCGAACTACTATTACTCTTGCACAAACCATTTACTTTGGTTCGTGCCAGTAGAGGATTCGAATCTATAAAGTATCGCCATCATACATAGGATAGACACAGCTCATCTGTTTGAAAGAGTTTAAAACAGATTAGGACTTTCGAAAACACCATCGGTATAGACCTGAAAATCACCGGAGGGATGTCACCTGTGATTTAAGATGAAGCTTTCAGCGCATTAACGCGATTTGTCAAAATTTTTATACCGTTAACATTTTCACAAATTTTTTGCTCATTCGTTCAGAAATTCAATTCGCAAATAGGAGATTTACGATCTTTTATGCCTGGGAGCTGTTACGCTTCTCGCAAGATTGAGTTCATCCTGAATTCAGCTGTCGATAATGTACATACATACATATATTCTGTAGGTCGAATTCGATACGGATTTCGACGATTATTACCAAACAAATAATCCGATGTAAACCGGAAGGTAGTGCTTTCTAAAGAGCATATTATACATTATCTGAAGATCCGAGAAGCGCGTCCCTCTAGAGATATATCGTCGAAGAAGCAACAACTCCCGGAAATTCTAAGACCCTTTAAGATAAGGTTCTTATCTTACGAAACTCTGGTCTCTCTATCCGCCCGACGAGATTCTGGTTGTACAGCCTCAAAGGATGCCGTTGATGCTCGTAATTAGAAGAGCCCCAAACAACCCACGAACCTCGAAGTGGACGCTAACGGATCTCACCTAACACATTCACCCTTCGATCCTCGAAATCAAATTCAAGTTGTCGTTTCTCCCCAACTTCTTCCCTCTCTCCTCTCTATCGTTCCCTCTCTATCTCTCTTTATTTTTCTCTTCTCTCTCCCTCTCTCGCTAACCGATTTGTTCTATGCTCTATTCTGTCCAACGGAATGTTAATTCAGAGAATTTAATTAATACAAGGGTAAGATTTTGCAACGTGTCAAAATTAGCATGAAACTACGAAATCGCATTTCGTATATACCTATACAAAAGATGTAAATTCACGCCAGTTATCCTTGAAGTCTAAATGCTGATTAATCGTGTTAACATTGTTAGTGTGTGTTACTCTAGAAATAATTGGGCTCCATATTCATGAGTGCCAGATAATCGATTCAGATTCAAATCAAATTTTTCTTGAATTTCAAAAGGTTTTTCATCTTGTACTAGTTATCGCCATTATAGCTGCTCATCGAACCAGTTGGGATATCGCTTTCTTGATCATCTGATTCACCAATTCTTACAAACTAGCGATGTTTTCTGAGACAGCGATTCAACACGTAATACTTTATACCTATTACACATCTAAATTCTAAGGTTTTCCAGTCCACGGTGCCGAACAAATACTATAAAATTCAAAATATATGAGCACCAGCAGCCTTGCTAATCTCGACGTTGAATACGAGGGTAGTTTAAGGGCCAGGTCAATGATCGTAGAACAGAATTCAGTTTAAGAAAGGAGAGTTAAGAAGGTAAAGGATGATTTCAATTCTCATAAAGTCAGTAATTTCGGCTGCGCTCGGGGCATATGCTCCCTTCAGCCCCCCCTAGATCCGGCGCTGGCCAGTTCAAATAACCGGATCAAACACGTCTATAAACGAACTTTTCAAGTCTAGGGCTCACGTGGCAGTTTACGCCAACCCTCGAGGCAAGAGCAGGGTTCTAGTGAGCGCGCTCAATTCCAATTAATCAGCAACCTGGACGTTAGGGATGTCCCGGAACCCTGGAGAACCCTACTAGGCCTCGGGGGACCTAAAATAACAATTCTCAACAATCTTGTTGACTCAGATTACGAAATTCTCTAACCACGACGTACTACTTGAGTCTACAATATGCCTATCTGTATCCAAAATGTCTTACTGGTAAAATAATATGCTTGCAAATCTTCTGCAGTAAAACTGCTCACAGCTCATGATCATTAATCGGTCTGATTAACCGGATAGGTTATCCTAAAACTGAAGCTAATTGAATATCTTCATAGATCCCTTGTCCACGTCGAACAATGAGTTTTCTAAAGAGGCCGAGCAAGAGCTGTCCGTTACGATATACCTATCAATACCTATTCACGTACGTGCCGATTCCTACGTGTAGCGCTTTCCTTTGTGCTAGATACGAAACTCAAGATTAGTTGGGAAATGCACAATCTGATTGATGCGTGGGATACTTGGTCAGATACTAGATACTTGAACCATTCACGCACTCTATTGTCGTATACAATTAATCAGAAAGAGTATCGCGTGTCCCACGCAAGTTGATTGATGTTTCGGTCAACTAGAGTTCAATGGCTTATCAGGGTACAACGCTATCGTTACTTCATTAAAGCTGCACATTTTCCGATGAGACTGAGATCACTAAAAGCCATTTTCTGATGAGATATGCCTGCCTGCAGCTACTGTACTGAATTTTCCTGAATAACAGATTTCATGATCATTTTTGAAAGCGGGTATAATGTTCGAATAATGAGAGACATTCGCAGTGATACTTCGCGCGTATTACGACGTCATTTTTAGGATACTTCGAGCTTATAAATTATAGAATGCAAAGTATTGCGTGCCAGTTAAAGGGTGGAAAGATTATCGTAAAATAATGGAGCGCTTTGAATTCCGGAAATATGAAATCTTTCGTCCCTGTACGTAGTTCGAATTCTGCGAATCTTTAACGGATGGACAATGTTTATCGTAAAAATCCACCTAGGTTAGATACTGATTCGATTTTTCTTCGAGATGGTCGTGCTGAGATTTTCTCGAATACTTCAAGCGCTTAGATAAAAGTTCAGCGAACCGCGAAACACAATCCTTGGTGGGTTGAGGGATTGAGAAGTCTAGCCAACGGAATTGTTTCCCCGAAGGTGAATTTTCTCAACGACTTCTTCAGATGTTAAATTTGAACCTTTCGAAGGTGATCAAGAAATTTTTTCACATCGTAAAACCTGCAGCTTACTAGACACACGAATTTTACACCTTGTACATCATCCAATCTGCAGGGAAGGCTCAGCTTCTGCTTCTACCCGCAGTAAATTTAATTATCAGCTGAGCACCTCCGTTCTATTAATTGTGTTAACCGGTTACGCCGCCTAGGGCATGTATTCGGAGAAGAACTTTAATTCCACAAAGTTCCCATGGTTACCGCAAGAAACTTCATCTATCTGGTCGAATGCCCCGCACACTATAATACCTTCGCACTGATTTCCACGTTAGCCATAATATCTCTAATTACATATCCGGCTATAACCCCGCAGATTTAAAAATGGGGTGAAAAAGTTAACGGCATAAACAAATATATGAGTAAAAAATTCCGACTGTGTCAATTCATAAATCGAGTGCTACCAGGGTAGTTGCCGTGTATGAATATCGAACAGAATATGTCGCCTAGCTTCATAAAGCGAAACTTGCATAGTTCAGGATCGAGGATCAAAGGAATGTTTGACGCGTTTGAAACAAGGGCGTATTCCTTTAGAAGGAGAAAAATCGACAGCTTGTTAATTTGCGCAAGGGTTGCATAGTTTTTGTGTCCGTATATTTTCAGATACTGTAGGTATAATGGGAAAAGTGGGCTTCGTGTGGATGTGATTCTAAATTATTATTTTTTGATATTCAATTAATACCTTCCGTAATTACTATGAAGATTCTGTATTATACAGAGTTCGTTTAGATTTTAGGAAATTCCGATTTTCTGGATATATTTCAGGTTGATTACCTCTGAAATAAATACATATGAGCCAATTTGGAAAAAGGTTCCGATGCCCACTTTGCCGTTTGAGAATCTGAAAACAAAACTTCCCGAAGGATCGCAAAGTGAGATTAGACACGGAGAAATAAAGAGAACCGACCCGGGGTTACGTAGCCTTTGGGATGCTGTTTCAGGGTATTAGGAGAACGTAGGTAATGCGCGCCGAAAGGCGAGTGAATAAGTCAAGCTATACTTTGAACACGTGCTATTTATTATTTATCCGATCGTTGTTCGCGGACTGGGACCATTTTCACTAATGAAAAATTTACCGCCGATGCCTCCAAACCTACATTCTGCGAAACTTGACCGTACCAAAAAAATCTATACGCCTTGAAAACCCCCATACTTGATTAATGAATAAGTTCTTTACTTTTTCAAATAAGACCTCTACAAGTAAGACATTTCGATGAAAGAAAATCCAAACGAATGCTGTTGGATTAAAGAACCCGACTGTTTCCATGATTAATTCGATTTACTCGAGAAATGAAACATTCATGTTTGTAATAGATCGCGGTATAAGCCGCGAAGACCGTGGATGCTGCTTTAGCCGGTATAATGGAACCAGTCAACATGGCTGCCTGAAAATCATGGGAAAGTTGGCAAGTGATAGCGTTATGCTAAATTTCGTAAAGTCGGTTGAGCGCTAATTATTCCTGAATAATTTAATGCACAAGTTTGGTAATTCACCTAGGGTACGTATATCTGTTACCTCTCAGTAGAAGTTCGCCCAAAGATTTATTAAAGTTTATTCAGCGTTTAGGCTGATTCATTACAGTGAAAATATACACAGAAATCGCAGCGTTGAACATAATCAAGAATCTCTTGAACTCAACTTGAGAAATCAACGTTAAAGATAAGATGTATAAATCCGTTGCCGCAGTTTCTTCGCATCAACAATAAGATCAAGTGGGACTTTAATCTTTTCGAACATGAGTTCGAAACTCTGAACTTTGGCAAGGGAAAGAAATCATATAAGCAGATGTTACGGAAGAAGGCAAAAAAAAAAAGAAGAAAAAAAAGAAAAATTTCATCTCGTCAGTTGCGTATATGTGAATCCATTTGTGGCCAATCCCCCATGTGTATTTTGGCAAGTGAATTTTAGAGGACGAAGAAGCAGACGTCAAATTCTACGACCAATATCCAATCTTCTACAAACCTCTTCAAACCGGAAGGCCAAATGTATTGCTGACTAAGTAAGCTTTCGAGAACTCAAGAGTAGTACGACTTCGGCTCTTCACCATACCGAGTACGGTGAGGTTCTACATTTTTATACGGCTTGTTTCTTAAAGGAATTTCGAATCAGAACATGGAAATCTGACGGAAAAACAGCGGATCTGATAAAACGACGATCTTTCTATTTGTATTTTGTTACGCCTTCGTGAAAAAAATCGCAGAGAAATGGGGTCTGAAGTCAACGATAGCCTGCAGTAAGATCAGATTATACAATATTGTGATCAGAAGCTATAGCTTAACTCCTTCTTGCTCGTCGTAACTCTTTATATAATCCCTGTATATCTACTGTTAGCTGTTTGCTCGTAGCAGCGAGATGTTGTCGTCGTCTCATTTGCAGGGAAATGAATTTCGATTGTCCATCAGAGCGCACCAGGACACGGAGAAGAGACGACAGCGTGAGATCTATGACCCTAGAATGGGGCTTCTGCATTTAATGAGAGACAATTCCAGGCCGGGAAACCCGTCCAATGCACAGATGGTTAAGTTGCATATAATTGTAGACATTGATATAGAATCTCGTTTTGAAATACCAAAAGCTCCAGCTTTTCCTACCTGTAAATCTCTCTCCGAATCTCTATACATCATTCTCTAGCTAGACATACGATATCATTTTTTGCACGTACTACCATTGTGCAATCCTGTCTCTCGCAATGAATTTTATAATAAATGACACCCTGGGGGGAATTTATTCCAAGGTACTACCTATATTAAAGGCTCGTTTGATATTTCGTTTTATCTCAATTCGTTCGATTTCATTTTTCCTCCCTTCATTGAATCGTTTCAGATGACAAAGTATCTAATCAAGAGTCAAAAATTCTAAAAAATCTACGATAAGCCCAGATTTAATCCGATTCAAAATATCATTCGTGCGCATATATATATTGCTCCCCGGAAATTATGCCGCATCAAGACCAGCTGTTGGGAACATGCGGTTCCCGTGCAGATGCTTTAGCACTATCCTACCTAGCTGCTGTATACCTTCCATTTTCCCCACACTCGATTTGCACCCGTTCACTTGCACGTGTGAACACACGCGAATAGAATCTGCATTCACAGATAAGTGCATGTATCGTATATGCATATATATATACATACCATATTTATATGCATTGCTTATACATAGTTATAATATAATGAGAGTATGTTCTTGTGTGTGACCGAGAAGCACAGGTCCTGGATCCTTCATCGAATAGTAAGTTGCGTGAAATATCGGTGAGATTCAATCAGAGAGTGTATAAATCGCGTATTTGTAGATATACATACGTGTTTGTATAGAATGGAGAATATATAATATTTTGCAACACCCACAGGAGCTATTGTGTCTCTGTTGTTAGTATTTGCGGTAATATCTACAGAATATTAAGCGTAATTCTATTTTATAATCCACGAATTATTGTTCTCTGGTTTCTGGAGATTCTCCATTCGCTTGGCGTGATTTAGGCTCAAGAGAACGACGACAATATCACTGCTGTGTACGAGAAGCTTTCTCCTTAAATCTTTTACTTTAATTAAAGCGAATTCGAATCACAGAATACCTCGGCCATGCCATGTATTAAACGTGACAGGAACGTGTATATATCTCGCGTTGAATGAAAATTCCCAATCGTTCTCTGAAAAATGTGGGCGTCACTTTTGACAGTAGAATCTCAATATCATTGTTCATACTGAGAACTCGAAGAAATTTGATAAGGTAAAAGAATTCGTATTTCAAATTCGTGTATATACGGGATGAAAGTGACATCTCATCTTCTCCTTGCGAAATGTTTCGCGAGAATACAAAGACGATCAAACTCGTCAACCAGCCAATATTGTTTTTACTACCCCTGGAATCTTTTAATGTAATAGATACGAAACTTTTTTTAAGATATATTTTGTCAGCAATTCGCGAAGCTCTCTGTCGATCACTGTGTGTATATGAAATGAATCGTTGAATCGTGAAAGCGTAGGTAGTTGAGGCAGAAAGAAATTCGAAGAAAATGGAAAATCAGGTCGATTTAACCAGCGACCGAATCGAATGGCGAGATAATTTTCGCACCGAACAATTTAGAGAGCTATGCAAGTGAAAATTATGTTTGCAACCCATAATTAGATTAATATTGTGCGGTAGGTTGAAGGGAATATAGTATGTATACCGACTGATTAGTGCATATCGTTTCTAAACACTGTACACACAACTTGGTGACTGCGTTTGAATCATAACTAGCGCTTGATTCCTGATTGCGAGGATTATTAGTTTAGTTTCTGGGGAAGGACTTTGAGCAGCCGGGGAATAGTATTTGAATAATAACATGGAGATCAGAGAAGCGAGGGACACCGAAGTACTGAGAATACATAGTTTAGTGTCTCTGCCTATACCAATTCCCAGGCGAGTTCTACCCTGAAGGGAAAATAGTTTTCTAATTACATTGAAAAAATGATCAACGCAAGCCTTTGAGAATCGCTACGTAAATTGGCATGTAAATCTGTTCGGTGCAAACTAGAATTTCTAACGAAAGGAAATTGCAACCTGAGTTAAGTAAAAAGAATATTATACTTTCTCAGTAGCCCTTCGCAAACTGCCATATCAATATTCATTCTCAAGTTCTAAAACTAATAAACACGACGCGACAAAATATGAAAAAGTAATATAATAAACGTAGAATTGTCGTAAGTCCTACTAATTGTAGGCTTAGCACCAATTCTATATGCTGCATTATAATTCGGCGTATTTCTAACGCATTTATACCATATCAGATATGCAACAAAAGAGTAGCAAATTCAGGGGAAATGGTGTTTCAAATTGAGATGTAATTATATTATATTGCTCACCAAATCTGCTAGAGAATCTCTCGGTCCTCACGATCGGGTCAAACAGCATTTTCAACTCGAACTTGCGCTGGTATCTTGAAGCACAATCCAACGTCGTAGTCGTTACGTGGGATTTTTGGTGAGCTTCTAGTTACGATAGGATTTTATTCGTTGAGCCATTTTAAACTCTTTTGTATCACAGCATTACGGTATTCCGCGCAATTCTTACCTACACGCTATGATCGTATGATGCAGTTTAACTCGAATCACAAACTTCGTTTTAGCGTTATTTTACAGACAGCTGCACACACCCGAGAGAACAGCGATAAACATGAAAGTATGAGACATTACCACCTGAACTCGTAAAAAATTGTTTACGCCTTTCATACGAAACCAGCATTTGTAAGGCACTGCGATGTTCACCGGGAACTGTTGTCGCACAACTTTCGATCTTCCTATTCTACTACGCGTACATAGAATCACTACGATAAGAATAATAAGACGCTAGTTGTTGACGTCTCTGTGACCGCAGGATGAATGTCGCTAGTTTTGGCAACTATATGCAAACTATATGCGCGCACGAGGTACATGGATACGTAGAAATATTTTCCAATAGATTTAACCGCGTCGAGTCGTTGCGGGGTTACGGTGCAGCGTATAATACGAAATCGAGTGTGAGGACTGAGGGTGAAGGCCTAAATATTTCATTCCTCTCTGAGGCTTAGCTTCCGGAAGGAAAAGCTAGGCATCAACATAACACTTGAAAATTGAATGATCCCACATTTTTTTTCTCTCTTATGGAATTATCCCCTCCTTTTCCGCTCGCTCTCTTCGAGACGGAGGAAGTTGGCTAATTGATGTATAGGTATACTCACATTTACAGATGAACGTAATAAAATCTACGAATTGATGGGTCGGGAAAAAGTGGAAATAAAAATCCTCGCCATTTCGAGCCCTCGGCGAATACTTACCGTACGCTTCAATTACGGTCGGGGCATCCGTGCGACGAGATTCATCGTAACGGTTCGTGAAATGAAGACATTCTCAGAGATGATTATCGTAAAAGTTACGGATACCAATTTCTTGCACGCAACAAAAGCACATGAAAATTATTGCCAATTTATCGATTTATCAAACTCATTATATTTTACTTCCTGGTTCATTCCGTAAGAACACGTGCCGAATTAATCAGACAACATTCAACGTTATGCACAAACCGTATTAATTAAGGTCCCTCGCGACTTCATAATTTTAATTGAGTATCTTTATTTTTGCATGAAAGAAAATGATGTTATCGAGAAAATTGCGCTAATCAACCTCGGATAGAATTCGCGTACGGTGAATAGCCTCGCAATGTGATAGGTACCGTAGCTGCAGCCATTTGATCCTATATTTGGCAGCTATACATGATGGAGTGGCAAGCCAAAGGAATATATTATACAGAATCGTGTGTCCCTTCCGCAGAACCTCCACAGTCCACGTATCTGTACATCCATATGTGTACAGTATGTATACAACGGAAGCCCTCATATCTGACATTCCCTCCGGGTATTAAAGGTGACCACCGCATTAGCGGATGTTCGAATCCTCAAGCTGGATTTCAGGGGGTTGAACAATTGTCTCCCCAAAAAGCGCTCTTTATGAATCTAGATCTCATAAATCTTCATTACGGGTCGATAATGATCGTATGAATATATTGACACAGGTGGAACTGCCTATTGAGACTTATTGAAGGAAGATACTAATGTAAGAGTCTGATTATGGTGAAGATTTACGGTGTAATTTGATGATGAAAGAAGAGATATTCCATTTCGCACAATTTCGCTAGCCATGGTGATCGAAGCTCGTAACTTCGTGTTTGAGAAAATCTATGAAAAAAAAATTGAGTCACCTTTGGTATCATAAGGATCCTCTGACAATAGTGGCGCAGGTGAAATGTCATACGAGCGGAAGGGCTTCGGGGAAAACTCCGCGTGATAGGGTAAAGGCCACGAATCGAAGAGCGGATAATAAGGTCCCAATAAGGTGGCTTCATCCCTGGGGAGCTGGTTAAATTATAGTTATTGCCTTATTGGGGCTCAGATCTGGGAAATACGTTGCAGTATAGGCCTGAGGTTTTTTGGTAAACCTTCCGAAAAAGAGAATTATGAATTGTGTGATGAAAGAAGTTACGGCGGTTCGAAACTTGTGGAAAGTCTCGCACGGCACACACATCTCCCGATTAACGCTGGCTCTGGAGCCAAAAAGTTGTATAATTTCTTTGCATCTTGACGTATGCTTTTCTTAAAACGAAAAAATGGGATCCAATTTTGTCGAGGACTATAAGAGAATTAATATAAAACTCCAGGTTCAATCGATGTAACAAATGTATAATAAAATGGAAATGAAAAAAGGTAATTAGGAGTAGGAGCTCGTCAGTTAATCACGGTGTTATCGAAGTATTTATATTTCACCAATTACGTTTTCAATTTAACTTTTCCTACCGTAGAGTTGTGTGGAATGAAAGAAAACGGTGGCGACCGGCAGCCGGCACACGGATTGAGAAAGGTATATATATATGTATATATATATATACCTACCGCTAGACATAAAGTTATAGGAAGCAGTTAGACCAGTTGGAACAGTTCAAGTTAATTGTAACCTGCCGGATTTCGATTGCGGGTAAAATTTAGCAGCTCGGTAAAATAAAAGAACTGCGATCGAACCAAACGAATTTTCACCTACCTAAGTGTATACGGTATATAGGGAAGAAACTCCGAGAATTAGTACGAGACGGAACTTTCGGCTCTTTCGAGCTCCCATTCTATCGAATAAAAGGAAGATAGTCTGCGCGAACGGAAGCTGAATGCAAAGTTCGGCAATAGTTAACAAGAACTGTCTCGAGTACCATAAAGATATCGCGAAACGTTTCGGTACTTATTTCAAATTCATTAAGGACGTAGCAATCTCTCCGCAGTGCCCGAAGCTTTTGCCAACTCTATAATGCCGACCACCTCTAATCTTCATCCATTTTCACTTTTCTCATCCTCATCCCTCTTTTATTACACAGTTCTGCGGAGTAAAACCGCATCTTTCCACTTCCTGTTATCCAGATTTACTAAAATCCGAAAATATCTCTTTCTTTCTTGTTTTTTTTTTTCCCCCATTCAATTCCCACGCTGCTCAAGATGTATTCTTTCATGTTATAAAATCAAGCGTAATATCGCAGGATTCAACTTTGATAACAAGAAGTACCTACTCCGCTCGAAAGCTGTTCTCGAACTCACTTCGAACGGCAATAACCACTCATTTGATTAGGAGATAAATTACCGAAGGGTATTGTTCGAGTATAGGATACCGACCGCTTATTGTTCAGTAGCCGTCAAGCCGGGTCAGAATGACCGCTGAACCGCGGTCTCGGGAATTCAAAGCTTCGGAAGCATGTGGAATGCGAGAGGCAGCATTGCCCCGTCGTTGCTGACTCGCAATGTCGAACGGTTCGCAAATCAGTGCACTGGCTTGTATGGTTCTGTCGCGAAACCGAGGACTAGGCAGGCAACAATTCATCTCCAATAGCAAATAACCGCACAATTTCCCTCTACCAAATACCTTCCGTAATCATGCCACGATTTCGCTTCAAGTATAAGCCACCCCCGAAATCAAATGTCACCGATTATTACTTGCCCATTACATACGTCATAGCAAATACCCAAAGTGAGTTCATTAATCTGTTCCCTAGCTTTCGACGGAACGAACCGAATCTGAAAGTTCGCGAAAGAAATTTGTCGCAGATCTGAATCGCAGAATTTCCTTTAAGGGTTAGAACTACGTTATTGGATCGGCGTGTACGATGACATACATGCGAATGGCGATTGAATCGGTAGTACTTGATTTTGGGGTAGTCCACTTAGGAAGAAATACTGGATATACTATTCGAAAGATGTTCGCGAGATGCGAGAGAAGTCAGAGAGTGAAGAAGTCTCGTATGATCGATTCCAGAAACAGGATGAAAAAATTGTGTACAAATAAGTTCCCAGGCCTTTAAAATATCCGTTGAATATCATATGAGACTATCGATGTGTAACATCCGGAAGGATGGTTCCGCGTCCGGGAAATGGGAGTGCCTTCGTGCGCACTAAGGAGTTAAGATCGCGAGTGTAAAAGGAAAATGTAGAGGAAAAGGAAGTAGATTATAGGAGGGTAGAATGAGAGGGATGGCAGGGTGTAGAAGAGTGAGGTGGGGTGACATAAGACGTCTAGCGCTCGCTGGGGCGACTTTAGCCAAGCTACTACCCCTGCTGAAGATGGTGCGAGATGATGCCCAAGTGAAAGATGCTATAATCCTATATAAGGATTCCTTGAAGCTTCCTGCACGCTGTGTGACCGTAATCGTTATTTATACCGCCACCTTTCGATCCAACGAATCCGCGTTTAAAAACAACGACTCAGTTCAAGCAGGATAGTGTATAGTTATCCCATAGTTTTTTTTTACAATACATCCGTAAAACAAACTTGCTAATAGTTTCAGATCGAATTATATATGTATCTACTTTTACAGTTTTCTTGTATGTATAACGTGTATCGAATATATACTTTGATAAAGCAGTGGCAAATTCGAGAGCTCTTCTTGTGAAAAGCCGTGCAGAGCTTGGAGCCTTTGTTCTCTGTATTTTACTATAAGTATACGTATGTACTATCTACATACTTTAGCATTGTATCATGAGATAGCTGCAACTGCGATCAACAATAATTTCTTGATCGTAAACAAGGTCAGGATATTTTTACTTGTCATGAATAAAAATGAATAAAAATAAGTAGCGGACGTAGGAAACGCGGATGTACAGCAAGAGAAGGAAGAGATTTATGGAAATATCTTTTGTCGAAAATTTTGCGACTATACTTGTCGTACGCTGTTATGGCTTGTGGTTGGTTGTACCAGATATCTGATCGTGTAGGAAATACCCAGATCTTAAAGCTCGGAAAAGAAGAGAAGATGATAGAGGAGAGAGGGCAAAGGGTGCCGCATCTTTCTGAGCGCCACATTACAGTCGAGCAATGCCATAGAAATTGCGGTACGAGCTGGAATTTGACGTAAAACTAAATTCCCCTGAGTCTAACCGTACATAATTGAGGAAGTCTTGTAAAGTCTTTGCGTTTCCTCGCGGACCTCGGTTCTCTTACAGTGAACCGAAACACCCGCACCGTGGCTAAATGAGATCATCCTTTATTCATTTTTTTGCTAACTAGATTACTTCACAATCCCAAGGCTACTTTATAAGCCGAGAAAAAAGGTGTTAAAAAAGTTTAGGTTCGGATGCAAATTTGACCTCAGATCTGACTAACCGAGGAAAAAAAATAATTCCAACATCCCGCGGGTCGCCGAAATGCGAAAATCTTTATCTCGGGTGAAACCTCTCACAGCCACGTCGAATGCCGTGTTACAAATCACGAATCTCAACGCTTCGTCAGCGCTAGTAAAAAATGTTACGCGAATCAATGGGTCAGATTCCCCATAATCTTTCGATGGTCATTAGCGATAAGAGTTCAGCGGACTTTCCGAAGTGTGTAACTTCTGAAATATCGGCTAGATGGATCATGCGAGCGGATAGACCCGCAAAAAATTTCTTTGAAACTTGCGTTATAGTTTATTTGACACAAAGAATCGCAGATATAAATCTTTAGCGTGCTATCAGATATTCGTTGAATTTCGGAAAGCAACGTTTCGTCGACGCAATGGGAGCGAGTTTCACAGAGCAAGACGAAGGGCACCACATGATCGGCAATAAAAAATATCGGAGGAAACTCGCGTGATCTTTCGATAAGTATTTCTGATAAGAGTTTAAAGGTTCCCCGAGGGTTTCTTAGAGGGTTCCCCGAGCATTGCGACGTGCTGAATCGAGGAAAACGGAACAAGAAAAAGAATGAAAACCGGAGAAAAAAAAAACAGGGAAAAGAAAATACGGAAAAAAGTCCCGCAGAGGTTTTCTGATTTATTACAGGCACTTATATGACCGACTATGAGTCCTTCCACTTTTCGAATACATCGCTTTTGCTTCTATTTCGCGTAATTTTTGTCGCTTTTATTTGCTTTGGTTTCTGTTGAACTTTTTTTTTGTTGATTTTTCTTCATGAAAGTAAGTCAGAAATCCGGTATGATTGCCTGAAAACTTTCTATGAACTTTAACACGCTGCGTTCCTGATTAGGAGCCACCTGTCGCAGCACCCACTTCATCGTAGTAGGGCACACCATCACAACTGCCAAGGCACTGATCGTCAGAGGAGCAATTAGCGCCCAGATTAACTAAAACGAAAAAAGCAAAGGCTTCACAGAGATTCGAAGGCCAATTATCGGAGTGTGCGGAGTTAGTTAAATGAGTAAAAGTCAATTTCTAAAAAAACTCTTGCCTTGACTCAGTACAGAGAAAATTTCATGTCCATTGATAACTTAAAGGATGAAATCGTGCTTTAGAATAGGTACGACTCGTATCTTCAGAAGCTCTACGACGCGACAGGGGATTTCCTTTATTTTTAGAGCTTATCAAAGTGCTACACCGCGAGAGGCTATAAATTTTCCTTTGCAGTAAGAAATTTTTCCTCTATTCGTGCCCAGACCTTAAGATCTCGTAACAAACTCAACTTGAGGCGATAAAAGTATAAAGTAATAGAAAAAATAACGGGCGTAGGAATAAGAAAAAAAAAGTAAAAAGAAAAAATAGTATCAAGAAAAATGGCACTCCGTACCGCAGAGCGAACGTGTTCAACGACGCAAAGTACAAAAAAAAAGAACTCTTTCGTCTTGCAGACATTCTAGACAAGCTGTCGTCCTCGATCGACGAAGATGATGAGCGTAATCATCGAGCGAAAGACTGCCTGTGCGCGTCATTTTTATCCAATAACTTATTTCACGTCTATTCGCGAAGTGCAGGCGTCGCGTTGCGGACGAGAGCAGAGATATTTGAATTCAGAGAACTTTTTTCTTTGAGCTTTTGTACTAATTATTTTCGTCAAATTGGCATCGTTCTTTGAAAAATTTGTTTTCGAGAAAAATTGAGGTATATAATAGGTACTGAAATATTAATACCTAATTAGTTATTCGCGAAACAAAGGAGACAACTTTTTTACAAATAATATGATCAGAGGGCAGGCAAGAATATAAAATATCTCCTCATTACGCCTGGTCCCTCATTATGAATTTACTACTATACATAATTAGTAATTAATTAGACAAACGGCAGTGTCTTAGTACGTTCGAGATCCAAGCGACTACAATCCAACCTAGGATAACGGTACCGGCTGTGTTCAAGTAGGATGTGTACTCTGGCCGGAGTACAGACTGCAGGAAGGGTGTCTTGGTACACAAATCTGCTAGCAGTACCTCCGTCTATCGGAAGGAAGTAGACTATCGATTAATAAATATTCACATAGTATGCTCAGCTCCGAATCAGTTATTTCAAAGGCCTGTAAAATCCACAAATTATAAGATAAATTTTGTTCTCTCATTGTCTTCTGAACAGAAAAACTTTTCTCCTCTCGGTTATGAAGAGAAATTTCTAAGAGGCATGAAACAAGGTACTGAGCCAAGAAGTTGTGGCCAGATTGTGGCCAGCTGGGTAAAGGAAACAGTGAGCATCCCGGCAGAAGATCACTTTTCGCCATCCCTCACTCTCTAACGCCTCCTTATATAGACATTTCACGGATCTATTCAAGTTTAAGCGGAGCTGGCCTGTAGCCAGAGCAGAAAATTAGTACTTAGCGTTTTGCGAGTTGAATAAGAACACATACATACGCCTTCAGGTGATTTCTGCGAAAAGATGTGCGATATTCCGGTTACTTTCATGGTAACAATTAAGGGCACGAATATGATTATGATTTTTCACTGATTGCCATAATTCATATTGATTGATAACACGATTTTGTTGAGCACGGACTGAAGAGTTTCAAAATTCAATCGCGATGAGAAATAGATACGAAACGTGACGTTGCATGGAAAGTAATTATCGCGACGTTAGATATTTGAAAATGTTCCCAAATCTCTGGCCCGGTAGTTATACGAGGTCAAGCTGCTCGTTAAAACTATCAGTTATACGAGGTTCAGCAATTCGTTAAAATGATCGAGAGAGATCCTCATGGGTCAGACTCCGCATGGGTCAAGTTTCCCTCTAAAGTAACAGTTTCCCGATAGAGTGAAAAATACCCAATGTCCGCCCGGGCGAATGTTTTACGAACGTAATTTGGAATTTAAACTCTAATCTTGAGCCATAATCTCTCAATCGCACAACTTTTATGTAAAATTTAAAGCTCTGCCTTAACGACAGCTTTTGCTCCGCTTTAATAGCTTTGCTCACAATTAATGTCGCTTTAACGTTCGCCATTAGTTACCAATTGATTTACGATTATTCACCCCTTTGAACGTACGCGCGAAGGATACACTCTATACCGTTGCCTATACAGTTCCACAGACTCTGGTATGATCTTCCGAAAAAATACTAACTCATATTTTTTAGGTTACTTAGGGAAAGTGAGGGATGAGCAATATCCGTCTACCGTGTAAGCGAAACTGATGTCCACTAAGCCTCTTTGAGTTGATAAGCTACTCCGAAATGCAAATATACTTACGTCCATAACTGTGATCTACGAAATTTTTGGACTAAGGACTGAAAATTTTGTGGAGTAAATAAATTTTGATAAAATGTCGCGGACAGTTGAAGATCGCTGATATGCATTTCCCCTTTCTTCATCCCTAATCCATTTAATTCATTATTCGGGACTTGGAAATTTGCGTCTCGCAATTAAACCTGCCTTGCACTCACCTCGGGTATAGAAATTTTCTCTATATCCCAGCTCCCTAGCCCCAGTTTAATGTATTATTCACTATGGATACCCACTCAGCGGACAAAAGTTAAACTTTCAGTGAGGTACCTATAAGCCGGTATAACTACCAATCGACAAAAGTTGTCAATTCGTCGAATGCAGCTAATTAATCACTCGATCGCTAATGACTGTATGTATAGGAAATTCCTTTTCAAAAATGCGATCAGATTATCAAGTCTCATTAACCAATCAATGTAATAGCCGATGATCAATGAGAGGCCATACCACATAGCCTGCCTTATCATCTCCAATATTTTAATCAAGCCGAAGTAAATTCTTGTCATTATGTTAACAGTTCGTCTATTTCCTCGGGATGAAACTCACGGAGGAAGCCAGAAAAAGAAGGAGAAACATATCTAAAAGCTAATTGAGACGGAGGGAAATCGTTATAGCCTCGAGAGTGTAGTACGTGTATAAAAGCAATAGCTTAATTGACTTATCGTATCCATTTGGCCTGATTTGGTCTTACTAGTCGCCAGTAGGACTGGCTCAGTAAACACGAGACGTATATTATAAGTTGCCATGAATCTTTGAGAAATTCTTGTATCGGTTATATTTATTCTGATTTCATGTACAAAAATGATGTAAATAAATTTGAAATGGAAAAAGTATAAACGAGTAACACATCGAGATCAATAATTCATTTTCCTCTAGGGTAGATTAGACCCTCGTTTAATTCTCGCTCTCTTCGTGGATTTCGTCAAGCTCTTGTTGATCAGGGAAAGTAATTCCTTCGTCCGTGTCCTCGCGGGTGAGCTCGTCGATGTTAAGGACGACACGGCTTGATAAATTAGTTTCCTGACAAGGAAACATTCCCGCCACCACACGGGAAGTAAGTCTGGCCGTGAGGATGATCAGCAACTGAGGCCAACCACGAGTACAAGATTAACTGGCCCCGGGCTCAACGGCCCTGCCTTGCTCAAAACGTGTTTTTGACAGTAAGCCTTACCCGCCCCATCCTTCATCCCTTAAAACTCGAGATTATAGTCTACAGATTTGTAAGTGTGCAGAATTAGGCGTAGAAAGCCCGCGCGTTGACACGGTTCTCCACATTTTAGCATTTTCTTTTCCCCTTTTGAGAATCTGAGTTTGACTCGCATGTGTTCCGAGTATTTTTCTCTCTTAAGCAAACATTTTCAACCATCGAAAGAATTTTTATCATAACGATGATACTACGTTTACAGCTTCTCACAAACTCGATTAAGCATTGCATCGGTGAGCCAGTATATTCGTACGTCAGAGGATACTAGACGTGGAATATTTTAGTGCACGTGCACATCGTCCTGGCTACTGAACTCGGTTTGCATGACAATTACAGGGTACGGTTCCTTGTTGCGATCGAATTATGCAAATGATCGTCGTTGTTTGTTAATCGGCTAACAGATATCTCGAGGTCGATAGAGTTGCCTATGTTTAGTTAATTTAACCATGAAAACAACGACTCAACGTCAATTAAGCCGCTTAAAAACATTCTCAATAAATAATCATCGGATCTAGTTTACCCGAATGCTATTTTACGTTGCAGAGGCATTTCCACGCGGTTTGAGCTTCTGCAAAAAAAAAAAAAAATGAAGCAGATAGAAGAGACGAGCTCGCAACGCAACGTGAAATTTTTCAAATAACCGACGAAGCCACGATAAGTTTAAAAGTAATTTGAGAATGTATAAGGCATGGAATTTCTGCGTGGGTGGAAAACAAAGCGATATCTTTACAGCTTGTCGTTGACACTCGCTCTCCTCCTTTTTTCTGTCTCATTCCTTTCTCTGCAACGTTTGCTCATTCTCATCTGTTATACGCGAGACTCTGGCCTCGAGAATGTGAACGATCCCCTAGAAAGTCTCGAGGACCGCGAGATCTTTTTGAGAACAAAATTTGCCACCTAGATATCCTTATCGTAACCCCTGGCCTCCCTTACTCACAAGTATGAGGTCGTTGACTTGATATAAAAAAAAATTGATCGTCGGGTTGACAATTACGAAGATCCACTCGACGATATGTGACAAAGCTGCTAAGGTAACGAGGCATCCACTCAGAATAGATAAAACGATGAGCTCACAGACACCGAGTACGATCTGAAATGTGAGAGAATATAAAATGGCTGTCATTTTGATCCTGGCGAATATAATTTTATCTTGAAAAATAGAAAATCAATTGCTCTGATATTTTCTGGTAGTTTAGAAATTGTTGAATTCAATTGTAGCCGATACTAATGGCTCCAGTTTATCACACCCACATCACGTTACGCCAATATATGTTTGAGCTTTAAATATCGTTCCACCCGAGCCCATATTTCATTTTGTTGTGAAAATATATCACGTTAACGAACACTTGTACGAACGTATTATCCGTGGCTCTAGTTAACAACGAAATTGTCTGTGAAACGATAAACGCGATTCTGTGAGCTACATGTAACACCTATTCCAATCAGTTTCGAACATGAAATATATCACGGGAAATATATTCGTCGAAATTGTACACAGACAAAAGTTCACGATCGAATTTGTCCGCGAATAAATAATTCTGTCGATTCGATGAGAGATTATAATTACATCTAGGTAATATTTATTACCTGACAAAAATCGTGTGTGGGATCGAAAGTTGAAATATACTTACAGTGAAGATCGTCATTGTTTCAATGAATGTAAATTTATTGTACGAATCGTCCGGAAGATTAGAAAATTATTTGAGACCGAAATGATACAATATTTTGCCGAAGGGATTCATTTTTTCATCACCGTGATTCCTTTTCATTCAACCGTCTCATTGAGTGACATTTTTCATTTCTGACTACCATGTAAACGAATTTTTGATTTTTTAAAACGGTGACACAACCAAATCACAGAATTTGACAGAATTCAGTTTCACGTGCCTTCCCCATATCAGGTATAGGTGTACTTCGAAAAAAAAGAACGACTGGCCATTCAACCCCTTTTTGTTCTCCCAGCGAGCGGTTCAGTCTTGCAGTTTGGAATTTGCGAAAGAAAAGTCAGCAGCCAATATCAGCAGGCTGTCGGAGTTCAATCAGTTCTAACGATGGCATCGCAGTAGCGTAACCGATAAGCTGTCGGACGCTCGAGCAGTAGGTATACCGTGTATGGTCAGACAGACTACAACTGGCAAAGTCTCAAAGTGTAGCGGACTAATTGAGAAATGGATGATCAAACCAGACAACCCCAGTGAATTTTTTTCCCACAAACTACAAAAAACAGTTGTTTTTTTCCATCTGAGTAATTAGCAAAAAATTTGAATTTCGTTTGGAGGTAATAATTTGAGAAATCTGTCATCAGTACCTAGCTGATTTCGAAATATTGTCGAAAATATTTTGGAGATGTATAGGATTGAAACGTCTGTTTTCTATTCAAATCAAATATGTACATGGTTGAAAATATCTGTAGTTGCGGTGGATTTGTCTGGTTTTTACAAATACAAACAACAAAAAAATATCGAGTATGATCAATCGGATTGAGTTCACATTTTATTCACGTTATCTAGCAGTCATAATTAGCTAACCGATAAAAAAGAGGTTTTATTATTCCATATTAAGGGATTTCGATTTCCGTCCCGAAGATTATTTATTGAAACAACGTGGGGATGTCAGAACTACGTTTCAGCCATAAAACACTGTAATATGCAGGCTTCATTTTTCGCAGGTACCATTAGTCGCAAGCATATATTATTCAACGAGACCGTACGACGGAATCGTTGTTCTAGAATTCATTCGAATGTTAATAAAAATTTGGATAAAAATAGTGCAAAAGTTTGGCTGTCAGGGTCTCCTCGTAGGGAATAAATATATTGGACTATCGTTAAATTGTTCCATGCTGAAAGATCATAATTTTAAACCGGAAGATTGGTGTTCGTGTTACAGATATACTATTGATCGATAACTATTATAATTTGCAGATATTTTCGGATTGCAAGGGACACGATAAAATGCTGAATCGAAAGCAGAGAGGTAGACGAGGCATTGTTCAGCGTTTTCGGAGTATTACAAGAAAAAATAAGAAATAAAAATGAGAAAAAAAAAACCCGAAAGGATCACGATCCGCGTAGACTGCCCAGCGAACTTGCAGGGCAGCTACTCGAATCGAAAAATTCAATCGAAAATATCACGAGAGCGAATTGTCGTGGGGAATAGGAAGTTTTGAGTTTCGGACAAATAATGTAGCCCTCTGTATGTCGAGCTCGTCGGTAGGAAGTTTAGAGTCATGTCGCGTGTCGGGAGTAGGTAAAGGGGTGTTATGGGGGTGATGGGAATTGAGAAGGCGGCGAAGAGGGCAGGCGGACGTGTTTTCTCGTTCAAGCGAAATAACAGTGAAGCGATTATTTCGAACGAGAGCATACTGCAGGCGGCAAAGTTTCACGATTCTGGGAGGATTGCTGAATGTTGAATGACAGAATATTGCTAGGAACAAAACACAAGACGCAAAATTCAGGACGAAATACGGAGACTATAAAATCCGATTCTTTGGATCAGGGGGAACTGTAGTCAGGCTCGAAACGCACGACAGATCAATTCTGCTGATCTTCTTACTTCACGGGAAAAAGAACCCAATTTAAAAAAATCAACAACCCGTGCTAAATGAAAATGGAATAATATAATATACAGTCGTTTCTAGCAGACAGAACTTGTCAATTTTTTTAAGCATATTCAAATATCCAAATATCGACAGGTCACGCAAAGTGGCACCCCCGTTGGCTATTGGTATCAGGATTTGGATACTCGAACGATTCCCTACTCGCTGCACAATCCCAAGAGACGTTGATCGAGCGTCCGGATGATTGATGAAGCGACTAACACCTGGTGAAAAATACATTTTGGCCTCTCCTGCAGGCTTAGCAGTACCTACCCTATGTTTCCACTACGCAGACGCGATTTTTGCTTATATTTTCATATTTTTATTTTTCATTTGTCAGAGAAACCTGTAGTCTAAAAAAAACACCGTTATGTACTCGTTGCCTGTCGAAGATATCCAGTTGGAATAACGAGTTATACTTAACAATTTTATGCAATTGTGCAAGCTGTTAATTAGCATCAGGTACCAGGCTACAACCTGTATCAAATAATACGGTTGTAATTAGTGTGGATTGATTCATTAGTATAACTAGGGTCGAGGTTGGTTATTTCAAACTAGCTCCCGAGCTTATTAGGCTGCGATTAGGTAATTAGGGAGAGGGATGAAAGGCTAGCGGTTGTAGAGAATTAACTAATTTTGTGGTGATAATTATAAGAGATTATCCTAAAATAGGATTAAACGGAAAGAAAATCGCTCGCGCCTCCTCGTCGCAAATATATTCGCAGTTCAACTAAACGCAGCTGTGCCCAAAGCGACACTTCATTACAGAAGGTCCTACGGCGATATGTCACGCACGGCAATAACACGTTCGCGGTGTCTCCCTCGGAGATATTCTAAAAATTCTAAAAATAATAAAAAATAAAATAAGTAGGTAGATTCGAGGAACAATTGACTCGCGATGTTCGTGACGATAAGAATTTTAAGTCCGCGAAGTTTGAGGCTGCGTAACATCCTTTTTGCAATAAATTCCGCTTATATTATACCTACCTGGCGTAACATACATGAATCAGTAATTACGAATGGAAAAAAAAATGCTCCGAAGTTGAAGTAAATTATGCAGGTAGACGGAATTTCAGATCGGTTTGACGTAGATTGTGAGAAATTTACCGACGCCAAAGTATACGGCGGAAAAGAATTATGAGAGGTATATACCGCCGATTTTCCAATCTGCCCAGAACTGATGCATGCGGTCGTTTCCAGATTCGGACTTATGCTAATGGTAATAATAATAATTGTAACGGCACAGTGCCTAACGCCGGAGAGAACGTGGAACCCAGAATTAGAAATTACGTGACGTTCAGAATCCGGGGGTTGGAATAGAATCCAGAGAAACGTGCGGTTTTAAACGACCCAACTATCCGTCGATGGGGGATGAAAGTAAGGATAATATATTCATACAATACCGTAGCAATGGTCCTCTGATTGGTTATTGAAAAACGAAAACGCATATAGTTGAACCTGAAAGCCAGTATTTCATTGGTCGATGCATATAATTGAATTGAAATTCTGGACTCTTAATTTGATAAGGGAAGTTTGAATCATGGAGTTAATTTTAATCACTTGGTAAACTATTAGGGACGCGAATTGCGATTAAATAAGATTTTAATTATAATCTGATTATATTATGAGGAGATTTTCGAGGTCCCTTTTTTCCTTCATTTTTGTATAAATAATTTTACCGATTATAGCCCCACCCTTAGTACTTATCCGGGTAGTTAATGGGTTTATTAAGCCAGGTGATTACAGCTAAACCACTTCCGGAAATTCGGAATGGAAAACAAACAATTTTTAGCACTCAGATAAAATTACTTTATTTCGCATGAATAATTCGGTACTCTTTAACGATGGTGCGAGTGAACAATAAGGGTAAAAGAAAAACTTTTTCCCGTATCTCTGCCGTACCGCTGCGTCGTACGTTCAGAGATTTCTTGTGGCTCTCGAGAAGACGGAATTTCGAAGTTTCACAGCACAGATTGGAAATAATCAGCGATAAACTGCGAGGCGATTAATACGATGGACAGGATAAGAGAGATCATGAATATTATTTGAATTTTAAAGACTTTTCGACCTCTCTGTTATTTTTCCACTTTCATTAATATACGGTTACTACATACAGCGATAAAACATTAGGACATATATATCAACCTGCAGCATAAACCCGACCGCCTAGAATAACAGGATTTTTCCCATGGTGGAGGAGAACCGACGAGGTCCGATCACTTCATAAAGGGCTGTATTTAAATTACATCAATCAAAAACAGGGTAGCTCCGTTCTCATCTCTTTTCAACTCACCTCTACGGTTCTACGTGTATGAACGCAAATCTGTCTCGCTCTCTTCCTGGTATTCTCTTTCTTCTGATATATACGCTCGTCTATTCCAAGGCTTTGATCCAGTTCATTTTTTCCACCATCCTGTAACTATATGAAATGCAATATGTTCACTGGAGTCTCGAAGTTCCATCCGATAGCGAGCACGAGATCTAGAACTAGCCAATTAAAATGTTTCCAATTGCATACAGGCTCGACTTCGCTCCACTTTTGGTTAAGTTACTGACTGCATTAGGGAAACGGTCGTTTCTTGAATAGAAAAACCCGTAATCATCCCCGGAGATCATTCCGCACCCAGACGTATATTACGTTGACGATATGAAGGGTCGAGTAGTCTATATTGCGGTAAATTTATTGTACACCTCATATATATGTGCCTGAAATTTTTCAGCTTTCCGAAAATTTAAAAAAACAATCCTAAAATTGAAGCATGTATTTTAGAAATGTAAATGTTTAGTAGCAAAGAAATCGTCTAATCGAGAAGAAGAAATAAATACTTGAACTGGCTTGTCTCCAGAATCGCTGAAGAGAACTTACCGTCAATAAAACTTGGCAGAAATATCGGAGTAGTATAAAAATTCAGAGTTTTCATTTATTTGAGAATCGTTGAAGAAAAATAAATATCGGTTCGGCTGAGTATGTGAGGAATGTCGTACATAAAATTGTTAGGATAATAACGGCACATGTAATTTTTTGCTACTTTAAATAGGTATATACGCTTCGATAATCATTTTAATTGTATACCCATCAAGGTGCCAGATGAAATCGCATTAATGACCAGATTTTGCAGACTAATCGTGAGAGTACGTTCATAAAATCTCTTCAAGCACAGTTGAAACATTGCATGAATTATTCAGTAGAATTATCTCGACATTTTAAAGTGGCATACGTATGCTTACCGTTTCGTCTTCTCTCGATTAGTGGTTTCTCGCGATTCTTTATAAAGTAGAGATTCTCAAGAATTTTGTGTCAGATTTCGGGAAGGAGTCCACTGCGTCTTAAGACCCTCTCCCTCATATAGACAGTCTAAAAATCACCGGCAACGCAACATTGGCTTGAAAAGCTTAACAGTTTGATTGGGAAAAAATTCGTAACAAAGTTCAAATCCCAGCTTTTCAATTCTAAGCTTTAATTCCTTTTTCTGTTCCCATTTCTCCTCAGTTCCCGTCTCTCGAAAGCATGCGCCAACGTCTAACGATACAAGCCACTTGTTATATAACTCGAATGCTAAAATTCTATATGAATGCATTGCCCAGTTGAAGAATAAATGCGAAAATAATTGGAGAAGAGCCGAAAATCGTAAGCCCCCAATTTGAATTCTCGTAGATCGAGGACAAGTCGTTGTACATATTGTCAAGCACATCTAAATGGCATACCAAGACCCGGTTTATGCTGGCCGACTGAATAATGTGCGATAGCTTACTAGCATGTTCGTTTTGATCTTGTCGTTGTGCTTCTCGAGGGAAAGCTTCCGGAGAACCCTGAGGCCCTTAGCGAACTCATCGATGGCCTGGGACCTCTTGGGGTGGAGAGAAATAAGCCCGAGGGTACGAAGCCCCGAGTCTATCGGACAGATCATCGAGCCTTGTTTTATCTGTAAGAATAATCGAGTTTTCTCGTTACTTTCAAAACTTTGCCCGCTTCCATGAAAAATGAATTCTTTTTAATACTCACCCTGAAATTGTAGCGCACGTTAAGCTCCTCGCAAAGACTGACTAAAGTTTTCTCCACAGTATTCCGCCAGCCTGTTACTGTAAAGTTTACCACTGCATATCGCATATCTTTCCATATTCTATTCTGGCTTAAAAATTTTGCACTGTAGCCAATCTGCATTATTCGCACCGTATGAAAATCCGCGACGATAATTCCATGCTCGAAATATTTTTATTTCTTTCTCGGAATAAAAAAGTTACCAAAAAAATCGTGCGGTAGACTTGATCGGTGTTTTCAGATCGAAATTGAAAAGAGTTGAGATAAAAAAATGAAAAGACTCTTGCCGTCGTGAGTAATCGACTTGAATTTATATGAATACATACAAAACTTGTACATAAACGCAATATGCCTAGATATCTGCACAGTATCATCCATCCTCGATACCTTAACTCCAAATAAATACGTTTCAAGAAATATGGAGTGACATATGCGTACCTTGGAAAAGAAATGACTTTCCTTTGAAAAGAAAACCGAGCTGCCAGCTCCAGCAGCGAAAATCTATTCTTTGAAAAAACCTCGAAAAGATAAGATACCGTGCAATATTACTTTGACGTACTTCGACTGACAGCACTGACATGATCCGCCTTTCAGGTAGAACCGCGCCCAGTCGGTGAACGCGATGACATCAGTGGTATATTGACGGTTTGCGTCGACAACCAAATATTTGTCCCTCTGATAAATAGAATTTGATATCTGTGTAGTATGTGCGAAGCAAATATATGTAGACTTTATCTATCTGTGTAGCTAATCTCGTTGGAACTAGGTGACGGAACTTAATCCAGACTTAATAATCCGCGCATCACTGCCGTACTATGAAGCATCAAAAACGCACTCAGCCGCAAGGCCATTGCCTACGCACGTAGACATGAGACGATTAATAACTAATCTAGAGAATCTCTGTAACAAAGAGCGTCTATGACATAGTTTGAAGAGTAAGACGGTCGTAAAATCGAGCTGGCAAACTAAGCCATATGAAGTTAAAAAAAGCTCATGTCTTCCTCATCTCTGAGGACAACCGCGTCTGTTAAAAAACAGCCGATGAGCCGCTACTCTCGTAAAGCAATCTCCACGTTAATAACTAAATTTTCTAGGGGTGAACCAGCCGTTGTAGCCTAGGGGATACCTCAACACAAGTCGGTGGTGAGAGCATGAGCGACAGGGAAGACATCTGCAGACGCGCACACCTCCGGTGTCGTCATATCGTGTTCCATAAGAGTACCAAGACCCGAAACTCGACATCGATCTATGGGCAACCTTGCACTAAGTCCCCTGTAAAGGATTTCCGGATCTTTTATCATCTCAATGACTTGCGTACGTTTGGTTCCCTGCCTCGCTGACAATGAGTGCCGAGGTGCAGATTCGACGAAAAAATTCTGTACACTTCTGAGCTTGTGTTTGAAGTACGATTATTGAATATTATTAGAATAAATTATTCGCAAACGCTGATGTCCGTTGATTAAAAAACTTTTTACCGAAGTAGCCGATTCGGAAGTCAATAGGTACTTTCAAAAAAATTTCTGTGTAACTTTTGTAGGCCTGTTTGTTCGAGATCATTTCCATTAAAAAAACGACCGGTTTTTTTTCGGTCTTTTTGCGCTGGCAATGAGATTTTTTACATTATGTGTGTACAAGAAATGATAATAAAGCATTTAAAACGTTTGTGTAATCATTTGTAATCAACAACTGAGGTAGAGCCTTAATTTTATAGCGATGATCCAATGCGACGAACTCTTTTCACAGCTAATCGACGCCGTCTGAAGTCCGTTGAAACCATAATTAATTTTAATCAGTCACGTAACGTAATTGGGGAATGCTATCATCGGATGAGCGAATCTTTGATTGAGAAACAAAAATAGAATCGAAGTGATGTTTTTGAAAAGAAAACTTAAACTTTTCATTTCTCCGAAAAATGATTTGGAATGAACGGGGGCTGATCGTGCTTGATCTTTTCCGGAAAATTCGCAACGTTCGATTTATCGAGAAAGTGGTTTTCAAACTCGAACGGTAGACCTGGCGAAGTTTTTTTTACAAATTGAGTTGGTTTCTTCGAGTTCCGAGTGTTTGCTGAACCCCCGACGATGCCCGTCGACCGTTAGAAACGACTGACGAGATACTATTACGAATTCGCTTCCATTAGAAAACTTATGCTATTTAAATACACTTAGAGCTGTGTTCATAATATGATTTGAGGCACTTTTTTCCTTCTATAAATTCCTCCTCATTAATACCAGTTTTCAAAGAGGTTTTGAAACAACAAGACTGCATGATATATGAAACATAAGTGTATGGAAATCGTATGCGAATTCATTATTTGAAGAAAGGACGAATGACTTATTGCAGGACAATTTATTTTGATAGGGTTTAACTTCAATTTACCCAGTTCGCATTAGACCAAGTTACACATGAACTAGCAAGAAATGAATTACAGCCTTGAACAGTTACAAACATATGAAAGTGACTACATACAGGAGGTTTTTCGAGTGACCCCAGCAATAAAAAGCCATCCGACAATTTATTGCCTGTTGTAAAGAGTGTAGGGCAGCAGCCATTCGAATCTCTCAAAGTTGCTGACGTAGGTCGTTTTAACTTTTAACCACCTTTTGTACATAAATTTTCTGTTGTTATTCATTTTAATCTATCTTTCTGGGTCGGATCCATCGTTAGTAATTCCAATAAAATTCTTAGGAATTGGGACCAATGATCCTGTATGCCTCTCGAATTATTTGTCACAACGTTTTTGAAACCAATTTGGAAAATCATTTGCATTGAACCTTTTTCAATAAATTTTCAACCTTCATTATTATTTCGTAGCCTTGCACAGAGATCGACTCACGACACCGGCGATAAAACAAGCTGCAAATGTCCCTGCTACAGTTCGTGTTGGCAGAGAATGGTTAAATCACATGTCCTTCACGTTTAGAACGGTTAATTATTCGGCTACATATAGTCAGTATAACTGTTCATATACTTCATTGAACGGGTCTGCGGTAGAGATATGAGAATCAGGATAAAGTAGAGAGTTGAACTATTTTCCACAAAAATTCGAGTCGGAACTCTGAATAAATTTTTTTATTATATTCTGAAAAAAATCACGACACATATTCATCCCTAGCGCATTCTAATCCAGAATGAACAGTCCAGAGGAAGTATATATCCTAGACCAGAGGACGTCGAATGACCCTTTTCGAAGATAGTTCAATGACCCGAAAACAAAAACGGGTTGCCAAATTAATTATCGAAGTATAAAATGGCCGAGCCTAACGGACGACCGATCGATCGGCAGATAAATTACATTCAGCAATATCTACTTTGAGCAACAAGTGTGTATTTTATATCGGAACTAAATCAGGGCTCCGCTCACCCATTATGAGGGTTCTTAACTCGCGACAACGAGAACGTGAATTTCTTCAGTAAGACCTGGAAGTACGAAGGCTTGAAGTCCGGTAGTGGACATTTTCACTGGCCAGTAGGACTTTGAGCTTTGGTGAAAGGCTCGAGAGCTGTGCAAACGTTGGGACTCCGAAATGCAACATCATGTGATGTTTCAAGCCGGCTCGATGATAAAGTATAAATCGTATATTCGCCGATCGAACGATGCCGGGTGTTTCGCTAAGTAGGCAATAGCAATGCGAGAGATGTTCTTCTGGTTTTGCGGTGATACGTTATGGCGACGTTTCAGACAGCTTTTCGTCTAGTTTGTATTCGCGGAGCCGTTTCACGAGTGGAACGAAACCGAAGTGAGGGAGAGGAATTTCAAAGACACGGAAATGCTTTGAGGGAAAAACAAATCAGAAGAGACACAGAAAAACTTACCATTCTCTTCCGTCGGGTTGAATGATCCATAGCCTTTTTTCGGTGACATCTGGCCGGAAGTTCTTTCATCAAATCCTGACATAATGCGAGCATTCTATGCTCCGATTGCTGAGAATAATTTGAAGCAATTATGCGTTCCCATTTGCCAGGCATCCTTTCACAACAGAAAATCGAATATAATTCCGAACTAATGTCGAAGAAGAGCTGATCAGTTGATTCTGAATTACTTACAGATTTTGAATGAAATAAAAGCTCTGCGTCTGATTTCGCGAAGGTAACTTATGGAAAGTATGTAAGTCATTTGATGAGGCTGACTGATGAAGGATCACCACTTTTTCGTCAGACGATACGACCTGTTGGAAATTTTTATCAACACGATGTCTTTTGGTTTGCGAATTTGTTTACAATAAAGTTGAATCATTAATCACCATCTAAACATCCGTCGGCGAAGCGTATCAAAACTTTTTTTATTCAAACAAGAAAACCTGTCCAGTTCAGCAGACTTATCCTTCGTTTCGTAAGCAACATCGTATTTATCGAGTCTAGAACGCCCCAGGCTCTTCGTCTGTTTTTGGTTAGCCAGAAGTCGATCGGCGATATCAAGCTCTCCCCACTTCCTCACCTGCTCCGATCTTCCAAACTGGCGAATTATAAAATCGATCCTTGTTAATCTCCGATCAAAATTTTCCTTACTGCTGAGGCCATGCATGAACACTCCACGTGCTCACTCAAACCGGTGGACTACTAGGATGTCGCACAGCAGTTTCGCACCGACTCTTCTCCCAACTCTTCTGACAACTCACCTTATCTTCATCGCCGTTTCGGGTACCTGAGCCTCTTCGTCGTCCGGGCTATCGCATGTCGAACATCACCCCAAAAGATGCTCCCTTGACATTGACATTGTTTCCTAAAGAGAATCCACGGCATATCCTAATGACCCCAAGTAATTCACCGGCTGCAGCATCACTCCAAAAGATTAACGGCTCGCTTTCTCTAGCCAGAGAATCCCTTAATTTTTGCTCAATTACCTCGACGAAACAGCTTATTTCGTTCTCGCTGTACCTGAGCTTTTCCTCTACTCTATCCTTGCATGGCTCCCACGAGGGCTCTCCGGCGCAGACCTCTTCGACTCGATCGGTTTTCTTACTGAACTCCGTTTCGCCCGAAATAGATTCCCTCTAAGAACTGGGTGGGTGGATTTTCGCTGGCGAATTAAGCTGACCACAGGGTTGAGGCGTGCACCATAGATCTTTGCAGAAGCTACTGCATCATCCGGATGCAGTGTAGTCGATATTGGCATCGATGCACTTGCAGGGTTCATGGGGCAGCTTATGCTTACCACCTTTGTTCTTTTTTCGGTTGGTTGATTGTTCGGAGAATCTCGGTCTCAAACAGCGTCAATCGTGGGTACAAAAAGTTCTGGAAAGTTTGTTTACGTGAATTTTGAATAAATATGAAATATCCGGAGGTTATAAATTTTCGTTTTAATTGCTTTTTGCATAATTTACTTCATGTTGTTTTCCTGTCCAGTCGGTATGAACGTATGCAAATTGTTTGCCAAATAATTTCTCGGAAAGCAAGTTAACAATGCATTGTTTTGGCACGTCGGACCCATTACGCAAATAGAAATTGATATATTCTGAGAAATCAATCCAACCAGAGACATGTCGACAAAAAGACTGCAGGAATAATGCGAGTGACTAAATCAAAAAATTCCGCTTCATTATACGTTATGCCAAATGCTTCTCATGACGGTAAATCATGACCTTCGTCGTGTTTTTATATTCCAAGCAAGTATTGTTTTCCTCGCCTCATCCCCGCTTGGAATTGACTCTATGAAACGATTTAGAGATTAGATTTTTGGAAGAAAATTGTATTCCAAAAATTGAAACCAGATTCATGATATTCGTAGGCAAAAAACACGGAACGAAATGTGAGCGATGCACACCAGGATATCTTCCGTGATCTCTTATCGGGATATGCTGCATGTGTGTTGAAACGGAGGCAGTAGATCGGCTGCAGTCACCTTTGCATTACGAAGGCGCAAAGCGTCAAACCGCATCTGATGACGCGTGCATATTTTGCGACGCAATCTCTCGCTGCTGCAGTTTAGGCTGAACAGGTTCTTGTCTTCGTAAGAAACAATCCGAGGTTACTGTGACCTCAACCTCAACTGTACCACCACGAAACTACAAAGAGATTCCTTCCTACTATAAATACAGGTGAATATCATAGCATAGAGTCAGTTGCAGATACAGCTTCATTCTTTTATAACTAAATCAATATGCAGTCATACACCGTTTTCGTTCTGGTGGTTTTGGTCGCGGCAGTAACATCCGAGGAACGTCAACCTGAGGCGTGGGAGAAAGTTGACACACATAAGATTATTGATAACGACCGACTTTATAACAATCATAAACGGTGCATCATAAGTTCATCAACCACCGGTTGTACCCCGGATATGCTGAAATTCAAAAGTGAGTGAGGATTCTTCGTTGAATATTAATTTTCGTTCAATATTGCGGTGTAAAATTTTAAATTTTGTCAACATTTAATAGATCAGTAGCCGATTCGTTGATTATAATGGAACTCCCGTTTTTTGAGATAATTTTTGGCTGTCACTTACAGCTTTGAGTAGAACTAGATTTTAAATGCAAGAGTCTTCCACAAGGTTGAGGGAAAGTAGACTGTTGAATTAGCCCGTCGACGCACAGTCGGCTCAAGAGCTTACGCGAGCTGTGTTAATAGCGTACGTCTGGATGATCGCGAAAGGTTTTCTCAGGAGCCCCGCGAAGACGTGGATAAGACGGATAAGGATAATTACATCGTTGAGTATCCAAGAAGCGAGTAAATCGCGCAAGTACGGCCTCGCGGCGTCGGCAGCTTTAAACTAACGCAAACTCTAGTCTTTATAGCTTAACTTAACGATCACTTGAATGCGAATTGGTTTAACATGTTTTCCTATCACTCACCTATTAATATCTACGATACGTGACTCAATTATATCTAAATTCATACGAAACACGATTTCCGACTCCTTTTGCATCTACTGAACTTCTCTCGAATATTTTACGCGAAAATCATCTGAGAATTCATTTAGCTTCGAGACATTAATCTAAAGAAACGAACATCTTCTCATATTATTTCAATAAACCCCAGACATGAAAAAAAAATATTTTCTTAAATTTTCAGAAAGACTACACGAGGGGTTGAGGAATGGGTGTGACGGATGCTCAGACTCGGAGGTGAAGATAATTAAGGATACTATTGAGTACATCTGCCTGAAGCGACCAGACTCTGCGCCCGAAATCATTGCTGCGCTCGATCCAAAAGGAATATACCGTCCTATCTTCGAAGAAAAATACGGCAAAATCAATGGACCGTGCTAAATGCTATTTTTGAGAATACCCAAGAGCTCATCAGTGATGTATGAGTCTCGAAGTTTCTTTTCGTTTTTCTAGAATAAGCGCGTGAGAAATTATTATAATTATAACATTTGCTTTAACAACAATTTATGCGGTCTAATTTTTGCAACCAAAGTATTAGAATTTTCACGATTGATAAGTTAGGAGAATAAGTGTCATTTTTACGGGATTACCTACTCAATTACAGATATCTCCATGATTCTTATCTTTACTGAAAGTTATTTAAATCTGCGATTAATCTGTTTATATATACATGGATAGACGTTTTTTGTAGTCTAGTAAGATATACTTCAGTTTTATGTGACTTGTGACTTTTATAAGTTGGACTTGTTCCTCTACCGACTCATTTCCCACTTTTACGACTTTATAGTTTCGTATGTACTACATATACCAGCTGTACCGTGGAATTTGTCAGCACCCAACTTCAGAACCCTAATTGTCAACAAATCAAGAAGGGAATATAATGATAAAAATATTATCCAGTAATTACAAGCTCAGTTCAACGTCCGCAGGCTTCATTAAGCCATTCAAAGATATGAAACCTACATTGTTTTATTACCGATCAATTTATTGACCCAATTCAGGCTCATAACAGGTGCATATTATTATTTAAACAATGACATCAATAAAGTTTACAATGTTCCAAGAACTGTTTTCCTGATTTCACATCCACCGGGTGTTTCTATAAGATACAAAATACTACTGGACGAGGAAATCTGATCAGAATTTCTTGTATAATAATTGTAGTAATTACGTGAAGGACGTGCCGATATTATGAACCACTTGCTTAAACTAATTCTTAGCTTATTTCTAGTCGTATCTGATCATGTTTTTAACTATCACCTCCAAAAGTGTTGAAGAAAACTAATAGCACTTCCTCTACGTATTCATAATTTATCGTTTCTGCAAATATTGCGCAAGAGTCCCAAAAAAATTGCAAGAGATCCAATGAAGCACAACGAATTTTGAAGTTCGTGAACTAGGAAGTGTTAAGACAATATGAAGCTGTCAGGTTCGGTTGAAGATTCTCCACGTTTTCGATCTTGAAGAACAATTAGGTCTCGGAATCCTTCGTATCGGAGAATACATATAGTTATTTGCCCAAAATTATATTACCAGAAAAGTGAGATGCGTTACTTTTTACCATCAAATTGTACACCTAGTATATTTTTATATTGCTTTGAAACGGTTGGTCAGCTTTTACGATATTTTGCCACCTACTCAATCTGTGTCATTGTCCACGAGATAAATAACAAATATTGTTGAATAATACTTCACATGTGGCAATCATAGTCGAGCGTTTTGCCTTAATTACAGGTTATTCCTCTCGTGCTCAATCTATATACATATATCTACTGCTTAATCCAACTCGATTTACAAACAAATATCAGGTATTGACCATTCACAATCATAATTGAATGGGTGTTGAAGCTGCTACGATTAAATGGCATGTCATTTATTTCCTTAATCACTCTTTGCTCTCGCAATTAACGTCAATTATTTACTGGAACTTTTTATAATGTTTGTATCGTTTGCGTTCTCAGTATTTTAGTCTGGGCAGAGGAATAACTCGAATCGGAAAGAGAGTAAACATTTTCTTAACACCGCATCGGGTCGAACAACTGTCGTAAATTTCGAAACACATTTGCAGTCTGTCAGTAGTAAGCGATTGGTAAATGATTTGAAAACAACGGTAATCCACATACCGATTTCGCATTACATAATTTCGTTATTTTTGCACACGTCAAAGATGGTTCTGATAACGCCGTACCTTTAAATATATTCAACGGAAAACACAAAACATTCAGTCGAGCTCTCTTCGAAAGCTCCACAGTGTCTTCGAATTTTTTTCTACGCTCTGATTGTAAGAAAAAAACAGACACAAAAATGGTTTTCCGAATTGCACTTGTACTCACAATGTGTATCGTCTCGAACTCTGTCGCTCAAGGTCCAATTATAGGTGAGTTAAGTTTTTGTATATATTTTGCTGCATTCAATTTATTGTCTTCATAATATATCTGTATCTACATGTCGATATCCATCCCGAAATTTCACGATTCTTGACAATCTTGAATTAATTATAACGGCGATACAATAACCAAGATCAATATTTCATTCTCGAAACCTCCGAATTAATTTGAAAGATCCTCATGACGTCTAATTTTTGATAAAAACCTAATTTAATTGTGATAAATCACATAGAAATACCGTCCGGCGTGAACATGGATAATGTTAACTGCTGGCTGTACGAAATGGGAGTGCAAGATCTGACGTCGACGAACTGCAACCGAACCTGCCTAGCAAATGCTGCTCCCAGAGTCTGCGTCTATAACTTCGTCCTCGAAAATTATCACACCATGGGCTCGTAAGTACAGATTTCACAAATCACTCGTATTAGATTGCATTTTTGTGCATTTCTTAATCAGCCATTCGGCGCTCGTTTGCATCGCATAAATAACCAATCGCTCGAAATAATTCGATTCCGATCGAACAACCAGTTGATCTGTAATCCACGATTTGTATAGCGCGTGCGGAAACTGCTCTCAAGGTGTTCTTCAGGACTGCATGCATGAACAATGCATCCCTGCAGACGGTACTGAGCGAGGTGTCAAGTCAATCAACAGGAGAAGAATTGGTCCGGATATTCAGGTGATTTTCTTTAGGGTTTTACGTTCACCCGATCGATTATTAGGTGCAATCTTTACGTACAGCTTTTTCAATACCGTTTTTGATCACACAAAATTAACCCTCAGGTCTGCGTCCGGGATCTCCTGGTCATTACTGTAATCAATCGAATGGGTGGTACTGAATCTACTATCCACTGGCACGGAATACTCCAAAAGAGTACTCCGCACATGGACGGAGTGCCGCAAGTCACTCAATGCGGTATCGCCGAGTCTCACAAGTTCCGCTACATTTTTCCTGTGCCTGAGCCGGGGACATACTTCTACCACAGTCATACCGGTACTCTATGTCTATTCCTTTCTAACGAATTTTCTCCTGTCTAGGATTTTGAGAAACTGAGGCATACGCTTCGAAATAAGATTCTGATAACTAGGAAACAGTTAGTGGGCTGTTTGTATTGATGATAAATTTATTTGAAGGGATATTTCATTTCTTAAGGGCACCACAAGACCGATGGTCATAATGGAGCACTGATCGTTAGACAGCCAAAAAGTCTAGATCCAGCTAGGAACTTCTACTCCGCAGACAGACCCGCTCACGTGGTCGTCATCACGGACTTCATGCATGATAATGCAGAAATGTTCTTCCCAGGGCTTCCGACGAGAGAGCCAGGAATTGTTCCACTCAGTTTTCTGTTGAATGGCCTTGGCCGCTGGCGTAACGTAAGACGTTTTCTTTTGGATATCCTCTTACTGTCGATTGATTGAGAAAATATCGATCTAATCATGCGTAAAGCTAGACCACTGATATCTATGGCTTAAATTTCTTTCCCATGAAGCAAAGCTTCGCAGGGTAATAATTTTTATGACATTTGACTCGAATTGGAATTTTTAATTGGAATTTCAGCCAGCTACCAATCAGACGACTCGATCACCTCTGGCTACCTTTCACGTTCAATCCGGAGGCACATACCGTTTTCGATTCATAAACGCTTGCAGTCTGATTTGCGGAATACAAATACAAATCCAAAATCACACGATGTCAGTTATATCCACCGATGGAAGCGACGTTCAGCCTCAGATTGTCAACACGCTAGTTAGTTTCCCCGGGGAACGTTACGACGTTGTTGTAAATACATTCCCTGTCCAGAAAACAGGCGCTTACTGGATCCACGTCACGGGACTGGGAGTCTGCGCTGCTACAGATCGTATCGACCAGGTTGGAACTAATTATCTTTGCATATGCTATTCCGTTCGTGAACAAGGCAATCAACTTTTGATTGAAGTAGATTAAATCGAAGGTTATCCTCGGGTTAGTAAAATTAATCGTTATTCAAAGGTCGAAATTCAAATGTGCCGTCTATCGATTAAAAAAAATTCGTCTAACTGAACACATGCATAAATTAACGGATTTCTCATATACCATTCCACGATTAGATCTCCTACTGGAATTCTCCGGCAATTTTCAACGGTCAAATTTATTACCCAATTTCGAAAGTACAAACCTCATATCCCGTCACAGGTCGCTGTCTTGTCCTACGGAACAGTAGAGGGTACTCTCGGAATTTACCCCACGACACCGGAGCCCACAATGGACAATCCACTTCCGATAGGCGTACGTCTTAATCATCCCGAAGCGGCATGCACTGTATCAAACTCCGAAATCTGCACTAGCCAATTGCAAGGTGTCGTAAACAACAACGCTCTTTTAACGGACACGAACATCCTCCGAAAAAACGTCACCTTTGGCTATTGGGAGTGGACTGTGGCAGGATTGCACGGTACAGCTGCTAACCCGAGCAGGGAATACAATCCATTCCAACGTGAGTATGACCGGGGTAGATTTTCATTCCTGATCGCAATTACGAGGATCACGGAAATTTTGAATTCTAATTGAACAGATGAAAACGATTTGTCTATAATTATTTCAGTGAGGCCCCCTGGGAGGCTTGAGAGTGGAGTGGTGAACGGTATCACGAATGAATTTCCCGAGACGGCTACGTTGTGTGACAGATCTGGTTTTGGAAATTATTGCAATCAGCAAGATAGACCGGCCAAGTGTTCTGCGAATGGCTTTTGCTTGTGCACCAACATGGAAATCTTACCTTTTGGGTCTAATATAGAAATGATAATACGAGACATCAACCCATGTAAGTTTTACAATCAGCGAGTCTCTCAGAGAGTTGTGATCGACCGAACAAATGACATTTTTTGACAGCGAAAATATTTTCCATTTTATTTTCTAGTCGTGCCAACAGACGCACGTGTAAGCCATCCGATGCACTTGCATGGCTACAAATTCTACATAATGGAAACAGTTCGATTCAACGAAACACTTCAGATGACGGGATCGCAGAGTCCGAACCAAATCCCGCCCCTAAAAGATACGATTCTTATACCTCAGGGTGGTTCAGCGAGAATTCGTCTCTTTACTGACAACCCTGGCGACTGGCTCTTCCACTGTCACTTTGAATGGCATCTGGCTATTGGTATGTCAGCTATCTTCCGGGTTCCAGGTCCAATTCCTGCCCCACCACCAGACTTCCAATTATGCTGCGGTAGCTTCGATCCAATTTCGATAAACAGCTGCCCAGCTTTCTACGGACTTTTCGGATAATTTGTACCCCGGATATCGCCGTGACGAAGTCCTTGATACTACGCGTTGCTCAACGATATGGTCAAGAACTGATTCGTATATTTAAAATTACCGTAACATGGATGGGAGAGGGTTTCGTCGTCAATTAATCGAGACTGATATATATACCAAAGCAAAGTTTAAATTATAGCTTATAAGTAGGTACTTATCTATAAGATGGATGGATGTTGATACAAAAATAAAGATAATATACGTTACATGAAAAATGATAATGCATCAGCGATATAAAGCGAGAGAAATATTCTGAGGTTAAAGGAACTGCGTGAAATTTTCCATCAGCGGTTTTTTACGCTGTGTTGTTATCTGGAGATGATTCCAAGTATTTACCACGATACTTTCCATCCGGGTCGTACTTCTCTGCTAGAGGGATCCACATTTCTGGTCTGTCATCTCTGCAATTGAAAAAAATAAAATAATATATATATGTGTATAACTCGAGCCGGAAGCTTTTACCCTCTGGTCTTTGACTTTCGTCAAAGAAAGACTCGGCTTATCAACAATCCCTGCCGCCAGCAGCGTTCGTCAAATAAACGAGATATTATTCACAACTTTTTCTACTGTACTCCGTATTACGATTTGGAATATAAAACATGAAGATTCGAGGAAATTAGAACATACCTATATATCCAGCTGTAAGACTCCCCTGCAGCTACTTATATATGAGTATATTACTGCAGATTCTATACCTACAGTAATTACTCAAATATAAGTAATATATGCATGCGACGAGATACAAGTTCAAATAAATCTCTCCGACTTCGATAATAGGAAATAAGATTACCGAAAATTTTCATAAGTTATGAATCAAATTAATTTTATTTTGTGCCACGTATAGCAGCTGAATGAAGGTAAACACGTTTCTGATCCTGCCACGCTCATAAATCTCACAATATTCTGTTATCATATTCAGATCCGTGTGAATGTTACGCTTCAGTCGCTATGGCTGACAAAGTTGTATTTGATATCGTTCAGCGAGCGTAACATTGTCTTGTGTAATACCGGAAATGTCTTCTTCGGATTCTTACCACGCACATCTTGAATCCAACTTCTGGCATTATCATAGGTAACTGCGCAAGACTGGGAATCATCCGACTCGTAGCACAACGAATCGGTCATCCCGGATACATCATTCGCCGATTAAATAATCATGACGTACGTCCGAATTAATGATAATCAATTATCTTCGTATTCCGATAGATTATTATCCCGCTCTATGAAATAGAGTAATCGCAGCTATACGTTTTTTGTACAACTAAAAGTCAAACGTCATCAGTTCTTTGCTGTTCTAGCATTTAATTTGAATCTAGAGGCGCAGAAATGCCTTCCGCATATCAATCACCGCGTGTCGAATTAACGAATCGTCGTTCTAGAATCGTACCTGAGAAATCGAATGACTTTAGCAGCTCCCGCTATCTGAGCTCCGGTACATTTGGCGCACGCCGTTTCCAAGGCTTCTGGTAACACCCCTGAAACACGGAAAAGTCAATATCATTGCTTGCATTAATCTTGCGGTGAATCATGTAACAATGGGCTTGGCCAGTGTTCGGAAATTAACGGTCTGCATAGAATTATAACGTCGAATAGCACAACCATTCAAGCTTTAACGACGAGGTGTGGTGTATTGATGATAAATGACAAACACTCCCAGAATATGAAGCAAGGATGCCCGATTACGTGGCTGATCGCCTCCTTGCGTGCATAAAAATGATTTCTTAACCGTAAGTAACGACGCGCGAGCATCAGATAATGAAATTCTCTCAGGTATCGCACGGGCATCTTCAAGACCGGAGTTCTGGTTTGCCATTGTGGAGTCGGTTCCTAGAACGAAGCCTTGAACAGCGGAGATTTGCAAACAGGTAGAAGAAAGCACGAATCGTACTGTTTATGCGTTTAAGCGTGAACGAGAAACAATAATCAAACTGGTTTCAAGAAAGTGGAATAAATTAGGGAACCCTACAGAAAACGAAAGACACATAAATCAGATTTGAGTCTGGCCATCCCATTGTCTGCAGGCTTAACTTCTGACAACTTTCCTTTCTATTTGTTCAAGGTGTATATAGGCGATTCCACCGATGAAAAGAATTTTTTAACTCCAGGCATTGGACCGGGTCATAATTCTACCTTGGCCGAGACCTTGCATCGAATGAAATATTGCGTTCATCAAAGAATCGTAACTCTGAGATAATTTTAACGAACTCTGCATTGGAATAGCAAAGTTAATGATTTTGCACGAAAGTGAAGAGCGGTCAGGAGGTAAATATCATTCGATGTGAACGGAAAGCCACCGACAAAATTCTGAGGGAGAGAGCATTGGCATTTGCCTTTCAGGATGCTGGCTAAAACGAGTTTACCTCTCTTCCTTGTTTTCCCGACAGAACTGGACCAGTTATTTTACATCTCTAGTTTTGCACACCAGATTCACAAACTTTTAATCACCCTTATCTCTCGTCAGTTATATCTGTTATGCAACGATACCATGTACCAATCTAAATACCGCAAATCAATCTAAATTTTTCCAGGTCAAGAGCACGAGAGAACTTGTTTCTGCTATAGGTATGTCAAAAACCGCAAACCGCAAACCGCAGATCACGAGACTACGTTTAAAAGAAGAAGATGCAAGGATACTCACTTTTAAGCTCTCGTCCATCCGGTGGACATGGTCCAGTTCCCATCAAACATCTGAAGTAGTATTGCAGGAGGCGTTTGCTGTCCAGAATATCGTCAATGTTAACCTTGTCCCATCGGGTTGAATAGGTGTTCTGTTTCGGCCAAATATATCCATGAATTCCCATAGAACTGATTATCACCAGGAGGCACACCACTGTGAAGGGAAGCACTCTCGTAGCCATCTTACACCGTAGTAATGTAATCGGAATATTCTTCGTTGGTTTTATAGGAGGCTCTCACCCACTTAAACGCAGTAGCTTGCATCAACGTTGAGCCCAGTTGGGTGAGCCTTCATTCTGACCAGGTTGTCGTGTGGCTCGTTTATATATCGGGGCAAAGAGTGACGAGTAAGAGGAATTTTTTGGCTGAAAGGAGACGGCGAGAAGTGTCTAGAATTAATACCAAATCCGATTCTTCGTACCTCTGAATGCGAATATCGGCGATGTAGTATAATAGGCTTTAACCCCGTTCGATTATCAGTGATGAAGTATATCTACTAAATCGAACATTAAATGTTTATGTGTTCGACGATCGAGAAGCCATTACAGTAAATTTGTTTTTTCTTTATATTAGAAGTATACATTTAGATGTGGAAAGATAAGCGCTAGCAACCTGACTACAAAATGTCAATCGCAATTGGATACGTCCGCCTCTGCTTCAATTATACATTCAACCGGTTCTAACGCTTTTCTCACAAAATATTCAATTTTATAGTATGGGTCATGATTAACACATAAGACAGATTGGATGCAACAAGCATGTAAACAATTTCCTGGTAATTATTTATTTTATTCGGTAAAATATTGATCTTACGATGTAGTACATACCTGCAGATCCACGGGCAAGTTGGAATTTCGGTTATTCGAATAAAAATCATAAAAGTATTGAACTGCCAATTTTATCACATGTGTTATCGACTGAATTAGCAAATATATAATTAAAGTAGTCACTTTTTTCGTGCGCATTCCTAAATACATACAACGTGAAATGGTTTCTTGTTTCTCGCATTCATCTGGCTGAGTTAAAGATCGATTTTATCTCCTACCAGAATACTACAGCAGAGGGAAGTGTGGATTATAATTTAGCTGTATGAAGTCCATCAAATGTCACCTAGTTATACCTCAAAAAAATAAATGGGACATGCCTAGATCATAGTTGAGATAACGGTTTTTATGCTAAATTGAACTGGAGTCACAGTTCCTTGTACGATATCATAGATTCCTGAACTGTGAAAATAGTTATACTAATTAGTAAACATGCATGTACCCTGGGAAAACTATCCACATCGTAAAATTAGCCATATCTTTTCTGAATTTTCAACCAACATAGCGAACGTAGTTTTTCGTCAAATTCAGTCACGATTTTTGAAATTTGTTTTTCTTTTTCGGCGTGAGTGCTTCATGAAATAATATTAAACATCCAATCTGACAATCGCATATAATTCACTAACTTCGTCTCGCGACTTTGTCCTTCGGGTTTCAGTCAGTCTTTTTACTTTTCGACGTTTGGAAGACAAATACTGGAAAAACGGGTTTTGCCAATTTCAAATTTATGTTATCCTGGTTGTATCGTTTTTATGGGGCGATAAGTTTGATATGGCTGAATAATGACCAGGCCGTCCGTGTCAGTTGCGATAAGCAATGATGAGATTTGGATAAGCTTTGATGTACATACATTGATGAAATGATTGATCTATTACCTATGTGAGCGGGCTCCCAGGTCTTGTTGCTATTTTACTGTAAATGCAAACGAAAATTCGACCCCTTCTCTCAATTAATTTATACTTTGCACTAGATCAGCTTAGAATGCCTCCGTGATAAAAACTTAACGATTAATGGCGTCGGCTTAGTAAGTTTATTATTTATGGTTCGTACACCGTTAGGATGCGGGGGCATTCAACTTTCCGAACTATGCAAACCTACTTTGAATCAATGTTACGAACAGTACGATGGGTATATATATATATACGTACAGTGCGCTTTCCACGTTCAATAGTCGCATCACACACTCACTGATTGTTTATTTAACATACGTATGAATATCGGGTACGAATTAGGGATAAATATCGTACCTATATCGTAGCTGCAGAAATAATCAAAGGGGAGAGAAGCATACGCAGAAAAGGTGATATCCATATTCATATAACTCTGTGACTTTACAGAAATAATCTCTTCCTCAAACAGGATATTTCCAAGGAAAAAAATAATATCCGGGAAATGTATAATTATTTGATGAAATGTTTACCCAATTCTTTGTGCCCGTTTATATAAAATGAAGCTTGCACAATACATGGAAATCCTCGGATTATTATAGCCTGGACCAAATGGCCTTGTGGCGGTTAGCGATGTACATCATCCTGGTCATACCAATGATCTGTGAAATAATCCTATCGTTGACGAGTGATCGTTATAGATGGTGGTATGCGATGTGAATCCCCGATTTGGATGCGACGTATTTTTTATAATTCATCATTCATATTAGGAACTTAGAAATTTAGGGTTTCATTTAATTTCTCTTGAAAGAAAGTCGAAAGAAATACACAACCTTCGGAAAATTATATCCGAGTCTTGCGAGGATTCTGTAATATATTTTAAATTCAAGCCCGGAGCAAAGTATAATCAAGAAATCATAAATTTTCCTGCACATTCGCCCAATTCTTTTGCGCATTGATTCGCGAAAAACGACGTTATAAAATTATAAGAACTGCCAGATTTATGGCCTGTACCCGGCTACCTTCGCACGAATTTTCAATCGGAATTAATTTCATCGTTTCCCGATCAGAAACGGTTCAAAATGTTCATAAAGAATACGATTATATAACACGACAGCAGAATTATACATTAATTAAAGGGATGGAACTTCTTAAATTGCCTATAAGGGCCATACGCACCCTGATGAAACGGTGCGAGTAATAACATCCCAGACTGGACTGCAGATACGTTGTTGTATGAATGGAATTTCAGTCGTTAGAGAGCAAAATTCCAGAATACTACAGGACCCCACTTTTTATTCAATGTATTATACATATATATGTTATGTACAGTTTTTTGCTTAAATTTTTCAAAGGAACGAAATTAAAACCTCGGCGATAAAAGGGTTTTTAAAAACGCGCGGTAAATTACAAAATTCTGGCGACATTCTAGTTTATTTTTGCCAGAAATTTTTTTGTCGTTTTTTTGAATTAATTGATTACAATATAATTTTTCGAGAAGATTCGTACGCTCGAATCGCGGTTCGTTATTATGATTATTAATATCATTATTACAGCTCACCTACATCCAGAACCCGCGTCGATCTATATTTTCCACTAGATGACCCTGATAACTTCACCAAAGAATGTCGCCTCTGGAATCTCGAAGCTAGGAATAAACAGTTCAGAACTGATCTGTCACTAACTATCATATGCTTTCCACTGATTTCATACCTAGTAATTCGAGTTCCATTTCGTTCGATAAAAATGAACAACAACTTTCACGTGACCCGCATTTTCCTCACGCATAAACTTCCATGTATATACGTAGATCAAGGCCGGTCGTTGTACGGCACTCGATTAACTTATTGACTCTAATTACGTGCTCACAAAAAGTATGAGAAATACTGCAGCAAACGTCGAACAATGATATTACAGAAAACGTTATATGACTAGGTTTTAATTCGCGGAATAATTCATAGCGCAAATTGTCTTCTGGAATCTTCGAAAATCCATGAAACGTGTTTCGCGAGTCTCTAGGTTCTATAGTATAGCAAATATCAGTGTAGGTAAATGGGAATTAATTGTGACAAAAAAAAAGATATATCCATTACCGTGAAGATCAGAATCAACTTACATTAGTATTCAGAAGTGCTACGAGGTCCGGTACGATTGTTAATTCAATCCAGTCGAAGAAGTAATTGCGTACGGGTTTCGTATCATTTCCGGATTAAGCATGCATATGAATATTGAAGGTAATTAGGCCGTTTCGTATATATTCATACGAAGATTTTCTGCGTTTTATCGTTCTAACGAATTGAAATATTTCCGAAGCAACAACGAAGTAGTAATGATTCATTATGAAGATAACGTCTGTCAAAGTTAGTTGAATATTTTTTTACCCGAGGCAGTAGCTATTTATCTTTGATATGTTAAATCACGTTTGCCTTCAGTTTTATTTATTCTGAAGTAATTCTTCAAATAATTACGTTCGATGATCGAGCCCACAAATTAGATAAAGTTCCGTAATCAGTCGTACCGTTTCCGCGAAAACCGTGCCTTCGCAGGTTCTTTCATTGACTCGAGTTGATTCGATATAATCTGTAAATCGACTGACAATATAACAGGTGGTCTGAATCTCGCCAGGTAATACCTACGAGTGGTTAAACACGGTACAGAAAACTGCTTACCGATTTTTTCACAATTTTATGTTACCTGTCATCAACAAGTTTAATCACTGCAAATAAGAAAAGCATTTTCAATCATTAAACCCAATTATTGAACAGATTTTCCACATCATAGATAATTTTGAATGATCTCATTTCTACGTGAAGTACTAGCGTTGAAACAGAATAAGGAAGAATGTACACCCACTGGAAGTCTAGCTCCGCAGGAGATCTTGTCCACATATGATGATGAAGACAGTTTGATCGGCTGTCGAATGATCAGCTGAATGAGAATCAATACGTGCAATTAATTATCGGCTGCTATTACGTATTCATCGTACTTTTCATTTTTGAGAATACATATCATCATCGATCTCGAAAATCACTTTCACGCAGTAATTGATATTTGTATAATCAGCGTTTACTTACACTCTAAATTTTTTGGAGTGAACCTTTTTCACTCTATCGGTAGTAGGTGGCTAAATTTCCATTCTAAAGAATTTAGAGAGTTTGTGCTGAGCCAAACTCGCAGCCTATTATCCCATTAATGAATAGCGATGCTCTGATCTCTGCGTGAAAAGCCACGTAGCTGTCGTATGACAGTCACATATGATTACTCGGTGAGATATTGTAACCCATTTTCAAATTCCCGATCGAATTATTTGATTCCAACTTCTCTTTCTTAGAGTTTCAATGCTACAGAACAATTGGAGACTTTGGGTTAGTCAACCGGATTCTGAGTAGATTGAAGTGAATCCCAAAATAACACAAAAGATGTGTTAGCAAGCGGGTCTTGAGATGGCAATTTTGTTGCGAACGATTATCCACAAAGATTCCCATTGCGATGAACGCTGACAAGCAAGAGAAAGAGTTGAAGAGAAATTTTGTATCTTGTTTTATCGTACCATCCTCCTTTGGCTGATTCTTCCCTAAATTGAAACCGCTGTTCAAATGATCGTTGCGATGTGGATTTAGCGAGCTTTTGTTATCTAACCACACCTCAAAGGTCTTCTTCTTAATTGCTATTTTCGGATGAATAATGCACGCGATAAAATATCATATAGAAAAAAATCTATACAGAGGTATTGTGAAGTGGCGTGAAAACAACTCTGACCATGAAATGAAAATTCTGCTCTCTCGTCTCATAAGTAGGTCTGAAATTAGTTCGTCCGATATGAGAATACTAAAGAATTAAATATCTACCATATACTTACATGAATTTCCCGATAATAATCAAGTGCTAAACGATTTAATTGCCTTTAATGACCTAATAGTTTGTTATTTACCCATTTTAGTAAACGCAGCTTGTAACGATTGCATGTAATTTATGTACCCACGTAACCGTGATATCCGTGTTATGTAAGTGTTAGGAATAGATCGGGAACGTCATAATAGTACATCTCTTATTGTTAGCATATCAAAGTTTTTCAATTATGGTATTATTCTTCGAATCACTTGGCTATTTAACATATTCGACCTCAGAAAACTAATTGCCCCGAGGAGTACCGGGAACGTATGGGAAGACAAAAACATTCGAAAATATCTGGGAGTAGAAATTCAACTACATATATGCAGAATTCGGCTACTTAATTTCAGATTTCGAACTCAAACTCTTCGGGTGATCTCCGGCTCTGTACAATCTTTCGTTCTTAGACGACTAAAAACCCACCTAGATCTACGATGTCGCAAAACCGATTGAAAAACGGGTCTATTTTGCACGTTCGTAGAAACGTTGCCGCAGATTTGAACGTCAGAGAACTTGCAAACCATTGAACATCGAAAATCGACGCGGTATGCCTTCTGATTCCAATGATTTTTGCTGCATATGATACCGGAGTTCAAAAATGAAATCAATTGTACAAAAAGGACATCTATCTTCAATACGAAAACTCTCTAATAAGAAGATGAAAAATTGTTCGTCCTTTCAGGAAGTTAGAGAACATCGGCAAATTTTTCACGGCTCACTATACATCAATTATCGCTGTGATAACTTCCTATTGGTGCTAAAAACAATTTAGATTTTTATTCGAATCCCAAGACGCAAGTTGAACAGTTGATCAGCCTGGTATGCTGAACTTAAAAATAGTCTAGGTGGAATTGATTATGAAATTATCGTATCGCGCTGCATAATCTGCAAGCCAACACTGAGATTGACTAAAGTTTAATTATAGGTATATTTTACTCCCGTTGAGCGGCAAGAAGGAGAATTATTACGCAAAGATTATAACAGCGCCGAAGGACATCCACCGTGTCAACTATAAATATGGGAGTCACCACGAAATGTTCATCAGTTTAACTTCAAACGTTTTATCAGCGAGTTCGAAAATGGTTCGATTCACTTTCGCAGCCTGTCTGGCTATCGCATTGCTTACCATAGTCGTTGCTGAAGAGCTGTACTCCGATAAGTACGACGATGTTAACGTGATGGAAATCGTTAACAACGAACGCTTACGAACCCAATACTACAACTGTTTTTTGGACACTGCACCCTGCGTTACTGCGGATGCGAAATTCTTCAAAGGAACGTACACGCAATGAATTCAAGTCAAATCATTTCTGCGTTTAAGATTTAAGAAGGCTCGAAGCTCAATAATCTATAACACTGGTCGATATAATTTTTTGCAAAACATTTGTGAAATGAGAAAAAGTGTTTATTCAAGAGTATGATACTTGCATAAATATCCAGGCTATACTCCATAGAATTATAAATTTATTGAGTGTTTGATGGATGCTTGTGATATCTGTAACGAACTTCGAGCTTCTTACTAAACGCAACCTTATGGATATTCTCTTGCTTGACCCGTTGAATCTTTTTTCTTTAAACAGGTAATTTCCCAGAAGCAATCGTGACCAAGTGCCGGAAATGCACTGAAAAGCAGAAGGAAATGTTCGGAGAATTGGTTTCGTGGTACACCGAGAACCGTCCCGAAGATTGGGAAGCTCTAGTAGCCAAATTCATCGAAGATGCCAGAAAGAAAAATATTTCCGCCTGAAGAGACGTAAAAATTAACCAAAATTTATCGAAAGAAAAACTACCCGATGCCCAGATTGACTATTTGCTACTGCAAGGGGTTTGACAATTGATCTACAAAGTTGAAATTTATGCATTAAATGTAGTTGGTAATAGAGTTAAAATATTTGTTGACGTTATATGTTTTCCGAAAGGCTTTATCATGATTGTTTAATAAAAGATTTGCTGGCAATAACAATCGTACAAGAAACTTCTTACACCCCGCAAGATCACATATTCGTTCATTCATATCACGCAGATTCCTCTTTGACGCAGATATTGGAGGAAAAAAGTGGAGTAGGTATGGTACATGACTGCATATCGTGCAGTTTACAAAGTAATTGCTACCTGAAAAATAATTAAGGGCTCTATTATAATGAAACAAGATAATACTAGGTAAGGCGACAGGGATACAAAGTTCATGTGAAATGGTATGCATTGTTCAAGTAAGACATCACATCATTATATCCGACGAGAGAAATAAATACTTTATTATCAACTTCTTCATAAAGATAGAACTGTGTTAAAACACACGTTCTTTTCTTTATAAATTGATAAAACATCGTGAAAATTAACAGCTAGTATAACTCACAGCGAAGATTTCAAGTCTCGAATATCGATTTTGGCTATTCGTTCAGAAAACGCTCGAAGGATGGGCTGTATTTGTTGTCTGAGTCGTATTTCTGCACAAACTTCGTCCAATCATCGGGTCTCTGTTTCCTAACGTAGTTCGATACCTTCCTAACGTTAGTCTTCATCTTCGGTGTACATTTCTGACAGTTTGTTGCGAGAGCATCAGGTAGGATACCTAGAACATGAGAACCAGGTGATCCAAATTCACCTCGAAGATTGAGCTTGGAGGGTGCAGCCTTAAGCCAACGACCTAATTTTGTTGTTCGATGGCTAATTAGATAAATAAACATTTCTATTACTCTGTTGAAATTATCCTACAACATTAACCTCGCCAGTTAACATCCATTTTGCTACTGTTGATGTTTGCCTATCAGATTTTGATTAGCGAATTAGGGAACCAAAAATTCAACTAACTAGCTGGTGAATAAATATACGTAAATCATATTTGAACCCTAATTCGAAAGCAAATAAAACGTTTTGGCGATGAGCGTAGATTTGTTACACTGACTTCTGAAATATCGTCCTTCCGGTGAGCATGGTCCTTTGTCCAGGATACAAGACATGTACTGCTTCAAGAGGCGATCACTCCTCAGGATTAGGTCAACGTTTACGTTGTCATACTTGTCAGAGTACGTTTCAAGAGGAGAAGTCAATCCCAAGCTCACGAGCGTCAGAACTAGTGTAGATAATAACATCATGCTGATTGCTCACTTAAACAATTAATAAAAATTACAATCAAAAATACAATTATCCATTTCTCGAAGTATATGTATAGCGGCACAAATCCTATCACACAGCTTGTGCGGTTTTGAAAGAGAACTACAATCCATAAGATGGTATCTGATGATTTTCACCCATTGAACAATTTGTCACAATTCACAAAAAAGATTATTGCGTACATTTCCTCTGTGCAAAAGTTAAGGTACTCGTCACCAGGAAACCATTCGACGAAATTAGTGTAGCTTGTTTATTCGAAATCCAATGTATTCAACGTGTTACTTACCAATATGACTTTCGCAGCGACAGATGATCAGGCTGGCTAAAAAAATCGTGAGGGCTAAGTGAGTGACAAACCTCACAACTTGCCTGCGGGTATATACTCCAGTGTGAGCTCGTCCCCCACTAATTTGACAGCCCACTATGACTTCCGATTAGACATTAAGACTCGGTCATTTTTCCTTGAAGCCACGAATTCATTCCGTATTCCAAGCGAGTACCACGAGCTCGTATCGCTATTTACCTTGAGTATGAAATACTATTGTAACATTGATGTTCAGAAGCCGGAATCTGTATGCGTTTATGACTTCGCTTTGATGGGTTTACCTGTATTATCAGAATTCCAGATGATCCAGATTTTGCCTATCGCAGATTTAACGAAATTTATTTTATTCTCTGTGTTGGATTAGGTAAATAAAAGAGATTTGTAGCTGTGACGATTAATCAAACGACTAGAGATAAAATTTACATTATAAGCAGGTTCTAAGAATAATGATCTTTTATTATTCATATTATCCTCGTTAGTTGGGCATGACCTCTTTGATGTTTACATATTTCTATCAGTCACAAGTTTACAATAACAAATACATACGTCAATAATTATTACTGCATTAAACATTTGTTATAAGAAGAAACGAATACAAGTATAAGCTCTCGATCTGTTGCATATCTATCATAAATGAACATTTTGCCTTAAGCATCAGAGTCATGCGAATATCCACAAATTTTTTTACATTAATTTTCATCTAAGTATTAAAAAAAACTCTCAACGAAAACAATTCTAAATCTCTGTGCTAATAAGTATGAATAAAGATGTGATCACACACCCTTGGGCATTCACGAGTTTACCGATGACCCATACAACGAAAAGCCGTCAATCTGATGATTGAAACAAATTTTATGTTATCCGCGTATATCGGATAAATTTATGCAATGAAAAAGTTGCATTACAAAGCATACAGATACGAAAATATTAAAAATCAGATTTAGTAATCTTGGAACAAGCTGAACCAACATGCTGACATGAATCGTAATAGATGTTGACACGGTTTTGAGGAAAGTTCACTTGAGGAACGGTGTCTGTACACAGCCTTAAGCGCTATAATGGGTTAAGTTCATTTCCTCGTGCATTACGTAACAAATCAGGCTTATCCTTATAATCAGTAAGCAAACAGCGTCCGGTGATAGTATATCCCGCGCGTGATCTATGATATAATGTAAGTAACATATTCGACATTCAAAATCTGATTAGAATAAAATACTACGGAAATGAGGATATCTCTATCACCTTGTACCATTTCGAGACGAAGGCCAGGGACACTAGCTGAACGACGTGAATTCAGAATGCCTTACTTGACCATCCGAATACCACCTCGGTGTCTTTTGCTCGGGAACATCTTTGACCGATAATGCAAACACGATGCAGTCCTGCAGCAATAACGTTGCGATTATGATCACACTCCAGATAATTTACCATTCGAATTTCAAATTCACAAATATAATGTATAATTGGTCAACTAGATTTTCAGGTTCTTGAAACTTGAGTTGTAGCTTGCACCTGGTCGTCAAACTCATTCACTCGTGAACTCTCGATTTTACATACACTGCAAATTGAGAGGAAGTATATAATACAGCTTCTTACCACTTCTTTGCTAATGCATGGTACCCCAGTTCAACTCCAAGGATAAAAAGTGCAGCTAAAGCACCGCAGAAGAGGACTAGAAATGCTGCAGCTGTATTGGTCAAACCGATACTATTAAGGGTTGTCGTGCCACCAAGGCATTCTGGTTTCGGAGCAAACCAGCGTCGTTTTTCCCTAGCCAGGATCCCAGTTTCCTCCAGGCGTCGATGTCTACGTAGTTGTTAATCAACAGTAATTGTTATTAGACGAAAAGGTGCGAATGTTCACTAAATAAAAGACATACTTGACTGTATATTCAGGCGGACATTTTTTGATACAAGATGCGAAAGACTTCGCGTGATCTTTGAATGAATGAATTTTATTTTTGCACAGTCAACTCATTTTTGGATCTAATCTACTCAAAACGTGTCGTCTTAATCCATGCTCACATAATCCTGAGATGTTCTCTGTAAGGATTTTCGCGCGAACTCCATATCACGAGAACGGACTTCCTTAGAAACGTGATCTCAGCTAAACTGCAGATTTCTGGTTGAGTAAACTCTTTAGCAATTCTCTCATAAACATCGACAGGGGTGGTATGGTAAGCGAATCCCCCAGCCCTAACTTTCTGGATGCCCTCTGCACGCGAAAGAACTTTCGGTTTTCCTTTATCCAGTAATCGCTGCTCGTAGAATTTCCTTTCCGCTTCGACAGTTGAAATCTGCATGAGAATGGAACATTTTTCTTGAAGCAAGTTTTCCTCGTCGCAATTTTTCTCTATAGACAATGAACTGCGAATTTCCACGATAAAACGATAGCGTAAAATCAAATCGCGGTCAAGAATGAGAAGAATGTGCTTACCTTAAAATAATGAGAAATATACGAGACGTTCTCGTAGGCGGCTGGCATCCCGAAATCCAGTAAATCCGCTATTGTACGTATATTTTGTGGCGGGTCTGATAATAAAGACGAAAGTACAGAAGCGCCGTAAAAGTTATAGAGCAGCATGCTGAACAGCATCAGAACGAAGAAGATCATATATCCGCTGGGTCCAGGTAGTGAGCCGGACCATCCTGAAGCGAATTCAAAATTCACATCTCGATTCATTCATCATACCCTTGATGATGATACTCATGTGATCGAGTTTTGAAGAGCCATTTGCCCGTGCGAAAAACGTTAATCATTAACAATAATTCGTCACATTTCAGAACTCAATTTTGAACCGAGGAATGAATGGTTCAGTTAAATTGTGATCAGAGAATAAGAATAATTGACAAAATGACAATTACCCTGTACCAAAAACTAGTTATATTATTTCAATTCTGGTAATAAATGATGAAATCATTGCTTTTCGATATACTTTATCCAAATAAAGTAAATTACCCCAAACCGCGATAGGTGAAAGGCTAATGAGATCGACTGTGCAAACATTCTACCGCTGTTAGATAATAGGTGCATATGCAGCATTAGTTGCGATATACCTTGCTGAAACAGCGTCGCTAAAGTTACATGAATCCCGAAACTCCAAGGGTTCTCTCCGTCTCTACGGTTATAGTACACTGCCAAAGTCAACATGAGAATAACGAGAATACAGACAGCAAGAACCGCGTTCCACGTTGAGGGTGCCAAGGGCTCGAGGAAAACATTTCTGATGGAATGACTAGCTGGATGTTTGAACAGAAAACCACTCCTGAGAAATACATTCACAAGACAATTATAGAAAAACCTATTTGCTCTTAGCATTATTCAGCGATAGACAAGGCGTTGTACTTCTACTGCTACTTCAAGCTAAATCTAGAGATATTTCTTGCCAGAAAGGGTAATACTGGACAACAGGTGTGCAGTACTCTAAGCGGTCTAACGTCAACGTAGTACCACCAAGAGTAAAGTCTGCTTCCTTACGTCCCAAAGCGCCTACCATACCAAAGAAAGGTCCGTTCCAGCGACCACCAAAGTCTGCCCACGTAGATATTTCCACCCTAGAGAGTAGTTCGTTTTTATGACATTGTTCCAGGTCCGTTGGTTCATGGTATCTTAATTTGCTCATTCGTATTCTGATTCATTTATTTTTTGACTGATCATGTTATCGGCTATTTTCGTACCCATATTACGACGTACACTTACGAATAGTTGAAGAAATTACGAGGGCTATCGCTAAGAGCATAATTTAGCTTCGATATGTTATCGTAAGACTTGTTCGCCATGTTAGAAAGATACTTAGTTGGGTCACGTTCCTTGGGGTCCATATACGTGGTCTGTGAATAGGTGTAACATAGATAAATAATAATCGGTAATAATTTAGCTGAAATATTGAAGTAGAGATCGGAGCATGCGATTTTCTAACCACTGCAGCAAATTTCAAGGTAATCCCGGAGAGGTTTTGTCGCCGATAAACGAAGCTCTGGAGTTTGACGATCTCCAAACGACGCGACATTTTCCAGGTGCCAATAAATGTCGCGTTTAAAGTCCCATTCCGATCACTTCCAGTGTTATATGTATCGTAAAATAGCACCGTCTCGTCGTATGTGATTCCTATTACAACGTCAGCATCAACGCTCAGGTTCAATCTCGCCATTAGGTCTAGAGCGTAACTTTTATTATCGGTTATCAAAAGCCAGGCGTACGAATAGTTAAACATTTTATTAACCGATACCTGGAACGTAAATTTGAGTTAATCTTTAAGTAATCTCAACCTTGGTAGTAGTCAAATATCACCTCCGCCATCAATTCTTGACTATGCTCACAGCCCAGGTCCACTACGACATTTAGTTTGTGGTAATTGAACTGCAGTAACTTCGGGACCGACTCTTCTTTATGCCAAATTGTAGCTGGGTTCAAAACCACAGTTCGGACTGAGGCATCCATAAGTCTTCGGCTGAAGGATATAACTTCTGTGAATCGAAAACGATCTATAATTTATTGCGAGGTTCACTTAGCGAGAATTGGCGAGAAAAGGAACAAGAAAAATGATTGTGCTTCTGGCTGAAGGGAACGCGGCAAAGTGATCTCATCTACATCAGCCAGTCTAGAAAGGCAGATGTAATCTATTCGATCAATTTATTTTCTTACCAAAATCTTCTAAGCAGAGAAAAGCTGACAGAAGACCGCTGGCGTTCTTGTACTCCATGTAGTCCAAGATTAATTCGCTAAGATCATAATTCTGGGTTTGCGAGACTCCGCAGACATACATGAGTAACGCGAAACTCAAGACAACCCGTAAATGCATTATACTTGTACTCATTTGCATTCAGTACTCACTTGAACGCATGTTTATTATACAATCACTGTTAAATAGACATTTATCAATACATAAACAGTATTGACATGCCTGTAATCACTCCTCGATTTATTATGTGATTTCAAACTTCAATGATCGAAGTGACTTTTATCCAACCATAAGATATAGCCACGATGTGGAGATCGGTTCTGAGCGAAGACTCGATTAGACCAACAATCAAGTTTTAACTCGTAAAAAGCTAGCTGATGGTTTTTATTTAATGTAAAGATCGAAGACAACAACTTTATTCTTTTCGCCTGTCATCTTTACAAGCGGCTATAATCGAGAGGTACTAAAGCAGCAAAATCAGTATTGCGGTGGAATTAATGAAGTAATAACTTAGAAGATGAAAGTATCTCGTGGTTTTGTATTTAGCACAATTATATCGCAACCAAATTTTTTCACCCTACTGACATTTGTGTTACATAACTCTCAGATTCATAAAATTATATTATACACGAGATGAAGCACCAAATGCTCTCATTCGTATAATAAATCTATACAAGGAAGCTCACCGCTTCCACTTTTACCCTCAAGAAAGCTATCAATAATTCTGTATACATGTATGTATCACCTGGCAACTGCTACCCTTGTCTATCAACAAAAGTGACAATATGTCACCAAGCTATAAGATAAAAGAAACTATCATAAGTCTTCGAGTTGAAGTGGATTGTCAAGGGAATTTCAACGATCCTTACCTTCGTCCGAGCACTTACATAGCTCTTGCATCGATTATTCTTTCATGATATTTCTTTGAACGATTTATTCAAACGTTTTCTTTGAACGTGGTGACAGTATGTTGTAATATGCGACTATATACTAGTATAATCAGACCTTAGGCAGTATTTCAATAAGGCAGAGTGTGACTGACAGTCACTAATACAAGACGGCCAAACACCATCCAAATATAGAGGGTCATTATCAGATGGTCAAAAATAAGTTTACATTTTATTTATTCAATGTACATGCATATAACGTACATGTTTTTGTCCTCCCTACGTGCGGATGTTCACAAAATTTCGTTCGTCTCTTTACTTTTTGAAGATAATCATCGACGAAATCGTCGATCATGTAAGTATGGAAAATTACTCACTAAATAAGATAAGGATATACAATCGAATCTAATTTTATGCACCATCGATAACATCTACCTACGTTTATCTAATTTCAGTCCGTTGTTGCGACTGCAGCAAACGATGCACTTCACTGTTACGTTAGACGGGTGATTATAGAGAAAATGAAAGAAACCCACAAACCATATGACAGAGAGTGGTGCCTTGTTGTATCTCGAATAAAATAGCTATTGGTGAAAAGATAATCTCCCACTGAAATATCTGGGGAAAATCTTTGATTTTTTTTTCTGAATGTGATACCTGGCATATTTCTCGACCAATATTCCAAAGCCAGCCAGCACGAGGCCCATTAACAGCAAGAATAAAGCTGGAGAAAATTCTTCGAGGGATACTGGAACCGGAATTGAACTGTGACTTTCTGGACATCTTGGTCTACGATAGTGCCATACATGTCGTAGACGCTCTGCCATCCCACGTTCGATAATTTGTCGCATTCTATACATACACAGGTATAAAGCGAACGAATTTATTTTATTTAAGTTATTATATGAGTAAATTCAAAATACTGATAGTCATTCGAATGCAAATAATTACCCAATATGTTTTTTCTTTTACTAACCCGTAGGTGACCATTTTTTTGAACGGTGAATGCTTGCTGGTAACTGTGGCTGTGTGCTTTGGAGGAAATAATTGAATCTCTACGAGGTCACATATTTCATCTTCGGAAAAAGTATCCTAGATGTAAGGAAACGGCGGTGATTTATTAAACGGTTGAATAACAATCAGTCATAGTTCATAGTTGAGGTAAGCAATATACTTAGATATTATATATCACCGTGATGATTTTATACGCGGTAGCAACGTCCACGTGAAATGCAAATTTTCCTTTTTGCACGCGACGAAGTCCTTCCTGAGGGCTATAATAGGCAGCCGTTTTCCTAATCCTTGTAGGCGCTACTTTACGCTTATAAAGTTCCAACGCCACTGGATCAGTAGTCGTCTATATCGCCGCGAAGGTAATTAACGAATGAAGACAAGTGTTTCCGAAAACGAGAAATCGAACCACAAATATCAAACTTGGAGTCTAAGGTATACTCACTGCAAAGTAATCATAGTTGTAGGCAATGTCCTCGATCCCTACTCGCAAATCACTGTCGAGCAGATCCTTCAGGGTATTTATGTAACGCGGAGGCTCACCGAGAAGGGAACCTACGATACTGGCTGAATAAAATTGATAGAGAAGCAAACCCCAGACAAATAGGAAGATAAAAGTGATGCGGCCAGAATATAGACGCGGTCCATCCGTCAGACCTGGAATCAAGTGTTATCGGCGTGAATGTTGAATGACATATCAAATCCTACTTGGTGGAAAAAATTTAGTAGAAAATTTTATCTTTCCATAATCTCAAGCTTCCACTCGTGGAAGCAGTAAAGTATGAAGAAGAAAGTTTGAGTTATAGAATTCTGGGGCACGTGTTAAATTTTTGCTACTGCACAGAAGAGATTCTTATCACTGCAATATCAGCTATTCTGTTTTGCTGGTTCAATTATTCCTGATAATAATTACCCTGCTGACACAAAGCAGATGTCACAATGAGAGCTGACTCCGAAGCAGTTTGAGCATCAAGAGAAGTTTCGGCTTTGCGTTGACTCATGTAAAGTTCAACCTTAACTGTAGCCCAGAGCATGGTCCCGTAAACTGCAGCCATGAACATTATTAGTACCCAAATGTCCTGGGCGAAGGGTCGAAGAAAACCATTACGAACTGTGCTTTTCTTCGGATGACGAAAAATGAAACAGGGTCTGGAAACAGTTTGATATTCGAATTATACTTATATAGGGGTAAAATTTTTCTCATTCGAACAGTGAATGTGGAAGATTAATTTGGCCAGTATTTTGATGGTATGGGGAGAGACTTGACGATCGAGGACACAAATGATTACGGAATACATACTCTAATCTGTCATCACGTGACTCTGATACTAGATAATAAAAGATATGAAATATTCATTAACAGTTTTATTTTTCAGATTCCAAATATTGAACTGGGAAAGCTTCTCGAAGAGCTCTTAAGTTTATATCTATCTACAGATATCGTTGATCTCAACCTTGCAAGCCACGTTTGAACTGTGAACTCAGCAACGTCGATACGTTCTTCTTTAAATTGCAGCGGTGTCGCTCCCAGGTCAACCTGTCCAGAAATCATGTCACCTAGCATGCCATTAAACGTGCCGTTCACAAGGTATCCCCAAGAAGTCGCCCTCATCAGATTCATCCTGAAAAAGTAGAGAACGGCACTCCGGCAACCCGGCTTTATCTTATGGCAGGGCAAATAGTTGGGCAATTAGTTGAGGTGAAAAGAATTGCGTCAATATTTGACGGTGACATAAGAATATCCAAATAAATAGAGAAGCTAAGTTTAAGATAATTTTCTGCGGTTGCATAAAATGGTGTGAAAATTTTCGAACTTGAATCATGTTTTGCAAATACGTTGAAATATCACCTACGTTGCTAAAAGATTCAATGACGAATAAATTACAGAGCAAAATAGGGTAAAATAAGACCATAATCAACGAGTAATTTACTTGAAATTATAGTAGTCACGGAGTTGACAGACCAGGGCGTAATTGAAGCGATGCATGGTATCCAGGTGTCGTTTTATGGGATACGATATGTAGGTCATAAAATCTGGAGTAGGCGTATGAGTGATCTAAAAACATTGATCAATGCTTGGAATGATAGTTTATTCATCCCAAAACGGTTGAGTTTGATTAAAAAATGAATATCTCCAGCCTACAGCGATCGAAACGTTGAGGGTAAGTCCTCCAAGATTACCACGTCGATGATACTTGTATTGGGTCAAATTTACGCGAAGACCTCGTTGCCGATCCCACTGTCCTAGATAGGTCACATTTAGATCACCTCCATGTCGATAACTAGGATTGTAGACATCGAAAAGTTGGAACACATCTTCGCCGGAACTGACTGCAACGACTAACTCGGTTTCGACGGTGAACGGCAACGTCCTCAACAGAGAAGTCTTCGGCATAGATTCCTTAGTGACCAGTAGCCAAAAGTACGACTCGTTAAAGGGAATATTTTGCTCCGTAAACTATAAATTTATTTCTGTTATATATTTCGTTTTTTTATTTATGAATAAGCATGAAACAGGAAAACATCGTAGAAAATTAGGGGGACAGCAGGTATTGGCGAGTCAATTGGACCATCGATTTTGAAATTAGCGGAAGTCTTACCTGTTCCAAAACACGATTGCTTTCTGGACAGTCCAAATCTAAGACAACGCCGAGCTTGTAATAGTTGACGGTCAGAATTCGTCGCATATCCAAATTATTATTGGGAATAGGAACGAACCCAGTTTTCATTCCAGAATTCATCAGTGCTCGGTTGAATCCAGCGGTTTCTGTCATGGTTATAGCGAATGAGTTTTAATTCAAGATTGCGAATCTCAGAAAATAATTAGTCTTGGAGTCGAAAGAAAAGTCATTACACGGAGTATATGCAATAAGTATTTCAACACGATAAATAAATATCGGTACAGCTGGACATTCTATTTGCCGCGCTCACAATCGAGGTGCATTCGAATTCATCTGATCTTCGGTTACTATTACCAGACGATCTTGACCATCACTATGAGGCATGATTCACCAATGCGGAAACAATACAACTGCCAATCCATAACGATCGAATCACCTGGAGAAAAGTATTTGAATTTAGTAGTTTAGAAACGTACCGGAAGTATTCCAACAGGCGAACACAGTGATCTGGCGGACAAGTTTCTCGGCGAAGAAATCCTGGATCATATTCCTGACGACGATCTTCTCAGTTCTGATGAGCCCACAAATTGTTATAAATAATACCGCAAGAAAGAGTGGAGTCATTCTCATGGTGGATATAATTCTCGAAGAATTCTTAACGATCCAATATACCCTCTGTATGAGCTTTGCTTGGATACTATTGAAACTTCCAAGCCTATATCAAGCTCTAGTTACGTGACATTATTTCCACTGAAATGAGTAATGCATTAGTGCATAAATGCACCCCTGCAGAGTATGAGACGTGCACTTCTCAATTTCTTTATTGCATAATTTAAATCAGCTCTATGTTTGTGGTCGATTATTGCGTTCCACGTATACATCAATCGTAGATGCTGTCGCGAACAACTTGATTTCCCTATTCGAGAATAAATAATCATCGACGGCTTACGTTATACTTGAGAAACTTCACACCCACACCTCATTCACGTATTCGCATAATTTAGTATAATCGAATATAATGTTATTTTTATAGTTTGAAACAAAAAACACAATCCGAAAGTCAGAAATTTGTAAAGCTTTTCTGCAGACCTCGTATTCAATAATCAATTTGTTAAGCTATTTTTTAGATCTTATAAGACGAGCTTTGCTCTTAGAAATAAACCAAACGGTCTGCGAAACGAGCGAATGACACCCGCGGATTGCTATTTTTTCTACGAGTCGCTTATAAATTCGAAAATTGAACCAACCACAGGCTATAACAGTATAATTTCTCCGATCCATATAGAACAATGATATATAATACGTGTGTTTCCGTCAGCATAGATATCTGATATAGTTACAGAACTGAAATTCAAGATTCGGCTTTTTATGACCGGCTATTATACATACATCACAAGCACAGAAGAGTTCATGATATATCATGCATCCAGAGGCTCTGTGAAATCGATTTTATTTATGGAAAATTTTCACATTTAAAGTTGACTCTTCGATATATTCACACAACGTGATTGATAAATATAAATTATATACTTGTACATCGTAATAAACATTTTATTCTACCTATCTAGATGGCTATTTCATATTTCCATCGATCCATTCAGAAAATCTCATATTATCAGCTTCTAAAGAATATTGAAACTGTATGGGAAAATCATAGCCATAGCCGGCTGTCGTTTGGACATAAATCAAAGATAATTTCGATAGAATTTTTTCCTACGTGCTGAATTCATCGATTAGAATTGAGAATATATTTCTATCAGAACGATAGGCTTATTACTATATAACCGTATTGCAAAGTATAGATCACAGGAAGTTAAGAAATAATTCTGCATGTAATTTGTCGTACAATTTAGCTTGTGATATGATATTAATATAACAATCATATATGATTTATCAGATATGATACAAACTAACATATCGAACCATCTTTTGATCCAAATTCCTGAATAAATCTCTCAATTAATCCTAAATTTGGAATAAAAGATGATTGAATTTTTTGATTTGTATCATATCTGACAAATCATGCTGTAATTTATAATGTGATTTGTTATTTGAATATCACATCATGGGGCTAAATTCCATTCAGAATTTTTTCTCAACTTTTTGTAATTTACCAGATGAAATTTTGCACTGGGGAATCCAGTTGGAATTTTATATTCATCAAATCTATTCACTGTGTTATATAACTATGATATAACAGATTAGTGATTGAATCCTATCGTTTATTCTAGTCACTCTTATTATTCATACATAATCACTTCATAAGTGAATAACGTCACAGTCCAATGATCGTTCTGTCAGTTCAAAGTCGGAATTAAATCATATAATAAAAACCTGCAGGAGGTATACTGCAGTGGGATTAATATTACAATTCGAAATTAGTTCATACAGAGTATAATGCAATATAGTATTGCTGAATAATGGAACTGAATCTGATCCCTAATTGCACGAAAGTGATCAAAAAAAAAAAAAAAACTGCACTGATTTCAACGAAACTAATTTTTAGCTGGTCGAATTTCTGTTTCGGCATATTCTTTTGATTTACATAAAACAGTACAAATATTGAAGTATCAGTTGTTTTAATTTTCTTAATATTTTACTGGCAAATAAATGTACGAAATACTGACCTAGTCTTTTTGATGGTGAAGCAGACGATGTATCTTGATGATGAATCCAATAATGCTTAATTCACTAAAGTCAACATTACGATATTGTATTTGAATCAAATCATTCGTTATTTCCGTCCGCGACATTTGTATATATTATTAATCTGAAAACCGGGAATGTGGAAATGCATCGCCGAACTGTGCTAAGTACGACACACGAATTTTATGAAGATAGACAGAATAAGCTTTCAGCTAAAAATATTAGAGTATTCAAGAGTGAAAAGAAGAAACGGAAATTACAGTGATTACCGTGACATGAATGAAAAGTAAATGTTGCAGACAGGATAGAAGATATTAAGGACGAGTATCATATAACAGATGAAGATTTTAATCATCACCGCATATACAGCCGATACAAAAAATAATAACAATAATAATCATAATAAAACATTCAAGTACAATAGAAAATTGCACTAATAATGAGTCTCAATCCGCCAATATTCAATTATACCAATAAATTATAGCAAAACTACAATAGGTAATATTGTGATGTGTAAATTGGAGTTCGTATACGCATATGTATATTGTATATCTATAGTTAAACTATAAAACCATCAAAACATATGAAACGAATAACTCGGCAAAAAAGTTATTTGACTCAGTTAGAAAACAAACAAAAAAATAATAATGATATAAAGTAATTATAAAACCAAAATTACATTGGAAAATCGTATGGTAAAAGCGTTAGCAGTTTTGATTCATGGAAATACTATACGTTTAATGCTTATATTATTTTTTTAACGAACTAATTTATGCAGGAATTTTCCATCAATTGGATTCAACATTTTACCCGTAAACACTAGGATTGTGCATCAAGAGTTGAATTATATGCAATTTACGGTTGATTAATATTTTCAAATACCATTTTTACATTATCAAAAAAACACCACTTTCACGCGATTTTGTTATATACATTATAAAACAGTGTAATTGTTAACGATGCCCATAATGACATCACTTGTTAAATAATCCGATTCTGATCCACATCGGTAGTAAAAACTCCTCTAAAGTTATTATTAGGCATGTAGTTAATCACGACAAGTAAAATGCGCTGTGACAAATTCATTCTTCGTCGTGGCCGTAATTCTGAAAGAAATTTATTTTCGCAGTTAATTTATACTTTCCTATCAAATTCGCTCAAATTTTACAGACTTTTATCAAGAGATTGGAACAAGTTAAGTTTCGACAAAGAATTTTAAATTACCTACATATTATCAAGATATTGACATTCACATTCGAACTCTTTTTCTCTCGCCCCCTTCTCTCAATCCCTTGATAAATAAAGGGGCTGCTGTTTAATGTTTGTAGTTAAAAAAATAAAAAAAATAATAATGATATATGTTAAGATTACGAGTAGATTTATTATCACAACAATTATACAAATTTGAGGCGATGTGATTCTGGGGGACGCATATAGTGAAAAAGTTATGTACATACATGTCAATCTATAATGTATAATAATATTCGTATAATACTATGAGACTTTTTCCAATAAGAAAAAGAAAAAAAATAATTGTGCGTATATGTATAAATAGCAATAAACTACATAGATACATGTATACCAGCTATAAAGTGTGTTCAGCCCATAGATGTATAGATTCTACGTTTTTTTCTTCGTTTCATTTCTGTGCGTAAAACTTTGTTTGTTTGGGGTTTTTATATTTTTATTTTTTTCATTTTTTGTCAAAAATCTGGAAGACATACGAAATACGCGTTTTTCATTATGCCATCATTCTGTACTAGAATTTTACTCAACAACATATGTTTAGTAAATCTACCAGCGCACCAGGAAGAATCGGTAGTAATTTTATATTGGAAGACTAGTAGCGTTGACTGTTAGGTATATTGAAAAAAACTTAACAGTATTTTCTCTCCCATCACTTTTTGAGTTAGCACTGAACTTGTGAGTTACCATATACTCTAAAGAAATTCTAATAAGAAATAAGATGTTAGACACAATGATACAGAAACCATAGAACATACCAAAATTATCTTCTCTCTAAAAATCGATGAAAAATATTTCATGATTGAGAAACTTACTAAATGCTACTGCTCTGAACCAGTGAAAATATAACCTTTTATTTAAAACTGGAAGATAAAAAAAGGTTTCAAGTAAAAAATTTCAAGTCGAATTGCTTTTTCTCAAAAGCGTACGTTCGTACTGAACGAGATATGACATTTTTTGCGTGCTCGTCATTTAAGTGTAAAGTCCTGTCAATTTCAGATCTTTTCATGGAACCGTTTTTAAGATCATTCAGCGGGTTTCTAGGACAGACCACTATCCATTCAAAGATCTAATTCTCGGATAATGAATTCCCGAAGATGTAACGATTCGTTGAATTTAGCAAGTCATTTTCGACCGAAATCAATACCGAAAATATTTTAATAACAATGGAATGGATCTCATTAAAACATCTTATTCCACAGATACCTGGATGTAAATAAAATATGAACTATTTCTATACTTTTTTGATAATGTAACGAAATTGTGTGGAAAATTCGACACGTTGGAAATGGTAGTTGTAGCAATGAACATTATGTTAGACGATCTAATCTCTTTGTAAAAAGAAAACAAAAACCCTTTAATGCGATCTAAAGTTCGCTATGCTAGAACTGATTTCAGACAATGTTTTTAGAGTGTAACATTTTTAAATATAGAGACTGTACTTGAATCCGATGTGAATAATGATCGCATGAATAGGATTTTAATTATTATCAAGAAAAATATATTAAGAAATGGTTTAAATTTGTGGAGACTTGATGGAGTGTACCTTGAAAGCTGCTTTAAAACCAAAAGTAACAAGGATTCCTAAGCCAAACATTATAGCGTGAGGTAGGTATTTTATTCCAGGAATGTCTGGCCTCTTGGCTGTGAGAAAATTGATTATCGACATCTTCTTGTCTGTGTATGGCGGATACCGGTATCTGTAATAATTATCACAAATAATTATATCACAAATATAAGCCTGCAGAGAAAAGTAGATTAAAGATTGTGTCAGAGAAGATAACCAGGAGTTGAAAGGAAACGTAAATGATCTAAAAAGTTAGGCAAGAAAACGGAAGGCAGAGAACGTCTGGGATAGAGATCCTGCGGAGGCTGAAGTCAAACCTGGCAAAGAGAAGTTGTTAAGGAAAAGAGATGGTACCCACGGTTGATGAGCCAATGAGGCCTGGGAAAATGAGGGGAAAATAATTAGAATGGCATTAATTGATACTTACGCAGCAAGAGCTTCTCCTATTCCATTGAATGACTTCATAAGAGCACCTTTCTTATGCACAAATGTGTCAAAAGAGTACTTTCCATGGTAACTTCCCATGCCAGAACTGCCAACACCGCCAAACGGCAATGTCTCAACTGAATCACAAAATCATTAGATACTTCATAGAAAAGTTTCAATTAAAACTAATGGGAAATGATGAGACATGCTATAAGATGAAGATAAGAAATGTGAATGCTATTATGCTTTGTAAAAAATGAAAAGCCCATTGTAAACTTGAAATGATTTAGCAATTCACAGAATTGTTGTCAATCTGCATTGACTATGCAGTTTTCTGTTGTTATTTTAGCAAAAATATTCTATCAGAAAGTATCGAATCACAAAAGCCGTTTACTAAATAAAAAACAGAAAAAGTAATTCAAATTTGACATGCTGTATTATTTTTAAATTCATTCCAATACCTGCAAGATGTAAAACTGTCTCGTTGACACAAACACCACCGCTACTTGTGTTCTCTAACATCAAAGAGATGTCAGATTTATTGTTGCTGAATATGTACAACGCCAGTGGCTTCTCTCTGTACCATAACAGTGTAACAAAAAAAATGTATATTACTATGAAATTGAAATAATTGATTTGTATGTCATTTCCTAGAATATAATTTGCAATACGTAACAGATAAAGAGTTATAAAAGAGATTGTGATAGAATCGGTTTTCACCACCCAAAAATCGTTTCAAATATCATGCATAGCATAAATCCGAACATAACAGGATATAAAAGCATTGGCAGTGAAACCTATATGCAAAATAATCAATAATCTGTTAGATGTTGCCCAAGCTTCATGCCTATAATTAAATACGTTTCTGAAATACACTTATTCAAAATATATTAAAAGAGTCCAAACCAATTTATACTGTCACAATACGAATCAGAATTTATACAAGATGATACAAGAACATCAGTGCGTTATTTCCTTCATAATACAACTTAGATGGTAAAACACAATCTTACCGGGAATTGATAAACTTGATGGCTTCATAAGCGTTGGCTACAGACACAATTGGCAAGATTGGTCCAAATATTTCCTCGCACATTACTGGATCTGTTGGTTTCACATCAGCCAGTATTGTTGGCGAAATGAATTTTTCAGTAGCATCCGTATCTCCCCCAATAGCCACTTTACCATTTCCGGATAGAAAGCGAACTAAACGCCTAAACAAACCACATACTTATTTCTCAAAGCAAATCCTGTATATTCAGAAACAAGTTTAGACCTCAAACTGTTAGAGATTTCATGGGTTTTACTCACAAATAATTCACCATTTGATGTAAAATAAGTATTAATGATGTTCGATTAAATTAGGACTTACTGAAAATGATTATCATTAATAATCCTGGGAAAATCTGGACTATCCTTCGGATTATCGCCGTAAAATTCTTTCAGGACTTGTTTAGCCTCTTTTAAAAGCAAGTCCTGAACTTCGGGATTACACAATACATAATCTGGAGCAATGCAAGTCTGTCCAGCATTTATAAACTTTCCCCACAACAAACGCCTGGTCGTTATAGGAATGTTTGCACTGCTATCTATATAAACTGGGCTGAAAGAAGATGCTTTATAATACCCAATCTTCGAAACTGTTCTTAACATAAGTAATTATTATGATCATATCAATTTGTCTTGATTTTTTGCTAATAAAAGGTACCACATCATTCTTTCTAGTGCTTGGAAAGCTCCACAATAATCGGGTTTTGACGAAAGATAAAATTTTTCATTATTTCAGATAGTGTAAATCTTGTTAGATTAAGTTTACTGTCTTTTATGTAGCACAGGATACCCCTTCCTGAATAAATTATTAGAATATTTATGAGAATCAAGAATGTAGTAAATCATCAACCTTTTTCCACCAAGCTCAAGCGTCACTGGAGTCAAATGTTTGTTAGCAGCTTCTCGAACTATTTTTCCAACTGTTGTTGACCCAGTGTAAAAAATGTAATCAAATCTTTGTTTCAGCAATTCTGTTGTCTCGGGAATACCACCCAATATTATTTTGCAGCATTCCTGAAGTAATGTCGATATTTTGATACAGTTTTTAGTGATTCTTTCTTAGATAATAGAATTGAAAATTGAAATAGTTGAATGTCGAGTTTCATTGATTCACAAAGCTTCATCTCCAGCTCTCGTTTTTTGTATTATACTGAATGCGTTTTATATCATGCAAGTTACATGAAAAATGGTACAATATAGATAATTTAACTTACGTTGTCTAGATATTTTGGGATTAAATCCGCAATAACTTTGGCAGTTTCTGGAGCCACTTCTGATGGCTTAAGAATAACACAGTTCCCTGCAGCTATCGCACCCATCATGGGAACCAGGGATAGTTGGAAGGGATAATTCCATGCTCCCATAACAAGAACTACTCCATAAGGGTCTTTAAAAATTTTAACAGAATCTAGGACATTGACTAGCCCCTTAGGTGGCTGAAAAAAAATGTTACAATAATCTTAGCAACTACGCTTATGAACACAATTTTGAATCCATAGATTGCAAAGAGACAAATCAATGTAACTACCGAGTCGGGGGCTGCCCACTCAGCTAAGTGTTCAATCGTGTGGTACACCTCATTTTTTGCAAACTCCAACTCCAAAATTGAGTTTTCATGCTTGCACTGAAATTCGAAATGTTGTATTAGTTTTTGAAAGAATTCGTTCAGGTTGTTTTCTACACGATTATCTATATCAAACTCACGAAGGTAGTGTAATTAGTAATCGTTAATTAAATTTAAGGCTTTTTCCAAATATTCCAAACTAATTAGAGATTTTCCTGTAAACTCTACAGCAACGCATCTTTCCAGTTTTAATACTCGTAAATTTTGATATTGCATTTCTCGAAAGAGGGACACACTGAGAAAATGCCCAAATAACTGCCTTGCTGAAAGTTAAACAAAAGTAACACATGACTGATAAACCATGTTACATACTCGTCTCAAATCAGCGATAAGAGCTGCATGGATTTGGGCAGTATTTTCGTCTATCAGTCTTATGAATGCTCTGAGTTGTTTGATTCTCCATTCCAACGGACGAGTTTTACCGCTGTAAAAAGTATCTCGCAATCCCTGCACGATCTAAAATATCAAAGTTATTGCTCTTAGTGTTGGTTTTTTATTTTAATAAAAATCAGATTGTGGATAACAGATTCATTTCAAATTACTCAGATTTGCAGTTATACCAATTCTATCTACTAAAATGAACCCTATCTCTGTATACTCTAATTCATTCTACTAAATTAAGGCTCCAAAATTGGCGTTAAGTTGTTTATTCATAACTTTTCAGCTATTTTTGATAAATCACCCGATTCATTGGAATAAATCAAATCCTGTTTTCTTCATATCATTTCTTTAAATATCCGAATTTGGTGTTTCGTATGTGATGTAGAATTAGCATTAGATTTGAGACAGCTGTAAGCTTGATTAAATATAAGTTTACGAAGTAATGTAAATATTCATTTTTGAATTGAGTAGACGAAAACGAAAGGTAGAAAAGAATCTCTCGATACCAACTAAGGAAGTAGCAGCTGAATAAAGCCAGAAATAATACACAGTACAAATCTTTAAAAAAAAAAAACTAGTTCTTCGACTTCTTCTCAAGAATCATGATTTTTCAAAACCCTGAGACTGGTATCTTTAAGTCGTCATATTGAAACTCCGGACACCCCAATGACCTCTGATTGAATATACATGCAGGTTGACCCTAGCTCTCCATATTCAAATAATTTGCATATCTATAAGCCAAGAAATTTAGTCAAAGATATATTGACTACCTGGCTCCTAAAAAAAGTGATTAATTCAATTATATCTGGGTAAGGAAATTCAATCTTAAAATGCAAACATATTTATTATGAGAGAATATTTTTATTTCTGTGTATGATGATCTGCAATTTGAATACCTAGCACGTTTGACGTAACAAAATTTTGTCCTTGAACACAATGAGAAAGCAAAAGTCTATATAAGGTTCTTAACATATATGAAGTAAAATAAAATGATAAAATATTCAGACACTCATAACAATATTGAAATCAGAACTCACATCTCCGTAATTGGACATTGTGGTTTTCCTCAAGCTTGTGCTGTAAAAAAATGTTCACACAGTGTTATAAGGAATGAAAAAATTATATTATTCACAATGTTCCAAATACATATACGTTTTATTAAGTTGTATGAGATAATTTGTATAATATTTGAACAGTTGTAGAGAAATTGCCTGGTAAAGAGAAAACACTTGGAACGCGGTTTTCTCCTAAATTACTGAACAGAACTCAGTAAAACTCGGCATAACTGTTGCACTTGAATAATAATGCGATATAAATTATTTTCTAAATTATTGCAAAACAAAAGAATTCCGGGTGGCTGATTTGACAACGAATGCCCCATATACGCATAGTAGACACTCGAAATACTACACTCTGCTTGTTATTGTACTGTCACTTCTCAGCGAATACAAACGCAAAAGAAAACCGTACTTTTCCAGTTATCCATGGTATCCAGAGCTCGATGCGTAAATAAACGATAACTAAGCAATGTTTTGACACTGATAATATTGGATTATAACCTCAAAGTTTGTGGAAACTTAAACTACAGTCGTATTCTACTCATTCTAAATAATCGTTTATAAAAACGGGATACGTCACATTGTAATAAATCACGAAAGTGAAAGCCTCTAAACTACTTTAAAGAAAGAGAACATTGTACAAATGACTTTTGCTCACCTGTAGCCCCAACTAGGCTGACCATCGACGAACCACTCACCAAACTACGTTCAACACACTGCGCACGGCTCACGCACAGCGCCCTACTCCACGAGTGATAAAATACAAGCTATTTGGGTCCGCGATCGTTCAGAGAGAGTGTTTACTACTGCGTGTTTAAAATATTTAATGAGATGACAAAATCCCTCGTTTTTATAGACCGATTCGTAAGTAATCAGCTACAGAGATAAAAGTGTAGATAATGATATCATATATTATTTAAATGATACGGTCCACCGTCCACCTTGCGATAACGTTCGGTCACGAATGTCTCATATTATCTACAGTCTTAGCACTTGCCACGATCGACGAACGTAGTTGAATAACAGATCGCAGAAATCGCATGTACAACAATGGCCATTGTTCTGAGCTGTTGTGGATACTGTCGAATGTAATATTCCCGCGATAACCGCACGCGAAACATTAAAAGCGTGCTTTGAACTTGTGCGTGATAAACGCCGGATTTATCAGAAGGCTAATCTAGACTATAGCGTCAGGGGCATCGTGAATTCGCAAGAAAAACAATTCAAATGAAAGAGAAATGAGGAAAGTCGAGAAAGGAACATACCTGTACGCGTATTAAATTCACTTCTTCTTCTGACGAAGATCTTCACTTCACTCTTCTGACGAAGATAGAATAAATCGTATCAGAATTATTATAATCAATTCTAATTGACTTGAAGTTGAAAGAGTAATAATTTTAAAAAATCGTATAAAAATTAACTAACAAAAGCCAGTAAATAACTTCATTTTTGTTAGATAACTTTTCGAAACGCTTGTATCTCCCGGCAAGTCACGTCATTCGTAACTGCTGTCGATATTCTCTACGTACTGTCACTCCGCGTCTTGGAAGTAATCAAGAAAACAAAGCGATTCAATATTCGGCTAATTAACGCAGAGAAATATCAATAACACACATATATACATATGGATGGCGTAGTAGCAGCGATTCAATGCCAAATTCTTGTTCGATGTAGTTAAGCCACGTCCTTTGAAATATTCCCTGTAACGATGAATTATCTTTTCTCTCGAGCTCTGTCTTTTTCCTCTTCGAGCAAATATGTATAGATAAATGCAAATGTACATATACGCTTACGTACACCTCCATGACTTCTTGTAGACGTCAAGGGTATCCACTCGCACAACAGATTTGAGGAGTCGATCGCATATCTATACTTTGCACTTTCGTAATCGTACATGGAACAGCTGTGGGTACCAAAAATCGTTTACAGTATCAGCATCAATCTTTTGGAGCATTACATATAAATATATTTATTGAACAGGTGACGATCACCTTGTGCTGTTTTGAAAGCAGGTTACAGGATAACCGCCTTTTAGAGTCGTCAACTGGACAGAAATTTTTGGTACTTCTCTGGAGTTTAATAATTAGCTCTAGATCTAAACCTGGAATGGCCCTAGGCTAAAATTCTCATCAGGCCTTTTCCCACTCGCAAGAAAATACACGAATTAATTATAATTCAGGTAGAATTATATCTTTCCACTACAGAACATACAACTTTTTGAATTTAATACTTAATCATTTTCGAACGCGACTGCAAAATGATTTTTGCAAAAACTGTTGCAGTTTATAAAAGTTGCACCTGGTAGCAGTACTTTTTACACTCAGTCTACACTATGTTAATTTTGTGTCAGTATTTTTGCTTGACGACACTACATATGATATTATCGATAAATAAATCCGAACGGCTCCAAAGGTCGAAGCTTAGCACTTTCTGTGCATAAAACGCTGTGCATAAAATGTTTACTGCAGCGTTGGCGTTCGGTTTACGTTTCGTATCTTCTCGAGTCTGGAAAACGATCTTTTTCCTGAACAATTTGATACTCCGATAATATAAATTTGCTAAATTGCAGAAGTTGGGCCTTCTCCAGGGCTCTTAGTATCGCTAGGGCCTAAGCTCAAATTTACAAAGTTTGTGCATAAATCCGGCGTTGCTAATCCCGTACTGATGCTCAATGGTCAATTATTGTGATAATGTGAACAGCTTTTACAGAGTTAGCGTATGTCTGCAGGTTTTGCACTCAAACTGCCAGCAAACTCATGTTCAATTATTGACTAGATTTAGTTGGACACATTATTTTACATATTAAAGTAATTTATTGCCACATATCACATAATATCCAAAAAAACACAGTCTAGACCGAAACCATGAGTCTGTAAAAAAAATTTCATTATTTGTAGATTCAGAATATATAATATGGGCAAGCCATACACAGCCGTCGGGAGAACCGGTTGATTATTTTTATTTTTTTTAAATGCAATAAACAATGTTGCAATGTCGAATTTAATTGATACTTATGGACTTTACATTCAGTGTGTTGAGTACTTAATATCACAACTTCAATTGGTAATAGTATTCAATACTTACATGCAACAATTTATTCTCGCGATCTGATGTAATTTTTTTATTCATCCATTATCCCTGGAATGGCGTTTATTACAGTCATAGAGCTCGTTTATTTCAAGGCCATTTTCATGGCTGATACGAAGAATGATTAAAAAATTGTAAGAAAACGCTGACATGCAAACGAATAATGACTCGCTTTATACGAGAGAAGCTGAAGCAGTAACATAGATATAATAATAATTATGAAAATGTTCATCTTTATTGCGTGTATACACCTTGTACAAGGAATAATAATAATTCTAATGAGATTTGAATAAGATAGAGAAATTTGTACTAATGATAAGTTAATTGGATTACACTTCACCCAAAATTAGCAATTGACACGTGTTATGCAGTATTGTGAATTGCAGTTGAACTTTGCAGTTTCGTGGTTCGTTTCATTTTTTCAGAATTACAGATATCTTTAGATACATACATAAGTAGCTTGTATTCCATAACTCTACAAAAAACAACGGAGGTCTTTTTGGCCTTGTTCTAAAGGATTGAGAGAAAGGAGTGAGAAAAAAATATATAGCCCTGAAACGACAGACCCTATCACACCCATACCTATACGTATAAATTTGAAAAAAACTATTAACACTATTTAAAACGTATTAATCTTTTTGCTCGACACATTCAGGAAAAACATTCTATAGATTTAGCAAGATTGTTCCGTGGATGTATGCATACATCATAATCCACTTGCAGCCGCAGTTTATTTGGCTGGACAAAACAATTTGTCGTGGGAGCAAATTGGTGATCAGACAATTATTTTTCTCAATTCAATGATACTTTTCGTTGAGTAGATTTCGTGACATATAATTGGAGTAATTCTAATCGACGAGCGGTATCTTATAATCTTATCATATAATCCGAATCTGATCCAGAGATCGATGTAACACATATAAATGTACTTCATTCTTCCTCGTGGCCGTAATTCTGCGAAAGAAATGTATTTTTAAATATAGGTTGTTCTTCTATCAAAGATGCATTTATATTACGTCCGGGATAATTGAGTCATTTAGTTAATGGATCTCGTTAATTTCAAATAAAACTATGTCGAGAGACGATAACAATTTTTGAGAACAATGTCTGAATGCTTCAATCATTAATTAAAACTGCGTCTGATTTTTATAATTAATTGACAATATAGCTCTCTAACTAGCATTTGATGTTTAGCGATTAACAACGACTATTAGTATTAAATTTCGATACGAAATTGTCGTTAAAATTTGTATGGAAAGTCCATTGAGTTTACCTTGAGAGCTACTTGAATACCAATAGCGACAAGAATCCCTAATCCAAACATTATAACATGGGGTAGGTATTTAATACCAGGGATATCTGGCCTGTGGGCTGTCAGAAGTCCGAGTAGTTTCAACTTCCGATCCGTGTATGGTGGGTAACGGCATCTGTAATAATTATCAGAAATAATTGTTATACACCAAAAGATGATGTAAATCTGAAAAAGGGTGGGAAAAATCTTGCATCTATTTACTCACGAGCCACCAAACTCCAGCAGACCATTAAACGTTCTACTTAGAACGCTTTTTTCATGTACGAATGCATCGAAAGAGTATTTGCCATGATACGATCCTATGCCAGAGCCACCCACTCCACCAAATGGCAAGGTGTCAACTGAGTTACAATATTATTCGATATGATTTCGACAGTAAAATAATTTTGATTAGGAGTAGTCGATTTTATATGCTTTGCTCACAATCCAAAAACCCTGAGGGACTTGGAGTGTAATAAAAAATCGTAATAATACTCATAGGTGAATTTTATGGTACCTGAGAATTGCACAACTGCGTCGTTCACACATACGCTTCCACAGCTTGTGTTTTCCAATAACGAAGATACATCCGCCTTATTATTGCTAAATATATACATCGCCAGCGGCTTCTCCCTGCACCATAATAATTTCATTGAAAACGTATTATTACGTTCGCTGGATAGGATTCTCCTATTCTTTTCTAAAATATTATAGTTTGCAAAGTAGTGAAACGTTGAGAAATACTGAGACTTCTAAAGAGATTCAGTTTTACCTTCTAGCAAATTAATACGCGCTCTTTGAACTATGCAATTGCAGTAATTTGCTATAGTTGACAATTAACTTCCGTTTTCAAAGTCGCGTCTAGATACTATTGCGAATGATTTGGAAACTATTTAAATTCAACCAGTCTGCGACAGTTCTCGATAGCATATTCGCACTGCTAATCATTTTTATAATAGTTGATATGCGAGAACGCATGCAAGAGCACTAATGAAGAATGCCTTACGACACTGTTTAGATATCAAATCGCAATCTTACCGGCCATTGATGAACTTAATTGCATCGTGAACGTTAGCTATGGACATAATTGGCAGAATCGGACCAAATATCTCATCGCGCATTATTGGATCTGTCGGTTTAACATCAACCAGTATCGTTGGTGCAATAAATTTCTGAGTCGGATCCGTTTCTCCTCCAACAGCCACTTTACCATTTCCAGATAGGTATTTAACTAAACGTCTAAATCAACAAGATTTTCATTTTCAACGTTGTGTTTCTTCTCGTGATGCGAATTATCATACATGATGTTAACGTGACGTAAGACTCACTGAAACTGACGATCATTGATTATCCGAGCAAAATCTGGGCTATTCTTCGGATTATCACCGTACCATTCCGTCAGGACTTTCGCAGCTTCCTTTAGAAGTGAGTCCTGAAGATCAGGAGCACACAATACGTAATCGGGAGCAACACAAGTTTGTCCAGCATTGATAAATTTTCCCCACATCAATCGCTTTGTGGCTATAGGAAGGTCTGCGGTACTATCTATGTAAACAGGACTGAAAAACTGCTTTGTAATACTTTATATAGCAAAATTTATCATTACAGTACGTTATTGCCTCTATCGAACTTCATAATTGCAAATTGCAAATCCCAATGATTGATTTCAGTAGCTAGTTTTCACATTCTGAACTTCTTTATTGCCGTATGATTCATTCAATAAATTTTATTGTAATTGTACGCTAACATATCTGAAAATTGATCGAAAATATACGAAATCGCAAACCTTTTTCCACCGAGTTCAAGCGTCACTGGAGTCAAGTATTTGTTAGCAGCTTCGCTAATTATTTTTCCAATTGGCAGTGATCCTGTGTAAAAAATGTGGTCGAATCTTTGTTTCAGTAACTCCGTTGTCTCCGGAACTCCGGCTAATATTACTTGAAAACATTCCTAAAGTAATGTTGGACATTCGATATAAATTTCTTTGAGTTCCTCACGCTATAATAATTTATGAACGAAATAGATAGACGGGTGAAACGTAAGAAATTGAAATGACCAATGAGATAATAAGTAAGTGATACAACTTACATTGTCTAAATATTGTGGGACTAATCGAGCAATAAATTTAGCAGTTTCCTCAGCTACTTCTGACGGCTTAACAATAACGCAGTTTCCAGCAGCCATCGCGCCAATCATTGGAATCAAAGAAAGTTGAAGAGGATAATTCCATGTTCCTATGACAAGAACTACTCCGAACGGGTCTTTGAATATTTCGACAGAATCCATAAGATTGATGAGTTTCTTTGAAGGCTGAAACGTATTTCAACAATTTTAACACCAAGTGTCATCCCTACTTACAATCAACCAAAAGTAGAGAGATTTTCAAGATACGGATTAAAACTATTAGGTATACCTTATCGGGGGCTGACCACTTTGCTAAGTTATCAATCATTAGCAGAGCTTCATTCCGTATAAATGACAACTCGAGAGCTGCATTTTCGTATTTACACTGAAATCAGAATATCGCATTTGTCGTTCAAGCAATAATGTGAACATTTCTGAAAATATTGAATGCAAACTTTTACTATTCGAATTCCGATACTCTTCCGAATTCGCCATACCAAGGTATGCTGCTTCCGAATTACGCGATGAAAATTTTGATTAATGTTAAATTCTGCCCTATGAAACTTCTATAAATTTCTATTTCTATAAAATGCTGATGTTTAATGGAATTTCTTGACGTAAATCTTTCAGTGACGTGAGAATTCTTTAATATCGCCGTTTTTTTTTTTCTTTTTCTCTTATTCCAAGTGTGTTACAATCCTGAATATACATATATCCATATTCAATTAATGAAATACAACTAAGAATTATATTACATACTCGTCCTAAGTCAGCGGTAAGAGCTGAATGCATATCCTCAAGGTTGTCGTCTAGCATTCTCAATAATGCTTTCAATTGGTTTATCCTCCACTTAACTGGACGAGTTTTGCCACTGAAAAATGCATTCCGTGATCTTTGTACGACCTAAAAAATCAAAGTCACGTATATTTTATCTAATTATGAATGAAAGAACATTACACAAATTAGACTTGTGCCAACTTTGAAGACTCACATCACTGTAGTTGTAATTTGTTGATTTCCCGTTTGCTTGCTGAGCTGTAATCAAATTTGAAAGATTGTGTTGAACAATTGGAATACACATCTTCGGATCCATACGACATGAGGGAATTGACTAATTACTGGATGGTGTTGGGGTAAAATCATTTCTTAAAATGAAAGGAGAAAAGCGTGATACTTGATAATATTATAATATTATAATTGACCCTGCAACAAAACGTTTAATTGTTCACATAATTCACCCATTTATCCATATTACGTGCATTGACATAGAATCGGGGAAACTCGATATAAATTGTAAACTATAATCCAACCAATATTCTTGTAACGCATTTGACTCTCATGGGATTTGAAACAATCTGTATTTTCGTCGTTTATGTGAGGTTTATATAATTTTACGTTTGAAAAAATGACCTCGATCTTTGAGATGGAAGGTATACCTTCGCAACCTACGAATTACTGCTCTAATTGAGTACAACTAGTACGGCCGATGGCCACTCAATGCCAACCAGTTTTTTCGTTCGATAACCAATTCTGGTTCCCTGAAATATTGCCTAATTTTAATTGATCCTCCTTCGCTCCCCTTCGATTATAGTATCGTCAGCATGTACAGCAAAGATAAAATGTGTGCCAATAGTTTCCTTGTTATTCTACAGATCAACAGAACATATGATATTTATCTCATCTCACCGACGTACAAAAGACGTAAAAAAGCACACCTATAATTTTTGAAAATATTCAACACGTTTCACGCCGTATTACACAATATACTTATTGATTGCATGCAGTTAAATGCATCTGGGGTCACGTATAGGTATGACGAAATCGTCGTATGTGTAATCAAATCCGCACAAAGCGTCTGGTACAGCTTAATATTGCCGGAGGCAATCTCATTTCGCTTGATTAATGCTATAAGACACTTTTGCACGTACATTGCTTCGCCCGTGCGTAAAGCAGAATAAGAAAAAAGTGGCGGATAAAAAAACAAATTTTGTATGCACCCACGTTAATATAGCTGATACCTGTGGCTCGCCAACTACTTTCTATACCTATATGGCCTCATATGGTTTTCATGTAGAAAAGTCTGATAATTTTATCCCCGTTCTCAAGAACCACGGGGAAAACTGATTTTCTTCAGAATTCCAAAAAATTGAAATTCATCTTTAAACTGAGATTGGAAAACGTTGGAAGTTTTCTTGATAATCTGAACTATTCAATGGGGCCACGACGATTGCATCGTGCGAAAGCTACGCATATTTAATTTTTCAACGGTGTGTGAATCGGATTTCGAAAGTGAAAAAAAATTTATCGACTTGTTTTCTCGTGGACCGTGATAGCCCTACAGGCCTGAAACTTGCTGGCCTTCCAGATACCAGTGAACACGTACCATGTAAGAGGTGAACAAAGATCACAAATAAAAAAACTCGGGGCCCCACCTCGGTTACTGCAGATAATTAATGGAGTTACTTGAAATTCTATTCTTTATACACGTGACAACATTTACCGGTGTCACGATACTGTACCATGATTGTGAAAGGAATTGTCTTGCAGCCGTGTTGGTCCCACAAGAATCTTCACAGGATCTTGTGACATTCTGCTACACGTGTCGTCGGAGATCCCATTAACCATCCCGCTCAAGATGGATTAAAACGACCTGATGAATTGCGACCGAGAAATTTTTACTGACAAATTTATTCGCAGATCTTCAACTTATGATTAGAAAATTTGAAAGATTTCTATTTCTTCATTCCTGGTCCGTATAACGAGTAACATCGATTAGCAGTCATATACCTATCAATTTATAGGTTTTCCTTATTACGTTAAGTAATTCTATAAAAGAATCTGAATTGACTTTGCGCTAACGACCACCGCAGTGAACTCAAGCTTCGGTTCTAATTACGGTTCATCTACGCAGTCTCACGCATAACACAAATCGCCGAATCTAACTTCCACCCACTGATTACTTTGAGAGAGTTTAGTGTATAGATGTAATCATTATTTTGGTTAAAAAGTTGTGTATAATTATACCAGGGGTGTTCTCATCATGATCATGTACGTAAATCCAAATAAATGTTATCCCGATCTACCGCGTTTTCAATTATCTGTGCAGGACTTGATCCCACTGAACCCAAATGATCGAGATTTGACTACAGAATCCTAATTTTTGTTTACTAGAAACGGACTTGGGTTGATGAATAATATTATTCATAGATATTTCGATTTGGAAATCAAAAGGAAAGTATCCATAATAATGAGATGTATCTGAGACTTCCGTACCTATTTAAATACGACTTTTAGACACCTCGCCCAACATTCGGTGTTACTAATATGAAAATAAAGACCGGTTCTCATCAAGGCGGATTTGAATATTAATGATCATTAGGGTAATGAAATGGAACCTTACTCTCAATAATTAAGAATACTATATTCGTACTATTTATCAAAAACCAATCTTCGAGTGAATACGTGAGTCGGTCAATAATTATAATTCAATATGGAAAATTTGAATAACTATACACACTCAGAGAAATGGTCCATTCGAATATGAACCAATTATATAGGTATAATGAAAACAATTCATTAGTGAAAGGTGAATTTTTATCCAGCATAAATAAACGAATAGTTAGAACAATGAAACATTCTATCGTCTAATAGTTTCACATTCGAATAGATCATTTTTCTGAATATGTAAGTTACGTGCTATGATCCATGCAGAAAATTGTATAAATTCTATCGAAGTCTCGGACAACCGTTCGATCCTCAAGTCAGTGACAGGGAATTATGAATTTCAAAATTTCCGCAGATCAATCACGTCTCAATATTATTTCAGCCAGGTTCCTCGCGTTTATGGCGACTGCATCGAACTATTAAACCTTCAAGAATACTGTGTCAGACTATAACCGTAGTAACAAGGTGATATACGATACGAACAAAGAATTAAATTATTAACTTGGGATAAAAGCGGTAGCCCACACCTGTGCTAAATTACCATCCAAACTTTAGTCGTTCAACCCTAGAAGTACGCCCACGATACTTCTATAGTGTACCGAACTTCGTCGACGGGTTAACTTTGTTTGATAGACATCATATTTCAAGGTATTCATATCGCGAATGTCTTTTCTACTGGTCTGAAAGATTCATAGTTTATTCTCATTAGCAATTGAATTGTTTAATCGAAGATCAAAGACAGCTGGTCAAAGATATAAATATCTGACCCATTGATAAAATGTCACACTAGCCGACAGAGCGAAGTAGGATTCCAGATTTCTTTAATATCTCAATCAGTTCATGGAATAATCGCGATGAAAAGATCGAATAATCTGGTAAGCACTGTAAGACCCACGATCATTCTTCTTACAAGTTTATTTCAATCATTTCTACCTTTTTTATTTAACGTGGTGTTCGTGTCATGTGAGTATTGCGGAAAATCGATCCACCCAAACATATATCCGTCTCTTTGCTTCATGTGACAAGCAGGGATTGAAAATTAAAGAGTTACAGATGAGAGATATTATAGTTATGCTTCTACAATTCTATAAAACGTCTTCGTTTGATGGAAAATCAGGAATTTCATCAATCGTTATCTTAGTCATAATCATGATTAATTTGGATTCGAATAAAAATCGACCAGTAAGAAAATGGAAAGAAGTTATATTTGTCACCAATTGTATACCTCGGCATCGTTATATTTATCGTTTGTTTGAGGCAGTCCGCTTATCTCGATGCGATAAGTTCCTGAATTGAACTCAAATAAGATAAACTCGGGATTATATTTTTGCTGGTGGACATACCGGAGGCCGAACAAATTGATGCAAGATCTATATATCAAATGACATTCGGATTACGATGAGCTGCTGACTGCAACCGGTTTGTTATCCCTAAAATGATCTTGTCTGGTTCGAATTTATAAATAGCTCAAATTTTAAATAAATTCTGATCAATGCCGAGAGAATTCAACAGTTCAGGTTTTTCGTAATTATGAGCCCACATGTGCGGCATGAATGCATTTGAATAAATTAGAACTTTCATTCATCGTATGAGGAAACATGCGCGTCAATAGATCAATTCAGTATGCATATATCGATTAGCAAGAAAAAGAGAATAAAAATTATAACAGCTGATGCCGTATCTACGCGAATGAATATCAGCGGTCACTTACATAATCTTTACGAGAATTCAGACCATAGATCGTTGGTATATATAATTAACAGATTACCAAGCTTTAATCTATTCTGTGAAATGAATTTGTTAATCAAGTTCATTGACTAGCGACAAAAATAATATAGCTCCTGGATATGCTTTGACACGTATTACGGAAATTCGTTTTCACTTAGGTATTAAACTTTCTTCGATTTCAACTCCGATATATATATATATTACATTTTGAACAAGATCGGCTAATTGCTCTTGAACCTCAACAGCAATCGATTCAATTCTTAAATGTTTATAATATACTTCAACAATCAATGAAAACTTATCATTTTTGGATTCGAATATTTTCGGAGCAATTCATTAATTTTTCTGTAAGGCTTGGGTCGACGTTATTTTCTCTCTTGTTTCGATTGCTGTCAAAGTTTACAATCAGTGTTATTTCGAATAAATTGTTGATATAATTCACTCACAAGGATCGTCGACTTGTAAGATAGGTGCAGGTTGTAACAGATTCACTTTACAGTCGTTAGAATTCATGGCGGACACACTCATCCGGTCGTTTTCACAAGCCGAAAAGTTTGTCCTGGCAACATCACCTCCTGTCAAATCAACTACAGCTACACTTTGAGCCTGCAAAATTATTTACTTTTCAAGGTTCCATGTTACGCAACAAGTGAGAATGATTAACTCCGGTCCACCATTAATCAGTAATCATGAGTTACCGGTGTATACGACGTACGTGACACTTTGACAGATAAAAAGCAAAGGAAAAACAGCCAATATACATCGGCTGGTAGTACTAATCTTGTACTGCTGGTGTGATCTACGACTTAGATTCAATTCAATGTAAATTGAAATCTATTTTAAACACCTTAGAGCACAATGTGAATTCTTGATTACCCCTACCTCGTATTTCATTCGTATAGCCATTACTTGATATGATTATACACTCTGCAAAATACAGGTTCTTCGGAACCATATTTGTGTGATGATTTGTTGGATATTATAATGTGAATCGGAGGGCTTAGGACGAGGGGGGTATAAATGAATAAATTTGAAATTTCGAAAGTTCTCATCGTTCGAAGTGATCAAATATCCGAAACTGTACCTTTCTCGCGCTATTCCCTTTCTCAATTTGAACAAGTTTCACCACTACCGATACTGCAGATGATAATTATATGTCCAGGTGTCGGAGAGCCTTCTTCGATACTAGTTCTTACGTGATGAATTATTTTCGAATTTAAAATGCGCGCAGAAGAACGCAGATCAAATTTTCAGATTCGTTCATGTTCAACAACGAGAAAATCTGAGTGCTAACTTACCATGCTTGCACTGTCAGGTACGAGTGAGAATTACACTGCGAGTCGATGCAATTCTACGTACATATATGCAAGCACTGCATGGGTCAAAAACACCTGTATATTCAGGTTTCACACACACTGACCAGTATTCATATAACCGCATAAGAAACTAGTGGTCTACACTGTACAAGTAACAGAGACGCTCAACGTCTGTTTCATACTTAACACATATCCTAATCTTATAGTATCCAACGTAGAAATCTCTGCCTTGGTGTATACAACGCCTTCGCAGAAGAGGACGGACTTTCCGTTCGATCCTCGGTATATATTGCAAACCACAAAGGCGGTCTGCCATAATGTACGTATAAAGACAATGTTAGTAATAGATTAGCCGATCGAAGTTTGCTCGTATTCAAAGCTGAAGCATATATATGTATTACAAGCCATACGATGGAAAGTTGAAAAGCAATAAAACTGCAGGTGTAGACACACTGTCGAACCGTTTAAACTTCGGACAGACGTGCTCTGCCTTTAAAGTAAAGGACCATGAACTTTCAACTTCAATTTGCGATTGTGTCGATGACGCGAAATTCAATCTTCGATTTTGGAAACTAGTCGTAATAAAATGAGCAGAAAACTTCATAATAATTATACAACAGCACGTAGTTATGCCCACAATTGGCTTCCTTCTAAACTTGTTCTCGCGTGAATATCGTTCTTCAGACAAACAAGCAAAATATATACATATATTATGTATAAACTGAAAAAGGATGGAAAAAAAGCCCAGACAGTTGAACTCGTAGTATACGTAACATTCAGCAGCTTGTGAAATTTGTACGTATAATTAATTAATAGAATCATTGCGCAGAAGTGGTGGAAATAAACTTGAAATTGAGTAAAAAGATTAATTATAATAAATCGAATAATTCATGGGTCGTTTTGAAACAAGAAATCAACGGTCATAATTTTGAACGATTTATTATTTTATGTAGAAAAATATTTGTTATTCTGCCAATCTTTGGAATGCATTATAGGTATATATAACGTATCAATGAGGTAAATTTATTGCTTCCTTATTATTAGGTATAACTATCATACACATGTTGGTTGATTTCCTAAAATTATACAATTTAACAATAAGGCACTGTATAAGAAATGAGGAAAGGGCGGAATTGGATTCACGTATATACATACAACATTAGCTTACGAAAATTTATAATTAAAAATAATCTCATCCTTACATCGTAGGCTGGTATAGTTACTCATTATTAGTCGTAATATGTACATACATACGTCAGCTGAACCGCTTGTAACATGATATGCATCTAGCGGCAACAAGACCATCGCATATATTTCTTAACGTGGAAATTTTCTAATCAGAGGCTTACGACGCATCCAACGTTAATATAAAAATATTTTATACGTATTGCAAACCTACAATACAATTTTATAGCAGAATGCTGGGTATTTTTGACTGGACTTTTTAGTAGCCTATTGACCAACGATCGAATATCACGATAGTAATAACTATTTGCATTAATTAAGAGGTGAATAGGTAGTCGAATTTTTATTAAACGTCAGTACCAATCCTTGAAACGTTCGACTGCCTTTTGCCACTGTTTTATTGTCGATTCGTAATTCAGTTGCGTTTGACCTCTCGGAGTAAACACTTTCTCCACTTTCCGGAATTTGAGCAATTCTTCTCTGCTTTTCCACACACCTGATAAATGGATTTGAAAAATTCTAAGGTAATGATCGAAAAGTAGGTGTGAATAATTTTCTATCGAATTTTCTAATTTATGTATTTGGACTAGGGCTTGATCGATCGGATCCGCTTACCACTGGATAAACCTGCCAGAAATCCAACTCCTAGAATAGACATTTCACTACTAGTGGCACGTTCGACTTCTAAACCCGTTAGATCCGCAAGTAGTTGCATCATGAAATCATTTCTAGAGACACCACCGTCGACCCTATCATCAAGAAATATCACAATTATAGGGAGATCAATTTTTTCTCACGAATGTACGAGCTTCTTCATTATTTTATCTGATGGCATAATTCCACCTCGTTCATCGCCATTTGGTATTTTTTGGGTTCGAGAAAAGTGAACCTTTTCAGGATTTCATCAGTTTTAGATCTAACACCGAATTTCAAGCCGTTGATTTATGTTATTATACCTGATCGTGTGATATGTGAACTTTGTTTCCTGCTTTAGAGACTCGTAGATGAGAAGTATCCTGAATACGAGGCTTTCCAATATCGAACGAGCTAGATTAGCTCTACTTGACGTAGGTTTTACTCCAAGAAAACCTGCAGCTGCAGTTTGATCGTTGATAGGTGCCTGCCAATAGGATATTAATTTTAATTTACCCAGTAAAATACAGAATTATCATTCAAACTGAAAAAGCACTCTCCCCAGTCGTATAAGTCCAGTCGTATAAATATTTCCTTCTTTTTTTCTAATCTTACTGTTTTATCTGATGATTGACCAAAAAGATAATACTTAATCTCTCAGACGTATAGAACCGATTAAGTTCTGTTATATCGTAAAAAAGAACGACGTCAGACTCACTTGCAATCCGCTAAACGCTGGCACGAAGTAAACTCCATCGGAATCTTGGACTGATTCTGCAAGATCGGATGTCTCGGCAGGATGATCAATTAATCCTGTGAATTTCGATGCATACAACTTCAACGATTGACTTTTTGAATATAAACGAGTCTAATTAAAATTCGAATATCGACCGTGAGGGAAAATTGAAGATAAGGATTATAGGAAGGCCGAGGAAATGACATAATAGTTGGATGGAATACATCTATTATAATTTATATACATAAATTTCGCCTGTAGTACGTGATTAATATAATGATCTAGAATATAAAAAGAAATAGTTGAACCGAAATGATTTGTTAAATACTATAGTAGTCACCCACCGACAGACTTAGCCCAATCGATCAGTGACCCCGTGTCGTTTGAGGCTCCTTCAACGACGTATACGGTCTCTGAACCGATTCGCCAGCCGATGAGAGGATACAGACCTACAATAAAAGGATTTGATGAAAATAGTGAGATAGAATTTTACCAATTTTCATTCCTCACCAGTTATAGATGCGTGGGCTTCGCTACCCGTATTAACATCAACGAAAGTTCCTGTGCCCATTGTGACTTTCAAGTCTCCTGGCTGAAAACTTGTAGAACCGAATAAGGATGCAGCTTGATCCGCCATCTTGATTCAAAAAATGAAAAATAATAATTCCCAAACCGAAGTGGGACTGAGATATGATTACGTAAAATGCATATAGCGATGAATCATGTATCATGAAATACGATTTAGTTTCCTTGGAACAGAATTTCTCTTCATTTTTTTAAACAGATCTCGCTTTCGCTGATTTCAAAACACGTATTATACATTCACCTGCAGACATCGTAAACCTAGTTTACAAGTTTATTTTAATTCGAATTTTAGCATAGACATATTATTTACCGAGCATCGGATAGGTATTTCAGCGCCGAATATATTCTTCGGAACAATTCCGAAATTTCCGGCTGTATCTACTACCTCAGGGAATATGTTCCTGGGTAGCTTGAACATCTTTATAGCCCAGCCTGCCCATTCCATCGTGAATGGGTCGAAGAGTCCGGTAGCTGAAGCACTAGATGCATCGGTTATGTGCTTACCTGCAGGATTTAATGCACGTAGTGGATGAATTGAACGCCGCAGGGTCAAGATGATAATAAATTTCAATAATCTAGGACTATAAAGATTCCAAGAAAATAAGTAATTAGTTATACCCGTTAATTTATAGAGAAGCCAACAATCTAGTCCACCGTAAATCGCTCTGCCTTTAGACGCAGCCTCTTTCAACCCTGGTATGTGGTGTAACGCCCACAGTAAACGTAACGTTGTCTAAGAGACAATTACAATTAACGAGAAACTAAGCAGCAGAACATATCATCGTTTGAGTCTATTTCGTTGATAATACTTCCATGAAAATACGTAAAATGAGATTTAAAATTATTCCTCTCATTCAGAGAACAGCGTTGCACGAATTGAGAAAAGATGAATGAGCAATTGACATACATATGCGAAATGAGGCAAATCTGTTAATTCTCTAGCTTTGTATAGATGTTTTGTTATTGTGAGTGAAGTCTTGCACAAAAATCAAAACCCATAATGCATTTGTATGAGAATGTGTGCATTATCGGCTTATCTTTGAATAGTAATAAGGTGTGCGAATGTGTGATAAAATCCTAGTTTATTCCCGTCCAGACTCACCTGCGTATTCATTAGCTTGATAACACTACCGGCTAGAAATCGTTTACTTCCGGACAGCATGTAAAGGAAATGTGCACTCGTTCGCAGACCTTTCATAGTTAAAGACGAGTTCCATTCCTTCACCATAAGATCTGCTCGCAAATCTTTCCATGTGATGAAACTAGATTTTATAAACGAAGAGGGTAAGAGGTGTGGGTAGATAGCGAGTAAATGCTTATACCTAATCAGGTATGCGTGTAAGAAGATTTAATAAAATTATGGCAACCTACTTGTGATAATGTTTGCCAGTCATTGGATTCCAGGTTGTAAAACTACCTCGCTGAGTAGATATCCCCATGCAAGTAATTTGATTTGCCTGTAAGTTTCCATCTGCAGAAATAGAATAGGTGGTATTTTTGACAAAGTGTTATATACATCCTTGCGACATTGGCATTAAATAAATGTCAATGTTGAAAGTGGGAATAACAGTATCAATGTAAGTAGGTACATTTTTTCGTGTCACCATAAATTTCGTGAAACTGTGACCTAGCTCATGCTACTCGGTAATTCAAGTATATTATTTGAACACAATGATAATAACAGAGATTTCAAGGATGAGTGATAATCGCAGCTTACCTCGCAGAGCATTTTTCACTACTTTGAGTATGCTTTCCCACAATTGATCGGGATCGATCTCTACGTATCCTGGCTTCGGATAAAGCAACTCCACCTGTTGAATAATTCGTATTGAAGAGAAATGAGTTCTCATGGATTTTGCTTGATTTACATCTTAAATTATAATCAGTGCCTTGCAAGATGAACATATGGTATTACCAGGTAAAACGGTGATAATTCCTGAGACTGTCGATCTTTAAATTATATCATTATTGACACGCTCATTCTTAGGCACGACGTGAGAAGAATGTTCAAACTAATTTTAAAACCCGTTTTGTCAACCTCGAAGAATTTTTAAATAATTTCCAAATATGTACATGTATGTGGTTCTCCGCGTTTTTTGAATCCACGCTTCCAGACAAACCGCTTCACAGCGTACTAAAAAATTTATTCATGTTCCAGAACCATTTCTCGCATTGTTTGCAATTTTAACCGCTGGAACATGAGCAGCTGTTATCGTTAAAGCAAATTTGTCTCGCCATCTACACCGATCGGTACTTTTTCAGGGTCAGCCATTTTCAATAATACTTTTGTACTTAACTAGAATATAAAATTCAATGATTTACGTACAACAGATAAGTAATAACATCATATACCGGAAAGTTCAGTTGAATTTCAGGTACTTGCATAAAAAAATGGATATTCGTAGATTTGTGTGGAGTCCTGGAATACTATATTCAATACAGAATATATGTACTAATGAGTCGAATGATAATTACTTAACAGCAAGCTACATGCCTGGCCATATTGATAGTTCTGTGTTTATTTGGTTGTTTTTCATGGGTTTTTTGTCCCAATTTCACCATATTCTGAATACCCGTCTTGAGTCCCGATATTTGCTATACCTATGTGTGATGTTGTGAAAGTCCGATTAAACTGAATAAAGGAGTCAGCAATCTCTATTCTATTCGAACTACATATAGGCGTTGATTACGTGAGGGTGATTTGCAATAAAAATACGTAGAAAATTGGTGATTGCGACTTTGTGCGACACTACTGTATTTCAATTTCAATCGATGATGAATGTGAATTATTAACCAAATGAGTACGTATAATCACAGAACACTTTCTACCGACATAGGTCGAAGGTCTGGAAAAGAAATGGACTTTTGCGAACTTGATTTTGAAATTGATCATATTTCGAACTTCCGTGCACTGATCGCGATAACGTTGGGCTTAAATGAAATCGATGATCTACGGGAAATTTAGTTTCCAAATATTTGTTCAGCTCCTTTCTCTCCTTTCGCGTTAAGCTTCTAAAATCGTACGAAGGGTGTAGTGCTTGATTGGTCGGGAATTTAAAGCAATCGCAAATATGATTCACATTTATTGCATTATCCTGGTGAAAATAATTCTATGAATTTTTACAAATTATCAGGGAAATTCTAACTTTTTCTAGTTTTTCATTAGAAATTGTAGTTTTTTCTAGTTTTATTAACAAAAACATCGATTTTTTTCTGAAAAACTACGAACATCTACAATTTTTCATGGGAAACTATAAAACATTCAGAATTTCCTAAAAATTCGTGGGAGTAGAAATTTCTACGAGGGTAGTGCAACGAGTTTGGGTAAAAAGAACTGTCGCCGTGATGACTCGGATGATTCGAATGTTTGTTTTAACACAATCATGTCGATTAGTAATAGTCAATCTTGTGCCGGAATTATTCTCAAGAATAGTCTGACTCTTAACACCTCTAATTACACATTATACAACGTGCTGATCAGTCGTCAACAATAACATATGTATATGTCTAGCCGCTCGTATACTTAAAATTCATGTGTACTATGGTCGTTGAGATATTATGATAAGTTTCACGTGCAAGTTATATGTATTGTTGTACAAACCGGTTCCCAGCTTAGTTTCTCATATCATAAAAATGTACAACACTATCTCATCATTTTTATATTTCATTACTAAGGAGAAGAACCGTTATTCTTTCTAATAAAAAATATATCTACGCGATTCGATAAATGTAAAAGGTAGCATCAAAGCATAGCTCGAAGCATATGCAGTTTCTAATAAAGATATCTATAATATGTCATTGATTCTAAATTGTATACAGAAATGAAAGCGATGCTCTTCAATTTACTTTGTATTGTAACAATGTTAAAGTGAGAACGTTCACAGATAAGTAAAAATATATTCGTACCTTTTCTATCGACGAACCAACGGTAACTGCATTCCTATCAAGAATCTGACAACGAATCGTTGTGGTTCCAACATCGAGAGCTGCGATGTACTCAATTGTTGAGGTTGCCATTTGGATACGGAATGAAAATGAATGTTTCAAACTTTCAAATAAGCCCCGCCACAACAATACCCGTGTTTAGTACCCGTAGTGCTCGCTAGATCGTTGACACGTAACTTGTAATTCTTTCCAAGTACTATATGATCGCAGCTTAGTACACTCAGTTGCGCTGTTGCACTATAGACCACTTGTAACACAGATTTTATACTATACCAATGCCATTCGTACTGGATGACAAGACGGACGAACATTAGGTGCGTGTCCACCAGAATACTAATGAAAATTAAATTAATAAAAATAACTTAAATGAAAGGCATTATATTTCATGATCTAATCGCGCGATCACCAATGGTCTAACTGTGCTCTCCAACTGTCAGATAACATTGTAAAGCTACGCTTTGATGATCTCTGTGAAGGTTTATCAAAAGTCGCGTAGAGACGGCAAAGTGGGCCGTAGATGCGGCGTCTGCGCATGTCTAATGAACCCCGCGCTCACTACATATAACAGTATCAAACTGTTCATTGTGATTTTAAATTACGTATCTCATGACTCTATTGAGTCAATAAACTCTCGGAGTAACTGCACGAGTTACGAATCTGGTTTTTCTTATTTTTATTTGTCGTTTTTTCTTCTTCGAATGATTGTTTAAATCATGGGGATACATTGGGAGAATTGGAAATAAAAAACTGGGAATAAATTAGTATGTCTCCAAACGTTGCTACAAAGTAGGAACACCTTTATTTATTAAAATAAAAACGCTGAAATATGGGGTTTGAATTAATGAGAATAATCAGTTTCAGATATCCGTATAAAACTAGAATTAATAAAGCTAATAATTCGGAATCACGCAATGAAATAAGAATATTTAAAGCCTGAGACTTTTCCAGTCTTTCTATAATCAAACAAATACCCAATAAATCGGAATTCGGAAAATTTACACACGTATAGACTTTCCTTCCCTGTTGTATCTTCGGTGAAAAATTAACCAAAACAGAACAAATACTTGTTGGATTCTTTTTCCGCTTTTTTTGTCTCTAATGAAACAAATTAGAACAGATTTATTGACTATATTATATTACATCTTAAAACTAGCTGCAATGTAAAATCAAACGTGAAGAAACTCTCCTTAGATTTCGTATTTTCTTCTTAGGGATAAAACCTCGTCCTTCGACTTCTTTTCAAACGTATCGCAGTATTCAAAGATAGTCTTCAAAGCTGTGGAGGAGAATATTTGTCAATGAAAATCCCTAATGGGAAATTTAAGGTCAAGGTTTCCTACCGGTTTTATCTGCAGCAGACATGAACATAGTTAAAGCACCGAATCTCTTCACTTGTGCAAGGTCTTCCAGATATCGGAATAATGGTTCTTTTCTGCTTATGAATTCGGTCGATAAAATCGTCAGTATTTCACTGAATATATCCGGCTCCATAGAGTCTTTGAATATCTTGTGTATCGCATCAACAGGCATTTGCTGAAACAGAGAGATCATAAATATTATAATCAATGAATTGCTTTGTCCAGATTTAGGCACATGGACGAAATAATATTTAAAAACATAGAATACTTTGAACTAGAAAAGAAATTTAACTCATCCAATGATACCTTCAAGTATTTGAACCGGAATTCTGTATCCTTATTTTTTCTCCAATGCATAAAAAATTGTACTGTAGTTCTGGGTACAGGCGGTACTTCGGCAATTTTTGCACTAGTTTCTTCTACTGTTTTTATCTCAGTATCCCGCACTGGGATAACTTCCTCTATCAACGGCTTAACTTGTTCAACTATTTTTCCAGATTGCGTTTCTTTCACTTCTATTCTTCTCAATGGTTTCTGTAAACATTTATCGATCAGCAAAAGCTGCGAATGGGTTCTGTCTTCAAATTCAAGAGAACATTCTAATGTCAGGAAATGAAATCCGCCTCAAATCCTACTTTGGATCTTCGATGGGGTGGTTTTACAATCGCTTCTACTATAGCTAGATCCTCTCCTTCCCCAGACGTCCAACAAGGAATCCGTTTCTGAAGTATAGTGCCTTCCCTCTTAGGTACAGGCATTTTCACAGGACCACCGCATAATTTTTCTCCGATTTTCTTCTCAATTGAAGTATCATCAGTCAAGTCTGTTTGCGATATAAGTACTGGCTAAAATCAAAGATTTTCATTTGTGATTTATAAATTATAGTGTAAGAGATATACAGAGATGAAAGAATGGTTCTCCTCACCTTTGCTTTTTCTATTCTCTCTTTAACTTGGAGTAACATCTTACTGGCCTCCTTATTAGCGGGATCTAGCTTCAATAGTTTTTCTAAATCTTGCAAAGCTTCTTTATATTGTTTGAGTTCCTTTCTAGCAGTAGCTCTGCGGTGATAAGCTTTTACGTAAAGTTCATCGAGTTGAATTGCGGTGGTGCAATCAGCTTCCGCTGAATGTAAACTAACAGGAAAGAGAGTTTTCTTGTGTTAATGACATCATTGAATGCATTTTTCAATCATTTCTAATCTTTGAGTAAAAAAGACTGACTTGTCCATCTTGAGATGGCAGAGTGCTCGATTTGCATAGAAAACAGCGTCATAAGGGAAGACTTTAATCGCTTCATTATAGGCCTGAACTGCTTGGCTCCACTGTTGCTGTTTCACAAATAAGTTTCCTTTATCTTTATGCTTCAGAGCCTCGTTATGATTTCTTTCTAATTCTTCTTTGGACAATTCTTCGTCGGACGTTTCTTGTTCTTCCTTATTATCCAATTCTTCGCAAGCTTTTTCCTAAGAAAAATAAATATCGATGTGGTCAAAAGAGAGAAGGAACTCAACGCCACAGATAAAATAAACCTGTATATTTATTTACCGCGTCAAATTTATCCCAGGAATTATAATCCGAGGATCTAATGCGCTTCGTGTTCTCTTTAATCTCTACAATTTTTGGCTCGGTTTCAGCTTTCTTCGATGCATTTTTCTTCCGGCTTCTGATCGGAGGAATTACCTGAAAATATAAGAAACCATGTGACAAATTTCAGGCTGAATTGTTCACGAAAAATCGTAAGTAAGGGTGAAATCAATTAGTACCTGATCGCCAGAAGCATATAAGAGTTCTGAGTCCTTGCGCTTCATTTCTTCTTCCCAGTTTTTCATATCAAAAAATTCGCTTTGTAAATCCGAGGAATTATCCCGTACTTGTTTTTGCAGTAAAATCGATTTGTCCATATCCATTTCCCTGAAATAATAGTGTTTATGACGTCGGGAGTGAGAATACGATTCTCTATGTTTACGTCAAAAGTATATTTTGTAGGTTATGTTTCGACGATTTGAATTCGACTTACGCGCAATAGATAGTCACAAGAATTTCTTGTCGGGTATTTCAACCCTAATATGGATAACGGTTTGAGTCAAGAGTAACGATTAGGATTTTTGATGTAGAATATCTACAAATATCTTCGTAGCAACCCGCTGCATCAATGAATCGGTTTGAAGATGACAGTTTGTACTGTCATTTAGGAATTAGCGGCTAACTTAGTACTAGACATTGCCCGTATAGAGCGCTATTTGAATTCAATAATTTTCGCGGGTTGAACTATTAATGAAAGAAATATGTTAGATTGGTATTATGAGTTCAGCAAGGTGTAGTTTTATTGACCTTGTGTGGAAACAAATGTACTCTCTCTTGATACATTGCATCATTTACAGTATAAGAAGTATAATAAAAAATTCACATTTATTAATATGATGACTATATTGAAGTTGAAGCAGGAAGATGTCTGCGCATGAAGGTGTACTTAAGAATTAATAATAATCAGAAAATAGTTGATAGAAATAGTAACAGATCGCTTTTATACGCCAGGAAAAATTATATTATTAACAAGATGACGTTTAATTTACCGAAGAGAGTCGTTGAATCTTTATACCGATTTAATAACATTGGATAAGTTAGTCTATAGAAATAGTAGTATGGACTACAATTGATGTTCTTAATTAAGTTAAGCGGGATTTATCTGAATCTAATAATAAATGCTTTGTAACAAATGAGTTTCTCTACTAACAATAAATATATATCTATACTCATATGTTCAAACAATTTCAAATATCCTTTCTCTCCGTATGTTATGGCAAAGAGTGCGATCGGAGAAGCAGGATGTCGCAGTCTGGGCTCAGACTTATCTCGACCTTATTACACATACGAATTGCGGTGGATGACCATCGAATTTGGACTAAGGTCATTTTGTATGGCGGCGGTGTGTCTCGTGTAAAATTAGGTCGGAGTTATAATTTATGAGAAGGTAATAATGTGTATATCGCTGGTGGCTTGTTCCAATGGAGTAATATTGGACACTTGCTGCATTATAGGACTGCACCCATCACACGATCGTTTATCTATCGTGAAACCACACGCACGGGTTATTATTCAGTTAATCTCCTGTTCAAATTCTGAGCCTATCAACTGACACTATTCGTACAAATCGAGATCTGTTCGTTAACGTATGAAATATGTCATGGTAAGATTAAAGTATGAACTGATGAGCATATCAATAGCATAAGAACCATAACGTGTTCTGGTTCTGCATTTGGGAAAAATAATTATTTTTCCATTCGTTGTGATTTTCCAATAGTGAGTGAACAGTAGTAGGATTCAATATTTGCTTCATGGTGGTCACAAGTTTACGACTAGATATTATGGGTCAATCATACTAGCTATGATTATTGAATTTAAAAGAATAGTTGCTATATGTGGAAACAGGCTTACATAGAATAACATTAGCATGAATTTGGAAGAGTCTTCGCCAACTTTTTCATATTAAGTTAATAGTTTTTTTTTTTCACACATCGAAATGATTGCATCTATAAAAGATATAGCTTAATGGAAGATTGCCACGAAAGGCATAAAACGAAATATCTCTGCCAAAAAAGTATTCCAATAATAGCCAGAGTCTTTCTATGGAAAACGAATGTTCTTCACTTTATAATAAAGGGCGAAGAACTGGGAGTCGCGTGGTCCATAACGGCGGCGATGCAGCATTGAGCTTGACATTCCACCCTTCTGGGTTTTGGAAAATTGCCATCGAATCAAGATCGACTAGCCTCAATGTTAATTATTGCCACGATACAGACGAATGGCTACTGGCCAGTTCTGTAATACCACATCGCACCAGTAAGCGACTAACGCCCGGTGGAAATACACCTGTGCGCTTCGTGTCTGTTGTCGCGAAACTTTTGGTCATTACCTTGATACATTGACACATAGTGATCGTGCGGTAATCTGCGATTATTCTAAGTACCTACGGTAATTTTCAGTATCATCTCCCCGATCTTTGATTTTTAAATCATCCTGATTCGTCTCTTCGGTATATACATATAGCGAGCGTTATACTTATATAAACCCTAGATTTTTGTCGTGAATAATAATTGATAAATTCTTTATATTCTGCTTGGAAGATAAATGAATATTAAATCACTGTGCTTAATAGAAGACAAATTATAAATACTAGTTGCATTTATATATAATTTGAATTAACACAAGTGTAAAAGTGAACTGGACGCTGTTTCTAAAGAAGGTAATTATCATTGTTTTTTCATCAAGATTGTGTTACGCTGATTTGGACCACGAGCTTCAACTCGTGTCTATACATCAGAAAGAAACGCGCAAAATATCCAAGAGTGTCAACGAGAGCCCGAAAATAGGCCAGCAGTAGAAGATATTATAAGTTTCGAAGGGCGCACGTATAAGAGATATAGTTTTGATTATAAATCCGCGAATAATATGGCGACGAAAAGACGTCACTATAATTCACAACGGTTCGCGAAAACGAATAATAGAGAAGACCGTTCTCATTAGCGTATAGATATATGAGCTTGCTAATTTGCGAATTGTCACTCTAGCCTACGTGTTTCTAATTAGGAACATAAAACACCGAGAATTATTTCGTAGCAGCTCCTCGTTAGCATAGCCAAAAAAAAAACTCAAACTAGAATAAAAATCCAAGGGTTTGTTCATTGCGATCGAGCACCGATCAAATTTTTCTAATTTACGTAGATAGTTCGCGTGTTTTTGATACTCGCACGTCACCCTGTAGCTCAAATTCTTCTTTAGCTGTTGCGAAATCGCATACCTGCGTCTTGAATGCGTGCAACGTGTCGTGTAACATGAAATCCGTTTGTCATCAAACTAGAATCTGCCTAAGAGCGATGCTGTCACTCGCCGAGAAGTGCTAAGATCCATCGGAACTGTATATTATAGGAATAATCGAATTCTGTGAGTGATTCTTGGAAATTCTATTTTACATGGTCCAGATCAATATATCATGTATTGTAGGTATTCGGCACGCAATCAACTGTTACGACATTCAGGATTTATGGACTCTCAATCAATGCACTTCCATTCAAACTAATGGCTCGTAGCCTGCATTTGCCCGCAAGAATGTTATCAAACTAGGAATTCAATGTTATTGGTAAAACGCGAAAGCTTCTGAAGATTTGAGAAAAAATGCATATTGTTTTGTTCCCGCGTTCATTAGTCGATTCATCGCTGCTTGCAACGAGTAGCGAAGAGTCAATGGTCTGAAAAAATTTCGCAATATTGTTACCATTTTTTTCTCGTTTTATATGTTATTTTTAACATGCGTTAGGTACTACATCGTATCCTGAACATTCCGAAGGCCACCACTTTAGTTGAGGAAATATACTAGACTAGCGAACAATTCCTTGTGTAGAAGATATGGATACCTATAATTAGTTTGCGTTCACTGTGACTTTTTAGGGGTAATAAATTTCTGTCTGCGCCGTTGATTTTTTCGTGAATTCTCTCACAAGTGTGTATTTTCTTGTTCAAACCACAAAATCGTAACGCAGATCGTTTCTTTCCGAATTATAGTTCAAAAATAACAAGACAGCAGAGCAATTCGAGTACTAGTTCGCTTCGTGAATATATTTTTAATTTTAAGGTGATTAGACATCCCCCTAGTGGAACGACGCCTTTCTTTGTTTTGTAAAATAGATCGCGGTCGTGGACCTATGTGTTAAAATTGGAACATCTCGTACGTGAAAGAAAAATCCATTTTGTTTTATCATCAAAATTATAGCGCTTCGTTGACGGTCTAAAGTATACTTCAACAAAATTTGAAAATTCACACTGCAAACGTGATCAATGTGAATATTTATTTTGATTTTGTCAAATTTCTGAAATCTCTAAGCGTTAGCTCGTCTCGTCTGTCTGCAGCTTTTTTTTAAATCAAGTTCAACGAGATCATGTAGAGTGCATGTAATCGTGTCATTCTGCAGTATCATACTGACCCAGCTGCACTATTTGGCGTATGTTTTCCTCCTCTTTTGGAGGATTACTCTTATGTCACGGTCTGCCCTTCCTTCAGGCCTCGTGATCGTGACTAGCGATCAGCGATTTGCTCAAATTACGTTCTACTACTCGTGAGACTTTCACTTACATTAGACGATAGACTTCGTAATTTCAGTTTGATTGCGTACAAGCTCTAATTTTCAGCGATGAGGCTGTAGTATTCGTATAACCTGGTAGGGTCTATGATATTGCCTATATTCCACGAAGGTCAGGAATTGCACATCGCATGATTAAAACGGGAAAGACAGTCACCGGGATTGGACAGCTCCGGAAATCTAATATAAAACTATTTTCTCAGGCGAAATCATTTTTGGACACAGCTATATTTACCAGCGGGGTTGCATACTGGCGCAATTCCCACGCTGAGCGGCTCTACGGTGTGTCTCTAAGAAAACAGACTGACCTCCACGCTTATACAAGCTACGATTGATCGGCCTACTTAACAAAGGCGAAAAGCATCCAAATCGTATTTATAGTAGTCAAACGCCTGCGGTTTAAATAGTATGCCATAAACGGCAGGTGGACGCCTAGAACGGAGTTTTATCCATTTTATTTCTCGTTCTAATCGTGGATGTGGAAATCAATTTACTATACGTAAAGCGGAAGAATTATCGTCCTTCTCAATTACTAGGTTTAGTTATTAAATATACGCAAGCAATACGGCGATTAGTTTCCAGATTCAAACCTAGTGCTCGAAATTCGAACAGTTTAGATCGCAGATCGTCTGGCTTTTACCGATTCAGCATATAACGGCTTTTTAATGCTTTCATATACACACATTTATTTATTAATAATAAACAAAGCAGACCGGAAACTAGCTATACCTACTTTTACACCAGTGATAATTCAGCATGCAAATTTCGTTTCTTATGGGTGATTATACCTGGAACTAATAGAACATTCACAAACTATTTGCATAAACATTGAAAATCATTAATAAATAGTCCGAAATTTTGTCAATCCTTTCCTCTGTCACGTTCATCAGCGGTTCTTTATTTTGCATTCATCTCTTGCTTCGCTCTGCTTTCTATATGATATTTTCCCAGGGAATCTCTAAATCTCCTGTAATCAGATCAATCTCTCGCTACAGCATCAAAAACTTTATATCTAAATCAAAGGCATTGGAAATCGCGTTTTATAGTCCGTACATTCTAGAGATTTGATAAAACAAAGCTTGCCAAATAACTAACGAATGTATACCGCGTTAGCTGGGATAGAAATTAGTGAGCAAACTCTTCACAGCCCATGATCCCCTATTTTAAGTTCTGGGCTATTTCCGAAAAACTGGTGTTGTACCGATGATATTTCATTAGTAAAGACAATCTGCGCCACTGACACGTAAAATTGCACGAGCAATGAAGCTGTTGTGCTACGCAAGCTCTCCATCTCCCTGATCTCTTTTTTTCTTTGCCTGATTCCTATACCGTTGAGGCAGTAGCAGTGAACTTTTGTGAAATTTTCAGGACGGTCTTGCAGGCGGGTTACTTTTACACCACGGGTTCAAAGCCAACTCTTTTCCAAAAAGTTTACACTTGTCTTCAAACCCCTCTGAAAAATAAGAGAAACACTGTCCAAAGACACGGAAATAGTACGCAAGGAATGCACGTTGTAAAGCATGGAATCAGACCGTTAAAACTTGCATATCGAAGAGATTGTCAAGGTGTTAAGATGGAGTGGGCAAAAGACGCTGCAGCATCGCGATGTTGCTTTGGGTTCATCGTCGATCATCATCTGGTACAGTAAAGTGATGACCAATGAAAGTTAGGATCCGCATTATGAATAGAAGAGTTCCGACGTATGTGCGCGAGATCATAAGGTCATAGAAGGTTTGAATAAAAGGATCAGCTACAGGATCTACAAAATGACGGTTTCCTATCAATACGAAGTTGCAAGCTCAACGAGCGGAGGTTTCACGAGACTGCTTTTCATGTGGCGTGGATCTCTCTATAAACTGATCTACAGAGAGCTTTTACTTTTTCTTGCACTGTTTGGCGCTCTTTCAATCCTTTACCGCCACGTTTTTACCAAATCACAAAAAAGGTTTGTCTCCATTACATTATCAAACTTTTAGTGACATAATCGATTAGTTTTTATGAGACGGCTGTATATCCCACTCTAAATACGATATCCAATCTTCTGCATTAAACGAGAAATGATTAGATCTTTTAAAGCTGTTCGTTTTGAAGAGAGGCTTCAAATTGTACGTAATAATGAAATTTTCAGTGCATTTGAGCTGATCGTGGTCTACTGCGATACTTTCATTAACTTGATACCTCTCAGCTTTGTGCTTGGATTTTACGTGGCCTACGTTGCTGATCGATGGTGGCAGCAATACACGGCAATTCCATGGCCCGATAAGTAAGTTTGAGAGTATGTAGTACAATGTGCTTTATATGAGGAAATCCTGGACGGAATTCTAGGTAATCTTCTTGCGATTTTAGAGTGATGCATTCCGTGGCGCTTTACGTCACTGGCAATGACGAGTACGCGCGAGTGGTGAGACGGTCCTTAATGCGGTATCTGAACCTTTCCTTGATTCTGGTTCTCCGTTCGATCAGCTCTGCCGTGAAAAGGCGTTTTCCAACTCTTGATCACGTCGTTGATTCAGGTAAGGAAAGTTGTAATACGATAATAAGGAAATATTATGAAGGTGATAATTAATTCAGCAGCAATAAGAGAGACGTTTTCCTAATAATGCAAATTAGTCTAATATGAAGAGGAATTTCATGTGAAAGTCTTTGAATTTATTGAGGATAAGAATCTGTTTTTTTTTTCATAGGTTTTATGACCGCCTTGGAGCTAGAGCTGTTCCAATCCGTTCCGAGCGTGGAATTCAACACGTATTGGATCCCATGCACGTGGTTTATCAATTTGTTGAAGGAGGCACGCTTTAGCCACAGATTGCCGGATTCTCAGGGACTCAAGATAATAATGGAGGTCTGTTTTCCTCGTAGTTTCTATTCCTGAACAGCTAGAGCTCTGCGCCATCCATTATACTAAACCTAAGGATTGAAGATTGTTCAATACTTTCTCTGTTTTGACCATGTACGATTAGTCATGTACCTATATCAGTCTAAAACTCATTCGTCAGCAGTTTCAAACATTACTTCTTGGTCTCATATTTTACCCTGCAGTCTGAATTTCCAGTTGCCAAAACCGTAGAGACGGTGTAGATTAAAAAATCGTATCAGCAGCATAAACCACTTCTGGTATCTGGACCTCTTGTTCATAATCAGACATTTAGAAATACAAAGGAGTAGATTATTATGTATCAGGTATTTCGCATCGTAGGAATTCAACGACTTCAGATCAAAATGTGGTCTTCTGTGGAGCTACGACTGGGTGTCAATTCCCTTGGTGTACACGCAGGTGGTTACCCTGGCCACATACAGCTTCTTCGCAGTAGCTCTCGTTGGCCGTCAGTACATTGACGGAGTGAAAAAGCCTTTCCAAATGCAGGTCGACATTTACTTGCCGCTGTTTACCATTTTGCAATTCTTCTTCTTCATGGGATTACTCAAGGTATGCCAAGCTTCTATTAAGCTATTTCCGACCGCCAGAATTCCTCGGGGTAAATTTTTAGCATCATTGCACAATTTCATCATAGGTTGCTGAGCAGCTGATCAATCCTTTCGGTGATGATGACGAAGACTTTGAACTGAACTGGCTCATCGACAGACATACGAAGGTGAATTTCATTTGATGAAACAATTCTGCAAAGTCCATAGATTGTGATACAAGGGTTTTATTACTCAAATATACGTCTGCGTATGATCAGTATGAAGTTGCACTGTATAAATCTTCCCAGAGAAGTAAACTGATTGAAATTTCTTTCCTGGAAGGTGTCGTACCTAGGAGTCGATACTTTGATGAACAGGTGTCCACCCCTTGTAAAAGATATTTACTTCGATGCCGAAGATTTGACGCTTCCTTACACGGAGGCCTCAGTAGCCTACAAGAGGAAGACATACAGAGGAAGCGTTGCTAATATGATGTAAGTAATCGTCATTCAGTGCTTTTCGAATCTGACCAAAGCATAGAAGAATTTTCTAAATTCGCAATAAAAGTTTTCCCGTTGAAAAAATGCAGATTCAGTGCAGAATTCTCAATAATTAAACCATTTTTGTGTCTAGGGTACCAGAAGAAAAGCAAACTATGTTCTTGCCTGATATTTCGGAAGAACGTGAAGAGAACGGAATGACGGCACCGACGCCACGCACATCCACTGCAAGTCTTGCCACTCATCCAAATGATAGTCCACTTCACAATAGGCGGTAAGGTTCATGCTAAATACTATCTGTTTCCGGGATTATTCATGACTTATCATGTATTGGAAAGATTGGTCAAAGATATATACAAACATCAGTAAAAATTATGATCATTAGTAAGTTGAGTTCGTTCGTTTCAGCCAGATCAGCGGGTCCCCGCCAACTACTCCGTGGTTACCTAGAAATCTTTCTGAAACCATTATCCATTTTGGGGAGGCTTCGATTGAGTCGGAACGAGACCAACGTATGTTAGCCGAAGCTGTAAAAAAGCTGTCTTCAAAATCGCTCCACAACGTGACGCCCCAACAACCGAAAAAATCCTTTTTTGGAATAGGAAAATCGACGGCGAATCTTCAGCCGTGGCCAAGCGCCTCGAATTTGGCGCGTTACAACGCGCAAAATCATACTGCGGACGTGCCACTTTCAACGATTTTAGATTCTGTAGAGACTAATTACACCCCACAACGAAAAAGCTCGCTAAAAGTTAAGCAATGTCCACACTACAACACAACCGAACAATCTACAAACGTGGCAGGTGATCAATTTCAAAACCAACTGAACCAAGGTATAATTAATTCAGCATTTTCACAGGAACGATTGTTTCCTGCAGGATGCTATCCCAACAAGAACGAAAATGATTTGAATCTTCGTAGTGAGAGTCCTTACGACGATAATCATTTCGATACGTGTCAACACTCGTGTTTGCACTGTAGTAGGAACCTTTACAGTCATCATACCGCAAGTACTCCTCGTCCGCGACTTCATAGTTGCCCACGGTTTTTAGTACGAAGACAAAGGTCTATGGGAAGTGGAAAGAAAAAGGGTGTTAGATGGAAATCGGTAGTCGATGATACGGGTGAAGTGAAAAATCGGAGAAGGACTGTGGACTGTGTACCTACTGCTGAAATGATTCTCGCTCAGGCAGCTGCCAGTACGCCAAATTTGTGTATATTGAATGAAAATGATCAGGCAAGTTGTCCGGACATCGGTGATCATCCGGATTCTTCAAGTACTGATCACTCCTTGGAAAGTAATCCAATTGATAATCAATCGCAAGAAGTTTCGGAATCCAAACTATCGTCTGCTGAGAAAAATTCTGAAGCATCTGAATCTTAGTCGAATATATTTGCGTGAGGTTTCTTTTTTCTATTATTTTTTTTGTTACACGTATTCTATATACCTATACCTCATATAATATGTCTTCCAATAACGAAATACATGAAGGTGACTATATAGGATCAAGTCGCGAGAAATTACATTTATGCGCTATCAGCATTTGATACTTATTACTATTATTACATTTGGGTACATTTGTTGATATCAATCGAAGACGATCAATGCGTGGTAAGAATCAGGTATTCACACTGTGTGGTAGTGAATAATAAACTATTGATTGGGTACCTGTTATTACGCATAAAAATGTATCTCATGGTCGAAGACTACACTATATACTATAATACAACATATTTTTACAAAAGTTTTGCATAGAATGTACTACAATATACTGTGGCAGATAATTAATGATGAAATATGCGAGCGAATGGTTTTTTTTCTAATGAATCAAGTTATTTATGTAAATAATGTAAATAAATTCGTATCGATATAATCAACGGTATATTACTCTAATCTTCGATCACTAACTGAACATGAAAATGAATCTAATTTAGGAAGTTCATTAAACGTACTGATAAGTTAATACTCGAAACGTTATTCTTAATCGCATTACAATCATATAAACTGTAAAAAATAATGGTAGAATCATGAAATGAGTCGTAGGGTCCAAAGTCGGGCCACTATGACGCTATAGCTTTGTAAAATAGCGACCAAGATAGCGTTATAGCATGCGAGGATAAAATTATATAGACGTCACTGAACACTGATAATATCCACATGCGCTTGTTTATCAAAAGCGCTGCCAGGCTCACGCTGCGTGCCACAAGTTCGGGTTCCATCAAATTGTCTGTTACTTTGAAATCCGTAAATAAATTTTTTTATTCTTATCACTGGATAAACTAATCGATATTGTAAGTTTTACCTGCACCTGTGGGATTTGCCCACACGTATCTGACCATACCGCATGTATTTTTCTACACATCAGCAGAGAATTCGGTGATTATGACTCATGGATAGGTTAAAATAACTGAATGAACAGCTGAGTCATTTCAATAACGATCAGATTAACGTTTGGGTGGATTTAATTGAAAATTTCGATAAGTGATACCTTCTAAATAATTTACTTTCCCACGTGTCTCGTTATACGTGCGGGTGTTGCAAGCGGCTACGCGTATTTTAATCAACAATACACAGTTATAATCGTAAAAATACATATAATTTGCGTAACATATATCAGAATCTATTCTTTGGCACCGATGAATTTCTAGCAATCAGGTGATGACCGCGGCCACTTTGATGAAGTCCCTAATAGTGTATGATTCGTTAGTGCTGAAGCATCTAAGATTTCGATAACTTGGTACTAATTGATTTTCATAATTGACAGAAGAACACGATCTATAGCAACAGTAGAAGTTTTACAGTGATGAAATTGATTATCACGTCTCCAAATGATTATAAATTTAATGTTCTGTGAATAGAAATTGGATTAGCATGACTCATGCTGATGGAGAGTCAGATCCATCAACGATAATGTTGACCACAAAGACAAAACTGGTAAATGGCGTGAAAACCAATCTTAATAGACATACCATCGCGCAAAAAAAACAGCGGCATGTAAAGAATTGTCGTTAATTTAATCACAAAGGTATAAAGTTCGTGACTTCTTTAGGCAAACGTACATCATCGAAGAGATTATAAATATTATACGTGCGAATTATCAAGATCTTTCATATATTTGTCACGTCCTTGTGTTGTTATATAGGTGTAATCTCTGAATAGAATATTCTGTACATTCAACATCCTCTGGTATATACGTATAGTTTCATCGATGTTTCGCCACATCAATTATAGTTTGTTATTGAAACCGACACTAGTAGGTCTTGCTTCTGCACGTATCTATTATGTATGTATACATACTTTAGATTGAGCCGTTCTATGAACAATTTATAGGTAGGTTTTCCCACTCTATTTATCAGTCGATACATTTATTATATCTACATGATGTTATTATAATTATATACTATCGTCTAAAGATAACAGTGTAGCTAGTGTTGTCACACTTTTCTTCTTTCTTTTATGCGGGTAAGGTGCTTTTCGAATATGAAATAAATTGCAACAATAAAAGAAGGCATTGTAATAACACGGCAAAACTTTATTAAAAATCGATGCGTAATGTGCGAAGGAAAGAAACGTGCGGATATTGTATGAAAGAATTTCCTGCAATACGTAAAATTGTATCCGGGGATTGTAATAAAAATTGAATTCTTGGACTTTGACAGGACAGAGTCCGACTACGTGATGCTGTTTTACCGACTGGTGAATCATCTGTGCTTAGCAGAGTAACTCGAGTCACTGCCGCAAGGAAATCATTTACAAAAACGTCAGTCTTGTAATATGGCGCGTTCCAATTGATCCGTACTCAGCTGTCCGTAGTGAAAATAATCGGCATTGTGGCCTTTGTTTTGATACCTGGTATACAGTTTTGTTATAAAATACAAGGCCTCAGCACATCGTCAGCACATGATTCTGGTAATATGTCACTTCTTCGATACCCTGTTATCATAAAATAAGAATATTTTTATTCATATAGGTATGTACGTGCGTAGACCGTACGACAGTTCCTCTCACATGTACTGTTATGTCCTCATTCACTAAATACATAATTATAAATTCTTACGAATTCTCGTCTATATAAGCACACGCGTTGTCTTTATCATCTGACATTTTTTTCTCGATTCCATGAACAATAGATACTTGGATATACCTAACGAGTTCATTGAGCGGAGTTAATCAACTTCCTTTGTATGGAGTTGTGTGTTTTCAAAATCGCACACCTCCATTGTTACATTTGAATAACAAACAATAATCACCCGATTATCTCGAAGATATTTACCAATTTCGTATCTCACTTGTTGCACCCTCTTGGTTTTTTTTAAATCAATAGATAATCGTTAAGCTTTGATTTTCGTTTGTTTTTATATCACCTTATCCACGTAGTTGTTAGTCAATATAAAAATAATTTACCCATTTCCTTCTTGTATAAAAATTCAGTTTTTCTAGACCTTTGTCAATAAATTTGCATTTTAATAAAACAGTCTGAACTACTATAATTTATTCTCTGGACAAACGAGTTTATAGGTAAACACAAGAGCTACAGATTATACAAACACTGGAAAGCATTAATAAATAATAAATATCTATCAGCTTATAGAAGCCTTTTATTTTCATTCACATCTCTCAACCTTCAGCCTAACTATTTACTAGACTAAAAAAGAAAATAGTATACAAGAACATGCACTGTATCGTACAGTCTATTTCTGGATCAGAAACACCTCTAATTGCCCTCTTTGTACATGCACTGGGCTTGCATTTGAATTTTAACTTTTCAATAGCATAAGACGTTGCCAACTTATTCACAATTCATATGTTATACTTTACGCACTGCTATATCCTGAATAACTAGTTTCCAAAATTTTTGGAGCAAAATCGCAAGTCTCAAATTAAACGCAAAGCCCTGGAGGAATCGCTCCTCCGAAAAAAAAAAAAAAAACTAAATGAATACAATTTTTTTCACTATCAGGTAACTCTCGTATGACAGCTAGTCAAACGCACAATATTCCAGTTTTATGGTGCCCAAGTTGATGCACAATAAAGAAGATGGTGATAACAAATGTAGCAGAATGGACAACCGAAGAAGTGTTAACGTGGCTGGACGAAAATGGACACAGCCGATTTGTAGCAGATTTTTCTACACATACGATAGATGGCAGAGCTCTCTTAACACTCACAGAAGAAGATCTAAAGCCTGGGATAATGAGTGTTAGGAGTATTGGGGATATCAAAAGATTATATATTAGTATTAAACAACTGCAAAGAGACAATATCACAACTTTGTATGAACTTGGGCATATCGATCTATTCTCATCGACTAATTACTATACTCATCAACGGCCCGAAGTGAGTGAAGCAACTCGATCAAATGAAACTAATCCCTGAATTTAGGTACAAGCTTTTGAAGAATAGGGAAAAATCAGATTTTTAAATATCTACATAGAAAGACTTGAAATAAATCATGAAGACGTGGCAAAATTGTTAAGAATTCCTTGATTTGGACTTCTATGTTATTTCATCATTGATTAATGTCTTAGGTACCAAGCAATGGAATAACGACCAACGATGGATCGATGGAACATGAATCTTATTCTGCTTCAGTATCTGAAGATGACCAAGCATCTCATCTGCCATCAGAAATCTGGAAGACTTTCATAAGTCTAGGTTACCTTTTTATCGTTACTTGGATTACTGCCTTTGTTATGGTCATTGTTCACGATCGAGTACCTGACATGAAGAAATATCCACCATTGCCGGACATATTTTTGGACAACGTTCCTCACATACCATGGGCTTTCGATATGTGCGAAGTGACTGGGACCCTACTATTTGCCATTTGGCTGGTAGTACTTATCTTCCACAGATATAGGTCATTAATCACTTTTAGAATAAAGTTTCTACCAGATAGACAGCGACTTGGCACAGCAACTATTCAAGATAATTTAACAACCGTTTCGAACTACTCAGATCAATAAAGATGGGCTAATTATACCGCTCATCTTTTCCATAGATCAAAATAACTCCTATCTATATTAAAGTCAAGTTATTTTGAGATGACATGATCATCAATACTGATACACTTATTTCATCCACCAGGTTCATACTGCTCCGAAGATTCTTTGCTCTATCAGGGACAGTCTTCCTTTTGAGATGTGTGACGATGCTGATCACTTCTCTGTCTGTACCAGGAGCACATTTGCAATGTCAGCCTAGAAAGGTGCCAGACGAAGAATGGTCGGGGTAAGCCTGTGCCAAGTAATATGAGTCTGTAAAACTGAGCCAAAAAGGGATTCATCTTATCACATGTTCTCTTCATTTTATAGCACCGCATATGGAGAACTTTATAATAAGATTGCTATGGCATATGTGATTTGGAGAGGAGCGGGTATGTCTATTCAAGGAGTAAGAACCTGCGGAGATTATATGTTCAGCGGACATACAGTCGCGCTCACTATGCTCAACTTTTTCATAACAGAATGTGAGTTTGAGGGTTTTTGTGATTTTAGATTTAAGATTTAATCGTATTAGACGAAAGTACTTGATGTTTGTATTGTTTTTTGTTGCTTACAGATACTTCAAGACAGCTGTACTTCCTGCACACATTCACATGGATGCTTAATATGTTTGGAATATTTTTCATCCTTGCCGCACATGAACATTATTCTATCGACGTATTTGTAGCGTTTTATATAACTTCAAGACTTTTTTTGTATTATCATACATTAGCTAACAACCAGGCTTTGATGCAGCGTGATTCAAATCGAACTAGAATATGGTTTCCTTTATTTAGCTTCTTTGAGTCATCTGTGGACGGGATTGTTCCTAACGAGTATGAATCACCTTCTCAGATAGTTTGCAATTTGATATGTGCTGGGAAGGATGTTTTCAATTTTGTGCAATCTAACGTTTCATTTGAAAAGAACCAACGTTGTAACAACGTCGATGATAACGGGTCTAAAACGCGGGGGATCGATGATAGTAAGAAAAAGAAACTTTAACATTATATTATTTATATTTTAAAACAACTTTGAAAGAGAGATAAAAGAATTCCGCTTTGTATGTATATTGCCGTTGATATTGTGATCAAGTATAAAAGAAACGTCTGAATTATTTTTAAAGAAGACGTTTTGCTATAATATTATTCCCATTTAGTAGGTAATTTCTTGATGCATATCTAATATAACGAACCGTTTACCTACGTACCTTTGAAATTGACCAAGAATTCAATTTTATGACACTATCAGATAAGTTATAGTTATTATTATTTATTTTAGGGAACACGGGTATGTTTCGCACATATACGGAACTGATCATTACATTCCCGCTAAATGCTTATATTTCTATGTAGTTTTACATTATTCTAGTCTGAAATGAAAATCATGGTGCAGTGGGGGCTATAAACGTTGACGGTAAATTGACGAAAAATATATATTTAGAGATATACTCTGATAATAATCTTGGTCACAACATTATTTTTATACATGCAAACGAGAATAAAAATAAGAATACGAATAAGAATAGGAAAAAGAAAAAGAAAAGAAAAGGAAAGAAAAAAGAATATTAAATATTCGCCCATGAAGTCCCTCCAATAAATCTATATTGAAAATACTTCGGGCTTTTATAAATAAAAATTTTTGTAAAAATATCTATAGTAATATATTGACGCTAATTTCTATATCATTAAAGTAATGATCTATCATACACATTCACTGATCATGTATTACGGTACAATCATATTAAACCCTAAGCTGCACAATAAAATCTACTTAGCCAAATCGTCAGCATAAAATTTCAAACGTTTATTGTACAAAACTAATTCTTATTGCTGACGAATTGTTCCAATAATGTGTTATTTTCCTAGACAATAGAGCACAATTATCGATCGTTGAATCGATGCTTCGTTTTCATAGCTATATGTATATTTTATTATAGTCTAATTTGTTGCTTGAATATTCGCCGAAAAACATGTATAATCTCCTATTGGCTCTGTTGAGTTTAACGATCATATTTCACGTAGTCTTTGAATAATACAATTATTTAGGGAGCGAGGTTTCAAAGTCTGGTTCGACGCGAAAAATCAGATACTGCCTTTTGGAATGGGTTTATTAATTAAAAATTTATAAATCAATTAGGTGAATGAGCTAACTATGAATACAGAATTCGGTGCTATTACTGAAGCGAAGCTGTTTTCTCTATAAAAGAACTCTTCCGTTAGTCATTCTTCATCTCTAAATAACATTGTTCTCATGCTTATATCATTAAAATTTTTACAAGAGAATCTATTCATAATTTTCCAAACGATTAACCATCTTTATATGTAATTAAATCCAAGGAGTAATTTTGTACGGATTAAAACTGTGCCGAAGGAGAGGAAGACTGCTGAAAAAAATAAAAATACATAAATGAATAAAGTGATCGACATTGTACAAAATAAATTCTAGATTTTTTTTCTTTAATCCAGTATCGGGATATTAAACCGAGCATATTATCCTCCTGCATTTCCCTGCCCAACACTTATTAGCAAATTCCGCAGATTTCCCTTTCCCATTCCAATCCGTTAGATAAATCAGACGGTTACGTATTATCACTAACTACAGAAAATACAATTCTGGTGTAAATTGTTTTTAGGAACTGAAAAATAACAACTTTTTTCAAATTTATAAGGTATGTACTGCGATCCCGAATTTCTGATTTATTTGCTTCTACAAACGACTTCGAAATAACCTATTTTCAGAAGTCGTACTTCGTTAACGCAACCCCCATGCGTACCCTTTGACGCCACAGAGGCCACTGACCCGGAACCCCTACGACAGGTGCTATTATCCTAGGTCAGTGCTCTTTCGTCAACAGGGTGCCAGATGGTACCGCCATCTCGCGGTCGAATTGACGGACTATTCTTGCGGCAAACATTGGGTACGTCTTATCCTATGCAAACTCGAGTTACAAATTATATGAATGTCGAGCGAGTCAGAATAAGTGCTCTAATCAACAGTGCAACGCCGTCGCTTATGCTATAAAACATTAATTAAATATTTAACTAACAATAACTAAATCATATTTATGTTCGCGTCTCCATATACCGCAACTGGATCGCCACCTCACTGGCATCTAATCTTGAGACTTGTGAAAATGCAGTCACGACGTTTAATAGCATGATATCATCTTCGCTTTCGATGTCAATAAACATATTCGTCAATGAACATTTTTTTATTCAGTCTTGTCCGCACGTCTTACGCGCTTAACGATATTCTAACACCGCCATGTGTAATATTGCATACGCAAATTATATGTTTGTTATTATTTTACAATAATCCTCGTTAATCAATCCGGTCGTATCACGGATGCTATTTAACATAACTAGATGGAGAGGAATAATAAATCCACCCACACGTGTTTGCAAATGCAACATCATTAGTGGTACTATTACTAATATTGCAACCATCAATTATATGTAACCACGCCTAGATTTATTCCACTCGGAAAAACAGCCAGAGTAAAAAGCTTATCTATACTGAAAAGCTATAAATTTCTGTAATATTCTTTCTTCCTGATCCTACGATCTCACCTTTGATGACTCTTAGATAATATCAGGAATATGCAAGTCAAATACATTTGAGGTATGTTTATAATTTTCTTTAATATCAGTGTATCTTTATTATTCATAGGAACAATGATCAATTACAAGGTATAAATTATTATCCAGAGCTGTCTCTGGACCAAAATAAATCACGCATTTTATACAGTATGAACATTTTTTTTAAAAATTTTATCGAATGTACGAAATAAAGAAAAGCGTCACGAAATATGTTCACCGAAATTGGGTGTCACGTAAGTACCCTAAAGGCAACTATAAAAGTCAACTAACGGGCGCTAAAATCACAAAATCTCAAGAGTTTCACAGTTGCACGCTTGTTATATGCTCATTCTAGTCTTGTAAGCACGTTCTTGCCGCCTCGTCGACCGGAGCTCGTAGGATTCGATAATTGATCTGTTCAGGATCCATATCAGAATATTGGAATATCGGCAATTTGTCGGTGATAACGTAAAGCTCTCTTGTGTCTCGCGCGATCTTGACGTCGTTAGGAAATACCAGAGCTGCATGATCCTCAGCAACGAGTCCTGTGAACCAACAAATTAGAGAAATAAGAATGACGCATTTGGTCCCTGTCTCAAACTCAGACGGGGAGTTACCACTCACGGAAGTTAGATTGATCCAGTGATTTTTTGGAGTCCCAGCAAGCGATTCCATTCTTGTTAACCGCTGCGAAGAAGGCCACACCAGTCTCCCAATCCATTACAGCCGATGTACATTGAGTGAAGTCACCCTTCGAGCCAAGTCTTTTAAAGTGGTAATAGTTTCCACTGGATGTAGCCAGTACCTCGTTCTGCAGAACACTGGTCGAGACTACAAACTCTGTGGTGGAGGCCAGAGCATGGAAATATAAATTCTTGTAGCCATCACTGTGCATTGGGCTGAGAGCCATTCCGAAAATGCCATCAGTCCACTGGAAGTTGATTCCGCTAACGTTGAAATCACCTGAAAAAATGGCAAAGGTAATCCACTGCCAATTAGAAAAGGAACTTTCGCGACAGGGCGCGTTTTTCATAGGTTTGATGTTCCTTGAGAATTTCAAAATTACCTTGAAGAGGATCGAAAGCGAAGAAGTTGTGGCTGACTCTCCAGGATTTGTTCTGTTCCCAGCTATAGACAATTATTCCATTGGCCCCTAAGTCGGACACGTAAGCAAATGCTTTATCGCAGGCACCAACATCAGCATCAACGACCACGTTGGCGAAAAAGGATTCTGCTTTTTGATCGGAATCGGCAAGTTGATATTTCCGAATGATCTGATAAAGATAAAACGTAGGTTTGATAATGAGTGCATCGCTGGTTTAGAAAAACAGAAACAAGTACTTTTGGACCAACAATAGGTGGCTATACAAACTTCATCAGTCTTCAAATCAATCACGATCAACTGAACTGGAGTAACGAAAGTGGGTTCTCCCAGGATATCATCGGAACCGGAATCGATAGCCCACAATCTATCGCAAGCATCAACCGAGACACGGAAAACGTTGACGATGGGTCCTTTTTCTGTTTGGTGAATGTCATTCGTCTGCCAGTCAGGGTACGGAATTAGAGCTGGTGATTTGTTACCTGAAAAATAAATCCATGTCACTCTATCCCGATGGGGAAAATACTTTGCGGGTTTATATTGAAAACTTAGCTTAGTAAGTCTTGTACAGAACTTGGGGTACTCTTACCAGTTGTATTTGACAGTGAAATATAGTTCAAATTCGAAGGGACCCCTTTCTTCCATCTTGGTACGGTGACAAACAATTTATCCTTCCAAATTTCGATACCCACAGGAAGATTATTCTTCTGGATAAGATCACCGGAGGCAATAGCTGCCTGACGAGCATTTTCACTGGGAAATTGGAAGTCAAGAAGTTTCCAAGAGTACAGCTCCTCGAACGGCCCAAGAGAAGCAGATGCCACTCCGAGCAGCAGCGACAGATATTGCACCGATATGAACACTAGAATGTAATAAGGATAGAATCGTTGGTACCTCGCCACAAGAATTTCAAGTAACAACCAAAAATATGATAATAGATATAACATATATCCTTGATTCATTCGTTTCGTCTTTCGATTGAAGGTGATGCAGAATATCACAGCTGTGTTAATGATAGTGTTTGAACTGGCTCTATCGACACATAGAGAATCCGGTATTCTAGTGACGATTCACGGGCTACGAGGTTCTGCAAGTCACACAAAGCGTATCTTTTTGTCCGTAGCCATTTCGAATTTGTATTAAGTAAATTGAGTCACGGTTGAGATAAAGGACGACCAGGTCCGACTAACAAATAACAATAAACGCAGCGTAACTTACAGACAGAGTAACCAAATTAGAGCCAGATACTAACTAGATCAACATAAAATAATGCGCGATCAGATATTTACTCCACGACATACGTCAGCTGTATTGAAAGCGAGCTGTTATTGATTGATGATAACGATAAAGTCTATGGTAATTGGGTTATTGTCAAATAGATCGAATGGGTTTAGAAATCCAACATAATTTGTGTAGACAACCTTCAAGTCAGGGAAATTCGAGGGGAAATCCCAGTTACCATGGTTGAATGGTGTTGAAGAAATTCAGTGTCAACTCTTTCAGTGTATTTACGTCAGCCGACGATAGCTGTTCTTGGTAAAAAATAGTGAAAAAAAATCCAAATATTATATGTATTGAGTATTTTTTCCGGGAATCATGACGCTCGCAATTGTCTAATTCGAAAACACTACGGAAATGATCATGCAATTACCACGATCGTACCCGTGCGCACAGCCCATTATCATATAGAGGCTTGGATTCGGTGTGATTATCCACATATAGTATAATGCCTCAACAATTATTCCGCAAGTAATTATTGATAATAACAGTTGAGCAGTGGGAGTTGGGAAATCCATTAGATATCTACGCAGATTTATGGACCTTACTCTTCGAGCGAAATATTATTATACCTGCACTTTCTCTTCATCAAGATATACGGTCAGATTTGGCCTATATATAATCTGAATAGTTTGGAGAATTAGAGGAAGTTCTAGAATCTAGCCAAAAAAGATTGTCAATTTTTTTATTGCATCGTATTGCAAATTGATGTACTATTCTTATCGTTCTTTCGTTATGCACATAGCTGCTATAAATCTTTATGCAGAATGTGTCGTTCTGTGATCTACGCGCATCGAACTATAAACTCGAGGAAAAAAAATCGCATTCCTTTCCACATTGCAGCCACCTTTCATCGTACTTGTTGTGAGGACAAAGGATAATGATCATCGGCATACGTCGTGAATGCTATAATGTTCGTGAAAACCCGTTTGCACACGGCGTATATCCACTTACATCCTACGCCACAGCTCTCATGCAAAATAATTACCAGTCACATTCTGAGAAGGAATAATACATACATTCTGGAGGCACTGCCCGCTATCTTCGATACTATGACCATTTACAGTTAACGTTCATTGATTTGACATAAGCTATAGCCATTGACTAGGAGAATTTAGCCACAACAACCATGCAAACCCCTGGAGCGATTCTGAATGCTGACATACATACATTATTCCAAGTTTCACCTGGGTTCTCCAGCAGAAGATAGTTATTGGGAATTGTAAATTGTACGTGACCTGAATTCACGCTTATAGGAAGATTTCCATATCAACATAGATTTCTAAGCCTAAGTCTACGGGGCATTTAGCATTCACTGCTCATGATTAGTGGGCCACTGAGATCAAGTTTGACTGATTTCATCGCCAATCTCATATACCAATACCGTAGTACGTATACGTGCTTTTAAGTGAAATCTTTCGATACGCACCACCAAATTATGTATTTTGTTTCGGATCTATTAGATAATGTGAAAATGTTTTTCATATTGAATTAGGTATGAGGCTCACTAGAGTCATAAAAATGGGTCGAGAAAGATTTGTGATTCATTAGATTTATCATGTTTCCCCAATGTAACAGGGCCTTAAAACATGTATGTATACGTACCTTAGTAAGGCAGATTCGTTTTTTGATCCTTTCAATTTCTCATTGGATTTCAAGTGTTGCAAACTACAAGCGGTCATTTTATTAATAAGGGAACCGGGTGTGTTTAAGTTCACAATTATATAACGACGTGAAACGAAAAATGGTGAACCAATGACCGAGATCGCAGTAGCACAACTTTTTGTCGTTTAAATGACTAGCTCATCTAAGCGATCAGGTTTTTTAATAAATGGCAACTAACATATTTCCCCAAAACTTGCTTGACATTTCCGTAAAATAAACGTCGTCATTTAAGTTTCATCTAAACCGTTATAATCATTCTCGCCAATTGATTTGCAGCCTTGGGAAGGAAATAGTCCCCACCAAATGTCACATGAATTTTTTTGAAAATGTCAAGTTTCCAATAATCACACAAAAAGATTAAAATCAAGCTTACATTTCACATAAAGGGATCAGTGTAAATCGGGTGTAAGTGATCAAATTCAAGCATTTCGAGAAGAGTACGGTTTTGCACGTTGGAAACATTCAAAAAGCCAAAACTATGATCATTTCAAGATATCAAATTTTCTGGCTCACACCATTTTTGCACTAACTCTTCCATAACGTATTTCCCAAACATTGTTCGCACCGATAGACATACCCGTACGGTTAAATCCTTAAAAGTGAATTATAAATTTTACTCACTGGTCGAGCCGGTGAAAACAGCTCTCTGGTGAACGGAACGTTGTCAAGTGATTCTACGGTTCGCTAAGCCACTTTTATATCCCGTTGGGTGTAAGGAGACTACTTACACACTATCGTAACTACCGTAATACAGCATCGAGTTTTTCGGTACCAATTCGCAATGTGACACATCTGTGTACAGCACATTGAGCTATCGAAGGTGGAGCGCCAGGCAAATCACGATGCAAAGATCTATCTCACGGAAACTTGTTCGAATACTAATCGTCGATCGGGAGTGGTGCTTACCAAAGAACTATTAAGACAAACAATTCTTCAATTCAACTTGGACTTGTCCCTCAATCCTCTGATGTCGTAGTCGAAGTTAACTTATAGATGGGCTCGTGGGCATACAGGGATATATAATATTTACTGGTTTTCTCTACAGAGTATCAATTTGGATGAAGATAATGCAAGATGAATGATATGACTGTTACGAATCGAGTAATGAATACATCTTCCAATGTCGGTAAACCATGTCCTCTGCAACATTTCGGCGAAATGTAAGTCGCAAAAATGTCTCACCAATTTTTGCATATTTCTGTAGTTTACCCGCTTCTTCGTGAGATAGGTTCACTGAAATTCTGACATTGTTCTAAATAGACCTATGTCGAACCAGATGACTTGGAAGATGAAGACACGAAATTCTTCGTTTTCCAAAGATACGAGAGAATTTTCACTAAAATTTGAGGACCAAGACTCCAAAGGAGATCGCTTTTACACGGGACGCTCTGTATGCATATTCTTTCAATCTTAAGTTGTCCTTGCAGCGAGCATGAACCCACCAAGACTGGATAATCTGGTTTAATTCTGTCCCCACCAGCGAGACATCTACGTCTCCGCAACTTTGAATTGTATTTTGAAACACAAAGTCGCTTTTCCATTGATTGTAAAAAACTGAAAATACTCTCCCAAATATTCTGCGTCTGACAAGCCACGGGCAAATGGCATTTCGACCACTAATCGCGATGCCAGGACCAGCTGAATGGCTGTATACTAAAAAGGCATCGATAAAAAAAAGTTGATTCGTAGGAAATTAAAAAGAACTAATCGAACGAACGGATCATGATCATCAATACTATCCTCTGCTTGACTTTGAGCATAGGATATCGACTTTGGCCTTTGAAAAAAAAAAAACCAATAGTATAATCGGAACTACGTGTAAGTCAGGCAGAGCCAAAAAAATTAAGATATTGTAGTCTGATAATGATCGGGAGTCCCAATTGGGCTTCATGATCAAAATCTCTCAGTCATTCGGTCACTGATGCCATTGCAGACCAAAAAAAGTGGAAACTTCAGTTTCTTGCAATTACCATATCAAGTAAGGCTGCAAATGGGTTCATGGCACGAAACGGTGTGCGCATTTTATAATATAGTGATGGTTTTCGATTATATATACCCATTCAGTTAGTTTCGTGCGAGCAAGCGAACCTCTGGAGGCATGTGTCACGTGGATTTACCATCTAATGCGAAAATCCCCACGATTAGTAAACTAATGGAAATTTCCGTCTCTCACTCCTGGTCGGTCAATAAAGATATCTGTGCGGGATGAATCTCTATAACAGTATCTTACGTAATATCATTGAAACCATTTTTACGGTATACATCTGTCCCGACAGTAATACAGGAAAACCATACGAGGCGTCAGCTTTATGAATTGCGTACTAAACTGCTTCATCGTCATTATAAGAAGCTGAGTGTTAACATTGTTCTTATTAAGAAGATTCATTTATTTGCGTGCAATCAACCGCGTTTAATGAATCTATTTATATGGTACCAGTTCATCGCATCAAGATGTTTTTTATCTATGGAAGCTTCTTGAATACTCAAAGATAAAATTGACATCTGACATCTCTAGGCGAGTAGCTTAGATTCTTGAGCGAATCCCCTGTAGCACTGATGGAACAGATTTGTCCCGAGATAATCAGCCTTTTATTTATGGTCCTCCTTCTTCGTCCTCCGACAAGGAAAATACAAACCAGGTTGAAAATGAGATTTTATGCCAAAAAACAAATAATTCGTACCTACACAGAAGTCTGGTATTGATTCTATTGATTGAAGCGTACGAATCACGCTTTATCTGAAAACGTTTACTAATTGTCGTCTATGACGAAACCGTAACGTTAATTTGCGGATGGGTTTCCGTCGATCTCGATAAAGGAATAATAGAAAATAATAATGATGGTAACACAGGGTTATGAAACTTGACATTCATTGCAGGAAATGCTTTCCCATAACTGCCTGGTGTACACAGAATCACTTTGTACCAAAATTTCCAATGCTCTTGCCTGAATCCAGAATATACCGGATATATGAAATTAGGTGAAGGTGTAATTACTATTCTATCGTGAATTAAGGGTGAAGGAAATTATATATGTACTGTAAAACAACATATGTATTTACACAAACATGAACGTTACACGTATACGTATTAAAATAGTACCTAATTGTATGCATCATAGTGACTATATGTCCTAGTATTATAAAAATATATATTTTTTTATTTTACATTGCGTATAAAGTTCGTTGGAACCGTTATATTGTGTATACGATAAAAAATGAACAGAAATAATGTCACTTTAAGAATGCATAAATTTTGGAATTTTAGCTCCTATTAAATGGAAATGAACAATTAGCTAATTCGTAGATGTGCTACACGGAGATTCTCACATATTCGTAGCCTTTATCAACGCATATCACACATATGATTTTTTTTTCAGAGAATCCGAATCCTGTAACCAAATTACGACATCCAGTTTCATTCCCAAACTCGCCTGATAAAGATAAGTTCAAATATTGATCATTTTTTACATCTCGCTCCCATATGTTTATAATACGTATAGATAATTATGAAATAACTGTTTAATATCATCAAAGGTATGCGGTGTAATAAATAGAGAGGTGGAATGATTCTTAGATTCTATCTAACAAAGACTACCTTAGCTATCAGCGTATCCTTAATTAATTATAAATTGACCTTGCCTCCTTACGTTTTTTTTTTCTTTTTTACATTTTTTCTTGAACATTTCGGGTTTTCGTCATAAATTATAAATCATTAATTATAGCAGTCTTCCATCATAAAGCAGCTTCCGCTTCGGCATCTTTCCGCCTCTCGGAATCTTTGATTTTTCTGAAAATGAAAAAATGAAGTTAATTATTAAAGAAAAATTCCATAGAAAAACCACATATTTTTAAAAAATTTCGCTTGCATCGTTTGTACTTACTTTCCAAAGGTTTCACCGTCCTCGAGGGTCTCGGGCAACGCACAGCCGGCAGTTTCTGGCAAAAAGTAACACAGAACCGCACCGATCAAGGGTAGTGTACCGAAAACCACCGGTGGCATCCAAACTATCGAATCGTGTCGGCCCTGAAGAATTTTTTAAAGGTGAGAAACGAAAGGGAACAAGTACCATGATACGCGGTAAATAGTCAAACGAAAATGCACTATCGTAAGTGCGTTGAAAACATCGACATTAGATAAACTTTTTGCTCTTCGTGCGGGTTTCGCCATTCGCTAAAATAGAATTAGGCTTTTTTTGCAGACAATATCTGGCCTCGTCCTACTCGCAATGCGATAAATTTTAATTTGAAAATCTTCCAGCAGATTACAAACTTTTCTTTTTTGGTCTTTTTCTTATTTTTCTGATCGACTCACCAAGGAAACAACGAACGGTGCGATCATCGATCCTATTCTTGCACACATGCTGCTTGTACCGACTCCAACATTTCTGACCACTGTTGGGAACAGCTCACCGGAGAAAAGGTATACAGTTGTGAAGGAAACTGACATACCGACGATGCCAAAGCAGGCTAATAGTAGCCTCAGCCAAGCAGTCTCTGAATGAGAGAAATGTGAAAATGAAATTTGGAAATCACCAACGTTATCGTGAAAATAGAATAATTAACAGCGAATTTGAGATAATTGTTTGTAATTGTTGTCAACTAGTCGAGCAGTTTATTAGAGCAATTTAATAGTAGCAATCAAGCAATTTTTCTGAGACAATTACTCGCGGTTCTAATAGCTCAAGCTCGTCGAACAATTAGGGTCTTACGTAAGCTTTGAGACAAAAGTTAATTCGATAAGAGCCAGCCTAGATTTGTCTCGAATTCTATTTAATTTGAAATCTCATTAGTTACACAGTTTTGAGCAAAAGTTTGATTCCTCGATGAAGGAAATTCTCACAAGTCTTCAATTTTTGATTACCTTGAGATACTGCTACAAGCAGCAGACTAGCGATTCCAGAAACGGTGTTACTGGCAATCAGGGTTGTCTTTCGACCCAAGGCACTCATCGCCCATAGAGAAACTATATTTCCAGGTATTTGCGTTGCCCCAGAGATCGCCACGTTGACGAATATGTTTCCCCCGACCTGACCGAGGTACTGTGTCATCCCGAAAAGTCCCATCCCGCAAATCATCCAGTTGAAGAAGATAGCGAGCGATTTTGTACGCATGTTAGGCGTCCTGAAGAGATCCAGAAAAGATGGCTTGCGGGTGGGTGCCGTATTTTTTGAGCTCTGAAATCAGACATGATGGATTACAGCAACTGATGTATAGCACTCCTATGTCATCTTCCTTGAAGCGTAAGTAACATACGTTATACTATATGTAGGTGTTCCAAAAATATGCATAACGTGTATTTTCATTACCTGTTGAAGGCAGTGTTTCCTCATCATATCGGGGATGTCTTTGCCCTCAATTTTATTCAGCTTCGCAGCTTTCTCCAGGATTTTACAAGCCGCTCTCTGTCTACCTATGGCAAGAAGCCACCTGGGTGATTCTGGTACCACCCACCAATAACCCAAAAGAATTATAGACGGTAGAGTTATCGCAAGTTGAAGCTGTTCCCAATGACGGAACCAGTATGCAAGACCAGCCAACGACATGTGACCCAAACTGTAAGGGATTTGATAGAGAACCGTAATTGGGGCTCGCCATTTGGTTCCAACGATTTCCATGCCTGAAGAGCAAAAACAAAGATTTATTGACAAAAGTCAAAAAAAAAAATTGTACCTATGCAAATCACCTGCACTTTTTCTCTCAAATATTGCATGCGATATACTATTTGAATTGGCAGTGCGATCGCATGGTTAAATTCACTAGAAGTAATGAAGAATTTACACAGAGGCAAATGAGAACTTTGTGAAAACGTCTGCTGATTCGCGTGAGTTCAGATTCTATAAAGTTACGAAAAAGGGCTTACAGATCACGTAGCTGGTAACCATAGTGCCTCCAGTAGCCAATGCACTAAGTAACTTCAGAACTAGGAGGGCAGGAAACCAGGGAACTACAGCACAGGCGATGCCAGTGACCAGCTGAAGCAGCACGGAACCGACCAGAGGTTTTTTTCGGCCATATCTGAAACAATTTGAAAGAAAAAATAACTCCTTGCAGATTTCACGATCGAAATACCGTCTTTGAGTAGATGAAAAATGAATGACGTCCGTAAGTAAAAATTTTACCTGTCTGCTAAGCAGCCGAAGACGATATTTCCAACGAGAACACCGAACATGAGAAGGGACTGCAAAATGTCCGCGAAAACCGATCGACTACAGACCAAATCCCACTATAGAGAAAAACAAAAACCCAGTTAAAATGATTTCGGAATACGGAATCATCGACTTATGCAGTGGCCCACGCCAGCACACCCTTTCTTGTTGATTATTCATTCTATTTAATTAACATTTTGGGACGTAAGTAGGTATAAAGTTATTCACAGCCATCAAGTCGAGTACTAAGTTATCGAATCCACGACACGTGAGTGCATTGAATATTCAGAGACATGCGTGTTGAAGGCATTAATTAAGAAAATACTAAAAATATTTTTCAATGATAATCTATACCGCACGTCATCGAAACATTCATCGTACGTTTAACCGATGAGAAAGTTGCTTTCAATACCTGAGTTATGATTGTCTCTGGAAAAATATTTCTGTCATAATCCCATGCGACGCAGTTCTCCTCGGTGCCGTTTACATCCACCATGCATTTGTCCGATGAAACGGTACCGTTTGGTCGAACACATGTCATGTTTGGATGTGGAGCCATGAAAACTATGGCTAGCTGATGCCAGGCGACCGGAAATTTGACGAGGGATATAGCGAGGCAGACGAGTAGCTGCCATCTTCCAAAGTTTCCCATCGCCGTCTGGACGGCGTCCACTTCTTCGCCATTGTTGGCGTCCTTGACGACCTCGGCGTCCTTCCCGCTCGATAATAAATGCTTGCCGTTCAACTCCTTGCCATTGACCTCCACTGAAAACGATAAAAGGGTTTAAGTACTCTTTTCTCTTACATATATACGAACGATCGACGGATTCACTGGCTGCAATAAATCTGAACTAATTATAACGAGATTCCGGATTCGTATAACGCTACAGCCATCATGAGTTAATCTTCTACTTCATCCGTGACCGAAAAAAAGGATGATAAAAAATAATTACTCCTCGTTAATTGCAGGTCCCCGCGAGGCGTGACTGAAGCCAAGTGGCTGGAGAACAAGTTTGAAGAAGATGTTGGTTCACTATGAGATTCTTTTAATTTCAAGAATAACTGGCGACTGACAGCTCTGCTGCATGAGGCACCGTTTTTATAGATAGTCTTTCACATGGCTAGTCACGAAACCTATTTCGTTAATTATAAGATTCGTTAATCGGTTTCTGCGCCCGACCTCATTGATGCTGAAAGAACGCTTGCGTGCAGCCCCTCTTTATCGTAATAATGAGTCACAGAAATTTTTCTAACTAACAAACAATCCAGTTACTTTTCACAAGGTCCTTGCGCGCAGCTCTCAGATAAAGATAGCAACGAGATCTCGCGGTATAAACGAGATCTAAATCGAACAAGGTATCGTTGATTCTTTTAATTTCAAGAACTACTCACGACTGGCAGCTCTGCCGTCTCAGTCCCTGCTTTTATACATAGTCGTTTGAGTTACTCCGAACCATGGAAGTGCCTTCTATGAGGTTACTCAGTGGTCGCCGTCTACCCTCGTTTTGGCTCCCTTAAGGTATGCTAAAACTGATCGCTTAACCCTCGCGAATATACTACGAGATCTCCCGCGTTTCCCAGACTCTGCACGCGGGTTGGACACCCGAATTCTCGCAAGGAGAAATAATCGGGGAATGCGAATGTCACGGTAGGCTTCAGCTTAGGGCCTCGGAAAAAGCTCAACAATTTCGCAAATTTAGCAAATTTATATGATTAGAGTACCAAATCGTTCAGGTGAGAATCGATTTCCAGACTCAAAAGAATATAAACTGCAAAGCAAACGTTGATGCTGCAGTAAAAATTTTATGCTCAGCGTTTTATGCACGGGAAGTGATAAGCTTCGGCCTTCGGAGCCGTTCAGAGCCTATTTTATCGATAACATCATATGCAACTTCGCCAATAAGCAAAAACACTGGAACAAAATTGACACAGTGAAGACTGATTGTGAGCATAAGAAGTGCTGGCACCATTTTCTTCAATTAGGATAATAATTGTCGCCAATACAGTCCCGTCTTCGGTATTGAGTCACGGATCATATAGATTCACTTCGATTAAGATTTTTCACCCGTTCGTTGTCAGGTGATTAGCAGCGAGTAATACATAATTATTACCAGTCACCGCCCCCTGCAGTTGCCCCCGACTGAAACTGCTTACATATCTTGGCGCCACTGCCATCATTCACTTTCTTTTTGCATTCCGACGAACCCAGGCAGCAATGCCAAGATCAGTCCTTGAGAATCCAGCCGCGTCCAACACCCTGGCTCCAGACTGGTCCAGCATGGTTTCCAGCAAGTAATAGACCTACCCAGTAGTCTTACTTAGCAAGCGCTCACGGTCGTTGTTAAGCTACACGATTAAGGGCGCGCTTCGGATCCAACTTACACTCAATATTTCCCACACGTGGTGTCTGTGATTAAATCAAGACGCACGGTATCTTGCGACATTCCAAACTCACGTGTGTGAATGTTCGGGCCAATGACCCGTCTACTTCATGCTTGTCAGTGGGACTCATCGTGAAAACTGTGGCGTACGGTAGCTGTCTCGACTAATCCAACCGAGACGCGCTGTGAAAGTGTCATTATCTAAGACTGCAGTACCATGAATCATTTTATCTAGTGCTGTTCTAATGCCTCTTCTATTTAGGAGGTGTGATGGAGAAAGCCCTAATCATGAGTGTGAACTTTTCAAGAATTTCAATTCTCAAATTTTTGGCCGAAATTGAAAAAGCCCTCCATTAGGGTAATGCCATAGTCGTGCTTTTTCATTCAATTCGAAAATCCTGCCACGAGAAGAATATCTTGGAGATCGAATTTTCCTTCGAGGGATCGTTTTGATTTGGAGGAACGAAGAGCAGACGATCAAAAAATCAAAACAATGGCCCGAAGAGAAATTCGTTTTCGAAAATATTTTTTCCGGGTCATGATTTTCCAATTAGATGAATCGAACGATGATGGATCTACAGCATCACATTAATGACGGTTATTGTGACGTTTGGCAAAGTCACAGAAAATTAGATTCGAAGAAACGGTGATGAACTGTTATCGTTATTTAGGAAAATTTCAAGGAAAACTTCGAGGAAAATTTCAGTTCAGTTGCTGATTACTTAGTACTGTGGACAAATATACGCCACAAGTGGCTCTTATGAAGAAAATATACAATGCTCAAGGATACAGCGAGCAGATTCTAAAAAATTGATAACGATAAGCAAGAATCGCTTGATAAAGCTTGTTGAAATATTCGATTACCCCGTTATTCGTTTTTCCTTCACTGGCCACGCTTATTTGTCTAATTTCTAAGGATCTCTGAAACTCAACCGAGGCTTCAATTACGATTGGCATAACTTGGCATACGATGTAACAACTACTTAAATCAAATCAATGCGTAACTATGGTAATTAGAGCATATTTTAACGTAATGAAGAGTCATGCTTCGGGGGTGGCGCGGCGCGGCCCCCATAGTCTTTCGTATTCGTCGATTCAGTGTTTCCGAATGAACTTTTCGCTGTTAGATCATTGGTATACATAAACTTATACATTTGATGAAATATCGCGAATTCCCCGATGCTACATATTTTTCTTCTGGTGTATCACTTCTGAGATTCATGAACATAGTGATGTGTATGTTGGGAAATTTTATACGTATCATATAGGTACTGGAAAATAAGGCTGCTTACTGTCTACGACCACAATTCTAATAATCCAAGGCGCGATAAGTTGGTGTAAGTTTGTTTGTAGAAGACGTGGAATAGAGCTGTTTGCCATTTGCGAATTTATTAGCTACCAAGTTCGAAGGATTTTCTGTTGTGCAATGATACTACGTCTCAATAAACGCACGACCCATATACTTAACTGTGATTTAATGCGAATTAATTGCTTCTTGTCTTCTATTTACCCACGCATTACTTCACGCCTTTGATTTTTTTTAACTAAAGCAAATTGTTCATTCAAAGTCAAATTTATATCAAAGTTGAATCCATAATTCCGTGTACTCAGTCATCGTTTGCGAATGATTCGGCTTCTGACATATGAACAGATAAAATTTATACGCTGGGAAACAGATTTGCCTCGATCTTACGTCGTTCTTTGACCGCGAAATAATTCTTCTAACAAAACATTCTACACAATCGCTGAAAACAATTAGCGGAAAGACAGAGTTAGTGAGTGACGAGTCACGGGATTTACAATCCTATGCAAATTTACATATGCGCGCGTGAATTCTCCAGCGCGCAAAGCATATCTCTGGAAGTTATTTCCGCGAATTAAACCAGAGATGCGGATGGAATTAATTTATATGAGAATTGATATCACGAAGAACATATTTCAAGTACAGTTTCGTCAATTGACCCAATAAGAGTATCAGTGTTTCGAATCAAGACTTACACAGCTGCGATACTATATTCGCAAAAAGAGCTGTGAGTAAATGAATAAAAGTGTAAACAACATGAACGAAAAGATAATAATTAATCATGGATGTATAGACGAAATTCAAAAGACGAATAACAAGTGAACAAACACGGCAAAACTAGAGCAGCCAAAACTTCAATCACTTCGGAACAACGTAGACGAGAACATCGATTAGTAATCAGAAAAATAAGTTGTTCTATATAGAAAGCAATGGTCACCAACAAAGTTATCGGTCCGTTAACACTTGACGCCCCAGTCATGTTATTCGCTAAATTAACAATCAGCTATCCAAGTCTGGAGGAGCGTCAGTGACGTCAGAAGGCTGTAAACCTCCTTACGCAATAAGTGGGTGTGCGAATCGAGAGAAGCTCCGATTCGTGGATATAACAAACGCGCCTCGAGCTACGTTTGTGGCAATTAGGTCACAGAGTGACGTATACTCGTCAATTCTTGTTTTATTTTTCTGTTTTTGCAGCTGCACTCTCTCTTTCTCGGTGGTCTTGGAGGCTCGTATCGCGGAAAGCAAATATCATTCATCTAATTATCTCGTTATCTATTTATCCTCGTATTAGATCGACGCAATCGAGACGTGGGGCCTTCAAGCATCGATAAAAATTAAGGAGGTCGCCAATCGCCTCGAATTGCAATAGGTCGCACAAACGATTCCTCTCGACAATAAATTGAATTGTTGTTCAACTTATCAATTCGCAACTACGTTTTCGACTGCTTTCTATCGAAAATAATAAGCTCAATAAAATCGTGGTGATAAAATACCGATTTACAAATTTCACGATAACGGATCTGCATATTTCACTTTTATTGCTAAAACTTTAATTGAAATAGTCACACTACTCCAGAAATTTCCATAAATCAACGTTTACAATCCAGCATATGCAAAATCGCGGATAAACATACCTACAATATGTTTTGGATATCTTTTTTTACGAGACTTTCCTTCACTGTAAATCATTCCGAGTTAATTTGCTTGTGATTAGTCTCGCCACTTCCTTCACGAAGAATGCCACAGAACCAAAAGAAATGATTTTATTCTCTTTTTCCGCAGCTCGTTTCTCGACGATTGACCTTTGGTCAACGGCATTGAGTCGGCAATGAACTTCGTAGACCTCGAATACAACGTCGCGTGGAGTTCGTTAACAAATAACCGTGTTGACAGAGACGTAATTGCGTGATCGAGTCATCAAACAAATCCCAGCTAACTTTTCCATACCAATTATAAACTTTCATGATGTACACAATGTTTGATATCTTCACCTGTGCAGTTGCACGAACGTCCCGAAGATGGAAACTCCGTATCGAAAGTGGCCACTAAGTTCTCCGATAGTTTCCGACGTTTAATTTATAGTTCAACGATATTTATCACCGTTGATTGTTACTTCAATTGGCAAATTCCGCTCATCTTCGAACCGCTGATAAGTCAACGGACTTATAAGTCTCGAGTACCCAGTACATGTGATCGCGAGCAGTTATTACCGTCACGCAAGTTACAGAAGAGACGCTAAGCGGAGTATAATTCGTAATTGGCTTAATTGAATTTCATCCGTTGACCAAGCCTACGTTTACCTTCTGTCTATCGTTAATAGCACTCAAGTGTCTCAAATTCACTGAATAAAATTAAACCCCTTTATGTCCTGTCCCTGTCTTAGTCCAAGAATCGACTGACCGCCGCCCACTGATTCACGGTGTCTGCAGTCTGCTACCCATGGGGTATAACCGTCTGCGACTACATATAACTGATTGCAAGCTCCGTTTTGAACCGGGATCTGATTCATCCCACGTCGTTTAGACGTATGCTAATTGACGCCTAAAGATCTCACGTCTAATCATACGTTGAAATACGGCTGTACAAAGGAGACGGATTGAATAGAACGTACCTGAACAAATCAGCACATCGCGCAATGATTCGTAACGGTAATGCTTAGGAAAGTATAGGTATTTCCGGGTGACCTGTGATCCCATCAGATGATATTGCTTTATACGGTAGGTAGGTACTGTTTCAAGGAATTTCTAAGGTGTGAAAATGTTGGAAAATAAAATGATAAGGTGGCATAATTCCGGAGGTTTTACTACTTTCCTGTCATTTATACTTGACGTTTGATACAGACAACGACTTGGCACTCCCACGGGAACGGTACTCGTCAGGAAAAACAAATTCCAGCTATGCAGATGTTTACTAACAGTTATAAAGCAACAAGTGTGATATCACACTGCGCTGAGGTTGCATCATTACACGATATCGCTTTATTCATTACGTAAAATTTTTAACACGGAATTTGACCCGGACTATGTATTTTATGAATACTCTCTCCTCGGTCGTCTCATCTGTGGTAAGCTGTTATCTTGACAGAAAGAACACCGAAGATTTGTGGGGATCTTGATTGTGACAACATCGAACGGGTTCTATGGTTTCGAGAACGTCGTCGAAAGGGTCGGACCCCTCAAAGCAAAGGTGTTAAATAATGGGAAACATACAGGCGCGCGAGCATACGTGAAATCGAACGAATCAGAAGTTGTAAAATAGAAACTGGGACGTTAGAACTGAGTTCGAAAACAAGTGACACACCTGCCGGTGACGATTGATTCCAAAGTATCGACTGTTGTTTCACTTGAACTCGATTACGTCCTCGAGGGTAACGACAATGATTATGACGTCGATGAAACCAACTCTGGAGTGCAATAATTAGTAGGAGGCAAAAGCAATATGGTGCAGGAAAACAAAAAATAAATAAATACCGTGGGAATATGAAAACGATAAAACCACGTTGCTAGAAAATTACTACAATTTGTAAGGTGTAGCGAACAATTTCATAGTTATTCAGGCTAATAACCCACCATGTCCGTTGGTCTGAAAATTCTTCATATCAACACCTCGGCCTCTAGAGATACTGTCAACGGTCGATCCCGTGAAGGCGAAGATTGACGGTACAGTAACAAGTTTGCTCGAAATCTGAAACAACAAAGGTAATGGACTCGGTAAAAATAGGTCAAGAAAATTTGACCACAAAGTGTAATAATTAGGTATCGATGGCCAAGTTCTACCAAGAAATACTTATAAGTGATAGTTCCGGAGAATCAGGCGGGCAACACTTTCATGAATACTAATAGCTCACACTGATCGTTATTCCGTAAATTTTTTCATAATGAATAAATAATTATCTGTCATAACTTACGAAAACAGTTGATTCAATTTTATTACGCATATTTATAACTCTTGGATTAATTGGTCCTTATATGTGTCACTAATTTATGGTTGGCGTTTAACAGAGATAAAAATCGCTAGTACGATCGATATATGCTGTAGCGACATTGATGTTGAAACCATATATCATATCGGAATGTAATTGATCATATCACGCGTCAATTTTAAGGAGACAATATCATCGCGCTATATTATCTCGATGAAGATAACTTGGTTCGAACTGATACCAAGAGGATTAAATGCATATGGTCAGGTCCGGGTATTCCCGATCAGGAATGTCCTCGCCCTTTGATCAGAATGAGTAGTGGCACTGATTAGCTATTGGATTGATTAGTAATGTGACAATGGACTTTCGGTACGATTGTCAATTCAGAGAAATTTAATACACGAGGTACTACTCATTATACGATCAGACAAATTACCTACGATATTACAGTTTGAGGCATTTTCTTGATTGCTTTACCCACCTTGTGTAACCGGCTTTGCCCATTATCATCATCGTCGATATCTGTCGTCGCGTGAATATACATGCAGATAGTAGTAATTCCTTTATTAGCACAATACGGCACGTGCTTAAAGCTGCTGACTAAGTTCTCGCAATCATTTGCAAATCTATTTTGTAAAAAAGGGGCTCATACGATACGTGCACAGCAATATATGGAGGCTTATATTATCTGTTTGACGATCAATTGAAAATTCTGTCAGGCCTGTTTTGGATCGACAGCAAGACTCACGAGCTAAATCTCTGTAGATCAAAGGATCTACGTGACGGGCGACTGTGTACTGGCTATAAGCATACTTGTGCCAAATAATCCCAACATTTTTTCACCGCTATCGAAGCAATACGCCACATATTTATTTTCGCAACCTCAGCGACCCTGGGTCGACATGTACAAATCTGGTAAATGAAGCGAGACAGGACTCAAAGGCAGGCTTTTATGAGCTTCAATTATCGTGACCAACGTGTGTTTGTCAACGCTTATTGTGTCAGATATTCCGAAACCTACTACCATGCTTTCGTCTAGCAGGACTCGAATCAAATTTTACGTGAAATCGAGAAAAGCTATCAGCCCTTTCAGCGGTAATTATTATGACGATGAAGCGAAGTGTGAGTGTAATGACGCTCGCCTACTTCTACACCGAAGAGCATAGCGTAAAATGACGAAGTCATAATTTTTATCACTGTTGTAACCGAGGTAATCTTTGTTAAATTACAGAGAACATTGCGCTTGAGGTCTGTGGACAATCGTCGCTGGTAATTGCTCGTATTTTTTCATTTCTTTTTTCATATTTTTACCAAACGTTTGCTAATTTTTCCATATATTTGTGCACAATAGTTGGAGCCACAGTCTGGACTTTAGACTGTACGAGGGATATTCAAGCTTACCCAACTGCTTCTAATCAGCATAAGTGTATACGTCCATAGATGTTCCAAGTGGGGGCTTACCTATCTTCAACAGTCAACTATATCTATTGTCACAACATATTTACGTAATGTGAGAATATGTATCGAACTTCAATAAGAACTGACGTGTATTCCTGGAAAAATACATCATCTCAAACGGTAAAACTGCAACATTCAATACTGATGTGTTGCTATCGACCTTATCTTCGATTTGAAACGACCGTAAATATTTCTGGCACTCAAGCTCATAATTATGATGGCAAAATTATGGGGTCATTCCAAATACTCGCTTGCCATATCGAATTTGAGCTTCGCATTGAGATTTATCCTTTCGCTTTCATGCCGTGAAAGAAAGTCGAGAAATTGGGCTTAAATCGCTCTGTTTGACCGTTACATTTACAGGTTGGAACAGAAGTGGTGTACAGAATCACAAAAAGTGGGAAAACATTTTTGGTGACATCAAGTAAATATGTTCTCGCATTCTTTTGTAGTTTTTGGCAAAACAGACTTACACCAGTTTGATCCTGAAGTGCTTATATGTGAGAAGACTGGCTGAAAAACGTGGAGATTTTAATCTTGAATAACATTTTTCCATCAATTGTCAGTCTACGTTGTGTAAGGTCAGGAGAGGTAAGCTATCGTGATCTCCGCCCCAAGGTGGAGCGTGCGTAAGTTTACGAACACGTTAATTAACATTCTCTCAATGTAGGACAAGAATAAAGCTTTCTAGGTTGGCGACGTTCATTGCTATTGGTCAGAGACGCATTCTACAACTCAGAAATTGATATTGTAACAACATCTTACAAGGTTGATCACATTGTCCGTGAGGACCATATCTAATTCTATAACAATTTCCACGACGAACAAAACCCTGAATCGCAACTCCAACGACGACTAATCCGCGAGATTCAATAGTGCAATCTCCATTAATCCGCTGTCCACCGGCGTATAAAATGATTACCGACGCCTACGTGAAGCATTAAATTGTAGGTGAACAATTTCTACCTACGTGGGAGTCAAACTCTACGTTCACCACAAGCTCTAAAAGCTCTCCAAAGATACGTCGACTTGGCCAGCAGCTAGTTAATCGCCACTCGACTCTGCCAGCAGCTTTTTGGCTAGGGTAAACGCGAAGTGGAAACAACTGCGCACTTGCATTGCCTCACCTTCGAGTAAAAGTTTAAATAATTTCTATCGCACCGTGAAGAGATGCGATTGAGCAACAAACGCAACAAGAACCTTCGCCTTAAGCTAATTTTTGAATGACCGTAGCTTGAAGTATACAATCTTCTCTTCTTCCTTCTCTATAGATTTATCGGTGCTTCACTGTACCCCGGCTTATGGATTCGGTTCACAGTTAAGGACGCACGTCTGACCCGTTGCGCACATCTTCTACTTCGCTGTATCTATTAATTATGTGCACCATGGGTGTGGAGTGACAATTGACGCATCGCTTGCTGACCATAAAACGTGAACTTTACCTTCAGTCGAATCTAGACATGAAATGCTCGTCGGTTCTCTTCTATATTTATAAATAATTAGCTGGAGGGCTTTCAATGATGATTCCCAAGTCAAAATTCATCATATTTGATGAAGTAACCGTGTGCGTTTGACGTGAATTTCTTCGCACACGTGTTCACGTGTTGGCGCCAAAAACATCAGTTAAATTCTCACGGTACACGTGATCGCGGTTGAAAATTCACGTGACATTAATTGATCATATGTGCGCGAGTGAGCGAGTTTCATCTGACACAGAAACCGGTTGGATCAATTTTCCAATTTTTATTCCAGACTGAGTTTAGGCTGGATTGTGTATAATAGAGTGATAAGCGGATAAGACTGTGTGCAGATATATTCGATGGAGCAGATTGCGGAATCTCAGGAGAGAAACATGACCAGGAAAATTAGAATATAAATATCTCATGTATCTGCAGTCCTTTCTCTATCCAATACACCGATACATGACATCCTAATTGCCAGTTATAAAATCGACTTTAACGACACTGTTCACAAAAAACTAAATAGAACCAGCGAACCAATTATGTATCATAAAGTGGAATGGCCAGATCTGAATAATTCTTATTACAGAATTTTTACAGCTCGTTATAAATTTCTGAAAACATTTCAAAACTCCAATAAATACCGACAAGATCTAATTTTTAAATATGAACATCCGCCTGGGCCTTGGATCATTGATCATTGCTCATTCTTTCACCTGTAGACTCCGATTCACCGTTTGCTCGATACAGTGACGGAAATCAATCAGAACCTATGTCAAAATTAGAAAGGAAAAATGTATTCTCACCTGTTGCTTTTATTTGCTCCGACTTGCCGCCTTTGGATATTCAAATGAGGAGCCACTGTCTGCTACTGGCGTCGACCTCGCACCCAAAGAGCTTCTCAGGTCGCGCACGCCGTCGTCGAATTTTCTTCGAGTCCAGTGAAGTGTGGTAAAATTTTTTGCGACGTATAGGGTGTAAATTATGACGTAAAAGTCGGTATTAAATATCACTAATTGTTAGCTTTTGTTCCATTCACTATAATATGTGTTTTTTTTTTCTTTGAAACAGTTACGTGGGAATTAGATACTAAATATCTCGCGAAAGAGAGATTAACTTTGAATGAACACTACGAAGAGCTTTTGCAGTTCTGTGAAATAAGGATTGGAATTAAGCTAGTGTTTGAATTAACGTAGATGCAACCTAGCGGTAAAATAATTTATCAATTGCTGCAACTTAAGTGTTGATACTTTGAGGTGATACTTGATATAAAGACAGAAGTATAATGCGCTGCTTCTGCGCTTGTCGACACGAGCGTCTGATTCGAAACTGGCGGTGCTCGGTGACTGGATGCCTCCCACGTTAGCGTCTCTTCGAAAGTGTTCAGCGTCGCCACACATTGAAGAAAACGGCGCCACCGTAACATTACGCAATGAGAAATTACTCGATATATTAATTAACCGCAATACGATCACTTTAGTTTGTAGAAAAATTTTCAATCGTCTCGTAATTCACCGGCAAACTTTTCCTCGTTTGATTATTGGCGGAACTCGGCCATACAGCTAAATAAATAATGAATCGAGATTCCGCAGGCATATATTCTGTACAACAAATGATTCTGATTAAAATTGCATTCACTGTCTACTCGTCTGATTTGAACCCCTCACGATAAGTATATTGCGCCATAGATAACTTCTCGTCTAGGTGGTTTTCACCGCGTGATAAAGACTTGTGATTTCCCATTCAGTGATTAAAAGTCGTGGAAAACAGCAATTCGATAATAACAATTAACTATTCATTTTCTTTATCGAGCATATAACATTTACATATGAAAACTGATCGATGACATCTATCAGTTAGCATTACACGCCACAACTATCTCGAACAACTATTGACCTGCGTCGTTTGATAAGGAAAAGTTACAATATACCAGCTACTTCCCGATGCGAAATTTTGCACCTACTTTAAGCCTGGAAGTCCTACGTTTCATAGGACATCATAGGATCTTTGGAGGATCTAGTTTGCATTCAATACAGAACCTATTCTAGGCCTAAAAGTGGCAGATATTTCCATTTCTTCTATTCTTAGGTCGAAAGTGGGATCTCTTTAAAAACTTCTATAGGCCCTACATATCCCCCTACAGTAAAATTCCATAAAGCACAGAAATATTAACTGCATGTATACCTCTGCACAGTATGCATTTTATCGCTGTTCCAAGTTAACAAATCTTATCCCGCTGTGATTCATTCTCGGCACGAATATGTGATACTCTTGTAATATGTGATACAGAAAAGAAATACTTGATTGTACACCTGTCGAATATTGATTGATGAAAAAACTAGACTGAAACTCTGTTCATGCGAAAAAAATGGGATCGTTCTGCGCTGTAACGATGTGTGAATTGAGAGAAAACATGAGTATCAGTGTGATCAAGATTTCGGAGTACTGAGTAATAAGGAGCACCTGAAATACCGGCTTGCAGATATCTGTTTGATATGGCTATAATCTATTGGAAGAATGAATTTGTCGATTCTTTTAATCAATCCTCTCTTATCACTACAATGAATATACTTCTCGCTGTATAACGGCTTGTGAATGTTAATTTTTATAGATAACAGGAAAAGGCGTTTTTATAGATAAGCTTTATCATGTACCCGGAACTAGTTACAATCACATATTTATGATGAACATCGAGTGAACCTCGTTAAGTCATAAAACGTTGGATCTAATGTTTTTGACAGGTTGACTGATAGATTCAAGTTTCAACTTTGAACTGTGGCCAGAAGACGGAATGTGTTACATGATAGCAGCATCAGTTATATACAAATATCGGAGTTTTCCACATTAGATTGACATGACACGTTGTTCGTTTTCCTTCGTATCACATACCCGAGCGATATTTCACGCAGTATCAAAAGTAATGATAACTTTATAATCCCTCAGAATTAATTTGCAGACCATCTAGATCGACCTTCGACCATCGATTGCCTAATCAGCACGCATCCACCCAAATGTATGCGAAATCGGTCAGGCCCCCAAGAATTATTAATTATTATGAGACATATCTTGTTGCGCCTAACAGCCACTGGACTTTGTCACCGCGACGTCTATAAAACTTATACGATATTACAGTTCGAGAAACTAATTGTAAGTGATTGCCTAGTAAATAAGTATCAACGAAAAAGCCGATTGTAATTTTGATTTTTTCTTTGAATTCGGTTCCGGGTGATTGCAGGCGTCTGTTTTGTCTCATAAACGCCAATCGCTGTATGATTTTATAAAATACAGTCTCTTCACACAGCTGCGCGTCTCACGTCATAATAGGATTGGAATTTCAGGTAAAGGATTGAAATAATGAAACGAAAAGAGAAAAAGCAAGCATAATTGTATTCAAAAAATACTCCTGCACATCCTCTTTGATATTTCGTTAGACAATATGTTCATAGAAAGATGAATCCTTTGAGATTTATGTTTTCACAGGAAAACGATCGTCCGATGGTCCTGAAATTGAACGAAGGAGGCACCAACAGTTCAGCGTACTGAAGTAGACGTGGTTCCAAACCTTTTTCATTTCTTATCTTTCAGATTGGCCACTTTAATCACGAGCGACTATCGAGTACGCGATCAGTCCGATCTGCAGTCATCCTCTTGACGAAATCCTATTCCCCGTAATCTGACGAAGATGACTTTATCGATGGAATGCGACTACCGTCGTTAGAGACCTTTAAATGTTTGTCGCATACTAATTATTAAAAATCAACGATGGAGGTAATCTTCTTGTTTCCATACTCGCTGCAGATATACGAAGACGTTAGGCTAGAAATTGAATACGAGTTAGAAATTACCATTTTTGTACGATAAAACTGGACAACAATATTGTAAGTATTACCTGTAACGATTGAAGCAACAAAATATTGGCTGACACTACGAGATCCTAAGACCTTGTGAAAATTATATAAGTTATCGATATTTCGAAGGTACACTGAAAAAGCCTGATTAACAATTCAATAACAGAAAGAAATTAGCACTGATTGGTATCGCTGAAACGAACTTTTTTCTCCTTATCGAATGAACCGGTGATGTAAACGAGGTGAAAGGTGAGCAAAGTTTCCGGATTAGTTAACTAACCGCAAAATATCAGCTCATAATTATGCTTCATATGTGCAGTAATTATCGCACATAGCATGTCATTAACGAAGAAATAAAAAGCAACTGTGACGACAGCCAAGCTCATGCGTCAGATATTGACTCGCGATTCATTATCAAAATACCGTGGTTTATTTTTTGGTTATTTGTTTTCCTACTCAAGTGACAGTATTCAATATTACGTTACGTTTTGTGACGAGTGTTTTGAAGATTATATTCATTTGTGTTGCTAATTAAAACTCCGAGGGGGGTGGCATACAGTTGACGTTTACGTTACGTAACGATTCAATGCGATTCGAGGCTACGTAGCCTAAGCCTCTGAAAAGTACACGTGCAATAATTAACCGCTTCGTTTACGATGTTTAGGTACTCAATTATTCCATTATTTGATACATCTGCTGTTAGACTTGTATCCGCAAAAGAGGCTGCGACTTTAATCGGAGTCAGGAAGAGCGTCGTTCAGGAATACGAACAATATTATGTCTCAGAAACACAAGCAACTAAATCATGTTTGAGGATATTGATTTAGTCAATCAGAGAATTAGAAAAAAACATGCAGTCATATTACTAAAGACTAGTGGGTTGATTTGCCAACTGTTTTGCATGGCAATCAGCACATCACTGTCCGTAACGCCGACGCAATAGAAGAGTAATTTGCGTATTCGCTATTACACCGCATGCTTCGCGCTTCAAATTTGTGTCAATTCAGCCACTTAAGTATTATTTGTCACGTTGAAATTCGAGACTAATTTCATAAACGTCTTTACAATTATTGAGTTCAGTCGCTGAGAGAGCGAAGAACGATATCTTAAGAGCGATTGAGCACAATTATTTTCCTGCAAGGTAAAAGCAGCCGTGGTAAAATCTTAAACAATACCAGTCGTCTTCCGCTTCATCGATTGCTAACACCAGTCTCACTAGTCACCGTTTCTAAATCTAAGCTGCAACAGATGTCATAATTATATGCAAGCAAAGGAAATCTGAATAAATTTTCAGGGGAGATTTGGAACAGACGAAAATTGGTGGGATTCTCAATTACGGGGAGAAACTATCACGTTTTTATACTCATTTTTTGTATTACATACATAGTCTAAGAAAGCGAGCAGAATATTTTCAGGGGTCTAGTGTCAAACTTAAATGTTAAGTTTGTAGATTTGCTTTGATAAAACGAAGTGTGTCAAAATGTTCCACTGGCTAAATTCGCGTTACGTTTCTGCCTGAGTGTCTAATTTAGTATAAGACTTCTACATCGGTTGAACAGTAGAATGAAGTCTTTTGCTGTTAGACTCACACCAAATGAGCAGCACGTGTAGCACTCGTTAAAATAGTCTTAAATACTCCGTAGCGAATAATGTTGAGGAAACTTGCCAACTTGGAGTAATCCTTGAACATAAATATGGTTCTTGGGTTGTTTTATCCGGATCGCAAGAGTGGCATTAGGGATTACAGTAAACGATTGAAACGCTGAAAATGAGTTCCTCGGAATCCTGTTCTTAAGGAGGATACGGATTAAGACTATAATTTCTAGATTGCACGACTAAGTGGCACGTTAACCTTTGTTAAACTTAAACCGTTTAGGAAGAATTAGTCTTCATGGAATCCGCACGTGGATGGAAAAGGAAAAGTTTAAATCATATTACGTACGTATCGAAATTGAAGGGAGGATGCTCATGAAATTTCAGGCACATCTAGCTGATTCCCAGAAACTCCGGACTTCCGAATACTCACTCGAAAAATTCCCAAGCTTTGATCATAGAAGAATTGACAGTTTCCAGGAGACACTTGAGTTAAACGGTGCAGCTTTATTAGATCCGTTAGTAGATGAACTACCTAGATATGTATCACATATTTGGTTGATTCATTTCGAAGGAAGTTGACTACCCTATGAACAATGTTGTGTGGCAAAAAGTTCACTTCGTGATGCCATTAAGCTTTTTTTATCTTCAATATCCTGTCGAGAGTAATAATTGTTACAATTGTTATGACTTTCGAGTGGTGATACAGACTTATCGCGGTAAGGCGATGGAATATTTGTAGCCCGACATTACGAAACGTTCTCTGATTAGTTAAATGAAAAAAGCTGTGGTGTCTATGAAGAACAAGACGGAGGAAATTATCTATCGGGTGAATTATTAAACCAATAAATGAACGTGGCGAGACATGCGATGATTACAGAAGTTAATGAGATGCAGTCGGTGACCCGCCGCCACGGGCAATCGTTAAAATTTTAAATAGTTCGATGGTGAATATGGACAATGATGGACCATGACTGACAGAACGATGCTTACTATCCAAATTATGAATCGCAAGGCGCGATTCCAATGAGAAAAAAGAATTTCCAATTGATACACTGCACCTACCAGTCAACCATCTCAATTCAATCACTCAGGTACTGATTTATGGAAATAGAAATGCATTTCTTCAAACTAAACAAGTCATCAATATTTCCCTTAGCGTTTTCGAATCAGAAACTGCAATTGACCGATCAAAGAATATTTCTAGCTAGATTGTAAGGAGTGCGTTTATATAATATCACATCGAAGGCCAATTCTTTGGTTTAGAAAAATTTTCAAAGAAACTGATGATAAACCGTATCTTTGAGAGTGGCTGGAGCAGCTTTAGCTGCCATTCAGTGTTCATTGGGCTGAATCGAGTCGGACAATTCTAACCATTTGTCAGACTCTCGAGTTGTTTGTCTCAAGTAATGATCCGTATAGGTAGAACGGTTGAAATTAGTTCCAGGAAGATTAGGCATCGTTGAGAATGGTAATAATGATTCGCGCAAATCATTCTGCGTATAACAAAGCTTCCGAAACGTCACTGAGGAATTGAAAAATAATGATAATCGGGTGGAAATAAATGACCCAGTTGTTTTCTACTACTAATTGCAAGCACGATAGCGAATTTGATTGCAACAATCATTGAACTAGACTTGACAACTCATTCCAACATCATAAATCCAATATATGACCCATTTACGTCATGAAATACTGAATAATATTTTATTATTTGTAAAAAAATAATATGCGCGTGGGGTCCGATAGCTGATTTCTAAGAATCAAGTGATGAATCATTAACTATATATTCTTTAATGTTAATAATTTTGTCCATCATTCATTTTAGCGAGTAAATATGTATATTTAGTTATTGCCGCCGTTTGAATGCTTCAAACCCTGATGAAGCAGTCTCTACATCAGTTATCGATCAAGTTAACTAACAAACGTTAACTTTCAGTCGACAAAACAGCGGTCGAACTATACGGTCTGAAAATGAAAGCTCTTGGAACTTTAACGAACGCTAGGTTCGCCACACGACCAACGTATTCCATATTCTTGGTCGGTATACGCTCGCAGATATCGAAGGTGTTCTATCTTCACCTACGGTAGGTAGTCGTCATGATATTCAGACGAAGAGTCTGGAATAGAAATTCAAACGATTGCGGACGAATTTTTCTGAATTTCCATGATTTATTCTTAAAAAATTTGAAAGAAAACAATCAAATTTTCACCCACTAACGTGATTGCGGAACTGACGATTTTTTCCTGAATAAATGGTATTGACTGATAATAATTATCACGTCTGCAAATTACTCGCCGATTAAGCATAAGTTTGTAGGAATTCATTGAAGTATCGACGTTATGAATTTATGACTTTGGAAACAATCCTTCCACCATACGCCTCATCAATTATCATATTCACAATCATGAGTGACAAAATGTCAAATCTATGAATTAATTACGAGGCAGACAGCAGAGAATCGTCCCTAAAATTGATCAAAGAAAGAAGATAAGGGTACTTTTTGAAGCACGTGGGTTCCGTTGCTTTAATTGAAGGAAAGGCAGCATAACCGATTTGCGCTGTAGAAAATGAAAGTGAAACAGCATGGGCCCGAGTCCCAGTTTCCCACTTCGACGCCCTCAATTTCTGGGCCTTGTTCGTGTTTCAGACCGATTTCACTTTCTCTCTCGTAGAACTGACCTGACCCAACTACGATTTCTACCGACCTCTTCTCTCTGTCCGTCTTTTCCCTTGAGATCTCTCCGTAGAGGCTGGGTATGTCCTCGATGTCTTAGGTCAGGATCACGCTCGCTTTCGCTCTCAGTTGGTTCACTTGTACTAAAATCACTTTCGATTTCACCTGTAAACGATTTCTACTTACTCAGCTCGGTCGCCGTAAGCCGCAAAGTCAAAGTGCGAGAAATTCAGCGGACTCCGCCACATCGCTGTTCTTCTTCCACGAAAAAGAAACTCCAAAATACATTCAGAATGACACCAGCATTGGAAATCTGAAACTTTTGAAAAAATATATCAACTATTTGATAAATATTATTTTATCGAAGCTGAAAGGTAGTAGAAAAGCCCGTGGTACTCAAACTTCGACAAACAGCTGTTAGGCGTAAAGACTTATCTGTTACATCAACATTCTAAATCGTTACAAGCAACAGATCTATCGAATTGAAAAAGCAAATAAGGTATGAGTTTCCGAACCACCCACAGACTGTGTCGCAATTACACAGTATTATATGCGTTTATAAAATTATCAAAATGTTCGATAGGCATGGTTTTTGGGATGGTTCAGAATGAATACGGAAGTGAAAAGATGGCATTTAGCCTACGCCATCTGAGGTCAGCATTTGGGTCAAGCGTTTCTAGAACCAGCGATAACCGCTACATTTGTATGGCCTGCAATTTTTATGGATCTTCGATTCATGTGCAATTATCGGGGTATCGAAAAAAATGTATTTCGAAAGGTAAGAGACCATTCAATATGATATTGGAAAAAAGTTGTCTTTTCTGATACCATAGGGTCGAAATTACGGTGTAATCATCCGACACGGCCTAAAGACCTCAGTAATTTAGATGCTTACCTTAAGTTATTTCCCAGTTAACCAAAACAGATCAGCAAATTTCGTTTTTTCACTATTTTGTATGAAAATAAATTGAAAAGAATTCATTTCCCGTCAGAACTTGTGGTTTTCTTCGATTCATTCTATGCATAATCTGAAATCTTAAATATATGCAATTAGGCAATCCTCTTCGGATCTCCAGGCTCCAGTTGCGTAGTAGCGACAATAGATAACAATGACAAACTGTTAGCTTGACTTCATTCAAAGCACTTTGTGTCACCTAATGAACCCCACCCAGTGTCAGCACCGTAAAAGCACCGCTCTTTGCATATTAAGACAGTGAATAGTCATATATTAAAGTTTCAGATAGCAACGATAAGAACACGGTACGTAAACATAATATAAAAATAAATACTATCGTCACATTGACGTAATTTTTTTATGCCCGGGCATAATTTCGCTTTTAAGGTAATCGAATGCGACAATGGAAAATGCTCCTCCGGCCACATCTCAAATCCGTACCCTTCTTTGCAATTGATCAAAGTATCGTCACCAATAACTGGATTCTTGATCGAGGGGTTGCACAAAGATTGCTTTCAATTACGAATGCAAATTACTTCAGGATTGCCCCCTAATGAACTAATGCCTTTATTCAGTAAAATGGCAACAATTCTCTGCAAAAATCATGAGCGAATGTAAGATGGCAGATCGTGTTGAAAAATGATTTCAACCCTGCAAACGATTCCATGATATCGTCCGATGGAGTACTTGGGATTTGTCATGAAATGGAAAAAAATTTCACTGTGTACTTCTGAAATGTTAAAGAATGTGTGATAACGTCGTTGCGCAGACGTTGACAGCCCCGACAATTAATTGTACAAAAATTTGCTTTGCTGACTCATTGCTTAAAGCATCAAGACAGCCGGAACTTTTCGGCGTAGTCAAAAAGTCAACATACATACACGAAAACCTATGACGATGAGATACGCACTGAAGTTTGAGTTTATTTATTATGAAAATCATGTGCGTCAGTAAGGGATTATTGAATCAAAATCAACTGACTCATAACAGGAATCGCCATAAATTTTTAAAACAATCAAAATTCTACAAGTATAATTACATTTCCGAGATACCAGATATCATCCTTCTGGGTAAAAGGTATATAAGGCACGTACATGAATTCCGAAAGATTATTGTGTCAAGATTTCTACTCGTGCCAGTAAAATAATTGAGCCTGCATTGCATGAGGAGAGTCAACCATGAGAGGTAGATTTTTTAATAATATGGATATTATTCAATAAGTATATTCATTTCATGGATTCCTATATTTTTATCATTGTTTTCAGTACCGTGCACCCTTATATGGGCGGTGCTCATTAGCGCCGCTTTCGCCGCTCCTCGTTGGGAAGAGCTCAAACAAAAATACTCCAGCTCCGAAAATAGTGAGATTGTTGAACAATGGAGACAACATCTAGCTGAAATCAAGGAATTATATAAAAATAAGTACGCTGCATCAAGAGGAACCCAAGAAGGTTCGAATGAGGAAATTGATTTAGATACCTCGGTAGAAATAGAAAAAGAAGACCGATCTCCAGAGAAATCTAACGATTCCTCTGACAAAAGAGAATCTAACGAGAAGCAAAAAACCTCGCAAGAAATAGACGAAGACCAATCCGCGGAGAAGTCTGACGATCTTGCTGACAAAGTGAAATCGAACGAGAAACAAGAAGATTCCGTGGAAATAGAAGAAAAATCCTCAGAAAAATCTGACGATTCTAGTGAAAAAATAAAACTAGCTGATAAGTCAGACTCAACCGAGGAGCCGCAAACCGTCGAAGACAATTCGCGAGAGATTAAAGATTTTTTGGTAAATTCCTCATTCTTAAGCCAAAATTTAAGATCGTCTGTGCAACGTAAGATCGAGGCTGCAAAGCTTCGAAAATCCGAATTTGTTGACAGACTTAAACTTGCGCAAAATCGATTCGCAAACTTGAGTAATGCTGCATCCGTTGCTCAACTCAACAACACACAATCCAATGGGCGACCAATTTTTGTCACCTTTTCCGGAGGTTCATCGCAAGGAGCAGCACCTACTTTCTTGTCGTCGACACTTCCCTCTGGCGAAAATTCGGACGTCCAGAGATCCTCTTCAGCCTCAACACAGGTATCTACTGACGGCTCTGCGGTCTCAGTATGGCCCGTGGACCCGGCGTCTACAGCTAATGACAATTTTGACGTGTTTCAATTGAGGCCTACGGCGGTAACTGACATAAGTGCAGGTGGCTATGCTTTGCCATCAGTTGTCAGAGCTAAAACCAGTGCCACTGTATCGACATCGCCTTTTAGTTCAGCACCTTCAGCTACAGGAGGATCTTCCAAGACTCAGTTGAATGGCGCAGTATTACCTGCCTCAGAGAAAGGGACTTCTGATTCATCCTCCACTTCTGCCTCAGCGACTGCGGCTGGATCAGATTTAACCGCGACCCAATCCGATTCCACCATTGTATCATTGAGTGGTGTCAGTGATGCAACCTCAACATCGCCGACTGCATCAGCACCTGCAACTAGATCAGGTGCCACCGTTAGTCGATCCGGTTCGACTGTCGTTTCTGTGAATGGAGTCAATGGTCTCAGTTCAACAGTGCGATCTGCATCAACACCTGCAGCTGGATCATATTCCACCGCAATCCAATTCGATTCGACAGCCGTATCTGGTAGTGGATTAGGGGATTCTACGTCAACATCAACATCTGAAACAGCAAGTGCAGCTGGACTGAATTTCAGCATAATCCAACCAATTTCCAGAGTCATGTCTGTGAATGGGGCTAGTGGATTTGCATCAACATCGAATGCTGCATCGACACCTGAAACCGAAGGAGATACCATTATCTCTAGATCTATTCCTATCACTATAGCATCATCTGAAGTGGTCTCCAAATCAGCCAGCGCAGTAGCCTCTGGACCCGCTAACACAGTAGCTGACAGCAGTTCTGCAAGGCCAGCATCACCAGGAGCCACAGCATCAGCAGCTGGTACCAGTTCTGCCAGCACAATAGCCTCCGGACCCGCTGACACAGTAGCTGATGCTAGTTCTTCTACCTCAGCCGCATCAGGAGCCACCGCATCAACAGCCGACACCAGTTCTGCGAGCGCAGTAGCCTCTGGACCCGCTAACACAGTAGCTGACAGCAGTTCTGCAAGGCCAGCATCACCAGAAGCCACAGCATCAGCAGCTGACACCAGTTCTGCAAGCGCAGTAGCCTCTGGACCCGCTAACACAGTAGCTGACGCTGGTTCTGCGACCCCAGCATCACTGGGAGCCACTGCATCAGCAGCTGACACTAGTTCTGCGAGCGCAGTAGCCTCTGGACCCGCTAACACAGTAGCTGACGCTGGTTCTGCGACCCCAGCATCACTGGGAGCCACTGCATCAGCAGCTGACACTAGTTCTGCGAGCGCAGTAGCCTCTGGACCCGCTAACACAGTAGCTGACGCCAGTTCTGCAAGGCCAGCATCACCAGGAGCCACCGCATCAGCAGCTGACACTAGTTCTTCCAGCGCAGTAGCCTCTGGACCCGCCAATACAGTAGCTGACGCTGGTTCTGCGACCCCAGCATCACCAGGAGCCACCGCATCAGCAGCTGACACTAGTTCTTCCAGCGCAGTAGCCTCTGGACCCGCCAATACAGTAGCTGACGCTGGTTCTGCGACCCCAGCATCACCAGGAGCCACCGCATCAGCAGCTGACACTAGTTCTTCCAGCGCAGTAGCCTCTGGACCCGCCAATACAGTAGCTGACGCTGGTTCTGCGACCCCAGCATCACCAGGAGCCACCGCATCAGCAGCTGACACTAGTTCTTCCAGCGCAGTAGCCTCTGGACCCGCCAATACAGTAGCTGACGCTGGTTCTACGACCCCAGCATCACTGGGAGCCACTGCATCAGCAGCTGACACTAGTTCTGCGAGCGCAGTAGCCTCTGGACCCGCTAACACAGTAGCTGACGCCAGTTCTGCAAGGCCAGCATCACCGGGAGCCACCGCATCAGCAGCTGACACTAGTTCTGCCAGCGCAGTAGCCCCTGGACCCGCCAATACAGTATCTGACGCTGGTTCTGCGACCCCATCATCACCGGGAGCCACCGCATCAGCAGCTGACATCAGTTCTGCCAGCGCAGTAGCCTCTGGACCAACTAACACAGTAGCTGACGCTGGTTCTGCGACCCCAGCATCACCGGGAGCCACCGCATCAGCAGCTGACACTAGTTCTGCCAGCGCAGTAGCCTCTGGACCCGCTAACACAGTAGCTGACGCTAGTTCTACGACCACAGCATCACCGGGAGCCACTGCATCAGCAGCTGACACTAGTTCTGCGAGCGCAGTAGCCTCTGGACCCGCTAACACAGTAGCTGACGCCAGTTCTGCAAGGCCAGCATCACCGGGAGCCACCGCATCAGCAGCTGACACTAGTTCTGCCAGCGCAGTAGCCTCTGGACCCGCCAATACAGTAGCTGACGCTGGTTCTGCGACCCCATCATCACCGGGAGCCACCGCATCAGCAGCTGACACTAGTTCTGCCAGCGCAGTAGCCTCTGGACCCGCCAATACAGTAGCTGACGCTGGTTCTGCGACCCCATCATCACCGGGAGCCACCGCATCAGCAGCTGACACTAGTTCTGCCAGCGCAGTAGCCCCTGGACCCGCCAATACAGTAGCTGACGCTGGTTCTGCGACCCCATCATCACCGGGAGCCACCGCATCAGCAGCTGACATCAGTTCTGCCAGCGCAGTAGCCTCTGGACCAACTAACACAGTAGCTGACGCTGGTTCTGCGACCACAGCATCACCGGGAGCCACTGCATCAGCAGCTGACACTAGTTCTGCGAGCGCAGTAGCCTCTGGACCCGCTAACACAGTAGCTGACGCCAGTTCTGCAAGGCCAGCATCACCGGGAGCCACCGCATCAGCAGCTGACACTAGTTCTGCCAGCGCAGTAGCCTCTGGACCCGCCAATACAGTAGCTGACGCTGGTTCTGCGACCCCATCATCACCGGGAGCCACCGCATCAGCAGCTGACACTGGTTCTGCCAGCGCAGTAGCCCCTGGACCCGCCAATACAGTAGCTGACGCTGGTTCTGCGACCCCATCATCACCGGGAGCCACCGCATCAGCAGCTGACACTAGTTCTGCCAGCGCAGTAGCCTCTGGACCCGCCAATACAGTAGCTGACGCTGGTTCTGCGACCCCATCATCACCGGGAGCCACCGCATCAGCAGCTGACACTAGTTCTGCCAGCGCAGTAGCCCCTGGACCCGCCAATACAGTAGCTGACGCTGGTTCTGCGACCCCATCATCACCGGGAGCCACCGCATCAGCAGCTGACACTAGTTCTGCCAGCGCAGTAGCCCCTGGACTCGCCAATACAGTAGCTGACGCTGGTTCTGCGACCCCATCATCACCGGGAGCCACCGCATCAGCAGCTGACACTAGTTCTGCCAGCGCAGTAGCCTCTGGACCCGCCAATACAGTAGCTGACGCTGGTTCTGCGACCCCATCATCACCGGGAGCCACCGCATCAGCAGCTGACACTAGTTCTGCCAGCGCAGTAGCCCCTGGACCCGCCAATACAGTAGCTGACGCTGGTTCTGCGACCCCATCATCACCGGGAGCCACCGCATCAGCAGCTGACACTAGTTCTGCCAGCGCAGTAGCCTCTGGACCCGCCAATACAGTAGCTGACGCTGGTTCTGCGACCCCATCATCACCGGGAGCCACCGCATCAGCAGCTGACACTAGTTCTGCCAGCGCAGTAGCCTCTGGACCCGCCAATACAGTAGCTGACGCTGGTTCTGCGACCCCATCATCACCGGGAGCCACCGCATCAGCAGCTGACACTAGTTCTGCCAGCGCAGTAGCCTCTGGACCCGCCAATACAGTAGCTGACGCTGGTTCTGCGACCCCATCATCACCGGGAGCCACCGCATCAGCAGCTGACACTAGTTCTGCCAGCGCAGTAGCCCCTGGACCCGCCAATACAGTAGCTGACGCTGGTTCTGCGACCCCATCATCACCGGGAGCCACCGCATCAGCAGCTGACATCAGTTCTGCCAGCGCAGTAGCCTCTGGACCAACTAACACAGTAGCTGACGCTGGTTCTGCGACCACAGCATCACCGGGAGCCACTGCATCAGCAGCTGACACTAGTTCTGCGAGCGCAGTAGCCTCTGGACCCGCTAACACAGTAGCTGACGCCAGTTCTGCAAGGCCAGCATCACCGGGAGCCACCGCATCAGCAGCTGACACTAGTTCTGCCAGCGCAGTAGCCTCTGGACCCGCCAATACAGTAGCTGACGCTGGTTCTGCGACCCCATCATCACCGGGAGCCACCGCATCAGCAGCTGACACTAGTTCTGCCAGCGCAGTAGCCCCTGGACCCGCCAATACAGTAGCTGACGCTGGTTCTGCGACCCCATCATCACCGGGAGCCACCGCATCAGCAGCTGACACTAGTTCTGCCAGCGCAGTAGCCCCTGGACTCGCCAATACAGTAGCTGACGCTGGTTCTGCGACCCCATCATCACCGGGAGCCACCGCATCAGCAGCTGACACTAGTTCTGCCAGCGCAGTAGCCTCTGGACCCGCCAATACAGTAGCTGACGCTGGTTCTGCGACCCCATCATCACCGGGAGCCACCGCATCAGCAGCTGACACTAGTTCTGCCAGCGCAGTAGCCCCTGGACCCGCCAATACAGTAGCTGACGCTGGTTCTGCGACCCCATCATCACCGGGAGCCACCGCATCAGCAGCTGACACTAGTTCTGCCAGCGCAGTAGCCTCTGGACCCGCCAATACAGTAGCTGACGCTGGTTCTGCGACCCCATCATCACCGGGAGCCACCGCATCAGCAGCTGACACTAGTTCTGCCAGCGCAGTAGCCCCTGGACCCGCCAATACAGTAGCTGACGCTGGTTCTGCGACCCCATCATCACCGGGAGCCACCGCATCAGCAGCTGACACTAGTTCTGCCAGCGCAGTAGCCTCTGGATCCGCTAACACAGTAGCTGACGACAGTTCTGCAAGGCCAGCATCACCGGGAGCCACCGCATCAGCAGCTGACACTAGTTCTGCCAGCGCAGTAGCCTCTGGAACCGCCAATACAGTAGCTGACGCTGGTTCTGCGACCCCAGCATCACCGGGAGCCACCGCATCAGCAGCTGACACTAGTTCTGCCAGCGCAGTAGCCCCTGGACCCGCTAATACAGTAGCTGACGCTGGTTCTGCGACCCCAGTATCACCGGGAGCCACCACATCAACAGCTGACACCAGTTCTGCCAGCGCAGTAGCCTCTGGACCCGCTGACACAGTAGCTGATGCTAGTTCTACTACCGCAGCAGGATCAGGAGCCACTGCATCAGCAGCTGACACCAGTTCTGCGGGCACCGTAGCCTCTGCACCCGCTGACACGGTAGCTGACGCTAGTTCCACCACCTCAGTAGCACCGGGAGTAATCGCGTCAGCAGCTGACTCTACTTCCACGGGTACAGTTGCCTCTGCACCCACTGACACAGTGGCTGACGCTAGTTCTGCTACCTCATCATCACCGGGAGCCACTGTATCGGTAGCTGACGCCGCTTCCACCAGTGCAGTAGCTTCTGCAGCCGCAAACACAGTAGCTGATGCTAGTTCTTCTACCTCAGCAGCATCAGGAGCCACCGCATCAACAGCTGACACCAGTTCTGCTAGTACAGTAGCCTCTGCATCCACTGACACAGTAGCTGATGCTAGTTCTGCGACCCCAGCATCATCCGGAGCCACCCCATCAGCAGCTGACACCAGTTCTGCCAGTACAGTATCCGTTGCACCCACTGACACAGTATCTGACGCTAGTTCTGCTACCTCATCATCATCCGGAGCCACCGCATCAGCAGCTGACACTAGTTCTGCCAGCACAGTAGCCTCTGGACCCGCTGACACAGTAGCTGATGCTAGTTCTTCTACCTCAGCCGCATCAGGAGCCACCGCATCAACAGCCGACACCAGTTCTGCCAGCGTAGTAGCCTCTGAACCCGCTAACACAGTAGCTGACACTGGTTCTGCGACCCCAGTATCACCGGGAGCCACCGCATCAACAACTGACACCAGTTCTGCAAGCGCAGTAGCCTCTGGACCCGCTGACACAGTAGCTGATGCTAGTTCTACTACCGCAACAGGATCAGGAGCCACCGCATCAACAGCTGACACCAGTTCTGCCAGCACGGTAGCCTCTGCACCCGCTGACTTAGTAGCTGATGCTAGTTCTGCGACCTCAGCATCATCCGGAGTCAATGCATTAGCAGCTGACACCACTTCTGCCAGCCCAGTAGCCTCTGCACCCACTGACTTAGTAGCTGATGCTGGTTCTGCGACCCCAGCATCATCTGGAGTCACCGCATCAGCAGCTGACACCACTTCTGCCAGCCCAGTAGCCTCTGCACCCGCTGACTTAGTAGCTGATGCTGGTTCTGCGACTCCAGCATCATCTGGAGCCACCGCATCAGCAGCTGACACCAGTTCTGTCACTACAGTAGCCTCTGCACCCGCTGACTTAGTAGCTGATGCTGGTTCTGCGACCCCAGCATCATCCGGAGCCACCTCATCAGCAGCTGACACCAGTTCTGCCAGTACAGTAGCCTCTGCATCCGCTGACACAGTAGCTGACGCTAGTTCTGCTACCTCATCATCACCCGGAGCCACCGCATCAGCAGCTGACACCACTTCTGCTAGCCCAGTAGCCTCTGCACCCACTGACTTAGTAGCTGATGCTAGTTCTGCGACCCCAGCATCATCCGCAGCCACCGCATCACCAGCTGACACCAGTTCTGCCAATACAGTAGCCCCTGCACCCACTGACACAGTAGCTGACGCTAGTTCTGCTACCTCATCATCACCCGGAGCCACCGCATCAGCAGCTGACACCACTTCTGCTAGCCCAGTAGCCTCTGCACCCACTGACTTAGTAGCTGATGCTAGTTCTGCGACCCCAGCATCATCCGCAGCCACCGCATCACCAGCTGACACCAGTTCTGCCAATACAGTAGCCCCTGCACCCACTGACACAGTAGCTGACGCTAGTTCTGCTACCTCATCATCACCCGGAGCCACCGCATCAGCAGCTGACACCACTTCTGCTAGCCCAGTAGCCTCTGCACCCACTGACTTAGTAGCTGATGCTAGTTCTGCGACCCCAGCATCATCCGCAGCCACCGCATCACCAGCTGACACCAGTTCTGCCACTACAGTAGCCTCTGCACCCGCTGACTTAGTAGCTGATGCTGGTTCTGCGACTCCAGCATCATCTGGAGCCACCGCATCAGCAGCTGACACCAGTTCTGTCACTACAGTAGCCTCTGCACCCGCTGACTTAGTAGCTGATGCTGGTTCTGCGACCCCAGCATCATCCGGAGCCACCTCATCAGCAGCTGACACCAGTTCTGCCAGTACAGTAGCCTCTGCACCCGCTGACACAGTAGCTGACGCTAGTTCTGCTACCTCATCATCACCCGGAGCCACCGCATCAGCAGCTGACACCACTTCTGCTAGCCCAGTAGCCTCTGCACCCACTGACCTAGTAGCTGATGCTAGTTCTGCGACCCCAGCATCATCCGCAGCCACCGCATCACCAGCTGACACCAGTTCTGCCACTACAGTAGCCTCTGCACTCGCTGACTCAGTAGCTGATGCTGGTTCTGCGACTCCAGCATCATCTGGAGCCACCGCATCAGCAGCTGACACCAGTTCTGTCACTACAGTAGCCTCTGCACCCGCTGACTTAGTAGCTGATGCTGGTTCTGCGACCCCAGCATCATCCGGAGCCACCTCATCAGCAGCTGACACCAGTTCTGCCAGTACAGTAGCCTCTGCACCCGCTGACTTAGTAGCTGATGCTGGTTCTGCGACCCCAGCATCATCCGGAGCCACCTCATCAGCAGCTGACACCAGTTCTGCCAGTACAGTAGCCTCTGCACCCGCTGACTTAGTAGCTGATGCTGGTTCTGCGACTCCAGCATCATCTGGAGCCACCGCATCAGCAGCTGACACCAGTTCTGTCACTACAGTAGCCTCTGCACCCGCTGACTTAGTAGCTGATGCTGGTTCTGCGACCCCAGCATCATCCGGAGCCACCTCATCAGCAGCTGACACCAGTTCTGCCAGTACAGTAGCCTCTGCACCCGCTGACTTAGTAGCTGATGCTGGTTCTGCGACTCCAGCATCATCTGGAGCCACCGCATCAGCAGCTGACACCAGTTCTGTCACTACAGTAGCCTCCGCACCCGCTGACTTAGTAGCTGATGCTGGTTCTGCGACCCCAGCATCATCCGGAGCCACCTCATCAGCAGCTGACACCAGTTCTGCCAATACAGTAGCCTCTGCACCCACTGACACAGTAGCTGACGCTAGTTCTGCTACCTCATCATCACCGGGATCCACCGCATCAGCAGCTGACACTACTTCCGCCAGCACGGTAACCTCTGCACCCGCCGACACAGTAGCTGATACCAGTTCCACTACCTCAGCACTATCGGGGATCGCTGAACCAGTTACCGATCCCAGTTCTACAACCGTAACCTCCACAGGAGTCATTGCACCAGTCATTGACGCCATCTCCACTGCTGCACCATCAGTGGGGGCCGTTGCACCAGTAGCCGACATCAGTTCCCCTGCCACACCATCAGCTGGAACCATCGCACCGATCGTTGATAATAGTTTTACTTCCTCAGCACCATCAGGAGTCGCTGAACCGGTGACTGATGCTAGTTCTACTTCGACAGCATCTCCTGTGGTTTCAGCACAAATAACCGATAGTAGCCCTACCGTCCCTGAATCGCCATCTGTTGCATTACCTTCGACTGGTGTAACTAGTAGTCCAGTAGAGGTACTTCCGACGCCAGAAGCTTCAGGCGATTTTGTGGCCAGTTCAAGCTCCACCACTGTCAAATCTGACATCATCCCAATTTTCACTACTGACGCCAGCGCTGTCAGTTCTGGAATATCTGTAGCTGTGGCCACTACTATTGCTAGTGTATTGGATCCCATCAGTAGTGTAACTGTCGCGCCTATTGCCGTAACGGAAAATACTAATGCAGTGTCTGCTCCAAGTGTTGAAGTCGTAAGTTCAACCACCAACGAAGTCAGCTCTGTGACAGTCCAATCTACAATCGATTCTACTTCTGTCGTTAATGCAACGGTGACCACTGAAAGCGTAAGTGGAGTAGTAACTGACGTTTCCGAAACTGTTGTCGCAACGAGTCCAGGTAACACCGCCCAACAAAACAAACGTCCACATCAGAGACCGGGACCCCATCACTCCCGACTGAGATAGGTCATCAATGGACATTAGACAGAACGTGATGTAAGCCGTTTGGAAATCTTATTACACGGAACTGAAGATTCATGCTTCACACGTGCATCCATATACACATGTTATTGTGCATTAGACCACGAGAGGAAAATGTAACAGTCAGAATTAAATTGCCTCAGTATGGTTGGATCTTATTCAAATTATGATACGTTTATGATCTCAATATAAACGGTATCCTTAATTCTATGATTGATAGTCATTAGTTTACTCTAGGTATAGTACTTTCTTCGCTTTTACTCGAAAGTAATTAAAAGTCATCTGTGTTGCTTGCTATTTATCAGTAGGCTGTATTGTTAACAACGCTTCAACAGTTAGAACAATAAAATTCTCGTATTATTGTATTATTGTGAATTTACCATTTGATTATTACCTAAATCAGCATAAATGACAAATCTATTTACGAAAATCTATTCACTTTATCGAAGGAACTGTCGAATTAATGTTTGCAGTCAACTCAGTTCATAGCAAACGTTTGACGCGATATAAATTGCTCTGCATAACATTAAATAGCCGTGTTGCCGTAGCAGCAGAAACCATCAATATCAGCTATTTTCAGACTGAAAATTGAGAGGCACGCACTATTTTTCGCCGTGATTGGAAACCTACTTGCAGTTCTCGTAATAATATTGTGTACCGAAATTTCGACAGCAAGTAATTATATTGCACTGAACATTGGGAATTTGAATATTATAACAAGTTTAGCCAGCATAAAGAGAAGTTAAAAAACAAATTCAGGATTCTCCAGATGATTGAAATCAGAGGTTATTCCAAATGAGATAAATACCGTACGAATTTACGCTACAATTGAAAATAATTCGTGATACCTGTTAAAACAGGGTTTCCCGATCTCGTTCCCAGTACGAGCACAATTCTGTAGTATTTAGGAATCCGAAAGACAGTGAATTTCATTAGGGGCCTCCTTTTTTATTGTATACGATCGTGAACTTTCTAGAGAGAATCTAAAATCTGCACCTGCGATGATTTCGCCGCTAAATCGGTCTACATAAAACTGCGATATAGTGTATCTTGCTGATACTGATAAACCGGATGAAGCTCAAACCGGTAGAAGTCTATTGAAAACGGCAATGATGAAGCATCAGGTGAATCACGCAGTCCGAATCACCCGATTCTTTTGCTATGATAAGAGATAATTTTGAAATGAACAAGCCCCTTTCCGCTACGTCTTCATAACGTTGAATTATCGCATCTTCCGATCAGGTAGTGAAACAGCTGATACTGATACAACACCTATAGCTGAATCATACTCAGGCATTGTGATCAATAAACAGGTGATATCATTAGATTAGAGGGAAAATTCGGTACTATAAAACCGCGAGGTAATAATGATCGAAAAGCATTCAAGCATACATTTCCTTGCCACATACAGCTCCAAAGAACTTCTGAGGAAAATGAGAGGTGAGTTTTTTAGATAATACGAATATACTTGTACAAAGCATCGTTACGTTTCTATCACACATCACTTCTAGATTTAAAGGAAAGGCTACGGGCGTGAAACCAGAAAGTACATTTCTTTCTCTTCACCCGAAGAAACAATTTTACCTTTCGAAATAAATCACGTGCCTGGCAAACGGTCGCATACTTCATCCGATAAAATGGATACTCACTTAATTCGGCTATGCTTTTAGTTAATTGTTAAAATTACCATACCACATTAAGTTTTCACCGATTTTTCATTGTTCTTCCAGTTACCTACCTATCCGTACTTACAATCCTCGCCGCTGCAGTCGCCTCGGCGGGTAGGATCCCCATAAAAAATGATGAAGAAATCTTAAATAACCACCGTGACGTACCAAATTTGATTGATCAACGATTCCACAACCAGCAAGACCAACAACCCAACGACCGACACCCTGCAGGCAATAACGAACATCGCAGATTCAGAGAACACGTCAAACCACCAAATTTCCACACAACGGAACGCCCAGGCACAGAAGAAATAGCGAATGCTACAACCACAACATCAAACCCTGAAAATACTCCTGCGAGCACCATAACTGTAATCTCTATCACTACCGAATCTGAATCGGGGAGTGAATCTGAAGCCAACGAGAACGTAGTTTCCACGACAGAACTCGTGACTGATGTTTCTGCAGGCGCAGAAAATGTAGCCTCCACCGCAGATTCGGAAACAGAGACAGGATCTGAGGCCAGTGCAAATGCAGTTTCTACGACAGAAGTGGAATCTGTGGATGATTCTACAAGTACCGATAGCGCAGTCTCTACCGTAGATTCCAAAACAGAGGCTGTGTCTGTAAATAACGTAAATGCAGTTCCAACTACAGAATCACAGAGTCTTGTTGAATCAGCTACAAATACTGTGGGTGTAGAGGAGTCTGAATCTGAAGATTCGTCCACAGTCACCACGGCTGTAACTACAGGTTCACAGTTAATTGCTGAAACAACGACTACGCCAAAGACCTGGTGGCGGAGACTGCTCTTCTGGCAGTAACTCGAAGTATAATAATCAATTATTTATATTATTTATTCAAAACTTTTGGTATCTAACCCGAAGATCCTTTTCTCCTGCCATTTCTCGTCTCATATATCTGAATGTTTTCGCAGAATTTAGTGCGTCCCATATCTATATGTGTTTACTTATGATCTACCTGTATGTGATAAAATGTATGATTCAATATCAGACGAATTCATGTTGTATTATGTTTAAGATTCAAATCGAACAAGAAATACAAGCAATTAGAAAAATCGATAGAAGTACTATCACATCTCCTTTCCAATATTATCAAAAGTAATTATCAATTTACTGAGTTCGTAGCATTGCCCAAAATACTTTCGGCGGGGTTTCGAGAATGATTAGAACTTTATATAGAACCATATGTATTTGGCGAAGTTTTTATTTTTGCCTCTTGCTAACCATATACATTATAATATTAGTTCTTATTCGTCCTTCTATCGGTTATACTGGCATCAGCTCATACGTCAAGGTCCGATTAGTACACTCATTTAAAAACCCGACTGTATAATGGAACGAATAAGCAGAGGCAGCATTGTTTCCTCGCATTATGGCTTATCGCACGTTGTGCTCAACACTCTTCCGCCAATGAATTCCAATTCCATATATGAACAGCCACAATCTAACGCAAACACAACATGAAGAAATTCTTCGTTGACATTGCGACCCAGCTTGTCGCCACGGACGGTATCACAAATGATTAACTCGAAGCTCGACGTCTGATTCGTCCATTATTTAATGCAAGTCTCATCAGTTTATTGCGGCCTGGTCAGTCATTGCCAGTGGAAAGATACATCTTGAACGAGTTGTGCTACAGCTAAAAGACATGGGTCTATCCACGTGGATATTTCTGGCCTTAGCTTCAACCTTGACCGTCGAAGGCTTGGTCACAATAAATGCGGTAAATCAGTGCAGCGTTATTATTCTATATATGTATAGCGATCAATACTGAAAGTACCGAAACCAACGCGATACAAATAATTCATTTTTTACGAGCATACATACTTGTTATTTAAAATGACGAAAGTCTTAGCCAGTGATGAAGAGCTTTACCATATCGCAATACTGAAAAGTTATGATACTCCAGCTGCTGAAGACTGGAATACGTTATTATTTCTATTGGCGATTATTCCTGATCTAATTCGCATTACAGGGAGACAGCACGAGATATGGTTTTGCAGTCGACTACGAGCAGAATCAGTTTTTACTGGATGGAAAGCCATTTCGTTACGTTTCTGGTAGCTTTCATTACTTCCGGACGCCGAGAGTGTATTGGAGGGACAGACTGAGAAAATTAAGGGCGGCTGGCTTAAACGCAGTGTCCACGTAAGAATAATTTCAAACGTCCATAACTTCAACGTGATCGTAATCAATTACTCAGATATGTCGAGTGGAGCCTACACGAACCTAGACCAAGACAATGGAACTGGGAGCACGAAGCAGACCTGGAGTACTTTCTAACTCTCGCCCAAGAAGAAGATCTCTATGTCCTGCTTCGGCCTGGCCCATATATCTGCGCCGAAAGAGATTTGGTAAGGAATTTGATGCAATATGGTATAAGTATATCAAAATCACGCGTAGTCATCCCTCAATTCGCTCTAGGGAGGCTTGCCGGTCTGGCTGCTGAATCTCGTTCCTCGTAATCGACTGCGAACCAGTGACACTTGTAAGTGTTTCTAAACTGTAGTACGAACTTAAAATACGTTCATAATAATCCTTGTGCTCTTGCTAATACGGTTTGTATTCGCCTAGGCTACATGAGTCACGTAACGAGGTACATTAACGAGCTAATGAGAAGAGTGAAGCCGTTTTTAAGAGGATACGGTGGCCCAGTCATTATGGTCCAGGTAATGATGTCGACACTACAATTTTGAATTTCTGTGTAAATCTACTGTGCCACAGTAATTCTCTTCTAAATTAATTGACCGCGGCTCGATTACCCGTAGGTTGAAAATGAGTACGGAAGTTACTACGCTTGTGATTTGAACTACACTTCCCAAGTCCGAGATCTGCTCTTTCACCACGTGAGAAATGATGCTCTTCTTTACACTACGGACGGAGATTCAGACGACCTACTCCGCTGCGGTATGGTGCCCGGAGTTTATACCACCGTGGATTTTGGCGTCGAGGAAAATGTAGCAGAATCATTTGCAACTATGCGTCTGTTTCAGCCGAGGGTATGATCATTCGTTGAAATTCTTTTCTACGATATCCAGTTTGAAATATCAATGAGAGATACCGTTCCGTGTCTCTTCAGGGTCCATTTGTTAATTCGGAGTTCTATTCTGGATGGTTAACGTATTGGGACGCGCCTTATCAACGGGTAAACGCCAGCTCCGTCACAAGGAAACTAGACGAAATTTTATCTCTAGGTGCATCTGTCAACATCTACATGTTCTACGGGGGAACTAACTTCGGATTCACATCTGGTACGTCCAAGAAAATTGACAAAATCACGTTTCTAAACATACAGAGTTTACAACTGATACATTTCTTCGCAGGAGCCGACTTGGGCGAGCGATACCAGCCTCAATTAACTTCATACGATTATGACGCACCTATAACGGAAGCCGGAGATCTGACACAAAAATACTTTGACATCAAGAACGTCGTTGCAAAGGTAACTGGTCTGAAAATATACGTTATCTGATCGTGACAAACTTCGTATAATCGAGTACATATCTTAAAAAATGAATCAAATCTTCAAGCAGCCACTGAATTGATGAATAATACACAACTATTCACAGTATCTGCCAATCCCGGATATAGCGTTACCTCCATCGCCGCCGAAAGGGGATTATGGTAGGGTCCAGATGCAATCAAGTCTGAATCTGTTCGACCCTGCGGTACAGAATTATTGGGGGGTGTCAAAACTAATGCAAGATACACCACTGACCTTTGAGTCGTTCGGTTTTCCGGTGGCAGTGGTACTTTACGAAGCAACTCTTCCAATCAACCGGCCTGATCCCAGCGTTCTCAGTGTCAGTTCCGTACATGATAGGGCATTAGTTTACGAAGATGACGAGTTTCTTGGAACACTGAGTCGAATGGATGACATAAAGTCTATTCCGTTATCAAATCCATACGGACGAGACTTGAAAATTTTGGTTGAAAATCAAGGGCACGTAAATTTTGGAAATGAACTACACGATTTCAAGGTATGAATCATCTAACTCTAGCGTTTCAATACGCATATCTATATGTACATACTATATGTTAACGCTTTGAAACATAAATTGTGAATTTATAGACAAGGGTACTAAATTTTGCTACTCGATCGTATATTATTTTTAACGACCGCCTCGCAAAGCTTATGTATATTTTTCTAGGGTTTGGAGAATGTAACCGTAAATGGTCTCCCTTTGCCGAAGTGGAACGTAACAGCCTTTAGGCTACCCGACTTAGGACAATTCAGTAATCTCACAGCTATTCGAACGAACAAAGTTCTGAATCATACTCCGTTGATTCTTAGTGGACAATTCACAGTGCCTGATACCCCGCTGGATACTTTTCTAGATACCACGGGTTGGGGAAAAGGTATTGCTTTCATAAATGGTTACAATTTGGGAAGATACTGGCCTGCTGTCGGTCCACAAATGACTCTTTATGTTCCTAAAACGTACCTGAAAACTGGGGACAATTACATAGTGCTGTTAGAGTTGGAGTACGTCCCTGAAAGCATGCAGCTCACCTTCCAGACTGCCCCTAATATGAGTACTATCCGACGGAGTTAGTGGAACTTATTCAAGTCTCCGGTGCCAAGATCAGAAAACTCTACGGACTGTTTTTCTAAAAATCTGTGATTATATGAGAACTTCTTTATAGCCCTGTGTGTTATTTATTGGCGCTTGGCGCAAGTCAATCCTTGCCTCCTAATTCGGTTAAATAGATATACAGTATACAGAATACAGTCCAACATAACATATGACGATACCCAGCCAGCACAAAATACTCTTATTCGACTGAAATACGACTAAATGCTGTGGAATATCCGTTCGTCAGTCAAGACTTGATCGATTAGGCAGAATGAATTGTGCTTTCAGGATTTTCAGGTGTTTACCCATTCGGATTTAGGCACCCAATCGCCGGCTATAAAATAGCTTACGCATTCACCTATACCAGATAAACATTTACATACATGGACAGGGCTTCATTTACGGTGAACATTACGTCAATCGCAACACCGTACGAGTAATTTTCGTCACGCGTGTCAGTTCGGTAACCAAAATTCTTCCGCACACGTTCTGCATAAAAGAACCGCTATTACCATGTGATAGACCAAAAAAGTGACAGCTTAATTAACTACTGTCTGTTATTCCAATCGATGCTTTTGTTGAAATCATTTTTTACTCAGAGTCATTTCACAGTTCACTTGCATGTTTTGCTGCTTTATTAATTGGGCTGTGAAATCGAAAAAATTAAAAAATTAGGATAATGACAGTCACAAAGGATACGCCAAATGGTTTATGCCTCAAAATATCACAGGCCCATAGATATTGTATAGACCGATAAAATTAGTGGTTGGAAATGATGAAATGTTATCAACGGCTTGCTGAGTTTCTCGAATTGTGAAGAATTCATTCCAGGGCATAGAACAATCAGAATTTCTTGAATATCATCTGAAAATGTAGATTATACCTATGAAAATATATATAAATGAGCGATTTTAGGTGAATCGTGTGACATTCTTCGATACCTGTATAACCAGTTCGGTCTAAGAGATATTTTTTCGTCTCACCGTGGGCTTTCCGACGTACGGCGCTGATGACCCAGAGCAAAAAATATTTGCTGATATGTAGTTAGCAGACCGGCTAAAAACAGCGAAAACCGGTATACGTTCTATTCGATGTGAACATATCCTATACCATGACCAGGGTTGCAAGTAGTCTCGCTTTTTACTGCAGAACCTAAGTACCTGAGAATCTGAGAGCCCTACGCTCCTTCCACCTATCCTTGTATCAGGTCTGAACGTTACGATCGCTTCGAAGCCCGGTCTCTGAATTTTGTCGAGTAAAAATCACGCCACACTTTACAAAAGTGAAGAAAAGCGTGAAAATCCGACTCCAAAAGAGTGAAAATTCACGTATCAGGAGTAAAATTTCATTCTTTTCTACAGTGAAATTGAGAGTTGCACAATTTTCACTCTGAGGACTGAAAACTTGCTCCAGAAAAATTTAGAAATTCATTGAATAACTGGACAAGTAAATAAACAGTCAAGTTAACGGTTCTTGGTCTTTTCCGCATAATCGCTTAACGCACGTTACGTTGTGGAATCTTTCTCATAATTGAGTCTGTTCCCTTGTCGCAGTGATGGTTCAATAAAAGAGTAGAAACCCATATTCATATTGACATTCCGACGCGTCTTATCACGACGGAGAATAGGTCTCATCGCAGGCTTCCTCAAGGTTCAACGTCTAACCCTTCGGTCATTCAATGCAAGTTCGGTACGTTTGTCGTGGCTTGGTCAGTAGTTGCCAGTAGAAAGTCAAGTCAGCGTCTTGAACAACTTGTGCCGCGGCTAAAGGACATGGATCTAGCTACGTGGACACTTCTGGCCTTCACCTCAGCCTTGACGGTCGAAGGCTCGATTCCGATAGACACGGTGAGTAAAAAAAAATGTTGGGGTCTTCTTATAAAGCATGGGATTTCTCATATCTCATAAACGTACCGAAGGATTCTGTGCAGTTTAGAGTGATCCTGATTTCACGAGAATGGGAATTCTCTAGGTGTCAACCTCAGGGTTTATTCTAGCTGACGAAAAAATTTGATTAAAGTCATTCAACCCAATTGAATAACGTTAACTCGTATCTCAAAGCATTGGAAATTCAACGTTGTTGTCAAATCGGATTTTCTTTTTAGTCATACGGGAAGAATGCATGTAAATTAACGTTGAAACTCTAGGAATTGATATGTACTGACGACTTAGAGTAATTTTCTCCTCTATTCCAGCCATTATATCAGGCGTGTAAAGGTCGAAGATCAGAGATAGTCGTACTGCTATAGGAGCTAGAGACAGCTAATAATCACAAAAAAAAATCCACAAATATATGCTCGTTGTTCAAACTCACGGAAGTTTTAAACATCTTGAATAGTGATCAAAGTCTCTACCGTATCGTCATACCAAAAGTTACGTGCCTGCAGCTATTGCCGACCGTGATACGTGATTACTTTAATTGCTGATTGTATCATATAATATACACGTAATCGACTTCGCATTACAGGCAAACAGCACAAGAACCAGCTTTGCAGTAAACTACGAGCAGGATGAGTTTCTACTCGATGGGAGGCCGTTCCGATACGTTTCTGGTAGTTTTCATTACTTCCGGACGCCCAGGGTATACTGGAGGGACAGGTTGAGGAAGCTGAGGGCAGCTGGCCTAAACGCGGTATCCACGTAAGAATAATTTCAAAAGTTCATCACTACAGCATAACCATAATCAATGACTCAGATACGTCGAGTGGAGTCTACACGAGCCTAAACCAAGACAATGGAATTGGGGGGAAGAAGCGGACCTGGAGTACTTCCTGACTCTTGCCCAAGAGGAAGACCTCTTCGTCCTGCTTCGACCTGGACCATACATCTGCGCCGAGAGAGACTTTGTAAGGGATTTCATGTGAAATGGCATGAATATATTAGAAATATACGTACTCATCCCCCAATTCTCTCTAGGGTGGCTTTCCAGTTTGGCTACTAAGTCTCGTGCCGGACATTCTACTACGAACCAGTGACACTCGTAAGTATTCCTAATCTGTGATACAAACTTTAAATACGATCACAGGATCCTTCTGAATAACCCTAATACGGTTTTTATTCGCCCAGGTTATATGAATTACGTAGCGACGTACATCAACGAGCTGATGACAAGGGTCAAGCCGTTTTTGAGAGGAAGTGGCGGCCCGATCATCATGGTCCAGGTAAGGATATCAACAGTGAAATCTTGAATTACTGAAGGAATTTGCTACGTCACAGTAATTCTTTTCTATCCTGTCTATAACGAATCCATGAACTGGCCATGGCTCGATTGACCATAGGTTGAAAACGAGTACGGAAGTTATAACGCCTGCGATTTAGGATACACGTCCCAAGTCCGAGATCTCCTCTCCCATCACGTGGAAAATAAAGCTCTTCTTTACACGACGGATGGTAGCATGAATCAAATGCTTCGTTGTGGTGCGGTGCCAGGAGTTTACACCACCGTAGATTTTGGCGTTGGATCAAATGTGGAACAATCCTTTGCAACCATGCGTCTGTTTCAGCCAAGGGTATCGATTTCATATTCAATATCAATATTCGATTGAAGATATTTAGAACTAATTAAGAGCGTACAGGATCAGATAAAGAACTGCAAGATATACTGAATAAGATAATTGGGAATGAAATGCTATAAGCAGCAAAGAAACAAGTCGATGCATTAATGAAAATTATAGATATATTTAAAGAGAAGAATGGTTCTAATCATTTGCGTCGATAGGGTCCATTAGTTAATTCGGAATATTATTCTGGATGGCTGACACACTGGGGAGAGCGTTATCAAACGGTGAACTCGAGCTCCGTAGCGAGAAAGTTGGACGAGATGTTGGCTTTAGGTGCATCTGTCAATATCTACATGTTCTACGGGGGAACCAACTTCGGATTTTCATCTGGTACGTCCGAAAAACTTGATCAAATCGCGATTCGAATCGTTACAGCCGTTTAAACAGATCAATTTTATCGCAGGAGCAAACACAGGTCCTCAATACCAGCCTCAGTTAACTTCCTACGATTATGACGCACCTATAACAGAAGCCGGAGATCTGACACAAAAATACTTCGACATCAAGAACGTCGTTGCAAAGGTAACTGGCCTAAGAATATACCTAATCTGATCTTGACGACATTCGCATACACGAGTATATCCTGGAAATTTAATCAAATCTTCAAGCAGCCGCAGAGTTCGTAAATGATTCATTACTATTTGCAGTATTTGCCAATGCCGAATATGACGATACCTCTACAATCGCCGAAAGGAGATTATGGTACGGTCGTAATGAGCCCGATCCTACATTTGTTCGACCCATACGCACGGGCTTTATTTGGAATATATAAAGTAATGCAAGATATACCGCCGACATTTGAATCGTTCGGTATCCCGCTTGCGTTGGTTCTTTATGAAACAAACCTCCCAGCGACTCATACTGACCCTAGTGTTCTCAGCACCACTTCCATACACGATAGGGCATTAGTTTATGAAGATAATCGTTTTCTTGGAACTTTGAGCCGGGCAGATGGGGTCAAGACTATCTCATTATCAAATCCATACGCAAGTCGTTTGAAGATTTTAGTTGAGAATCAAGGCCACATAAACTATGGGAATAAAATTCACGATTTCAAGGTAAGACCCGACTAAATCTAAAATATAGCGACATATATTTCATTATAGATTGTATATTGCAAACTTAAAAACAAGAATATTAAATTTTTTTATTGTCCATCATACATTATGTTTAACGATCGTTACTACATGTTTTTTAGGGTATACGCAATATAACGCTGAATGGTAGCCCTTTGTCGAAGTGGAATGTGACCGGCTTCCACTTCCCCAATCTACAGCATTTACAGAATCTAACTGCTATGCAAGCTGGCAGACTTCTGGACGATAGCCCACTATTTCTTTCCGCAGTATTCACAGTGCCTGATACCCCGCTAGATACTTTTCTAGATACCACGGGTTGGGGAAAAGGTATCGCTTTTATAAATGGTAACAACTTGGGAAGATACTGGCCTGCTGTCGGTCCACAAATGACTCTTTATATCCCTGCGTCGTACTTGCGGCCTGGAGAAAATATTCTCGTTCTATTAGAATTGGAGTACGTTCCCCCAACAAAGGAAATCAAGTTTCAGACGGTGCCGAATTTCAGCATCGTTTAACGAGATCGTGAAACTTATTGAAATAACTTAGCTTACATGATTTGGAAATTTTGCAAAGTTTAGTTTGCATAAAAGATTTCACTACTATAAGACTCAAAAATTTACTCAGTGCCGAATTTCTGTCGAAATATCTATATTTTCACGTAATTATATATTCTGTATCGTATAAGAAATATACAATAAAGTAACCCGCGGTCAATCTGTCATGCGATATATAAAATACAAGTCTTGTTTAATTTCTCACCAGGAATATAAATTGTTATTTAATCTTATTGGAGTTTGTCCATCTGGCTTTGGGTATACCTACTATCATCTCAGCTATCGTAGGATATTACATCACCTACAACGTGAACGCGTGAATTTATAATAACATTGACCCGAGTCTGCGTGCCATTCCATTCACTCAACCAAGAGCAAATTAACATTCTCCTTAAACGGCAGATGAAGAACATTTTCTGCCCGACTCGCATAATAAATTGGGCAATCTCATTTTGCAATGAAAATCATTCGCTGGTATTTTATAAGTTTAACGAACATTTCCGGATCTAACTTAAACGAGCGATGTTCTAATTATTGCTGGAAATTATATAGAGCTATCTATACAGTTATTCTCAGGCATACGAGTCCAGTATAAAATGTCTTGCCCACACGTTACATTTTATGATTTGATATCCAAAGACTCTGATCACACAGAGAATTAGATTAAAAAACATGAGCTTAATTACGCGATTGGGTAAATAATCGCAGAAGTTCATGATTTTGAAGTTCTGCAAAAAGTTAGTTCTAGAGATAAATCTAGCAGCGTTATTGCTCCTAAATATTTAACAAATATATGTATACCGATATCTGCTTTTTATTTAATAACATATTTCCCAACTATAAGTTAGGACTTTTATATTTACAATTCTAGCATAACACAGTTCTATTATACATTATACATTTCATTTAGCTTTGACGTCCCCTCGGAAATACCTCTTCGATAAGCGGCTCGACCCTCATGATCTGAAATACAGTAATCCGAATTTAAAGTAACCCTCACGTCCCCGCCTTCTAAGAATTGAGAAATTGGCTGCGCGCGCCGTTTGTATAGATGTCAGGTCTGGTGCCATTCTCGTTCACAGTTCATGGCGCGCGTGGGCACTCACACTCGGTGTATTACAAGGTTATAATACCGGCTCCATTTCGTTTGGGCATCATTTCGGGTAGCATAAGCATAAACCTTAGCGTCACTCGAATTGCAATAATCAATAAACAAGGGCACCCGGTCTCCGTAGCTCAACTATTTTGAACAAAAAGTGGAATAAAATCATTGCCGTTTAGGTTATACACGCTTGCTGTGCGTGACGCATCCTAACTCCTCCAACCATTTTGAGTTATTGTTGTTTGATTGCTCGAGTACTTGTTGATTGTGTAAAATTTTCATCGCAAAACGTCATTTGTTGGTGCCGCATGTGTTTTGCAAGCTGATTTTCCATCTGGTAAGAAACACGCTATTTCATTAATCGTCTTTGTACTGCCTTCTCAAATTACGTAGTACGTAAGTACAAAATCGCCACCTGACTCTGTGCTGTTTTGTAACCTAATCTGGCTATATTCTCTCAGAATATTCATAATTTGTTCAAATTTCGGTGTCCCTATACAATAAAGATCGTTTCCAACAGTGAAGCAAAGGGAGCTTCGGTTTTCGAATGAAAGCATAACATAACCCAACTTTTTTCACCTCGTTCGCGATCAACTTGTTAGTTATTCATTTAGCAGTGAAAAAGAGAAATGTTCTTCAACGCGTTAATATCAAAGTTCATGGCCTGCCCATTATAACTTAGCAACAAACTTATATGACATTATTTTTCTACGCCGAATATAATGTTGCAAATATATGCCGTATTATCGCTGTGATTTTGCGCATTCAAAATCCCAATTGGTGAAATTACATACACGAATGAATGAATGTACGATGCTCTATACAAATTGTAGGACAAATTGTTGAGAATTTTATACATACAGATAGTAAATTCTACCGCTTCTACAATACTATTTTTCGTGAAGAAGGATTGTTTATATTCATTAAACAAGATGATAATTTCAGTGGGGCTGTGGGAATTCCGCGTTTTTTTTCATCTAAATATGTCGCATTTAGGTATATATATGCCTAAATCGAAATCATATGCCGAAAAATGGCGTATTTGGAGCAGACAACAAGAATTAGAACGACAGCACGAGGCATATAAACAATACCGTATCGAAGAATATAATAGGCGAAAGATGAGTGAACTTAGAAACAAGGATCGACAATCAGGAAAATCTTCACATCGTCGAGGACGTCAGAGCCGTTCCAAATCTAGGTCCAGGGAGAGGAGTAGGGAGTAAGTAATTGACATCTGAAACGTGAGTTATGTCTGATTTCAATAAAAAATCTTGAGCTTCTCTATCCCAAATAATGAAATATGGAATTTAGAGAAATTTCGGCTTCTGGGAAGCCTGGAGTTCTTTGAGGGTTTGTGAAACCTTGGAATAGTCCTGTATTTTACTGATTATCTTCACTCTTTGTAAATAATTATACAATTTAGGAATTTATTCATCTCAGGATTGGTATATTTCATTTCTGCCTTCAAGAACTTTATGAGTTTGTTTATGTGCCAAACCATGATTAGAATTTGATTCGAGGTAGACACAAGGAAGAAACTATGATTACACTTTATTGGATTTTTTTGCAGTAAATTTAGAAATAGTCTGTGAATTGACGATGAATCTAAGCATTGAACAATATAAGCATCATCTATGACGAAAAAAAACAAGAAATTTAAAATTGGTACGCATATTTTCTGAAAATTGGGGTCAAAATACAGGAAAACTGATTCGAATTATTAAAAGTGAACTCTATAGACACTGTGATCTATGTAATAAGTTTTTTATGAATGATGAAGTAGGTGTAATACGAAATTCTGATTCAACAATCTAGTAACAATTTTTTCGACAACAATCTACTTTCAGAATTCGTTTGTCCGATTCACAACTCAAAACTCTCGAAGCACTGTTACGGAAAGATTTATTCAGAAAGATAGATGCTATATCTGAAGGACGTGAGGATACGGAATCACAGACACGGACGGGTAATGTGTGATGTTAGATTGTTCTTTTTTCTACGATACATGTAGCACTTTTATGGTGAGTTCGATGATTAATAGCTGCATATGAAGATGGAAGCTGGATTGAAGATTTTCAAACGTTTTACCTATTCAAGTATTTCAAAAGTATACATGTACTCGTGTATACCAACCTAAATTTAACGGATGGAGATTGTTCTTATTATAATTTTACAACTTGACTTCAACGTATTTGAAAACGGCAAGAAAGTTATACACCTTGAAGAACAAACATCAACGACAACGACAACGATGGCGATAACAACTGTTCGAAGATTGGAGATGACTTACTTTATGATGTGAGAATATATGTTCTTTGTCAAATAATGTACTTTTTACTTACTTAGGAATTATCTTCATCACAAGAACCATCTCTGGGCGAAGATTTCATGTGATCAAGTAAAAGATGTAAGATATTTTTCTTGTTATCTGATGACATTAAACTTAATGTTCACGCTGCTAACTATTACTTTTGCTTGCTAATTATTTGATAGACAAGGCTGATTACTACAAAAATTTACAGCACCTATGGAAGATCTGATAATTTTTTGCACAGAATAATTAACGACCGATTTTGCTTTATCGGAAAACTATCCTATAGTGCATGCCTAATTTTTTTTCTTTTCACTTATTTATATTTTGACACATTGCAAGATGTGATTGTATGATATATCTACTTTTTGCATCAAAGAGTTACGACTAGTTTAAACCTTTCAATGCTTATTCATGATCGTTGAATAACGTTTTATTGAATTTGGAACTTTGATTCCCCCATTAACAACAACTGAAGATTTTAAATAATTATCATCAGCTGGAAGAGCTTTCAACAAAAACACCATTACGAAGATTAAAAACCAGCACAACACCTCAAGATTATGTGGAATAAAAATGAATATGATTTCGTAACTTTAAAAAATCTATTAACTACCTATTTTAATATTTTGAGACTCACTAAATTCCATTGATTGACATATTTCCATCAAATTTTTTGCTTCTCGTTCACTGATCTATAATTTTCTTGATGATACCCTGTTCAAATTCATTTGCAAACTTGTTATGAATCATGGAAGATCGTCGATTGGAGGAAGCATCACCCGAAGATTGTGGACCAAAAACACCATAAGGAAGATTACAAGACATGATTGAATATCAAATTAGAGATCAATATTTGTTCTAAAATCATCATGTCTCGAATAAAGTTAGTGATGTAACAATTCAAATTTTGAAATTTGCCATGTGAACTCATTTGTAAACTCATTTACTTAATCATTGAAAATCTAGTCTTCTGAATTTTTTGGATTTTTAAATTATAACAAATGATAATCCCTTCTTGCTTTTTGTTTGTGGAACTGTAAATCTTGATATATTAAATGCAGAGGAATTGATTAAAAAAGATTACAACATCAACGATAGAAGATCATCAACTGGATGACATCATCACTCAGAAGATCTTACACCAAAATCAAAATCGTCAGGAAGATAAAGAGAATATAAAAATCAAATCTGAATTTTGAAATTGATAATTTTCCTACAAAATTATCATCATTTTTTTAAAAAGTCAAGTTGAATTTAACATTTCAAAACTCAGTTAATTTGTATATATATTATTTCGATACTAAGGCAAATGAAGATGCATCCAACAATCGGAACAATAGTGTGAAACAAATTTCAGCATCGAATAATCAATTTAGTTTCTAGGTACCACTAATTCAGTAAATAATATAGGTTTTTTAAACGATATACGAATTCTCTAGTTAGAATAATATAACCACTTCTTCTGCGCTTCTCGAAAAACTATATAAATACATAATGTGTGTATAGGTGCATTATTCTGGTTTGAGACTTGAGAATAATTTGTAGTGTAATATGTATCAAATACAAGGTGTCTACTTATCTGGGAAAACCTGGAAAATCTGGAATTATCGGAGAATTTTTGTTTCACGAATGAAATATTTTTTTCGAAACACTTACAATCGAATATATGACTAAAATACTCATTCCGAGAATCCAAAATTTTCAACAATATTAAATGCTAATAAATTCTGATGTGATACAAATTTTTTTTCAGAGGTACAGATTGAAACTGTATGACTTGCATTGTTTGAGCGGTCCCTGAATAAAAAGTTATTTCTACAATACACCTCGCAGAATTAATAAATTGCCTGAAAAACCTGGAATTCCCAAAGAATTTTCTTTCCAGATTTAAGTAGACACTCTCTAGTGAAACACTTTTAAATTATTAACGAATTGTCCCCATGTTTTAAATCGATGTAAATTAAATTCTTATAAACCGATCTTTTAATCAATATAAAATATAATATAAGTGTAATAAGTCGACATTAAAACAAGTATCGAAATTACTAGCTCAATAACCAACTCACACGGAATTCAGTCGTCAGAAAGAATACCTGGGGATTATGGTGCTAAAAGCTGTGCTCATCTTCACATAAATAATTAAACTACTAACGACCTCCATTTTTCCAGCTCATAGTGAAAATTGAATTCCTGAATGATAAAAAAATAACCGTGACTTAAACCTGGATCATGTTTCAATTCGATAAGATCTCGCAATTTTCTGAAAACTGGAAGTCATCCTAATTGTGAGCCGATAGCCAATATAAAAAATCATCACATTCTTTAGTCAGTGAAGAGATTCGATCATGCCAAAACATCCTAAAATATCTGATTAAAAACATATCTATTAAATTTTAACTGGAAGTACCTATATTTCATTTACGAAATTGTATCATTGACTGACTGAACTCTAGAGATGCTATTGCTCGTGATATTCTAGTTTCAAATACTCAATTTTTGTAGATCTATTGGAAAGTTACATGGCTTACAATTATTGATAACTAGCCAGAACGATGCATACAATCCTATCTATGACCACATTTAAGGCCTGTCTATGTGTGTTATGTCTGCTTATGGCTTTTATCTCTTTATTTTGCATACCAGAAGCAACAGTGAACAGTATCTAATATAAATTTATGCTAATCTCAGGAGACCGAAGACCGCGAAAAACTGACCGTAAACACTCGAGCCGTGAACCAGGTCGTTCTCACGATCGAAGAGGTATGAGAAAAATTCTTTTCACATTTCTGAGAATAAAAATGTACCAAGTGTTTTGGATCTTAATTTAAACAATAGTAATATTCATTATCCATTCATTACTCTCAATTCTAGTCTAACGAAAATATCTTTATATAACTGTTGAAGATACTTTATCATTTATTATTTTTCAATAAAAATACAGTCATGAGATTCCAGATTAACCGAGATACATGCAGTGGATTTGCATCCATAGATCAAGAATCAAACATTCTATGTATACATTCTTCAATAATTTTGTGTATGAGTTAACATAATTTGCAGATTCCCAGCCATCAACATCAACAAGACATCCTGATGTAGAGTCAAGTCGGTGTCATCGTAGTCGTAGTCGTAGTCGTAATCGTAGTCTACCAGAACGTGGTCATCGTAGTCCGCCAGAACGTGTTCGTCGTAGTCCGACAGAACGTCATCGTCGTAGTTCGACAGAACGTGTTCGTCGTAGTCCGCCAGAATGTGTCCGTCGTACTCCGCCAGAACGTGTCCGTCGTAGTCCGCCAGAACGTGATCGTCGTAGTCGCAGTCCCGTTCGTCCTCCGACTGAGAATCGCGATCTAATCCCGACTCGTCCTCAAACCCGGAGTCGCTCTCCAACTCAGAGTCGTCCTCGTAGTCCAAGTCGCGATCGTTATCGTGATAGTCGTCTTGATCAGAGTCTACCTAATCGGGACGATCAATATCGCAGTACTCGTCATCGCGATGCTTCTTCTGCATCAAAGCCAGCCGATGGGTAAGTCCATCGTATTCACTTGATTATTTCTCTTCATTGATTGAAGACGTCATCAAATTTAGAGAATATCTCATGAAAAGCAAACCTGTGGGTCGACATATATCCGAGTATAATATTATGTGATGGAAAATGGAGTTATTATTATCGTCAAGAAATCTGATACAGATTTTCTTCAAAGGTTTATAAAAAAAAAAAAAAAAACGACTTTGGCTTTAAATCAATTTTGGAAGCTAACTGCATTGGTAAACAATCACTCCAGTATACTCCGTGAATACGAAAGATATGGATCCGATCTTACTACGCATTGCATCAACAGTAATATGAGAATAACGCAATTTTCTTCTTGAGACAAACAATGGGAACTACGACTTTGAAGAGTAAAATGAGTAAAAAATGATATGATGAGACTTTTAAAAAATATGATATTAAAAAGATTATTAAACGGTACTTAAATCTCGTTTTAAACTTCATTCGGGATAAACTTCGTATACCGACTGCACGTATTCCGTATAAATTAGCTTCAACAAATCGCGGCAGCATAAGCTATATCACATGCATAATTGAAAAGCCAGATTCCGACTCTGAGAAATTGTTGCTTCAGTTGTAGGATCAGAATTAAACAAATGCTTGGACGTTTGGTACAATAATTGCTTCATTTAACACACATAGTCATGAAATTTGCATTTTTTGAGAATACAAAGAAGAAGAAAAATACATCGAAGGTGGAATTTTTCTTCTCACAATCAGTAATAATATTACGTTACAATCAGTAATTAAATATTTACTATTTATTAAACTAGACACATTACAAGTGTGGTCAGGGGTGTGGAGTCAAAAACTCAGCAGAGAATATTTAGACATATAAACTGCGAAAAGTAGGAGGAAAACGAACCAAATAATTTAGAAAATTAGTCAATACTGTAGATAATTACAATAATAGATAATTCTTCCACATTAATAATGGAATAACAGAAAATAGTTCGATCTAATTAAATAAGTACTTGAGAAAACTATACTAATGCGAAAGGCACTGATGCCTGGTACATCGTGCATGTACAATTAACATAACTAATGCCAAAGAGAAATGCGCTCGCATATATATCATAATCGAAACATTTCCCGTGACAGATCTAGTTATAAGCAACATTTATTTTTGATTACTAAATTATGTCTTGTTTTAGCTTTACTAACGCTTCAACTGGCTCATACAACGATGTACTCTTTCCCTGGAATTTGCTAAGCTTAACAACGAGCAATACCATTTCTGTGCTTACAGTTGTGTCTGTAACTGTCACGCTTTGATGGATTTATCCAATGCTTATTGTACGCACGATTTAGCAAGAAAAAAAGGATTGCGGAAGACCGGTAACTCATTTAGATACATTAGAATGCTGCTCTGCAGTTATTCAAAAGGTTCAGGTAAATCAATTCAAATATAGTGGATTCAATCTTTGTGTGTGAACTCAAGAGGTATAACAATTTCATAAATATATTTACATGTATACACTTGAGTATAATCATATGTTTGGTCGAAAACTGTTTTCAGATTCAAGTTTATAGGTAATCCTATAACTGTGTAATTATTTCGGATTTCCGCTTGTTAATATTCGTATAATTGATCGATTCAATTAGGCATGGCTTGAGTAGAATATATGTGTATGCATCTCGTGTGCATCCATGTATATCTCACTTATGCATGTATACAATCATAAGCTGTTCTTGTATAACAAGCCACGCCATTTTCCAGCTTTCAGAATAATTTCACAGGGTAAATGCATAGCAAACAGATATATCGCATTAAGCTGTTTCGTCTGCAACCTCGTTAAATTTTCCTCCATCTTGATATTACCGGAGCAGCAATATGTGCTCTCGCGAAAAATATCGGGATAAAGAAAAGGGCAAAACTGCATGTATGTACTTATTACTGAGTTATCTTGCCGAGCTTACTATGCATAATTTTGGAGTGTACTATACATATAGTATGCTTTACGGTCACGCATAGTGCGCTCAGCAGAACGACTTACTAATAGGTATACGCGTGTATCTTATTCGCCCGTGTATAGTATATTGATACTCTACTATCGTGCTTGATGCACTTGGCGAGATAACTTGACATCGAATATATACGCGTCAAGGGCGGAATCTGCGCCACAGTTCAGACGGGCGCGGAATACGGGGCCCGAAAACCAACACCTGTGGACGTTTAACGTCGGTGTGCGGATGTACGTGTGTGATTTATAAATATTTGCACCATCCACATTCAGATTTCAGGGTAAAATAAAGACATTGTCTTGCTTTATTTAAGCATTGTGCATATAATGTTGAAATGAATCATTGCACTTTTCGCAGCACAGTAATACGTATATATTACTAATTTTTTACATTTTTCCAGCTTGTCGTCTAGTCTTTCAACTGTATCAATTTATGATAACTAATCTCCGTATACACATATTCGCCGCTATTGTGCATGCTTCAATGATAAACAACTATTTCAAATGGTTTAATTCGTAAATTTCAAAAATCGTATGTTGTATAGATATAATTGAAATATAAGCTTAGTAGGTATATCATTTCACATTTCCAGGTAGGCTAAACCGAAAGAATAGCCATGATATCTGTGAGCTACTGGTATCTTACAGTTCTGCGTCACTAGGTACTCTGCAATGATAAATTGCGTCTTTCCCCAATACTAAATAAGAATTCTTAATTCCTCGTGGTTATAGTTGAGGACTACATAGGTGATCAGGTTCTCTATTTTTATCTTAATTCTTGTTCCCACTGTTTTATGGTATTATATTATATATTTTCATCGATATGGAAAAGTGCTTTGTGCACGTGCCTGCGTTATAATTAAAGGTACCTGATAGGAATATAACAAAAATACGAATTTCTAGTACATAACGTGATATGGATAAACGTATTGCGAGTATTAAATATGGGCGTAATGCAAGAGTTGAATATGGATAAAAGCAGTAAAAAAAAATTAATTAAATGTGGATAATAGTAAATGCAAATGTTAAATATGGATAAAAGGGACGTGATATTAAATATGGACGATAATAAAGAAGGTATTATTTATTGTCGGTGATAATATTGCAATCATCGTGAATATGGATAAAAGTTTTTCAAATATTAAATATCGATAATAGTATTGCAATCTACCATGTAAAAGTAATTAATTAAACTTACGAATTCTAAGAATAATTTCATATCATTCTCATAAAAATCATTACAATTCATGTCTATAAATTGTAACACTGTGATACAAAGTACAATATGATTCATTAAATGTCGCGAACTACTTCATTCTCATTTTTTGTATATTTTTAAAAGGCCTCCATCACGTACCAGAGAAAGCAATCGGTCGCCCAGGGAAAATAGGTGAGCTCTTCTTTCAGTGTGTTTATAAACTTTCATTCTCAATAACGACGTGGTCATAAAAAAATATTCAAAAATCAAAATACTATTAAAGTCTTGTGATTGCTTTGAGGGAATAGTTATATTAGAAATAAGTTGACTTCTGTAAAACTCGTATTCTAAACTCTTGATCAATTTTTAAGGTAGCAGTGAGTGATATTTAAGGGGTGGATTCCAAAATGAATAAATAGAAAAGTTAGTTACACTGCTACCTCAAAGTTTTTGTAAGATTATCGGAACCTATGAATGAAAAACGAATGATTCTTCTAAGAAGCTTCACTCTTGGAAAAACTCTTTTCTATAAATTTCGTATATTTCAACACACTATAAAAGTTTCGTTGTTACTATGATATTATTGCATAATTGAGTTTCATCCGAATTTGCCATATAATAATTTATTTTGAATCCGGAACAGGGATTACTCGAGATATAGACGTTATCCGACACAACGGCAGCGTTGGCAACATAGTTTAGGGCCATATACGGATTACTATCGCGGCCCACCTCCATTTCCGGTTGTTCGTCATCCGGTAATTGACCTATAATAGCTTGTTATATTCATAATTGAAGCATAAAGTTAAAAACGATCCACTGAAAACTGAAAATACATTATAGAATATAATATCTATTGTCAAGTTATATCGCAACACAAAAATATATCATATGAATGTAGCTCGATTCTCCTGGCCATTGATAATTTCCATTCAACATGGGTACGAAATCCATTAAATCGTATCTAAAATTCTGTCTTTTAGAATTGGCAAAATATACCGGCGCCGATGCACTACGGATACATCTGGCCCCCAACACGACCACAACTACCGCCACCACCATATAGAGGCCCATATCCACCTTATGGTACATTACAATTTACCTATGGACAAAGGGAGATTCGATATTTTATACAATGCATATTAATTTTTGATCATTTGTAATATTTTTTTCCCAACAGGTCCGGGGCCAAACTTTCACGGGTATCAATAAAACCATGGTATGAACGATACGAAGAATAAGAATATCTTTGAACTCATACTAACACAGATACAGATACATACAGATAATCATTATTCTACAATGTTTAACAGTAATTATATATTGAGACCACTTCGAACTGATTGAGATATTTTTTTGTATCATTTTTGCTTACTATGGGAATTTGAAGCGATTAGGGATAGTTCAGGAACGATATTAATGTTCGAAGCGAAATTTATGTATCGTTGTATCATTGATAATCGTGGCTTAGCCATTTGCCATGCCATTTTACCTGTGGCTATCAGAGAATAGCCATAGGACATATGATAAGTACATATAAGGGTGAAATAAAATGTAAATTTATACATTTCTGAAATGTTAGCATGTTAAACATGAATAATTAGTCATGTTTATTACTTATACTTATTATAATAATAATTATTATTATTATCGGTTTTGTACATTTGATTCAATACACTAGTATAGATATTACAATTAATGTTATCTAAATATTGTATGTCTTTCCATTTAATATGTATGTTACAGATTGGTATATACGAATTATTAAATGATGTGAAAACTGCGATAAAGTTCAACTTTTATGATACAAAATTCCACTTCTAGTATTATCTATTCATTCAATAAGCCAACGTTGTGCGTGTAGGTGAGTATATTTCATTTTTCACATCAAGCACACTTGCAAATCTTAAACGTATTCGAATCGTTTCAAGAATAGTAATTGGCCGTCATCCCGTTGAACTACCTGAGCGGTAAAATATGGAAATTCTATCTGATATCGCTTCAAACGAAGAAAAAATCGCTAAAAGCTTGAAATCAGGCGCAACTTTCGCCCGAACGAAGGGCGTTTTTGATCCTTTGGATAAAATTCCGTGCAAGGAAAACCTGGACTACAATTTTATCATCTTTGATCAAGAAAGAACCGCAATATTGTATCGAACAATCAATGAAATCAACGTTTGCGAAAATATTTGTTGAAAACAAATTCACCAAGAAAAACCACACTGCTGAAAGTTAGTCCAGCGACATAGAGGAATAAGATTCCTTTAATATGTTGCATTGAAATTTTAGTCGGAGTATTGGCTTCATTCCTTGTAAAACTTAACTCAGAAGTGTAATGTTTCAACCAGTACACATTAAAGCCGCCCTGGATTGCTCGCGATGCATAACGACGTACCCCCAATATAAATGGCGAACCCCGTCTCATGGATATTGGCACAGGGAAGGAGAAGGCTTTTTGACTCAGCATATGAAGCCGGTGATGCCCGGTGCCTGAAAACAAATGCGATTGGCTTGGGTAGAATATTCAACTAGATTTACCCTGCAGAGAAATATGACACTTCCTATTATTCAACTAAATTCTGTACCAGTTCGATTGCTGTTGTACAAGAAGACGAATGAGTTCAGAATACCGGTGAGAGCCTGTCTGTTCATGAGGCGTTGATTGCTTTCATGGTCACTCCAGATCTTGAAATTATTGTAAATTTCCATCATAACGGTATCTGTTGGGTCGTGGTAAAATTTCCGATGGAGTTCACCACCACCAAAATCGATACCGTCAGCAAGTAGGTCTTCGAACGTATGGATAACGCTTCCTCCGTTCGGGGTGGTCAGAAAACTGACCAAACCGCTATTGTAGGCCACGCTCATTAAGTACGAGTAAATGATCCACATCCCGAATACATATCTCCCAAAATGACTTCCGGGCAAGACTTGAGAGGTGCCAAGGAAGATGCCAAAACTTTTGAAAATGCTGAATGTATCGGATGTACTTTCTCCACGGTACCATCGGTGTGCCATGAACTGTAAGCCACAGAATAGCAGACCAGCATAGCCGATACATTGCCATACTTCGCTGGATAATGGCAAGATCAAATTTTTCCAGGAAACCTTAGGGTCATCAACAATGTAGCCGAGACCAAACGATTCTTGCATGTATTGAGAGTCTAGGTCAAGAAATTCTAATTGACCATCAATAGGAATAAATGCAGTAAGCGTAAAAATTGACTCGCCTCGTCTGACCTATAGGTAAAAATTATCATGTTGATTTTTTCTTGACAGAAGCAAATAGGCATAAACATGTGGAGGGAAAATGGTCACTACCTGCTCAGCAAGTTGAGGCCAAGATTCTTGTGGCACAACTTTCGTGTGCAGCTTCATTTTCATTTTCTCGGTGACGATAGTGATGAGTCTGCCGCCAACGCCACCCAGTATCATTTCTCCAGTTTCCGTGAACTCTTCCCGAAGTATAAGTAATTCGTTTCCGGAAAACATGAGCGAATGATTCTGGACGCAGCCACGAATATCCAGCATCTTTTCTGGGAACAATTCAGCTCCTTTTACGAAGTCGTTGCCGTTCCAGACATCGAGGACTTCGAGTTCACCCACTTGGCAGTTTTTGGCAAACGGGAAGTACGTCATAGCGAAAACGTCCTTTTTGCAAGGGACTAGATAGACGACATGTGTTTTATCCAACTTCCACATCGCCGCAGGAATCCCCTGCGAAGCTATCTTGATTTCATCCAAACTTGCGAAGTTCTTCGCCAGGCTGATTACAAATTGAGATCTAGTATCCATTCGCCGGATATCAATTTCACTCATGCTTGCTACGAAACTGTCAAAATCGTTCATGAAGAAAATCACGTTGAAAAGACCGGTCAAGCTATTATTTCTCACGGAGTGTAATTGCCACCGAATGTTCGGGAATCGTTGGAAAAAGTTGTCGTCCACAATACCCATCCCGTCGAAAATTATCGAAAAATCCAATATCGCCCAATTTCTAATGCTGATCAAAGTCTTCAGACATTCCAGTGCATTGCGATTGTCATTTACATTTAATTCTTCAACTGATAGTCGAAGACCACATAAGCATTGAATTGAGAATAATGAAAGTAAAGTACAGAACAAAAATAACTTCATAGCTCCAAATGCTGAATTTTGCAAAATACGGACTGATATTCACCGTCCTGCTCTGTCGAGTATAATAATCAACTAATAATAATTGACTTATATCTATATAGTCCCATGGAACACAGTTGCCGTCCGATCGTTCACAGCGTTAGTAGCAATCCCAATAGCACTCGATTGCAATTTCCCGAGTACTTTATTATATGATGAACACGTTTATATTATCGTTATTCGAATGAAATGTCATTCATTAAAGCGCCACGCGGTCAAACGAAGCCCATTTTTCAGACAGAATACAAAATTACGTCCTTTTTTTCGTACCGTTGCCTATTTTTAGATACGACATCCCTCAAAAATTCACCATCGGCACAGGACTGACGAGTGAATTGTACTTTTATTGCAATTGAGTAAGACTGTGCGATTACTCGATTAATCGAACCTGCCGATTAATCGATTAATCGCAGAGCCTTACAATTAAGTATTCACAAGGTTTTATTTTTCACACACACTTATATGCCAGTAGAAAAACAGTGTGAAGTATTTAAAAAATAAAATTTACATTTCACATTTCATCAGTAGGTACCATAGTGTAGGAAATCACATTCGTGAACATTTCATTTTTTTCGTTATGGAATCTTGCACTTTATTGATTATGCCATCGAAAGGAATGAGTTAGCCGAGGTAGTTGTGATATTTTTCGGAAAATTCAATGAACTGCTCGTAATATTTTCATGAGGTTGATTTCGTCACTATGATTGAAATAAAAATGAGAAATCTAATCTTAGTACATTAAATTCATCCTTGGCGACCCAAAAGATATTGCAAGCCGTGGTAGGAAGTTAATTATCACACGACATACTATGTGGTATGGATTTCAACTCGCACGTGTGTGTCAGAATATGTAATTTCAACAAAAGCAATTAGCCGTTATTCCGATTCCGTGCAACTAAAACAACACGGCATATTCTCAGGTAAAATAAAAGAACTCGTGTGAAGCTAGAATTAGGAGCGACTTACGTTGTATAAAAAATAAAGTGTATTCAATCCATCCTTAATCTTTACAAAATGCGATCCAAGAAATTGATCGTCATTCCGTTGAACTACCTGAGTGGCGAACTATGGAAATTCTATCTGATATCGCTGCAAACAAGGAAAAAATCGCCAAAAGCTAAAAATCAGGCCCAACTTTCGCCCGAACGAAGAGCGTTTTTAATCCTTTGGATAGAATTCTGTGCAAGAAAACCCTGGACTATAATTTTATCATCTTTGATCAAGAGAGAACCGCAATATTGTTTCGAATAATCGATGAAATCAACGTTTGCGAAAATATTTGTTAAAAACAAATTCACCAAGAAAAACCACGCTACTGAAAGTTAGTCCTGCGATGTAGAGGAATGAGATTCCTTTAATATGTTGCATTGAAATTTGAGTCGGAGTATTGGCTTGATTCCTTGTAAAACTTAGCTTGCAAGTGTAATATTTCAACCAGTACACGTTGAAGCCGCCCTGGATTGCTCGCGATGCATAACGACGTACCCCCAATATAAATGGCGAGCCCCGTCTCATGGATATTGGCACAGTGAAGGAGAAGGCTTTTTCATTCAGCATACGAAGCCGGTGATTCCCGGTGCCTGAAAACAAATGCGATTTGCTTGGGTAGAATGTTTAACTAGATTTACCCTGCAAAGAAATATGACACTTCCTATTATTCGACTAAATTCTGTACCAGTTTGATTGCTGTTGTGCAAGAAGACGAATGAGTTCAGAAGACCGGTGACAGCCTGACCATTCATGAGGCGTTGATTGCTTTCATGGTCACTCCAGATCTTGAAATTATTGTAAATTTTCATCATAATGGTGTCTGTTGGGTCGTGGTAAAATTCCCGATGGACTTCACCACCACCAAAATCGATACCGTCAGCAAGTAGGTCTTCGAGCGTGTGCATAACGCTTCCTCCGTTCGGGGTGGTCAGAAAACTGACCAAACCGCTATTGTAGGCCACGCTCATTAAGTACGAGTAAATGATCCACATCCCGAATACATATCTCCCAAAATAACTCCGGGGCAAGACTTGAGAAGTGCCAAGGAAAATGCCAAAACTTTTGAAAATGCTGAACGTATCGTATGTACTTTCTATACGGTGACATCGGTGTGCCATGAACAGTAAGCCACAGAATAGCAGGCCAGCGTAGCCGATACATTGCCATACTTCGCTGGATAATGGCAAGATTAAATTTTCCCAGGAAACCTTAGGCTCACCCACAATGTAGGCGAAACCAAACGATTGTTTCATGTATCCAGAGTCTAGGTCAAGAAATTCCAATTGACCAGCAAGAGGAATATTTCTACTAAGCGAAAAAACTGACTCGCCTCGTCTGACCTATAGGTAAAAATTATCATGTTGATTTATTCTTGACAGAAGCAAATAGGCATAAGCATGTGGAGGGAAAATGGTCATTACCTGCTCAGCGATTTGAGGACGAGAGTCTTCTGGCACAATTTTCGTGTGCAGCTTCATTTTCATTTTCTCGGCGACGATAGTGAGGAGTCTGCCGCCAACGCCACCCAGTATCTTCTCTCCAGTTTCCGTGAACTCTTCCCGAAGTATAAGTAATTCGTATCGGGTAAATGTGACAGAAAGACTCTGGACGCAGCCGCGAATATCCAGCATCTTTTCTGGGAACAATTCAGCTCCTTTTACGAAGTCGTTGCCGTTCCAGACATCGAGGACTTCGAGTTCACCCACTTGGCAGTTTTTGGCAAACGGGAAATACGTCATAGCAAAAACGTCCTTCTTGCAAGGGACTAGATAGACGACATGTGTTTTATCCGACTTCCACATCGCCGCAGGAATCCCCTGCGAAGCTATCTTGATTTCATCCAAACTTGCGAAGTTCTTTGCCAGGCTGATTACAAATTGAGATCTAGTATCCATTCGCCGGATATCAATTTCGTTCAAACTTGCTAGGAAGCTATCAAAGTCGTCCGTGAAGAAAATCACGTTGGAAAGACCGGTCAAGCTATTATTTCTCACGGAGTGTAATTTCCACCGAATGTTCGGGAATCGTTGGAAAAAGTTATCGTCCACAATATCCATCCCGTCGAAAATGATCGAGAAATCAACGATCGCCCAATATCTAATGCTGATCAAAGTCTTCAGACATTCTAGTGCGTTGCGATTGTCATTTACACCTAATTCTTCAACTGATAATCGAAAACCACATAAGCATTGAATTGAGAATAATAAAAGTAAAGTACAGAACAAAAATAATTTCATATCACTAAATACTGAATTTTGCAAAATACGGACTGATATTCACCGTCCTGCTCCGTCGAGTATACTAATCAACTAATACTAATTGCATTATATCTATAGTCCCACGGAACGCAGTTGACGTCCGATCGTTCACAGCGTTTAGTAGCAATCCCATTAGCACTCGATTGCAATTTCCCGAGTACTTCATTATATGATGAACACGTTTATATTATCGTTATTTGAATGAAATGTTATCGATCGTAGCGTCACGCGGTCAAACGAAACCCATTTTTCAGAAGAATACCAAATTATGTCCTTTTTTCGCACCGTTGCCTATTTTTAGATACGACATCCCTAAGAAATTCTCCATCGGTACAGGACTGACGAGTGAACTGTACTTTCGTTGTAATTGAGTATTCACAAGGTTTTATTTTTCACATACACTTATATGCCAATAGAAATAGCGTGAAGGATTTTGAAAATGAAATTTACATTTTACATTTAATCAGTACCATAGAACAGGAAATCACATTCGTGAACATTGCATTTTTTTCGTTATAGAATCTTGCACTTTATTGATTATGCTATCGAAAGGAATGAGTTAACCGAGGTAGTTGTGATATTTTTTGGAAAATACAATGAACTGCTCGTAATATTTTCATGAGGTTAATTTCGCCACTGTGATTGAAATAAAAATGAGAAATCTAATCTTAGTTCATTAAATTCATCCTTGGCGACCCAAAAGATATTGCAAACTGTGGTAGAAAGCTAATTACCACTCGACTTACTATGTGGTATGAATTTCATCTCGCACGTGTGTGTCAGAATATGTAATTTCAACGGAAGCAATTAGCCGTTATTCCGGTTCCGTGCAACTAAAACAACACGGCATATTCTCAGCTAAAATGAAAGAACTCGCGTGAAGCTAGAATAAGGAGCGACTTACGTTGTATAAAAAATAAAGTGTATTCAATCCATCCTTAATCTTGACAAAATGCCATGCAAGAAGAACTATCGCCTCAAGACAGCTTGAAATGCTATTAGGTCTGGGCAACAATTATATCATCTATCTAGCAACCTGGAGACCGCAATCGTATGTAAAGATCAGCGAAAACCACGATTCCGGTACTTGTAAAACATAAGTTCTCCAAGAAAAACAACGAAGCTAAACGTTAGTCCGGCAATATAAAGATATATGATTCCTTTGATATGCTGCAGTGAGATTATAGTGGGAGTATTGGTTCGAATCCCTCCAGAAATTGACTTATGATTGTAATGTTTCAACCAGTACACGTTAAAGCCGCCCTGGATTGCTCGCGAAGCATAACGACGTACCCCCAACGTAAATGGCGAGCCCCGTCTCATGGGTATTGGCACATGATAGGTGAAGCTTTTTTCTTTCAACATATGAAACTGGGGAGTGTAGGTATCTGAAAGCAAATGAAATTCACTTAGATGGCAAAAGCCAATGATTCTGTATCGTATCTAGATTCTGTACCACTTTGATTGCTGTTGTGCAAGGAGACATACGAACTCAGCACACCAGTGGCACCCCGTCCGTTGAAGAGACGGTATAAACATTCATCCTCGGACCAGATCTTGAAATTATTGTATACTCTCATCATGAGGGGATCTGATGGATCGTGGTAAAATTCTCTATGGAATGTACCACCACCAAAGTCTAGACCGTCAGCAAGGAGTTCTTCGAACGTGTTAATAAGGCCTCTTTCGTTGGGGTTAGTCAGAAAACTGACCAGCCCGCTGTTGTACGCCACGTTTATCAAGTAGGAATAAACAATCCACATTCCAAACATATATCTGCCGAAATAACTTCGTGGCAACGCTTGAGCAACTCCGAAAAAGATGCCAAAGCCGTGGAGAACCCTTAATTTAACGGATTTGATTTCGCTACGATGACATCGGTTTGCCATAAACAGTAAGCCACAAAATAGCAGGCCAACGTAGCCGGTGTATTGCCACACTTCTCTGGACAATGGCCAAATTATATTCTTCCAGGAAACCTCTAAGCCACCACCATTGTAGCCAAGACCCAACGACTCTTCCATATACCCGCAGTCTAGGTCGAGAAATTCTGTTTGCCCAGCGATAGGAATGGTACCGGAAATTGAAAATAGTGACTCGCCTCGTGCTACCTGCAGATGAAGAATATCTCGTCAATTGTTACGTTCTGGAAGAAGAGTGGAGTGAACCAACGTGAACTATGATTTTCGTCATTACTTGATTTGCGAGTAGACGCCAAGAGTCAGCTGGCTGAATCACTGCGTGCAGCTTCATGTTCATTTTTTCAGCGACGATGGTGATAAGTCTACCGCCAACACCGCCCAGTATCATCTTCCCGGTTTCCGTGAACTCTATTTGAACCTGAAGCAACGATCGTTTGGGGAAAGCGATAGCGTGATTCTGAATGCAACCTCGAATATCCAGCATCTTCTCTGGGAACAGTTCAGCTCCTTTAACGAAGTTGTTTCCCTTCCAGACATCGAGAACTTCGAGTTCACCGACTTTGCAGTTCCTGGCGAACGGGAAGTACGTCATCGCAATAACGTTTCCCTCGCATGGGACCAAATAAACGACGTATGTTTTATCCAACTTCCACATTGCGGCAGGAATTCCCTTTGCAGCTATCTTGATGTCATCCAAACTAGCGAAGTTTGTCGTCACACTGATAACGAATTTAGCTCGACTATCCATTCGCCGGATATCAATTTCTCTCATACTTGCTACGAAGCTGTGGAAGTCGCTCGTGAAGAAAATCACGTTGGAAAACCCGGTCAAGTTATTATTTCTCACGGAGTTTAATTGCCATCGAATATTTGGGAATCGTCGCAAAAATTTATCGTCGACGACATCCCTCTCGTCAAAAAATATTAAGAAATCGTGAACCGCCCAATGGCTGACGTTAATCAAAGTCTCCAAACATTGAAGAACATTGCGGTCGCCAGTCACACCTAATTTTTTTATCTGTAGCTCAGAGCCACACGAACATCGAAATGAAAATAATAGGAGTAAACTGCAGCACACAAATAACTGCATAGCTCTAGTTGTTAAATTTCATGGAAAACCGATTTACCTTGATGCTCCGATGAGTATGATTTTCGACGGCCAATGAACTAGCGTATGCGAAATACTAAGCTATCACAGAGGGCCGTAGATGGGTCGATTGCTCACTTAATTATTTGATCTGTAGCCGGAAACCACAAGAAGATTGAATTGAAAATAACGAAAGTACCATACAGAAGATAAATGTAACCGCAACTAACTTATGAAGTGAGCAATCCTGCACATAGTCGACGTCCCATCACTCACAACATTGGTAACCGACTATAATTTCCCAAGCACTTTATTATATTACATTATTGTTTTTTGAACCATTCGAGCACCTAGACTAGGTTATTAATTATAACGCAACTCACGTCGCTCAACGAAACTCATTTTTCATAGACGATACGCTAGTTTTTTTGGTCATTAAACCGTCTATTTTCGAATTCATGAAGGAGTGATAGGTGAACTGTACTTCCATTAGAGGTAATTTAGTATTTATAAGGTTTTATTTTTCGCACACTTGGAGGATAATAGACATACAGTGTGAAGTATTCGAAGATCGAAATGTGCATTTTACATTCCATCAGTATAGGGCAGAAAATCATGTTCGTGAATATTTTACTTCTTTCATTGTGGCATCTTGCACTTTATTGAGTATGCAATCGAAAGAATCGAGTTAAACGGGGTAGTTGTAACCTTTCTTGAAAGATTCGATATTCTGCCGGAAATATTCTCACGAGATTGAATTCGTCACTAATTGAAATAAAATTCCGAAAAATCTCAGTTGATTAAATTTACCCTTGGCTACCAAAAATACATTTTAAACGATACGAAGAAGCTGATTCTCACTCGACTTACTCTATTTTATGAATTTCACGGCCCACTTGTATGTGTGAGTGAGCATAAGTAATTTCAAGAAAATCAATTACCCGTTACTCCAGAAGAACGAAACTAAGACCCCGTGTTATATTCTTGCGAAAAATTAAAACACCCGCGCGAAGCTGGAATCAGATTCCATTTTCGTCCTTACGATTGTGTGAAAAATTGGGTGTTTTCACCACATCTTTAATCTATACAGAATACCGTGCAAGAAAAACTATCACCTAAGTAGGTATACGTAGCTAATAAAATACAATTAGACCTGGATTACGATTTCATCATCTATAATGACCCAGACACCACAATCGTGTGTAAGGATTAACAGAATCTACGATTTCGGAAATACTTGTGGAATATAAGTTCGCCAAGAAAAACCATGCAACTAAAAGTAAGTAAGGCAATATGCAGGTATAAGATTCCTTTGATATGCTGCAGTGAGATTTTAATCGGAGTATTTTCACGCATCCCTGCGAAACTTGACTTACGAGTGTAATATTTTAACCAGTACTCGTGAAAGCCACCCTGGATTGCTCTCGAAGTATAACGGCGCACCCCGGACAGAAACGGTGAACCTCGTCTCATGACTATTGGCACATGGTAAGTGAGAACTTTGTCTTTTATCATACGAAGCTGGCCATGAACTTCGCCTGAGAACAAATACGATTGGCTTTGAGTGAATGTTCAACTTTATTCACCCAGGAGAGAAGCGAATGATTTTCTATTTTAATTACAGATTCTGTACCAGTTTGATTGCTGTTGTGCATGTAGACATATGAGGTCAGCACGCCAGTGACACCCTTTCCGGTCAAGAGACGGTCCAGGCTTTCATCGTCAGACCAGATCTTGAATTTATTGTAAATTTGCATCATGGCGGGATCTGATGGATCGTGGTAAAATTCCCGATGGACTAGCTCGCCACCAAAATCGATACCGTCAGCGAGTAGGTCTTCGAGCGTGTCAATACCTTTATTTTCGTACGGGGTGGTCAGAAAACTGACCAAACCGCAGTTGTACGCCATGTTCATTAAGTAGGAGTAAACGATCCACATCCCAAACAAATATCTTCCGAAATAACTCCATGGCAATGCTTGACTAGTTCCAAGGAAGATTCCAATGCCATTCAAAATCCTCAATTTTTCAGATATGATCTCGCCACGGTTGAATAGATTTGTCACAAACAGTAAGCCACAAAATAGCAGACCTGTGTAACCGATCCATTGCCATAATTCCCAGGACAATGGCCAAACTAAATTTTTCCAGGAAACTCCAGGACCGCCGATATTGTAGGTAAGACCAAACGATTCTTCCATATATCCGCAGTCTAGATCAAGGTCTTCTGTTCGACCAGCAAGAGGAATGGTGCCGGAAAGTATAAAGAGTGACTTGCCTTGTGCGACCTGAGAATGAAAAACATCTCAAGAACTTTTTCTTACTGAAAACCAAGATATGCGAACAAAGTGTGGACGGAAAAAAAATAAGCTGACGTAAATTTCATCATTACCCGATCTGAGAATTGAGGCCAAAATTCAAATGACTCGGTCACTGCATGCAGCTTCATGTTCATTTTTTCAGCAAAAATTATTATGAGTCTACCGCCGACACCACCAAGTATCTTCTCTCCGGTTTCCGTGATCTCTTCTCGAAGCTGAAGTGCTGAAGTTTCGGGAAAACTGACGATATGCTTCTGAACGCACCCACGAATATCCAGCATCTTTTCCGGGAATAATTCAACTCCTTTTACGAAATCCTTCCTCCTCCAGATATCAAGGACTTCGAGCTCGCCAACTTGACAGTTTCTGGCAAACGGGAAGTATGTCATCGCGAAAATATCGTCATTACAAGGGACTAGGTAAACCACGTGTATTTTATCCAACTTCCACATTGCTGCGGGAATCCCCGTTGAAGCTATCTTGATTTCATCCAAACTTGCGTAGTTTTTTGCCACGCTGATCACGAATTTAGCTCGATGGTCCATTTTTTGGAAGTTAACTGCTCTCATAGTTGCTTTGAAACTATCGAAGCTGCTGACGAAGAGAATCACGTTGGACGAGCCCGTTAAGTTATCATTTCCTACAGATTGTAACTTCCACCGAACGTTCGGGAATCGTTGGAAAAAGTTGTCGTCGACGAAATCCACTGAGTCAAAAATTACCCAAAAATCATGAATCGCCCAATGCCTGACACTGATCAAAGTCTCCAAGCACTCGAGCGCGTTGCGATCGCCATTCACACTTAATTTTTCTACTCGTAGTCTGGAAGCATACAAACATCGAACCGAGATGAATAAGAACAAAGTCCAGCATACGAATAACTGCATAACTTGAGTCGATAAACTTTGCGAAATACGGACTGATCTCCACGGTGGTGCATCGATGAGTACAAGGCGAATCCATTAGCTTATGAAGCGAGCAGTTACACAAGCTTTCGTATAGGGTCCCATGTTGATGTTTCATCATTCATAAACTTGATAGCAATCTCATTACACTCGATTCTCATTGTCCGAGCAATACATTATGGAATAATCATGAAAGATCTTACCAATTCTGCGACTACATTCGTATACCAATATTGTCAAAAGCAATTAGCTACTGCCATTCTATCAAGTTTAGACAGTAGAAATTCCTCGCGAAATTCATCATCGGAAAAAGAAGGAGTGATATGTGAACGGTACTTTCATTCTAATTGAGAGTTCGCAAGTTTTTATTTTTCGCAGACACGTCTATGGTAACAAAGATACAATGGTGAGTAATAGAAATTGAAGTATACATTCTACATTTCATTATTACATATACAATAGCAGAGATTACATTAAAATTATACATAGGTCACCAAAGATAAATTGCAAACGATTTTGAGAAGCTTATCCTTGGACCTACTCTCTCCTATGCATTTCGTTTCACACTTATAAGTAGCAGGCCGTTAAACACGCTGCGAATAGGGTCCCATGAGAATCAGTCGATGTCCGATACTCCAAATATTCATAGCAATCACATTACCATTTGATTTCCGGGTAATGTATGATAATGTGTTCAAAAAAGTATGTAATGCCCTTCTATGAATTGGAACACCGTGATTTGAGGTACGTTTTCATACACGATAGCGAATCACGTTCTTCGAACCGTTAATCTTATCTATAGAAAGCAGTATTCAAAGCGCCCCTTCAAAACCCATCATCGACACAAGTGTGATGGATTACCTTTACTCGAAATATCGTGATCGAATGGTTACAAGGATTTATTCTTTCTTGGCTTAAACCTCCATGATGACAAGGGCACAGTAAAAAGTGTCGAAAGATCAAAATATGCACCGTGCATTTCAGATTTCATAACAGAGGAGACCGATGACTCAGAAAAGTCAGAAACATCAGAAGAATGTCCGAATGTGCTGCTAATGTTCCTGCAGAGCCAGAAAGATCCCCAACGAGGTATGTTCAAATTTAGGATGCTTTACTCTGGAGAAAAAATTCGGCATCTTTCGTGAATTAGAAGAGCACAATCGGCGGCATGAATTAATGACAATCGCCTTTTAAAAAATATTTGTGAAAAATTAGTTCTCCAAGAAAAACGACGGAGCTGAAGATTAGCCCGGTGATGTAGAAGTAAAAGATTCCTCGAAGATGTCGTGTTGAGATTACAGTCGGCGTGTTAGCGCCTATCGTTTCAGAAAATGAAATCCGAGTATAATACTTTAGCCAGTAATTGAGCAAACCACTCTGGATTACTCGCGAGCCATAACGATGTACCCCAAGTGTAAATGGCGAGCCTCGTCTCATCGAGACTGGCACATGATAGGTGAAGGCTTTTTCTTTCAGCATGCGAAGTTCGTGGTTTAGATTGCCTGCAAAAAAAGGGACTTGCTCTGATAGAACATTTAACCAGATTTATCATTTGACTAAATACCGTACCAGTCCAATTGCTGTTGTGAATATGAAGAAATGAGGCCACAACCCCGGTGGCAACCTCTCCGTTCATGAGGCGACTTTCGCTCTCATCCACAGACCAGATCTTGAAATTATTGTAAATTTTCGTCATGATCGGGTCTGTTGGGTCGTGGTAAAACTCCCTATGAAATGTCCCACCGCCGAATTCGATACCGTCGTTGAGCAAGTCTTCGAGCGTGTTAATAATTCGTTTCTCATTAGCAGTGGTCAGAAAACTGACCAAGCCACTATTGTAAAATGCGTTCATCAGGAAAGAGTATAGGATCCAGATACCCAGAAGATATCTTCCAAAACAACTTCGCGGTAAAACCCGAGCATTGCCAAGGAGGATGCCGAAGCTATCGAGGATCGTCAATTTATCAGATGTGATTTCCCTCCGGTCAACTCGGTTCAACATAAAAATTAGCCCGACGAATGATAGGAGAGTGCATCCGATATATCCCCATGCTTCGATTGGAAATGGAGACGTGAAATTTTTCCAAGAAACCTCAACGCCGGTACTAACGTAGCCAAATGCAAACGTCTCTTCCATGTATCCCAAGCTCATATCAAGATATTCTAGTCGAGTAGCGATGGGAATATTTCCGCCAACCGAGAAGAGTGACTTGCCTTGAATAACCTATGGATAGAACAGTACTGCGTGTTAAGATATGTGTGCTTCGTGGCCAATACGTGGAGTTCAGAACTCGCGTGCATTTCGTCATTAGAATTACCTGCTCTAGAAGAAAGTCCATAGATTCTGGTGGCTCTGGCGATAAATGCAGTTTCATATTCATTTTTTCGGCGACAATAGTCATTAGTCTACCGCCAATACCACCCAGCACCATCTCTCCGGTTTCCGTGGATTCCCTGTTCACCTGAAGTTTTATACCGTCGGAAAAATAGACGGAATGATTCTGAACGCAACCGCGAATGTCCAACATCTTTTCTGCAAAAAAATTTGCTCGTTTTTCGAAGTCTTTTCCTCTCCAGGTATCTAGAACTTCGAGATCTCCCACTTGACAGTTTTTTGCGAACGGAAAATAGGTCATTGCGAGAATTTCTCCTCTGCAAGGCACTAGATACACAACTCGTGTTTTATCCAGATTCCACATTGCTGCGGTAATCCCTTCCGAAGCTATCCTTATTTCCTCTAAACTTGAAAATTCTGCCGCCACGCTAATTACGAATTTAGCTCGAAGATCTATCTTCCGGATACTGGAGGCGCTCAAGGTTCGATTCAAGTCATGAAAATTCTCCGCAAAGAGAATCACGTTGCAAGATCTTGGCAACTCGTTATTTCCTTTCGAGTACACGTTCCAAGCGAAGTTCTGGTATCGTTTAAAAAATCGATCGTCCACCACAGTCATCTCTCCAGAAATTACCAAGAAATTAAAAACCTTCCAGTCCGCGACGTCAATAAAAGTCTCCAAGCATTCCAGACCCCTGCGATTGTGATTTTCACCCCAGTTTTTCAGCTGGATCTTCGAATCACATGAACACAGTATTGAGAGTGATAAAAGTAACGTGCAACATCTGACTAACTCCATATCTTCAGTTTCCGGTCTCTCGAAAATCGGACGGATATCTGTGCTCCGCTCAGTACATGAATAGCAACTAGCTTATGAAATACGTCATTATATGTACGCTACCGCATATCGTCCCTCGAGACTCAACCAATGTCCTATGTATCGTCATTTCCACATCAATCATATTACCATTTTATTTCTGAGTTATTACCATTTTATCCAGGATTGGGATATAACATTTTTTTACGCATTTTCATTCGCCTATGAATTGGATGCGGGGTCATAATGATCTGATCAAATTCTCACGAAGAGTATATGCGATGATTTTGCTAATCAAGAAGAAGAAAAAGGCAACTAACATGTGGGACCGACACGAATAATCTGGCTCGCAAGAATTAGAGTCTCGTTTATTAGAAATGATTAATTTTTATAATTATAATTCCGTTCTTTAAATTACTTACTTATCTATTGCGGATTAAGTAAGCTTCAGTGTTATCTTATTTTGTACAAGCAAGCATGAACGTTTGCTTATGTCACGACGTTGAAGCTAACAGTACGAACTGGCAGCTTCACCTAGGTCATGAATCGATTCCTGGCAAAAAAGAACTCAACTTTTTTGCGAAATTGCAGTCGTTCGAACTATCTAGCCTCGATTAAGGGCCTGTGCACATCTATAGTACTCAGCTCCGGGCTGGATGCTCGGGTCTGCTTATCCCCGAGCGTTGATAACGAAGTTTCGTACTTCTTTCTCAAATCATTCGAGTTTCTTTATTAATTGAATTTTTTTTTATACGTGTGAGAATACCCTGAAGGGGTGGGAGACGTTTATTTGCATGTCATGAAAATGCGGTTAATGATTTTCGGGGTTCATCGAATTGTCTCGTAAATTTAAGGACATTAGCTTTCTGAGATGATCTACCGCGGATGATATCGTTAACGAATTGCCATCCAAATTTAATTCGTTGTGATTTACAAGATCCGCTAGTTCTCCGGGTTCCTAATTTTTCAAGTTGTTGCTCGATGAAAACTGCTCTAATTTCGCTAGTGCAGCAAATTTTCCAGCTGCAATTGAAGTTTATGTAATTCATATACAAATACAAGGTTCTCATATCAGTGATTCCGTTAAATACGTCTCTACTCAAAGCCGTCAGTTGGTTTTGTTCTAAGAACAAAGTCTTTGGCGAGATTAAGCGATCGAAAGCATTCTAAGAGACGGAAGTGACGACGTTGTATTGCAGATGCAAATACTTTAAGCTTGATAAGCCAGAAAACATAGCTGTCGGTATAACTTCTATTTCATTATCCTAAAGATGGATTCTTCGGAGTTTGGTTAATCCGAGAAAAATACCTTCGGGGAAATCGCGAAGGCGGTTGTAACTTAATAACAGATTTTCTAAATTTGGATCAAGGTTGAAAATACAGACAGGGATTTCCCTGATTTTGTTATGCTCAAAATTGATACTCTTCAACGAGTTCCCCTCAAAAGTTCCAGCTGAGAATCGGTCGATCCGGTTAGCGTAGAAAACGACTATCTCTAGCTTACTCAATCCATTAAATATACCCCGAGGCAATTCGCGAAGAAAATCGTTGGCCATTGAAAGATTCCGGAGGCTGTAAAGGCCGAGAAAAGAGCCTGAAGGTATTTCACGAATCTCATTTCGGCTTAGGTCAAGTTCTCCCAACTTTACCAACCCATTATAAATTCCGACGAAGATTTCTCAGTTTATTTTCTCCCAGCACTAAACGTTCGCCAATTGACTGAATACTCGATCTGGTAACTGGGGAATTCAATTCAGGTGCAAATCTGGAACCCGGACATTTTCCAGTCGGTCAAAAATTCCCGGCGTCATTTCCGCTAAACTATTGCAAGCGAAATATAAATCCGAAAAAACCTCCAGGTGCAATAAGCAAACCTTGTTTATGATAGGCACCGAATCAAACGCATGCGTGTCCACGCCGTTGATATTTACCAGCGAAAGATCTAATCGAAGAGTATAATAAGCACCTGGGATTTGACTTGGCATAACAGAGTCATGCGAACATATCTTATCATCCTCATCAAGAATGGCAATAAATAATTGTGCACGGTGAATTCTTATCGCATCAGATGGGAACATCGCTCATTGGAGCGATAAGAAAGAGCAAAATCATCGCGAAAATATGATAAGTGACTGACACGGAGATCCGTGAACGAGTTATAAGACGAGGTATGTAAAAGTAGGATCTGTGGATCGGATCTCTCTGTTCACGTGCAAACACTTCGGTACAATCTCTGTCTCATTAATATATCAACACCTACGATCAATGATAGTTCCGTTATTACGCAACTCTGAAGTGGCGTGAATCACCAAAGAATTCTATAGGAAAATAAATTGATCCACGAGATCGAACCTCGTTATAGATCAGTCTACACTCATCGCTCACAAAATATTGAACAACTTTTATGACCAAGATACAACATTCGAGCGTTTATTATACCTACTTGTCTTGAGGTGAGGTCTGAAAAAGGAAATGTGAAAAATAAATCCTGCTTTCCTTATAGCGAACAGGATATATACATAAGGAAAACACCAAGAGTTGATACAAGTTTGATAATTAGAAATCTAGAAGCTCCGAAAAATGATTGCAATATCACCATGGACCATTTTTATCCTGATCTTTTGGTTCTCTGAATTTTTGAGAAAAAAAAATCCGCAGATTTATAATACATGTGGAAGGAGTTTTCTCTGCTAACGAATATCCAGATTCTGTGGCGTGGCGATTGTAGATGACCTTGGTTCTGTAATCGAGTTTATTCAACTCAAGTTATATCGTAGCAGGAAAAAAATCTTGAATATTTAGAACCGAGTACTACTTATTGCAAAATATGTATATGCCCCTATCTGGTGGTCTGTTATCGTCGAACGTAACATCTGAGACGCTGACGAGGACCTGATCTCATTGCTCACACATTTTTGTATTTCGAACAAACGGTGTATCTATTCTAGTATCTTACGATACTGAAAGCTTTATAAGCCATACCTCCAAGTGTAGGGTAATAAGATTTGCACATAGCATATATAATCGCGTATCGACAACACGTCTGCAAAGAGACCCACGCAGAGAATTCCATCCTCGGCGAGATTCAGACCACACGGGATAATCTCGGCTTTGATGGTATTTATAATAACGCGAGGTTTATAACTATATGGATGTAAGTACTTGAGTGAGGTGTGATGTGAATAGATTTGCGGACTGCAGATGTGCATGATTCATCAATGGATTGGATAGTTCTTCGATAAATAATCTGCAATCTAAATCAGCCGGAAATCATACAGCGAAGAATTTCAATTCCTGATCCTATCTCGAGTGATTTCCTGTGATTTCTTGATCAAGAATATCAAGATTTCGGGATCAGACGTGTATTTGAAATGATTACAAATCTATTTCCGCCCTAGATACATGACCTATGTGCATAATCTCACGCGTCTCGAAAACTTTCAATTCATCTAATCTCCTGTGATGTCCAGTTTTATTTCTGACCGTTAATGTCACGATTTCAAAGATCAAATACCCGATTTCTCTGAGCTAATAGCATTCGTTTCGATCAAATTTTCAACGTACACTTTCATCTCAGAGAGCTGTAAGGACCGGAGTCCAGACTCCGAAGTCATCTGCTATTAATATAATAATATCTAATACAAGATATAAAAATGCGAGACAGTGGAAGCGAAGCGAAAATAAATATGCAAATTATCATATGTAGATAACCTTCGATAACTGGGTACATTCAGACTATAACCACTTGTGTCAAGATCCGATCATATATCAATCTACCGACTACCATTTCATTTTTACGCTCATATCTATTTAAAAGAGCCTTATATGATTTTCCGAACATTTTCTTTTCCATAAGCCTGTATTTTCTTTATTGAAATTTGACATCATCAATACGTCTCAATCACGAGACGCGAAATGTAACTCAAAGACGTCCTAAAATATACGTGTATAAAAACATAGCTAATCGAATCTGAGAGGTCCAAATATAGCATCCGAAACGAACACGAATGAATGAATGAATGAATCCGGAACAATGGTGAAAGAGAATAGAGAAACGCAGAGAGAATCATGTTGGCATAGGGTATAGGCGTTGATTCTCGGCAATGGTTCAGCTTCAGGTTGTACTAGGCGCCCACCAAGAGACGGAGGCAACGTATCGAGAAGTAGGCGAGCGGCGAGGACACCAAAGGCAAACCATGCAGCAGCGTAACCCAGTACAGTCTGCTACAGCTGTGCGCCTTCTACCTCTCGCCCATTCGACGCTACACGGTTGACGGTTCTCTCGTTCTCTCGCTGTTCTCTCGAGTCTCAAACTTCAGAGCTCTCTGCACTGCTCATCGTCAGTAGTGAATCGTCAGTGTGTTGTGTTGGCTGTATCAAGCAGGGCGCACAGCGGCACGACCAGACGCACGCATCTGTCAATTTTCGGTTCTTCGCGTATACCAGTCAGGATATAGCTGCAGGTATACCTACCTACCCCCGAAACTCTGAGAGAGAATAAGAATTCAAGAATCTCGGGGATATTCTCATCATTTTTATTCAGCTATTACGCGACTGAGAGAAAGAGTGAGAGAGAGCAAGAGGGGGAGAGTTGCCTGTTGAATACTTCGGAGTTATTGAGACAGTGTGAAACCACGTGTGTCTCGTTATATGTTGTACAGCGTACACCGAACTTTCAAGGGATTAACGACCGCCCCGCAGGACTCCCATAGTGCGCGACGCCGCTGCCATTTCGACGCACAGAAAACCCGCGTAGCATCGTAAACAGCAGGTATAAATTTATTCAATTCAGTTACACATAAATATACTATATATATACATCGATGCATGAAGTTTTCTTTCATTTTTCTGAATGGTAGTTGTCTTTTTCGCCAAAGAACTCTGTCTTACGTTTGGGTATTTATGTTTTAACAATAATTCTAAGTCATCGCCCCACACCGATATCGCAGACTATTACACTTGCTAATGCTCGCTCCTACGACACGTACCTATACGAGGAACTGTTGTACCGTTCGGTTCTTCTTTTTGCACACGTGTTTCGCGAACTAGGTATATTATTTACGTAGTCTTATCTTTTCAACTAAGCTTGAATAACGTTGCGCTAGTTGTCAGTCATGCATAAATGACGTTTAGTTAATAGGGTTTCCGTTCGAGGTTGACTTTCCTATTGAGTTTCTTTGGCTTAAGGAATCCGATGAATGGATTTGCGCGACAGATATTATCCTCGTTATATCGTATCCGCCTTTTAATTCAACGAGTATATGCATAGAGACTGGCTGTAGGCATTGCAATCCTTTTAAACGAGCCTTGGATTGATTATTCACGAAGCATAAATGTCCCCTTCGATATTAATAAGTCCTCGAAGGTATTACGCGGCGGATAAGACAGCGTGGGCGAATGTCAATAAAAAAATACGGACATAAGTAAAAGCTTCCTTTCACGTATGAACGATGTAATAAATTCTCCGGGCACTTATACTCTCCTGCGGTTGTTATTTTCTTCCTACAATAAAGCCCAAGTAGCCATTCAAAAGAAAGTAGCTGTGTGTGTATGTACGTGTAACGATAAAACAGCTGTAGTGATGCTATAGCTATATGCACACGGATGTGTTTGAAGGAACCAGATGTATAACTGTCGAAGTTTTAGGAGTGGCCCATGTTTCTATTCCTGACTATCATTGACCTTTCCGATGCGGCCTAATCCTTTCTATTATTTCCGCGATAAAGAAAAAGGGAAGAAGAGAAACGAGGGACAATCACTTACCGTAAGTTAAGTAAGTGGTTAACGTTCAGAAATAGAATCTGTTACAAAACGCGAATATCTTCTTTCCTGAATAACAACGTCGGTTCTCGATGTTTGCTTTTGTAATTCTTATGGCTATGTAATTACGCGACTGAATCTGTATCAAAGGGAGTGCTGACCTCGCGGTCTCTCATGTGGTATATATAACGCACAATATATATACTCCACGGTTGAATTCATGAATTCGTAATTAATATCGATTTCGTTATTCAAGTTCACACATATGTGCACCGATACAGCAAGTGGTAACAATAGAATAGGGAGGAAGCACACGGTTTTTACCACTAGCTATTATATTATTAATACGCCATTCGACAAGTCACTCGCGGCAGTCAAGGTTCAACTCATACGTATACATGAATTCAATCCATCCGCGTATTATCGGTTAACACTTTCAGCCTCTAATAATCGGCGCAAATATTCATTCGCGAATATATTATATATAGGTATAATAGATTCGTGTACAGATATGGGCAGGAAAAAGAGTAACGAGAATCTACCATTGGTCAAATTTCATATTTTATTAATTATTATCATTATTTAGTTCCTGTCCTACTTTTGTCCTCTTTTCTTTTGGGTGCTTTAATTTAATCAATTGGCTCACCGATTCTCGATTCATAATTAGATATTCTAGACCTGTATGAGAAACGGGCCAAATTTCAATCGGTACATTTCGAGCTGAGAGAGAGCGAAGGAAAAGTAGAAACGAGAAAGTGAAGAATTGCATTTCTTTCACTTCGAAATTTACGGAGAAAACTTATGTCCATCTATCTATCGATCTATCTAACCACTCTCACAGTATTATTGGTAGTAATAAATACCAATACTTACCTATTTTCTCGTATTGAGAAAGATTCCCACGCGCCAATGCAACAAATCTATACCAAACTTTTCAATCGCGAAAAACAACTATTATTCAAGTATGTTCATCTCTGCCCACTTATCTAAGTAAAAACGTTGTACATGTCTCTCTGCTAATATATCAAACGAAATCTAAGGATTACTGCGCTAGCAAATGATCGTTTCGTATAGTTTAGGAGCCGGACGTGCCAACGTGCGCCGTCACTTAGTCTAACGTCGGTAGACGGCATCGAGACTGAAGACACTTATGAATATATTATAGTAATTCTTTATTACATGTGCGTAGATATGTGGGTATGTGAGATTCTTCACTTAACCCGCTCGTATCTGGAATCGCGATAGTTTTTCGCCTCTCATTCGTATAATAACGAGTCGATTATTGTTTATTGTTCGACAGATTACCGCGCAGACAATTGGCAGGCGAGACCGCTTACGAAATACTCACGTTTTTGTATAAAGAAAAAATAAAATTCAACCAAACACCAGGAAAAAAATAAATAAAAATGAACGCGATTAACGGAGAAATGACCGAGTTCGAAGAGAGCGTTTCCTTCGATCTAGACGACCCTGACTTTCCGGCGATAGACACTTCTTCCGAACGTGGACTCACTCTCAGCATCAGAGCCGGTGAGTTTTTTACTTTTTGTATACTGGATATCATTTTTTGTACTTATAAGCCCCTCGAATTTATTGTTTCACACAAATTTGATTATTATTTTTGACTGATTTTGATTCGTCGATTCTTCGATCTCTGTACTATTATATGCTGTTCGGGTGATCGAAGAAGATGTAAAAGAACTCTTATAGTTTCCCACATTCTATAGAACGCAACTTTGTCTTTTTCCATTTTCTTCGATCTGGCAAGAAAACGTGGTTGAAAATGAATCTTGGAAAAATCAGTACGCAAATAATTCTGCTTTCGGTTTGGGGGTTTTATGACAATACCTGCCTGCAGTAGGTATACGACCAAACCCCTCCACCCGCAGCTTTTCTGCAGTATATAGCTACTACGAAAAATATTATTTCCCCGGATTTTAGTCTCTAAAAATTTCCGAGTAAACCTGTATAATCGCCCCTATATTCGTCCCTGAAACGCCTTCAAAAGGTTGACCTGGGGTTGTAAAACCCAGCAGCTGCGTCACTACGAGGGTAACTTTTTCCCTATAGCTGCACTAATCCATAGGACCTTCTGCTTATAGATAAGTACTATCTATATGTGCAATGCGTGGTGTTGTATTTGAGTGTTTATCAAATTGACGCTTATATCCGTAACTAAATTAAGGCCGCATTAGGTATATAGAAAGTGACGGGGAAAATTTAACCAGCAAATATAAAAAGAGAGAGAGAAGGAAGAAAGAAAAAAAAAGAACCGCAGAATAAATAGACTTTTTGCTGATGTAGCGTCTGGACTTTGCAGGACAAGAGGCCGAGAGTCCATTTTGCAATCATATCTATCCAGCGATCTGTGTTCGTCCGTATGTAGGTACACACATCTCAAATGATATGAACTACGAGCAATTAATTTCTCCGTATCTCGTAGAAAATTTAATCAGTTAACGATTAGAATTTCGGTATAATACATGGCTTGGAATAATTGCGCTTTATCGTATAATTGGCTTCAATTATAATTCGTTATTATATAATCGATCGTTATGAAATTTCCACGCGGGTAGGTATTGGTATCAAGTTTACGAACCGTTATAGCTGTATCGAGTAATGAGCTCGAACTTGTAAAATGAAATTACCGTTTAACACCTAGACTAACTATTTCACAAATCGAAGATAACTTTCTGTACCTACCTACGTACGAAATACATAGACATACGCACGTCGTTTCTAATAATAGGCGCCACATACATGTATGAGATGGTCTACGAAACTATACACCTACTATATTGGCAAAACGTGGAAATGGCCTTGGCGGGTGCGGTTTCATCCGCAAAAATTTTTACCACCGGCATATACAGATTCGTTTATCTCATGATTCATCGCAGCGTCTATCGATCCCACCTCCATACATACGATCATATAAATGTATCGGAGATTATCGTTGGGACTATAAAACGTGACTTTCGAAAGGATCTTAGTCGAATTTCCAAACATCCTTTCGGGCTGCAGCAGGGAAATCGAAGAGAAACAGAGCTAGCTATAACTGTATGGTATGGGTATAAGTTTATTCTTACGTAAGGAAAGAAGAGACGGAAGAGACGGAGGGACGAGAAAGAAAAAGGGAAGATAAATAGATAAAGAAAGAATTGCACAAGTGTGCGAGTATAAGTGTGCCACGTGTGCCGACCACACAGAAACTATACACTGCACGTGGGTATATGTGAGCACCTATCTACAGTAGGAGGTGAACCCGGAGTTCCCAGAGCCAGCGAACCCGATCCGTGAACAAGTCATATAATTGGATCATAGCGCTGGCTTACAGATCGTCTTACAGCGTCTAGAAACGGTAGACAAACTACATCGCACGAATTTTATTCACTAATTCAAATTCAAATTCAAATTCAAATTGCTATTTCGTAATCATTTGTCGATTATTCGATCGCGATAAGTGCGATCTAAGCAGATTTATGCGTTGATATAGTTCTAACTGTTTAGGCGTGACACTGTATCAGATTTTGAGAACAAAAATCGTGATTTTTACTTCCATTTTCGAAAATCTTTCTAATTAGTCTCCAAATAAGAGAGTTGAGATCCGGTGGCTCTACTTTACCGACTGGTATCTCCTTTAGTCTTGAATCACTGACTTATCGACCCGTGTGCCGGTATTCTTGATCGACGACAGATGGTAGACACATCGAGATGATCTGCGGTTTGAATATACGATATACGCATAAGCATTTGGTAGTATTCCACTCTTTCAGTCAAATATTTGCTATCGCTATTGTATTTCAATAATGAATAATCTACGTACTCTGAGACGTAGGCTGTGTCTATAGCTATCAAAGCCGCGTCACGATGATTAGATTTCTCATCGTCATTTATTTATTCTGTATCCTACTTAACTTCACCGATATCCATACTTTCAGAGAAAATTTCGCAACAGGAAACGGGAGTAAGCTTTTGTAATAGTTGACGAAATTCTAACTACTAATGGCTATCGATGTGCGTATAAACCCCAATAGTCATTTCTTGATTCAATAACTTTTTATCTATTCACTTTTTGACTTTGACGCAATCAGGGTTTCTTATCATCTCAACGAGGGAACTAATGATCTTAACATTTCTTGAGTACTCGTTACAAAGTCTAAGTCTTTAGATATAGAATCGTTAAGATTCTCATGGCTTAATTGATTCCTGAATTTAATTTAGCTTTCTTTTAGACTGAAAATAAAGACGAGCGAGCTTTGCTGGGTCATATGAAGAAATGGTACTTGATTAGAGAAATGCGAATTCTAATTCGATAGAAATCTCGCCACTCCCAACTATCAGACGAATTTTTAACGCGGAATGGTTAATCGCGAGTTTATTATAATCATTCACAGGTCAAAGTTTTTAAAACGGATTAAAATACACGGAATGGCGAAATTTTCCACTGAAAACATACGTACGCATCTTGGAATAGGGTTATCGTACCACCAGCAAAGAGGAACGTGAACTCATACGATGAACCGATCATCCTCGCGATATATGAATAATAATAATATAAACAAAACAAGAATCGCAATGACTGCCGTTCAGTTGAATTAGCTCGACGAAGCATACTTATTCATAACTTGCTCGTGTGAATTTAATCGTCGTATATTCATTATACCGGAATTAAGGAAATTTTTTATCTCGAAGATAATATTCCACGCGAATTAACTTGGCTATGAGAAATTTGGTGATTTTTCATCGAAATTAATGTGGAAAAGACGGAATTCCCGAATGAATGAGTTCATCGCTCATTGCTAATACAGAAATTATGAATCGTTTTGACGGAAGATGTAGCTTAGCCGAATTTAGGTACATATACCTATATAAATTTTGTCTGATTCATACCGGAGCACATATATCGGCCTCGCGAAATTGAGTTCAATATCATCCCACGTAAATGAGATCACAGGCGAAGATTATCTACATCTTTTATTTGACATGGAATATCAAGCTGCAATATCAGCTACGTCATCGTACTAAAAATTTTCGCAAAAATCTCCCGCGATAATTCCTCTGTAAATTTAAAATCTCAATAGCCCCCAGGCTCGTGATTATCGCGAGTATAAAAATTAGGAGCAAGACACACAACTTTTATCTTAAAACAAGTGTTTGTGATGTAACGACCTACGACCTCGCCAATACGAATGATGAAATATGATAATTTCTCTCCCCTGCGAAGCAGAAACTGATTTCGCGACCCCCAGCCACGACCACGATAACCCGACGTTGTTGGTCGTTAAATCTTACCACATTTTATTTATAAAACTGTTTCGCGCAAGCAGAGAGTTTGCGATAATATGTAAACCAAAGATTATGATTGACACCAAGGATCCCCGGTTTAAACAGCTGCTGTTAATATTTCTCCACCGTTCTAATTGCGGCCTAATAATTTCTGTTAAAGTCATTAAATCTTTCGTTCTAAATATAAAAATATTATGCAGGGTCTCTCTTATCAATGTGTTTATATTTTCTACACGATGCATGACACCGTGCCTATTTTAACTTTCGCTTATCATGCATCTCGTCGCAGCTATGTTTGCCCAAGATGCTATATGAACAAGTGAATCTGCATGCAGCACACTCTGAAATGCCTCAAGCTATTTATTCTCGTGCTGCTATAGTGCTAACGGTTTCTAACTTTGTTCTTTTTCTTGTTACTTTTTGGAACAACTCAATGCGACAAGAATAGCCACAGATAGAAATTTTCTACTGTTATACTACGAAACGAAGTATAATATTTGGCGAAAAATTTTTTACGCGTTAGAACAAATCGCACGAGCCACCGCAGCACGTAGTACCCACATCGGTAACTCGTAGCAAAATATTGCCTCAAGTTATTCAAACAATTATGTAATTTGCTCTCGTATGTAGTCTGAGCTCCGAGCACTTTGTGGGTGTATATAGACGTCCGCGATTATTCCGTTTCCTCGTTTCAATGATTCGTGTAATTATTTTTTCATCCGCGAATAATAACCATATTATACGTCTTGCGCGACCAAAGTATTGGAAATAGCACTGACCTTACCCTTTTGACGAGCGTCGCGGAGTATTTTTAAAATCGCGAAAACCGCCTGACCTTGTCGCTCTCCGGAGAGAAGAAAACTCTCGTCATTTATACGCGTGAGTCTTTCGTCAACCGTGCAAATAGGTATATGCTATGAACTGGGAAAGTTTAAACGTCATATGAGGCTGCAGTATCGGAAAAGAATTAAATCAAGAGGAAGAAGAGAATAAAATACAAGGAGAAAGAAAGCTTGTATACAGATATACCCTAAATGAGAAGCGAAAAGAGGTGTAGGCGGAATACTCCGCATTTTCATTTCCATAATCGGAATTATTGTGCATGGAGGCGCTTTCGCATAACATAATTTGTCCTCTGTGCCCAAAGTACTTCATGGATCACTGTATCCGCTCATATCTCGTAAACAACCTCGTGATCGGCGGTAAGAAATTATGGCGTATTTTATATTATTTGCGCGTTATACCAAAATATCGAACTTCGACAAGGTGATGAATCGCATTTATCATTTTTATTTTTTGTTCGAATAATTTTTATGATTTGACTATCAGAAATCTGATTTCAAACTCAGTATTCTACTTCGTTCGTCGATTTTCTGTTAATTTTGCGACTTTCGCGATTCACATTTTTTATCTTCGTCCCAAATCGTGATCGAGACACGATCTTTTATCACCGTGTTAATTCAAGCGTCGTTGTCGACTCACATCCGCAATATCAAATTCCTAGCTCAGATCTATTGTTTAGATTTATTTATTCATTTTTTTAAGGATTTGTGTTACGGACTCTACCGCCAATTCAAGCGACAACTCGGTTTCGCGCGTCGTGATATCATACCCAGCCATAATGTTATTTATTAGAACGCTGAAAACGACACGGGGGACGATTTGCACCTCGCAAATATTTCATTGAGAGGATATAATACGTTTATTTCGATCGTATCTCGCGCGGAATAAAAATCTATCAATACGAAAAATAAATGGGGAAGTCCAGTAATCACGTAGTGACGATATAGGTGAAGATAAACCCGTATACTTATCGCAGAAAAACCCGATATACTCCGCGATATTCATCAAGATTATTACTTCGATCGATTGAATTTCACAGCGTGTAGTTTTACCACCGCGAAATAAATTTCTCACGATTCAAATATTCGCGGAATTATATAAACCCACGCGCATTACATCGTTATTCGTATATAAGAAAAATGAGACCTGCTTCATTATAGACATGCCTGTAGATTATATTTCGGTGATATCCAAAATTTCATACTAAATTTTTAATTTTTGATCGAAAGACTAGGCGGGAATTGAATGAAATGAAATAAAACGATCCGTGACGTATTATTTCTTTCGAAGACGTTAGATGGGCAGATGGGCAGGCCCAACGCACTACTTACGTAACTAGCGTGACGTCAGAGACAATATTGACGAAAAGAAAACAAGCTACGTCCAAGTTTAACCTGATGTTCTTGAACGCAGCCAACGCAGACTTGAAATAGATTATAGTATCAATAGACGTATGCGATACACCTTTTCCGCCGTTACCTATAATTATTATAGACCGGTGAATAAGGTTCACGAGAATATTCAATTTTTCATCGTCTAAAATTATTCCAGATGCTTTGAATACGAATTCTAGAAATTCGTTCATGTATACCTTCGAATGTGTAATTTCCCGTTTTCATTGCTGTAATAGTCTATAGAGGTGCAAGAAAAACATACGCGCATTCTGACTTCGTAGAAGACATTATTATATCTCTGTACAAATATTTGCCCGAGGTGACTGCTCGTGGGTATCGATTCCGTAATTAAATGACGATCTCAGACGAGTTATGGAAAGTATAAGTCGTATCTACCTGTTTTAGCAACAATTTTTTTTTTCACGTCTGAGATGAATCTCGATCTTCGTTCCTTTTATAGTATGAAAATTAACCAGCCTTGAAAATCTCCGAGAATTATACTCGTCTCGATGGTTTTATGCCACGAATTCACTTTTCATTTGAAATCAAGATTTTATAACTTCATACGTACCTATATGTAGGTACGCGAAATAAATAATTCATGCACAATGCAATATGAGAGAGAGAGAGACCCTCGAGTCTGTTTTTCTAGATAATAAATCTACATTTTTACCCAAGCCGTATAAATTTATCCTTCGAATTTGAAGATATGACGTTGTTTTTTTTTCTGTATTGTATGTTTAAAATCGCGATATTAGCAGTTCACTTTGCAAAAAAAGGAAAATTACTGAACGTTTATTCCTAGGTATATGTAGATAGTTCGCCTTAAATTATTCGCGAGGCACACGACGGGACGCTGCACCTTTTACACCGCTTACGCAGATGTTAAACAAACTTCCCTGAAAGAGAAAAAAAAAAAAAAAAATTACAGAAAGTAATTAAATAAAAAATACATCTCAAATTATCATCTGCAATGTTTAACATGTCGCGCTCTCTACGTCAAAGACGTTTAATTCAGTGGTAGGTAGGTAGCTATATACATATCATACATAACCATCTACCCCAGTCCCGGAACTATTAACTATTGATTAAAACCACTGCCGCATAGAATTATACTCGATTTTATTTGGCTCCTGTCAAGTCATCGCATCTCATATTAATTCCGCATTATTCCCTGTAAGGGATTCGTGTAGGTACGTGGTACAAACATATATGTATGTACTCCAATTTTTTAGTCACATATAAGTCATACCTAGATACATGTGGGTAAAATTTAAAAGATTGTACTTATGCTTATTTTGCAAGGGAACTACCGGGTTATAAATAATGAAATTATTTTTCGTGAATTAGATCGTGGGATAAATTACGTATGCCGAAGCCCGTAGCTTCTATACAATCGGCTATAGCCTATACGTCCGAAATTATGTAAATGCATTTGTAACACGATATTACGCGTGACAAACACGTGAACACATCGAATTTTAGCGATGAGTTTATCGGACAGGTGCTTCGACGTGAGTTTCGTTGACGTCACGTGAGAATATATCCTTTACATGTATGTATGGAGGTGCCTACTTTAATTTGGTATAAATCGGTTTAACGGATCCTCGCTCCTCAACCTTGCGGACAGGACAAACGAACTTTCAGAAACAACAAACAGTTTAGTCCGAAGGTTACAAGAAACGAAAATTACAGCTTCAACTCTACCCGGGAATCCTCGACGGTCGTAAGATAATTGTAAGAAATATGTACGAGCTTCTAACTTCGTATTTATCAACCGTAAGTATCGATTCGCGTGATTCAAAACAAGGATAATAACAAAATCATTAACCCTATACAAACTCTACGACGAAGATTGTTTATTGACTCGATTTTATGCACATATGGTAGCAATTATCTTTAATAGATCATCGAGCCTTTGCAAAGCCGAACCTCCTTTTCAAGAGGAGGCTACAAATATAACGATGCCAATGACGAAAATGATGATAGTCGTTTTTGTATCATGTTTCAAATTAGCTGAGAGATTCGCAACTCATTTTTCTTACCGTTTGAATCAAATATCTTTTCAAAATATCAATCGAATTGTATAATCATTGCCGTTTCGGTTCAAAGGATGAATCTCTGTACGGGAGTGTCAAGTTCTCATGATACGATGAAGTGGGAAGTAGGAAAAACAAGAATAGCGAGTCTCAAGGCGTCGGTAGTGTCGTTAAACCTGGTCATTTCGCAACTCTTGACGAGCCAATGCTTAAAACTGTTTTGCAGTGGAATTAACCTGCTTAATGATAAAGAGTGATGTACAGACTTCGTGATTACTTACTGCTGCGCATTATTATTGACACTGTTTTAAAAACCAGATCATACGCAGTGACCCAGATCGTTTCGTCAGAATTAGATTCCAGTAGTAGGTGAGCTACGAAACATTTTGCGCCCACACTCGAATTTTACGAGCCAAACCATCAGCCTGCAGAAAAATCGTTCAAAAAAATTTCTAAACGATTGACAAGAGGCTCGAATAATTGGCGCCGAATCTCCGAAGATTTTTCATTCTTAATCTGATTTCAAACGATGCATTTTATCACACGATTCATCATCGTCGATGCAAATTAAATTGATTGGTCAAAAATTGATTAGATAAGTTCGAGATAGTAGCTGCGCATTGATAACGAAAGAACGCACGAATTGATAATGACAAAAAATGGGGTAATTGTCCGTGATGAATCGATTTAACATCCGGTTTATCTTTTCCTAAGTAAATAAAATTCACCATTTTTTTAACGTCGCTAAAAAAAAATTTCATGAATGGAGAATTTTTTGGAGTATCTAAGAATACGTCTCTTCAAATCTCCGGCCGACTTTAAGTGCATTTAAAAATTTAAAGTCCCTGCGGTACGACCACTTGTGCGCATCGTCAGCGGGAGTAGAGAAAACCGTAACTAGAAAGACGCGGATAAGTAGTTGAGGTTTGCCTGTCAGCCGGAGTAGAAAAAACCGTAACTAGAAAGACGCGTATAAGTAGTTACGGTTTTGTACGTCAGCCGGACGAGCAAGTAGGGACAGAGCCGTAATGGGAAGACCGGACTTGACGCGAGTAGTCAACGTCCTTTAGAGTCAGACGGGGCTGTCAGCCCGCATCGACTTTGGATATTTGAACCACCTTTGAGATTCCTTGAGATTTGATGATTGAATTTCTACAGGAAACTTTCCAGGACGGTTTTCCGTACTTTTTACGAATGATTGAAGCGTTTAAGAAGGGAAAAGAAGTCGTTTCGAAGGACAACGGTTAATCGGTGCTGAAATATGAGCAGCGTGTACTTTGCCAGTTGATATACGCGTGTCAGAAACAGGGTGAGAGTTATCTCCACTAACTTAGGCCTTGAACTTAGAGATTATGTGAGAATTTTAGTGTCGAAAGAGAAAATTTGAGGCAATTAAGCGAACTGCGGCTAATCTTTTTCCGTCGTATGTCAGATTTAATGACTGTGGCCGCGATTAGATGATCGTTTATAAGCGTGAAAAACTCAACCATTGAGAAACTCGAGTTTGATGAACTCTACATTGATAAATACGTTTTTTTTCTATAGGAATCATTCAGAAAATAAATTAGTACCCGCGCATTTGAAGTACGCTAAGATTACGATATCTCGATCTACAAATGATCCGGTATAAGCTGGCGATCTATCGCATGTCAATATCATGATAGACGTGCCGTCGAAAGCCAAGATAAATCGTTGGAATGATAATCCCGATATTCCGGTCTGATAATTCATTGTTCTTTTGCAAATTCTTCGCCAAACAAAACGTTGTTGATATTCTTTCAACCATTCTGTTTGCCTACGAGTCTTCAATGGAATATGCAATATATGACATCGAATTCTGGTTTAAAGAATCGATTTTTCGTGACCTCAAAAATGGCCGAATAATTCGGTTCACATACGGTGTTAAAGACAAACAAATTACACAACTGGCTCGTGTAAATATTCAGTACCCGACGCTCCAGATTAATAAAAGGATTAAAATGAAATTACCGAATTACAATGGATTATAAAACATTCGAAAATCTCTCTGACGCGAGTGTGAACGAAGACTGCTCTCACTAATCCTACATCCTAATCTCTTTCACGATGGATCAATCATAATTCGATTCTACTTCTCTCTGCGAACCCGATGAATCCGATCTTAGGAAATAAAAGTTCCGCGTACTGATCACTACGGTCAGTTATTTCCTTCCTCACGTCTACAAGCATTAAAGAATAAAATGAGCCACTAGTTTTTCTAGACCGAGACAATTAACTCGAAGTCTTCTTACGCCGCGCCATTTAGACGAGGTGCAATAGAACTCTAAAGATTTCTATTTCTGGCCTGGCAAAGTTTATTCTGGGTACCATTCTGCGCCAACGGTCTCCTAGTCGGTGTTCGACTGTATATCGTCTCCCGGTTAGCATCTGGTTGGTCTTACAATTAAGCTGCATTAACACTGAACAGATACGGATACGTACGAACTCGATAATCGGTTTAGTCACGTCTCGCGAGTCGATGTGCCTACCAGGCCAACAAATCGATGTCCTTACTTTTATTTAGCAATCTATTCACGTGTGCACTCCCCTTTAAAATTTCCGGATCTAGGCGCGGACTAGCCTTGCAATAAGCACGACTCACATTAGTCATACCCGCTGCTATTTATTCCGCCCCCGTTTATCGGAGCAAATTCCAAAGTGTCAAATGCGGTCCGCGACGAGCCGACGAGGCGAGACTTTAATATATTTATTGGTACATAATACGGTAGCTCGATTAATGCCTGGATATATAATTGCATTTTAAGCTCGTGACAATATTTCATTGTTATTAGATTCAAAAGACGACGAGCAGCCACTGTGCCAAAATGATATTAATATAATATCTCCTCTACTCCGATACTCGAAAACGACGCAATTATTAATTTTAGAACTCTACAATGCATTTCTGGCGTTATTACGCTCCACGTTTTGTCCCGTAACGAAATATTAATTTATACTCGTTCCTTCCCGCCCGTTACACAGATATATACGTGTGTAGAAAATTCGTAAAATTACCTCGGCATATTTCCATGCTAAATTCTTCCGATGATCAATATTCGTTCTCGCAACTTTGTCCATACATGTACATCCAGTTTTGCGCATCTCCTTATCAGGCCATGAATGCAGAAGGTCGTTTTCGACGATTCTTTTATATCCTTCTTTGTTATCTTAGCTTGCCTAACAAAGAAGTTCATTTCTTTTCTCTTGTGCGTAAAAAGAATTCAGGCAATATTCTGCTATCTGTTAGGCATGTGCGAAAAGCGCATCGAGCTGCGTACGCCGCGTGATCATCCAAGAATTTCATTTTTAAAATCAAGCTTTTAAAGCACAAAATTTTATCTTCCGTTAATCGGATGTTACTAAAAAATTCGGTGTCACCTACGAATGTTACCGTCCTTTACTAGCTGATAAAAAAATCGACCATGTATCAAAGGCTATTATAGATTCCCGTGTGTTTAATCGGGTAAGAAATTTCCATTAATTTCAAATAATTAACTGATAAAAACCTAATTGAATAGAGCAAACTATACGCGGTGAAGTCTATATTAGAATCTTTTAGATGAATATTCATTCACGCCGAGTAATAATTATACCGCACCATCAACGGGGAGATAAGAAAAACGCACGTGATTTTAGCGTGTTTACAAAATAATGCGCAGAATTAAACGTGACTCATTTATGTCCTAAGCTGTGAAGCTATATTATGCAATTAACGATCAATCGACACGCAGAGTAGAGTTAAACCGAGGTTTTATTTCCACCCATTTCGCATACGATATGAAAATTGAATGAATTCAAATCGCATTGACCGCGATCAGCTGTCTCGATATCCAGTATATATCAGGTGCTAATTTTATTCAGCGAAAAAAATCGTCTGCTAGAGTATGGAGTAAAATTTGAATTCAAGGCTAATATTTAAGGAAAAAAAAGGTCATTTCTAATTCTTTCAAGGACTTGAACGTCGCAGCAGTTATTGTACCGTTTCCAATTTACATGACATTTAATCGTCTATATCTTGGAGCGACACGTGGGGACGTGAGCCTTTTTCAATCTTAGGGATATTGCGGTTTATACAACCGTCTAGGAGCCAACGGCGACATCGGGCCGTTGCCTCGCGAAGTGGAATTTTCCTTTACAAGGCAACGATATCGATTATAGCTAGCAGACCCTTGACTCTCCGACCCGTACGACCTTTTTTAGATCGCTGACCCAGTGGATATGCTATATAATTGACCACGTGAACTTAATTATCGACCACTAGCTCGACGTTATTTGATTTTTATTTCTAGCATCTCTTACTTTATTTATTTTTTTTTATTTTTTTTTCATTTTCCTTCCGCTCCGCCAAACAGTTATCTTTACAACGTATGATCGTATGATTTCTAGCGAATTTTTTTATTTTTTTATAAACGTGCTAAAATAACGGCGACCTCGACCTCCTATGTATCTAACTAATGGCTTCCAACTTTCTGTACGTAAACGGATTGTCCCACGCGTATAACGCGAATTCAGTTGCTGTATTCGAGGGTACCGAATAAAATTGGAGCATAATATCAGGGTTTGCTAATAATTCCGTATTCGTGCAGATTACGTAAATATCCGTAGACTAGGCAATCGCTAAAGTTGTTCGTACCAGGCGGGCCGAATGACAAACCCCCATCAAAATCTAGAGATTCGCTTGAAAGCGAACTTCGCTTCGTGCCAGTCTCTCCGATGGTAGATTACGGTCGCTTACCTAATCTGTCGTTTGCAATTAATTTGATAACCAATTAGCCATATTATACCTATACATACTTTCGAGAACGTGATATAATCTTAGAAAATTAAATAATTCACATCTATATCGGTAAGCAGAAATTTTTCATTCTCATCTTTTGCTTTTTCTTGTTTTTGGTCGAAGATTTTATTACGCTAAATGAAAACGAAATTTGGTACTTGTTTTCACGATGTTTTATTGCCAATTTCGATAAGATTCGTAACCGATTATTCCTTATCTGGGATAGTTGATAATTCACCGGTTAGACAATTTCTTTATACCTCTTCTGAAAAAACAACGGTTAAGGTTTAATCTAAAAATATGACAATTCCAGTGAAAGAGTTCACGGCCATCCATCCGCTGGTCGCGCTTTGTTTGCCGTGAAACCTGGCCGACGTTGTCGTAGGTCGGAGTCTCCGTTCGTTGAATTTTTTTTCTGCTTTTTCTTTCCCTTTCTTTCACCCACCGATATGAGTACCCGAACCTACCGCTTCGGGTCATTGTTAACCTACCCAAATTTTCCATCTCCTTGCACTAAGGATAGGGATATCAATTTCGTGTGGAACTACAGGAGCGTGTAAAAGATCTACGACGAGTTAACGCTCCTGTGCAATTGCCGATGACTTGAATTAGCACCAACCCTCCCAAAGGCTACGAGTCCTTTATATACCTACGAGGTTTCGTATTCTCCGGATTCCGAATGTCTTTGAAGTTATATTAAAAAATATCGGCGAGTCATACTTGTTGCAAACTTGTGACTCATGAGCTGATGATCGTCTGCGTTAAATTGAATACGAGTGCAAGAAGAAATACCGGGACGTTGGTTGTAATCAGATTTTTGAATGCGCAGTATTTGCGATGTTTCATTTCTAACTGTTTTTTCAAACGATTAAGAAACGTGTTCCGAGAAAGTGGGCGCAGTTTATCACTCGGCTAAAATTGTGCAATTCAATATTCTGCTTATAGTAAAACGCAATTCTACAGTATATTTCGCCGAAATTGGTACAACAGTGATCGAGCTGAGCAGCAATGAAATTTCAAACTGCTATCCCTTGCACATTTCATTTCAAAAATTATTTTTTTTTGTTTGAAACACATTCCTTACTCTCCACCCCGAACCCCTCGTCGGATTTCGTCCAAATTTGATATCAGCTATGAAAATTGTTCGAAGCACTCGCGTGCCAAATTTTTTTCAAATCGGTCGTCTGGTTCGAAAGTTATTCGAAAGATGTTCGAGTTTCTTGAGACGGTGAAATACCATGATCCGCAAACATACCTTGAGCTAATTTTTGCCAAATCTTTGCATTAGCTAAGCTAGGCAATATTTATTCCGATGCATAAAAACCGACCCGAGCCTGACACGAAATAACCTTGTTGCAGTTATTACCAAAGCAGTCTCCAGTCGCGTTGCGCATTCTCTTGGGGCTACAACCTTCAAAGGTCGCAAACACTTGCTGCGTAGAGTATATAACCACTCTGCTGCAATCATTCGCTTCGCTGCATGAGCCTCGGCCTGTTGCGGCACTGTCTTCTCATTCACAAATCGAAAGAACAGAGACTGAAACCTATTTTCTGTACCTAGGGCTTTACATTACCGCGACCGAGTTGATGATCAATCTCCACAATGCATTTCGTCGTCGTTATTTTCTTTATTCATTTATGTTTACATCAAAGATAAAAGAAACGAAATTCTCTTTCGTTTTAAATCCATGGAAAAACACGGAGAATGCAAATTTCTGAATTCCTAGAAGTCTACACTCAGAGGCTGAAGCATATGCCTATCATATACCTGTGGATGTAGACTTCCTAGCATATTAGCTCGTAAAAAGTCAGTCGTGTTGCTGCGGTTCGTCACAACAGATAAAACTAATTGGTAAAATGGCTGCCTCAGTTTCTCCAGTTACCTATATATGCGTTCTTTTTTCTATTCCCTGCAACACATATTGTGTCACTCTCGACCTTGCCATGAAGTAGGTTTATCGTTCTGTAACGGTTAGTTAGTTGGCTGTAAATTTCTGCACTGCGCGAAGTGTGGGAAAAATTTCACCGCGAAAGAAACAAAAAAAAGTCATGTATTGATCGGCAATGATTCCGCAAAGTGCAGTTTGGAAACTGAAAATAAAATAAAACAACAAAGTTTTTTTTTTTCTAAAAACGTAGATATTTTCGAACTCGCCATACGTCGGAGGCATACGCATATGTTCATCCGCGTATTAAGATTCTGCGAAAAGATCTACGACCTTAGTTTCTTTCATACGTCGAATCCGTCGAAAAACAATTGTTTAAAACTTCACGATTCCATTTACGTAGTTAACTTCTGGCCAAGATATATCTTTAAAAATTCGTTAAACTCAGAAACAAAATCTTGATCCACAAGGCCATTTGGGTTTGTTCTTTGTTGGCTTTATTCTTGTTTTCTTTTTAATTTTACTGCGGTTTAAAAGAGACAAAAGAATTTCGCGAAACCGCCTTCTCCCTCGTCTATTTTTACGAGTAATCCAAAACCCTATAGTCAAGAGTTCCCTTTGTTCTCTAGCTATGTACTAACTTTAGTTAGTAGGGGAGACCGAGGCAAAGTGAGCACCTCAGCTAAAAATTGATGAAATTTTTATTTTTCTTTCTTCAAAAATCTTTTTTCTTCGAAAACTTCTTGGAGATAGACTTTTCGAAGAAAGCTGCTTTGCCCCGGTGTTTCCTATACGCTGCAAGGACCTCCCGAATTATTTTTCAAAGCTCTCTTATTCTCACAAGGATTTAATTTTAAATCCTCAAAGAGCAGATCCCTCGGTAAAGGATACCTTCGCACTTTTTGCCTCTCCTCTCCTCACTTCTCCTATCATTATGCTTAGCCGTTGCAACGAACTCTTGGTGAGGTAGTTGGCTTCAGAGAGAGGAATGCAACCGAGAGACTTGCAAAAACTCGAAACGACCGTACCGTAGTCAATCCACTCCCTTCTCTTCTCTTCCCCAGCCCCTTTGGCTCCTTATTCTATCCATGGTCCTTTTTTCTTACGGTTTATTTTCTCCTTCTGCATCCCTCTGGGATCTGAGAAGAGCCTGGAATACACGGTCAAAGGAACTCTGCGTCAAACAATTTTGCTGAAAATAATCCTACTCTCAGTCAAGAAGGAGATCAGTTCACAAGCTGGGGTTGTGTTAGATCCTAGACAAAGATACGTTTCAGTTTTTCTTCTCGTTTTTCTTCCCCCTTCATTTTCGGTTAGTTTCGTTTTTCTTGCGGATTGACAAACCGTTCGGATAAAAATATATCCATTTTGTTTTTTCTCCAACAACGAAGACAAGAGATCTTTGTGGAGTAAAATAAATAGAATTAAACGAGAAAAAAGCAAAAAGAAGTTTTTGGCGCCGGTGGAGCTTCAATGGTCAAACCTTTGCGTAATTTCAAGTATGCTTTCAGACTAACAATAGATCGATTTTATATTCTCTGAAACGTTGGAAGAGTAAAAAATGAGCGATTTCAACAGCGTTGGCCGATTTTTTGACATTTATTTGAAGATTTACCATATTTCGACGCAATTTCAAAATCGTACATAAATGCGTACATTCGAAACCACAAACTCCTTGAGGATAGTTGATATTTAAAGATTAACTTTATTCCGCAGCGGGATTCAACACGTATATATATTTTCCTTGAATTTTCGTTATCTTTTTCCGGGAGTAGAAGGACGAAGAAAGAACCGCACTCGAACTTCAAATCCTTCAGTTTAATTAAAAATAACTTCCACCGAATAACTTGAGATTCAAATTTGACTATCTAATTCTACGAAGGCTCTCCTCGGTATTTATAGTAGCATCGTAGCTATTGCACCATTTTAAAACGGATCTGTTTTAGTCGTGATTAATTTACGGAGGTGGTAGACACTAGAAGCATATTAACACGCATTAAATGTTTCGATGTATGAGCATACACGTGAGTATATTCATTTCGCAAATAGATCCAGACAGTCTTTGACTAACGGGGGACCCGAGGCAAGCATAATCTTAGAAGCAGCTGTCCTTTTCGTCTGAAATTTTCTTTTTCTAATTTTCCCAAGCGAATAGAATTTTTGATTTTATTTTATTTTTTTATTTGTTTTCAAAATTGGTGGGAGTAGAATTTTGAGTTTTTGTAAGAAGAAAATTATTTGAGAATTGAAAAACAAAAAATTCAAATCAAACTGATATTCCCTTGTTATAAATTAAAAAATAATTCCGATTTGCGATCTTCCAAATATTACGACAGCCTATCTCGACCCATGGGTGCCAACGAGTGTCTGGCGCGAGTTAGATAGTCTTTCATAATTATTCCTTATCAAATATACCGATTAAAACATAGCGTTTGAAACTATCTACGCCCACGAGAAAAATAAAAAAAATATTCGGTTTATTTTTCCTCATTCGACGGTCTACGGACGAATAATCTAAAATGTCGCAGTTTGTTTCTTTTTCTTTTCTTCCGTTGAAAAATAATCCAGAGATGCCTGGAATGAATCGCAATTCGCATAACTACAACACATCGATCTGTGGTCGAATCCTTCTTCAAGAATTCTCCGAGTCATGATACCCACGCGAAATTTCATTCGACCCTGTAAAGTCAGATCGCAATTTCCTGTATGAGAGCTAAGAACGAAGTTACAGGTAATCGTAATCGGTATCATTTTTCATAGACAAAAGCACAGGATATATAATATCTTCATAGTTACAGATCTTAGAGCTGTCAGTGCTAATCGTTTCCTCCTGTCTGCTGGTCAAAAATGAATTTCATTATTCTGCTTCCAGGTGATTTATTTCTCTTTCAAATAATACAACGAAAGTATGTCAAAGCCAGTCATTACTTTAGACGCTATACCTACATATATACATAATAGATCGTACACGAAAGACACTAGCATACGTAATATGTATACGTGCAATTATCGAGGCTCCGCAGGGTTCATCCTGGCCTTCATTCACTTCCGAATACAATAAACATCCTACACGCGCTGATTCTCAACTTTGCAAATTCAATGCTTCAGAGTCAAGGCCACCAAGGCCATACGATTTCGCTTTTTCTATGACCGCAATTGTCATGTGTCCGCGGAAATAATAAGTGTCTATAAATATCTCGCGCATAAGCACTCGGCACTCATTACACAAGTATACCCAGACGTGTTCTCTCCGTGACGAATTTCTTCGACCGACCATATCGTTGACGCGATTTATATTTTAATTAATTGACGCTCTAGATTGATTGTACTTTTAGCATATATACGAGGCCGTTGGCGCCGCTGGTCAATTTATTGTTTTCTATATTTTAGATCTCTGCTCTGGCTCGCGCGCACTTCGCTTTCTTAAAACGAACCAGACAATACGTCACGCGTATAATCAACCATTACGCAAGGCGAAATTCCTCCGGTCTTCTCGGTTCCGTAATTCGTTGAAAAAGCCTTAGGCTAGATGTGAAATTTCTGAAGAAAATCACGTGCGGAAATGGAGGAAATCGAATCTTGCCTGGGGCAATGAAATAGAATCGTGATAACGATCTGCAGAATTGCGATCGTACCTAAGCTTGACCCTGACCGCGAAGATACATGAATAGCTGCATTGTATTTGAAATTCCATGTACTTGTGTACGTAAGTGCTCAGAGCGATTTATTTCTGCCCGTTTTTCCTGCTCTGCAGTAAAATCTCGAGCGTTTACACGCGTACGTAGGTTGAAATTGAACACGGCAATTAAAACTGGCGATAGGAAACGGTACACCGCATCACAGCGATTATTCATGCTCAACGGAGGCTATGCGCTGATTTTTACGAGCACGATTCATCGGCTGACTATTAAATCGGACTGAAAATCCGGGAACTCGTTTTTCCGCACGTGATATGAACGCGTATATCCCTCCCATATCTAACGAAATTGCGAATGTAGATAAATGTAAGTGTTAGTAGCGTGTAAGCTACAGGCAATGAGAGTTGGTCAAGGAAAACCAGGAAATGAAGACCACCTCTTGCACAATAGACTTCGGTCAAATTGTAGGAGAAGCCTTATCTAATGTAATAGATAATGATTAGTTGTTACGATACAGTGATTAAAGACCGACGAGTTTCTTGTACGGTGGAAATATCAGTAGTATGTGTAATTTATGGCTTCGGAATCGCCTCGTTTATTATTATCGTTACTCCGTACAGTTTTTTACGAATAATAATTATTATCAGCATACAGATAATTCGCGGAATGGAATTCGCAGATAATTTGTCAGACGTCTAACTACAGCACGCGTTACAGACATGTCATGTGTGACCTGATTAACCAATTATCGTCACATTCAATGTGAGACGAAACTTCTTATCAAAGAACACGCGGTCTCTTAGTGAAAATACCTTCAATGGCATGCAGACCTTACTCTCAAATGTCTCCCAATTAGTTTGCTCATTATAATGCCGTCGATACATGCGTGAATGTGTCTGTTATCATTCCATTAAATTTCTACGCAGATTTCGATTCGCTTTCAGAAGTTAATGCCTTTTTGAAATATGGGTCGTGGCCTTGTATAGAAATATACACGCAATAATTACATTATTCTGTAAAGTCTGTCAATGTCATTAATCGGTATAATTAAATTTTCAAATTTTCAAATTAATAATCCCTCAATCTTATTACGTAGTCGATTTTCGTCTTAGAATTACAAACGCAGATAATTTGATTCAAGTTTATTCGCTTCATCGATTTCCTCCATCCAATGTCCTCCAATGTCAACCAAAAGGATCATTAAGAGTAGATTGACGTCCGTTTGTTGGTATAATTACGGAGACTCATCGCATGAACAGGATGCGGTTAGTCATTAACCAGATTTCAGCTATTCGCGATATAAATGCTTAAATTCCCCACATTTTCACGACTTTTCACCGTTGTCTCAATTTCTCTTTTCTTTTCCCATTCTTCTTCGCTGCACACAATCATTCCGATGATATTTACCCTACGGATTTCCAAATCAATCCACTTTTTGCGAAGAAGGCGCGAAAAAGATATCGTCTAGGTATCGGTATGTGAAATCAGTTGCTCGAATGTCGAGGTTAATTGACTATACGATCAATATCAGACATTTCATCATACTAACGTCAGCTAATTTACAAACAGGATTTCAGGTAGGTGCAAAAACCTAATTACAAAATAATCATCGTTCCGATACTCCGACTACTGTCGATTTTGGGACTTTCCACGGCTATAGAATATTTCAATATCGAGCGGGAGATAATTTTAAATATGATCTGACCACAATAGGGAAACCCCAACTTCTTCAATTTTCCCTATTTCATTAATTTCCTCCCCATTTTCCTTCGAACCGAACAATATTCAAGGTGTGTCCTCTTCAGAATATGAAAACAAGAGTATCGTCGCGTGCATTCTGCTAATTCGTTAAGCCGACGGTTATATTCGAAGAAAAATGACCCTCGGAATAATCCTAGCTTAGAATCAGCTTTAATTTGCCCGTTGGGTACGCGTCACTACTTCCTTATTTATCGGTTCATTACTATTCACGTGGCATAGAACCTGTTTGGCCAAATTCCGAGATTTCTTATTGACTTAAATTACCCGTTCTTTTTCCCTTGAATTCACACAATGGTGGCGTTAAGCAGTTCGAAACGATTGCTCGAGGTAAATAATTACACCGAGTTACAATTAGCTGTCTCCGCGTAGTGATTCGAGTTTTATTTCTTCCCAGTCCGAGGAATCGATCATATTTTATTCAAAAATTACATTTATCAGGTAAAGATTGTCCTAACTCCCTTTGCGATCGGTAAATTCAAAGAAATGCATACATCCGTGTCGGCGGATTAATATATGCCGATTAAAAAAATAAATAATATGGAATTGAACAGGTCGTATAAAGGCAAGCATTCAAGTAACACGTGAACAAATATCAGCACCCACTCTTACCTGGATTAATCGTATCTGGTTAGAGCGACGCAGGTTTTCGTATTACAAGTACAGTTCCATTCTCGATTTTTCCCTCTCATATACGGCAATAAACTTATGCGATTAATCTTCGCGGACGTTTTTATGTATTTATTTTAAACACTCACCCATGTACGAACGACCTCGAGTTCAGGGCTACGGAGATAAACCGAGACGAAAATATTTAAAACGAAGAAGAAAAGAGACGAGGGAAAGTAACAAAGATAAAATATGGGTCAACCCAGTTAAGTTCATGGTCGAAGAAAATTATCTGACCGGGATAATTATTTAAGCGCAAACAATCGGTTCCACAGAAACTTGTTAACGCATTTCTATAGATACTTTGAACCCCATCGGTACAGAGAAAAAGATTTATCGCACCGTTCTCGGTAATTTCTGAACAATAGTTAACGGCTGGATCGTTAAATTAACACAAATCTCGCTTATGGCAGTTACTAAGCCGGAAAATGTCAACCTAACTCATTTTCGGTTATTCTCCACGGACAGGGTCTCTCCCAGTCATTTTACTGCCTCGAATAGCCGATAATTGCATAGTCAATTTGTACAAAATACAAAAACGGACGGTTCTGTTCAGCTGCATAGCCGTTTAACCAATCTTGAGATCGACTCATGTCTTCCTGAGAAGATCCCAAGCCTAGTCACGGGGTGAAATCAGTTAACATCAAGTTACAAAGGCGTTGTCATCGACGCTCTAATCGAGGCCCGGATCAAACTGGAATCATTCAATTCGTAAAGCAGAGCGAAGTCGTTTTGACTAACGCGTTTCGTTACACGAAGCTCTCGTACGTCACTTCTTGTATATGTACGCATCTCCTTGGTTTTAGTTCAAGTTTCTCAAGATTGGCAGAGGAATTTTTCGCCTCGTTAAGTCTCGGAATTCTTCTCGCGATTTTACCCTCCACCCACGGTCAAATTGAGTTACACAAACTCAGCTAACTTGGATTAGCATCTGTTACCAAGAAAACCTTTCACCTATTCAAAGTTACTTAACAAATTTTTTTTCCGGTACTCATTTAAATTCATCGCTAAAATAATCGAGGTAAGAAATTCTCCGAATTAACACGAAAAGGGACCTTTGACCAAGTAAATCTGGGAAACGAGCTACAGGTATAACTTTGCCTGGAGGAGAGAGCGTGCAAGTATTTCCATTCGGTGATTAACAAAAACGGGTAAAAAATTGATCCCTGCGACAGTTTTTCATATTGTAAGATCGTCTCGTTTCTTGAAACTTGAATGAAACGAAAATGGAGGCTGTAAAGTTGGGAAGGGATGGTTGTGGTGTGAGTAATTTGCAATTCGATGTTTAAATTACACCAATTTGTAATTAACTTTGTCTAATTGTAAGGCACGAGTCAGTAATAACAAATTTAATGATAAAGATGCTAGTAACTATCTTCCGAAAGTCACGAGACCGAACGTTGTGCTCTCATGTGACACCTACGCCTACGCGATATGCATTAGAATACAAATAAGTGTGTACGTAGAGGATGAGTGTATCTCTGCGATATTACATTCTGCGGAGGTATACACCCACGCAAATATATCTAGATATAGACGAACGTATATGATCGCGTATGTATGACTTATCGGTTCTGTTTGTCATCTTCTTACCTAGTTATAGACCTCGTGCTTTGCTCTGACCGTAATTTTCGAGTTTATCAGCAAACTTTTGACTCCCATGTCACGTGCGACTAATTTCACGGTTCTTAAGATTTTAATAATTACATTATCATCAGTTGTATGAATATATGAATACACCGGCGGTATTTGCCTGGTCTTGTTGAAACAAACCAATCGACCATCTCCTCGCCTATTCCAGGTTTTATAAAATCGCGCGTTCGAAGTACTTCCAAGCAAATTAATGTATGTTCTTTCAGTAAATGAAAAGAAAAATGAAGGAGCAAAATGAAAAACTTGTACCATACATTATGAATCAAATAACCGACAATCAAGCGTTCATCCAGAGATGGATGTACTACCTACTGCGCCTTTCCAAGTGGAAGTATAATCGGTCCAAGGAGGACGTCGTGCCTGGTACTGTGGCAGATTGCAGTGTAACGAGCACGCGAACCTCCTCTCATTTCTTGCGCTTCGATACCTAATAATTGGGTCGATTAAGCGATGCATAATCGGATTTTATTGGATCTTGATATCTGTGTGTAGAATCGACAGCTTTCGATCTTGAACGAAGTCCGAGCTCTGCGTTTGGAAAGAAGAATTTCTAAAAATACAGAAAAATGCAGTGGCGATGTGTATTCCGGTTATCCTGAAACGATGATATAACTGTCTGAAAATTTTTCGTTTTTGACTGCCGCCTGCCACCTTTTGGTATCGCAAATTTATTTTTTTTCTTTTTTTTTCAATGGGACAAGAAACTGTCTGGAAAATGTCACCATATCTCAATCCGTTTGCGAGATAACAGTCTACGTTGATTAATATCGGGTACCTAGCATCGTGTCTATATCTATTGTGTGTGTACATAGTTTCACGTATATTTATATATATATTATGTACATGACTCATTGCAGGCGGTAATGGTTGACGTCGCGTCGCGTCGCGACGACGCATGGCGTTATGAGAACTCAATGAGCCTCATTCACGGCGCCATAGGCGAAATTATTTCTGGTTTATCTGCGTATAGATATAGTAGATGAGGAACTAATTAAGAATTGTCAATTTCTACTAATTCTTAAGATAAAAAATTGTTTTGGTCACGTGCAGACGAAGGTTTTGCGTGCAGAAGTGCTACGAGTTAGTTCCGTGTAAGAAACCCTTCAAGGTAATTAAATCGACGCTGGATTATACCGGTTTTCAACTGGTAGACTCGTTATGGCACAGCAAATACTACTTGGAATCGAGTAGACGCCTGGCGCCGAGGCGTCAATTATCAATAAATTGTGCAAGGAAATAAAACCGATAAAAAGTATCGTAGGAATGAAACTGCATGTCAGTTCTCTGCTTTTTTCCAGCACGGTACTTTTCGTCTCGATAAGATCAACGAAAAAGCGTTCATATCAAACCCTCGATGTTAGGGCGAACTGGAATCAACCCTTCGATGATTTCATAACGCAATTTAATTCCTAACCTTTGCCCCTTGTGTGAAAGTCCCTTATGTAACGATCAACAATTTCTAACGGTCTGTAATCAGCCTAGATTGTCTCCTTGCAATTCTCCTTGAACGAGTATCTCGACCTAATTGACCATAGGATTGCTGCAACGAGTAATATGCTAAGACAATAACGCTGATGATGAAAAAAATGATGATTATTAGAGAACATCTTTCTCTAAATGTTTGAGTTTCTACGCACAATGAATCTTTCGTAACAAATTTGTGGTCATTTTGAGATGTAAGAACCCGCAGGGGTATCCGAACTTTCAAACCGCTATCCTTCCCACGTTTGATTTCCAAAATTGGCTGTATTCAGCGAAAATACTCTGTACCTTGATAAGTAAAAACCGAAAAAGTTTCATGCGAATCGGACGAGCGGTTGCCGAGATATCGATACTTCTTTAAAAAATCATTTTCCCCTCATCTTGTGAAGCCCCTTGGACCTATTTTGATCAGATTCAATATCAGACATGGGGAATAATTTGAGGTACTCGGGCGTGAAATTTGGTTGAAATTTGACGACTCCTTCGGAAGTTATACGGTGGTTTAAAAAACAGTGAAGAACTTGTGAGTGTCCCACTTTCTTGGGGCATTGAAACTTCACCTGACCCTCGTTCTTTGATCTCGTTAGTTTCGGGCAAATGCTAAACGCGATACCAAATTTGGTTCTTAAAGCGCAGAGTCAATATCTACGCACTGATCTTGAATTCTTATAACTCCAAAAAAAAAAGAGAGACACGTACTAAATTTAGAATCTGGCTAACAAAAGTTTATTCTAAATGTACGAATGAACCGAGAAACGACGACTATTGACAACTACATGGCACTTTTTAGGGTACATTTACCTGTAAAGGCTGAACTTAGGTGACAATAGCTGACGAGACTTATGATCTAATTTCTGGGCAGTCATACTACCATTCTTCTATTTTGATATATATAGAAATACAGCAGTCTCTGTTGACCCATTGATGAAATTTTCTCGATTCTAATCTCGCAATTACTAAAAGAAATATAATAGCTACTGCACTTTATCAGAAGTTTACAAGAAAGAAAAGTAGGGTAAAAAAAACAACGAACAAAGTTATTCTTCGTTGTACTTCGCCAGACAACGGAGAATTTATTTCATTCAAATTTTGCCGAGTAACAGCTGAGGTCGTAGCGTTATAATTTGGCGGTCATTCGATATCGCGAATTTTTACACTCGTTCTTACCAAGTGCTCCGATTTCAAATTCATTCTTTATTAGCTCAATTAAGTTTCGTTAGAAATAAAGAAAGATTCGAATAATTGGTGGAATTTCAGAGGAATTGGATAACGATGAATCGCAAACTTCGAAACAATTTTCAATTCTTCACCTTTTTCATTCAATAATCTAAAAACTGGAAATAAATAGTTATTTGTGTCTCAGAGATACAAGTATTTTATTTTAGAGCTCTTTTTGACTTTCGGAACAAGTCTCGGAGTCGATCCATTAAAATAAGTGACCCTGCAGGCGATAATTCGACGCCAATTCACAGCCAACTGTTAAAGTCATATGCATCTTCTATTTGAACAGGTGACAGCAGTCTTATACTTGGCAGAAAGTAAACTGACATTTAGCGTATACTCGAGTGCTTACCTTTAGACACGTGAACCACTTACGTACAGAGCTAAATCAATATTAAAAGAGTTTCGCGTATCCAGACAATATTTCGCGCTCGCAACAGCTGTTCTTGTTTTCTTTGCTGGGGGTACGACGCCTAACCTTTTTTTTTTTTTAATATGAGTATACATATACATATGACTGTTATCAGGCAAAAACACTTTTCATTCTTACTTTCTTCTAATATGATTCTTCGTCTGATTAAAATACAGCTAACGGCTTCTTCATCGGCGTTTATTAAATCATTGAAGTTTGTTAAAATATTATTCATTTGAATAATTCGTTTGTTCGTGAAGATGATCGACATAAATTTATCCGTAATTTTCTGACAGTGAATCGAAGAAACTTTATTCGGCGCCGTTTAAAAACATTTACAGTTCTCGGATGTAACCATTCTTGATAATGAAACAAAATTAGCATCTTCTTGTTATTTCGAGGTTTTTATTTTTGGCCCGTGAATAAACGTTAATTATTCACAGTATGTAGAAATAGTGACGAATAATATTTCGCTTACTGCATAATACGACGGCCTCGATAATTTAGAACAGCTTTAGCTCGTGCCCTAATAATTCTTCAAATTTTAACACTGGCAATCCGCGATTATTCACAATCTTTGAAAATAACTCCGCGGTCTAAATGTGTTATTGACAATCGCACGCTGTCCAGTATAAACAATAATATAGTAAAGTATAAGCAGCATACTGCCGCTTAAATAATTATATGTATCTTGCAACAGCAGGGCGCCGCTAATAATCTTCTGTAAACAACAATACTTATAATATAATGAAAGTTATTTGTGAATATGTATGTAGACAGTGAATCATATGAACACTCTGCATATAAGAACGCGCATACATCTATACAATTCTTAAAAATATTACTCATTGTCAGATTACCCTAATTCATCGACCATTACTGATGAAACAAGATGATACTATATACGCTGCAGCATTACGAAATGCAAAATATTTGTCTCTTCACTAATGACGTAGAGTTTCGTCATGTATTTGATATTATTGTTAGCTTTGTTCATTCGGAAATAATAATTCATTTACCAAAATTTGATTAACCGCTAGGTCGGCTTTATATCAGACAATAATACCGTACCTGTATATTTTTACGTTACTTTATCGGTTATCGTAAGCGTACCAGTTTCGTACAGCTACCGGTTTTATTTTCGGTTTATCGTTCGGCGAAAAATATGTTTGCTAATATCATGGCTATTCTTTTCCTGCTCTTTAATTCAAAAACAAGAACCTCAATACCAGCTGCAGCTGAAGCCAATCTGCGGTCGACAATAATTATCTCGCGGTTTATTCTACACTTACTCCAAACACCCACTCGGTGAAAAACAATTATTACTATTATATCTCGTACCTACAGAGATACGGAAATTTCGCTATGCCATTTCGCAGCGAGACTTTGAAACTCGCTGATTCTAATCATTTCGAAAGCTTAACCCGGAAGATTTACGAGTAATTTTAGTTATTCATCATAATCATACAGCTCTTTGAAATATTCTTCGAAGAGTAATACATTTTTTTGCTAAAAATTAATGCAGCTGATTGTCTTTTTTTTTTTTTTTTAATTTTGGGACCATTATATAATTATTTTCAAGAATAGGTACAAATTTTTATTCGATGTTTATACACGCTTACCTACCTACCTGCATCGGTTCGCGAATTCTTTATCGTGTCTACGATAATCTTGTTTTGCGATGGAAGATTGGATAATTTGAGTGGATAAAAAAAGAAAAGTAAAATATCTCAAGGTAAAAGCGTTTATATATTTATATACCTACGCGGGGATTGTATACCTGTATATAGGCGTCGGGGTACTTATAAGAAAGTGCCACGTGTCAGAATGGAATTGCTAAGGCTTTTGCACCGCTTTTATCGTCCTCGGAATTCTAATAACACTCCGTTGATATATCTCTCCCTCGTAATACTCCCGGTCCCCAAACAGGGGAGAGAATCGTCGACTCATGGAGGAACCTTTCAGACTTGTTTTCAACCTTGCAACGAACGAGGAAAATCACCGCCCCTAGCTATCTCGAACGAGCTTTGTTATAGCCTTGCCTCGTTTATAACTATACGGCAAAAATATTTCTGCCCATTTTCGGCACGGAAATGAGAGAGAGAGAGAGAGAGAGAGAGAGACAGAAAATTAACAAAAATCGATTACACATATAAGTATGTACTTTTTTTCTAAAGACGAAGCTGCGTCAGATAAGATTTCTAAAAATGTGCGCGAACACTCATTTTACTGCGCCTAAGCCAACCTCATCGGATCCAAACACGGCGCAATTTCATTTCCGAGACTTCCGTGATCTGGAATTTATGAATACGGCATAAGATTGTCGAAGCAATTACGGGAATGTGCATATATGTATGAATCACGGAGTTTATACCAGCACGAGCGAAATCATTTCTCGAAAAAGAAAAAGAGAGAAGAAAAAATGAGACACGTGCGGTTTATATTGGAAATTAAAATAACTACGCAAATTTATACATTTACGTGTACACCTACGTACATATATGCATGGAAATTATTTTTTCGCTTTCGGTAATTACATTAGATGTATATCGGTGCAAAAGAAAATCGTACTAGGTATTAATTGTGAGCAATTTCGTTAGCGACAATTAAAGAATATGTTATATAATGCATATAAATAAGTCCAATTAGTGACAAAATATGTATGAAACGATCCGCAATTAAGGGTAAATACTGAACCGTATGCATATATCCTAATTGGGTAGTTCGATAAGAAAAAAAACAGCAAACCGATGAATTTAATGCAGAGTGGTTGCGAGATGGTAACCAATGTTTCTAATCCACCCGAAGTGCACAATTAGTCTCTGTTCATTTGACGCAGGGTTTTAAGCAAAATTCACTTCTTCGCAATTTGTTTGAAAACAATTGTGTATGACGCCCACTGCGGTGCAGTTTCATAATATTTTACATTCGCACCAGTCCAGAAAATTCTGAATTCTCTTTACCCCCACGTATATTTCTGTTTGCATTTTTGTAATAAGAAAAAAAAAAACAATGCCAGAGCGTGATCCGAACGTTTATGCGACCGCACATAAGGCATAATTAATATACAGGCTCTTTTTTAACCTGTGTCATAATAAGCACGAGAGTTATTGAGAGATAGTGAGAAAAGCGAGAGATACACGCTTACGTACGTGTACACATACAATTACATTATTTAGAACGGATGTATAGGCGATTGGAATTAATCTGTGAAATATCTTATCGAAAAACATGTATCGTATCATTGATAATCGATTTTTTAAAATTCATACCGCCGCGAACAGCTTGAAAGCATCTTACGCCTGGATTATTATTAATATCTAGTACTTTATGAGTTTAGGTAAGATATGATACACCGAGTAACGGATATAATATTTTATTACGTATACGTATTTCAAATAATTAAAAATTGGACAACATTATTCAGACTTTTATACACATATGCAAATAAATATTAACAGACAAACATCCTGTTTATTTAATTAAACAACATAAAAAAAAGAAGAAGATGACCCGTGGCGTCTAGCACAATATCGAGGCACAAGTGCGACTACTTGTAAAATGTGTAAATATTAGAAATACTTTCGCTATAAATAAATAACAAGTATATATGTATTCATAAATATATAATATCTGTATATCAACATTCAATTCTATATTCCGTTATCGATTCGGAATGCTGCTACTGATCGTTATAATTCCTACACAGTTACGTAAAAATTGCGCAATCATCAACTACAATACTGAATCATTTTTATATGTTTTTTCTCTCCTTTGCACACCTTCGCCGTGCTCATTGTTCGTTATGCAAGGCATTCATCTGATCAAAAAATGATGACTGTGACTTCTACATTCTCCTATACCTAGATATACTCTATGTAGTAGAATCTCGAATCCAATTTGTATTTCAGTTCGATATTGTTTAGGCTTATTATTAGTATCTAAACTGTAATTATCCGATGTTGCGTCGTATCTGCGGATGCATAGTATAGTATTAAACCGTTCGAATCCCCTCTCTTACGCACAGAACGACGAGAAAATGCAAATAAATAAGAGAGACGAATGCTCGCGGATTCGGATTTTACTGGATGGACCGGACTGGATTGTCGGTAGAAACATGATATATGTACGTGTATGTACAAATACACGGGATACGTAAACGTATGTAGATTTTGCGCGTTATATTTATACAAGGAAAGAAAAAGGAGGAAATACATATTGCAAAGCAGTCAGTCGCTTGTAGCTTCGGCACTCCACGGGCATCGGGGGATCCCTCGAGCACAGCGCCATCTACGCGCATGGTTATTTAAGTGCCGCGCCTATCGCCGAAGCGCCAGTCCAGCTCGAGATTTCGTTGCATTTGGTACTGAAATCAAAAACCTCTCCCTCCAACTTGAGGAAAAAATCAAATAAAAATATAGATCAACACAAAACAGTAAAAAAACAAACAGAAGACAAACAAAATAAAGTTCTGAAACGGTCGAACGTTCAGATCTACAGTGTTTGCTGTCAGTGCGTTTTTGTGCTATTGAGGATTACTTCGATGTGAGTAATCTTCTAATGTTTTATAACAAACGTCTCCTTTCATTCGTGAACATGCTCCGAGTTCATCTGCTCAATTATTTTCCTCTTCCCTAGCCATTTTCCCGAGCCCGGAAAAATCCTCAAATTTCATATTCGACCTTATTTTAAATTGTTTGTTAGCCGCAACGTTTCATTCAAAGAGATTATTCGGTTCCTGAATCGCGCTCTCGAGTTACAAATGAGCGGTTTCATTGACGTCACCGAATCGATACTGCTAAACCGCTGATAAAAATGTTCCATCGCGTATTATACTCTAGTGAAAAGATGAATTGTCACTTATTCCGATAATAGAAACTATGTGAAATGATGAATGACCACCAGTTGTACTAGTTTTCTCATTAAAACTGTCAGTTTGACGTCAGATCCAATGCGACAGCCTCCCAAGAAATATAATCGATAAATTTCGAGTAGGTAGTGGGGTGGTCGCGGTATCATAACACAAATAGTGAGGCATGGTCGCAGCAAAGCAAGAGTACGAAAAGGAGATCAATACTCGACCTCTCGTTGGTTTCTCTGCTATAATATGAAGCCGGTATTAGGATATTTGATGCCAACGGGTTATGTATGCGATTCAAAGTCCTACTGTACATAGTTCGAACTCTAAGACTGGTAAAGTTCCAGAGAATATTAAATACTACAAATGTCGGAGTCTTTCCTTGCCAGACAAACATGGCATCGCATAGCATAGCATTGCTCATCGGCAGACTTTATACCCGCTTCTTAAACTTCTATTCAGTCAGTTTGATTATCTGAGATTTTACAAGCTATTATAAAATTGCGAGAGCTTTTCAAGTTCTGTTCACTTCTGATGATCATACTTCGTGTATTCAGGCGATAGTTGATATATTTTCTCGAAATCTTTATAAGATGAGAGTCTGACGTGAGTCGTACGGTCGGGGCTACTGCACTCTCCTCTCGCGACCCCTCGCGATCAATATCTGGTGCAACTCGCATCGCTGGCCAAAGCGGGTTGTTGACCCGAATGCACCGGCTCTTCCATCCCTTTCGTTAATAAAACTGTAGACTGTGGATACGCACATCGAAATAGTGCAACTTGAACCCCGCTATATACTTTACTACCCTGAATTTCAGACGCGTTGAAATAGGTCGGATCGTTAGCCTGTCGTTATACGTACGCATATGTACCGAGGTTTAATCTAATCGTAAGACATATTGGTTTTTAATTACGATGAGTTTTCGAGGTAATTTTTTTTTTTTCTCAAGTAAAAGACAATTATCATCGTCGTTATTAAAGTTTGGGGAAAATTTCTAGTCTGTAGGTATTTTAAACGGGAATGACTTGCGATAAAATTTCGTTAGCTGAACATAACTATATTGTAAGCGGTAATTTGAACTTGCGGTATGTTTTGATGAGTTAGCAAATTCCTTCCTTTGACTTACTTACTTACTTAATGTGAGATTTAAAAGCCAAGCGTTAACTGGCCACTTAATCATTACGAAGTTCACTTCCTTGTTACTACATTTCAAAGCCTGTACTAATGCGATTTTTGATCCGCCGCTCTTTTTCGTTCTTTCATCTCTCGTTCGATTACCATACGCTATTACTTTCTTCTATTAATTTTTCTATCAATTTACTCAATTTTTTTCAATTTATTTTGTAACTCCGGAGATATTGCTCACGGAGTAGAAATTTCTCCGATGCGGGGAAACTACGCGTGGCTGTAATACACACCGCGCCTTCTGTAACTCCTGCGATAGTCGTAAAACCCGCGTCGTTGCTACCTATCATACATTATTTTCCTCGATCCTTGTTCCGATTTTATCGAGGTGAGACGTGTTGCTTAATCCGGTTAAGCAATATCCCACCAACGATCGTTGTTTTTAAAAAACGACGATTACTTTTTTCCTTCTTATTACGATTCTTATTATAACTTTGCACTCATTTTTTCCGAAATATACCATACCATAATCTTTCCGTTACACAATTCATGCACAATTAACCTGTTATATGAATAAAAATTTCCGTTCGTTACCATACAGAAATAAAATCTTTCGTCATTTCTCTCCATTTTCTCAACAGCTTAATTGACATTTTCAAATAATTCTAAAAATAGACGCAGCCGATCTTCTCGTCACTAATTATTCACAGAGTCATCAACGTCGTACCTACACGTATACTATAGTGTAAAGAAATACATACTATCGTAATTCTTGCGTAACTTGTCGCAGACCCTCGCCGTCACACGCGTATATTGTGTCTGAAACCACGTGCGTGAAACACATGTACGTGTTAATTTAGGTATAGTAGGTATGCCTCCGTGTAGCAGCTTGTGCTCTGTTGCTATTTATAAATTACATATACCCGTAGAACCCAAAGGTTTGGAGTTTGCATAATACAGTAGCATTCGGCGGAATATAATGCAAGTTTATTTCATTTATTCATTTTTCATTTCTTCACTACTTCATTGTTACGATTTTTGACGAAGAAGAGGGAAAGATAGAGAAATGAGAGTAGAATCGTTATCTAAATCTGTGAGAGGGCATTGCCTCCGATGCATCTGCAGCGCGGAGAGTTTCAAAAATAAATTAAACGCGAGGTTCCAGTTGCTGCCTATACCAATGGCGACCCAGATTCAAAACAGAGTGTAACGATAAGTAACTACCTTACACCGACGAGGAGAGAATAAGTGCGACAGCTTTAATGCGCGATAGTTCAATCGATTACCATTTTTTTGAAATTGATATTCGTCAGCGGTGTAACCGTATAATACATACTCGAATAGCACGTACATACGCGGATTGAATAAACATTAAGCCATCGACGGCATCCCTTACAAGAAATAAAGTGGCGTAAGTTAATTTTGTCAAAAATTATTTGAAGAAAAAAAGCATTGATTTGCACTTGAGACTTGTAATACGAGGACAAGGTCTTGTTCGAATTACCGTATCGAAGTCAGTCGTACGATTTATCTCGTTGCTATAAGGGGCGTCGTGATCCTTGCAATAAAAATAGAACGAAATAAAAAAGAGATCAAGTCTGAGTATACAATTAAAAAATTTATTAACCGTTAACTTTCACCTCTGGATAATATTTCGCTTATGTATAGGTATAATCGACCACTCATCACGTCCTGACCGCGATACTAATTGGAAGACAGTTGGTAGAAGTTAAAACACTTTGGAAGTTTTTTAAACGGTACAATTAATGCCAAATCTTTTCGGTTTCGGGTTAAAATAAAAATTTAAAAATTTTTCCGACTACGTTATTATATACCTACTCGTAGTACAAACACACAGGTTCTCCCAGTTTATTTATATACTCACAGCCACTGCTGCATACGCGTACAGAATATCAGCTAACATATTTCTGGAGGGTCCCGGATAAGTATAACGGTTTGCGGTAAAGATAAGATTTGTGGGAAATTACCGGATACACGAGTTCTCCTTTATCCCTGAAGTATAACCAAAGAATAATGGTTATCGCACATATCGTTGGAAATTTCAAATACAATTTTTAAGTTCGCAAAATACTCGTGATGTTTTTTTCAATTAGCGTCGTAAACTTTGATGCAACTTTCCACAGTAATGTTAAAAAAAAAAAAGGATCCTATGGTTGGAGATTGCCAAATATAACGAGTGACGTGGAGAACCAGGCGGACTACGTATGTAGTTTCACTTCTTGTTTCTAAATCTGCCAGACCAGTGCGGTGGTGCAGTGCAGAAGAGAAGACAGTATTGACCTATTCCACAGGTTGACCTCGTTCCTCAACTGTGCAGTTGCACCTCAATTTAGAAGGTGCGCTTATCGATTACCCTGATTCATAGAATTGATGTTGAAAATATATGTATATATATAAATTGTAAAGAAATGACTAAAGTACGATAACGATTCTTTGAAGACCTCAATACCACCTATACCGTTTTAAAAAATTCTACACGATATCCTTCGCTGTCGTGTCATTGTTATCAGATTCCTCAAATATACCTATACGATCGCGATGGACTTGAGGTATCATTTTTTTTTCCAAGAATAACCAGGTCAGCCGATAATATGAGTTAGAAGTAAATCTTTACGCAAGATATCTATATACCTATTCGTATTTCCCGATTTTAACGGACGGTTTTAACGAGAAATTGAACTGAACATCTTGTCGGCTTAGTAAAAACCCTGTCTATTGATAGACGACACTAAAAAGTACGTTCATATCACGTTTTAGCATTGAGAATTAACCGAACATTCCATGACTCTCTGGTACCCCGTTACTAACCGCTGCGCCTGTTCAACCGTTATTTATAAATTTTACCGCGAGTAGATAGACATGCCGTAATCGCAATGCATATGAGTACAGATATAGGGCATAAAAACGGTGAATTCTTAATTATTCCATGTCCTTTCGTTCCGAAAAACTTGTATTACCTATACAAAAACTAAGTAGGTGGACATATGTAACGTCACTTGCATCGGCCTTGGGTATTTCAAGCTAGTTTCTGTCGCGGTGTGTTGAAACCGTACTATATATTGATATACCTACACGCTCGCGAAAAGCTTTCTACTAGAGAAAGTATGAGTATTATACATACCTACCTGTAGCTGAAACCATTAATGACGAAAGATAAATTACTAAACGGGGAACTACGAGAAAGAAAACAAACTCCATATCCCTATCCTACCACTCCATTGATCACACGATCCTTTATTACGCATCGATCAGTTGATTATTATTAATAATAATGATAATAACAATGACGTTGATGATTATAATTGTAAATCGATTCTTGTTGGGATTTACCTCGTTCCTAATCAGAATATTTTTTATTCTGTTTACAGTATCTAAATCCAGGATGTCTATCACTTCGGTACAGACTGCACCCGAAAGTCTTTCCCGCCACGGGTAAGTGTGTCTATTATAATAAAAATAGTTTCCCCTACCCATGTAATACTCCACGGACTAATAATTCTTGTGAATAGCCATACCTTTGAATGACTCAATGTCTCGATATCGTAAGAATTCTGATATCATGGTACCTATAAATCTTCTTTGTTCAATTATACACACATACAGAGACTAAACGCGACGTGGATAACGGTTTTGTTAAAAGTCACGCCGAAGAGACTCCGATTATTATTAGCACGCTTAAGTTGACTTTAACATTTTTTATACACAGTATGTCACCGTTGTGCCAAAATTAGCAACAAAGCTATATCTCAATTGACTTCGTGGTGCAAATCGCGTGGCGGGTGAATGTATCTCTGCACACGATGTGCAGCCTATACCTACCTATATGCCTATGAATGTACATTTTAATATTGTATATCTTTTCTCTAAAAATTTTAATTTTCGCATTTCTTATTCGAGTCTGATTACTCATTTGTGTTTATACCGCAGATATGACCACCCGTAACGGTTTGAAAAAGAAAATTAAACGTTAGACAATGTTAATCACCGATAGTATTCTCACCGCGGTAAATTCGCGACGACGATTTAAGTCCACGTAGAAATTGATTAGCTCCTAAATACGTATATCGTTTTGTATATAATTAATAGCCGCGATAACGAGCTTCGATTTATTTAATATCCCAATATTTCCGGTCTCTATGATATTGTATCGGTGTTTTTCCTTACCACGTGGGTGGCGCGAGGATATTCTTTGCATGGTTATCCCATAATTTTCCACCTTTGAAATAAAAATAAACGTTAACCCTTCAACACTCTTGCGAAACAATTTACTATCATTACTCTTGCGATGAGAAAATCTCTCACACCTTCTAAACTAATTTATTTTTACATTATTTATGTGCTCTGTCTCTAAACTCTGTGAATAGACAATAATTTTTTATTCTTTTTTATTTTACCTCATTTGTCAAAATTATGAGACATGCGAGAACAGGTATAACGTAAATTGATAACGACACGTGAAGTACGCGCGCGCTCCTGCCCTTGCTTTTATGCCCGCGTAGTTTTATCTAATTATAAAATTTAATGAATTGTAATTCTCTCCGGTACGCATCACGGGACTCATTATCCGCTTGATACAAACGAAATTTTCCTTTACGTATACATATACCTATACGTACACATATACATATAATGGACTACGCAATTCTAGTAACCTTTGCACACACGTAGTACATACCTATGCATACGTACATACCTACGGATAAAAACGAACTTCGTCGCGCTGTACGGTGACACGAGACCATCGCGTGGTTCTCGACTACTACTTGATGCGCCTAATATACATATCTCTATGCTTTATACCTTATACCCACTTGCCTAATGTCACATCACGTGAAACCCACTTGATATGTCTCACACACTCGAAATTCCAGAATCATGTATCTACGTAAAATCACGCGCTGATATACAATCGCCGTATACCTCAAAAGGCGCATATCTAAATATGTAAGCTATGGCAATATCATGTCGTATCTCGTGCTTTTCCATCGAATTTCAAAATTGTACCACGCGACGAATATTTTTACGAACGAATTTTCTTTCGGGGACAATAGACTTTAATACGCCTTACTATCTACAATTCGAAACCAATCGACTTTGATAAAAAAGCGTCGAATATTCGCAGATAATAGAATTTTTCGATACTATAAAAAATAATAAGAATTCAATTGAAGTTAGTGTAAAAAAAGAAAAAAAAAATTGTTCAAATTATTAAACGTATAATTTTTTCCGTTACAGAAGCAACATTTCCCTTTCCTGCCACAGTTTATGCGGTAGCGTTGACGATGGTCTCCAAGGATCTCATCCTCAGTATCAAGATACGATACTTACAATTGAGGAACTCCGTGCCCAACTAAACTCCTGCTTCACGTAAGTGTCTTTAAATTTAAAAAAAATTTAAGTTTTTTTAGTATACAATTTCCGAGTGCTAATTGTCGGATTTTTTTCTTTCGCAATTCCGATAAACTTGGCAAACAGAATTATTATGCGATGATAAATGAGAATTTTAACACTACCCAGATCTCGAATTACTTGCCGAATTCATCAAATAGCGGAGAGTTCCGGTATAACAGTATTAACTATTTTTTTCTTTTTCTGCCTCGGCGTGGTATCGAATAACGGTAGTGTATCGAAACGTTAGTATTCGCCGTGTTGTATTTGAAAAGTGTTCAAATTCAATGTAAACTTCTGATCGTAGTTTATATTCGTAGTAGTCGTAATACGATGTTGCGAGTATAAGATGATGATGTGCGCTTCAGCATCGATGCAAACATCGAATTACTAAACAACTACAGTTTATACCGACAATAGAATCCGGTACGAACCAGAACGTGATAATTGGAAGAATTGCATCGACGGTATAAAAAATTTGAAATTGCAACGATGAGCGATGACGTATAATATCACAATATAGACGAACCAGTAACTCTTATACAACAGTTATAACGCCCAATATACTCAATATTCTGCAAATACGTTCTATAACCCGATTTACCGCCGACTATATATGATATAAAGAGCCTATCAGACCGAAGCAATGACGCAGTTCGAAAGCGAATTGATTTTCTTTATACGTTAATTTATTACGACAACCCTGTAGGTGTTTGTATGTATACCTAAATAACCGACGTCACGCAAATAATTAATGACGCACGTTAGTTTTCTGGCTTATCATTTGTTATCAGGCTTCTTATTCTCGCTTTATCCTGTACGTACATACGTTTACCCTAATGAAAATAAAAAATAAAAATGAAAAATTACGCGTACTGCGCGCTTATTCGCAAAGTCATGTATAACTTACTACCTTAAATCTTATTTATTTTATTTCTATTTTTTTTTTTTTCACAGATGTGGAGTATCGTGGATTGCGGAACACGTTTCTCTCGATTGCAGTGAATGCGGTGGTTACTCTTTGGAACGTCCCTGTCCGTTGTGTGACGGTCGTTGCCACGCAGTTTGGAAACGCGACCTCACCATGGTGAGAGAATTTTTTATATTTTATATCTATATATATCTTTATCCGTTTTCGTTTCTCTCTCTCTTTTCCTTCAACTGTAGAATTATACGGTCTTGACCTACTCTTGTCTATAATTTCAAAATTATTTGACAGAAAGCATCCTCCTAATGTATATGTATAAGTCTCCATGCGTATACGTACATACATACATACTCATACAGAAAGATCACGATAAAGTTTAACGCCCGCCACGCGCGTTTGCGATAACAATACGAACGACGATCGTCGCAATTAATAATTCATCATTAAAATTCTTTTTATCGTATTGATTCGTGACGCACGATAGTAAACGTTCGTTAAAATTAAATCACGTAGTACTGTTGGCGATGTTTTTGACCACGAAAAATGAATTTTCATTCATTAATTTTCACTAAAATTAAGAAAAAAATTTTAAACTCTATTTCGGATTCCTTTTCGTTGTACGTAATATTAAATAAATTATGGCCGTTTTTTTGTCAACAGTCCCACGCCAGTGGTAAGGCAAGGTGGAGCGGTGAGTGCGCCCTGAGTTGCGGACCCTCCCTGGAAGAGTCTTTGGTTCCTGCGTTAGAAAAGCTGAGAGCTACTTCCTGAACGGAAAGTTCTGAGGCGCAGCCTAAAACCTTGCACAAGACTTAACCACCACCATCCATAAAACGTCACTCATAAACCATAAAGAGCGAATAATTAATGACGAATGAATGTGGAAGTGGTCCTCAGACAAACAAAGTATATAGAAAATTGGAACTGATCGCGTGATGAATCTGTATCCTAAACATTTTACTATACTATAGTTTGTCTGTATATTTTTTATTCACAAATCATCAATCGAAGAAAAAAGCGTTTAAAACATGTTTACATCAAAGCCATCCCAACATGCAGCAACTCTTTTTCCCCAAAAAGACACTTTTCACGGACATGGGAGTCGGAAGAAAAATATCTACTTTAAGCATTTATAATATGTATCGACGCATACTACACAGAGTATAAGATCTGCAGCTGAAAAAAAAATAAAAATAAAAAAAAACAATATACTTTACGTATATGGCGTGGAGAGCAACGATAACGTATGTATAATCGTGGTGTGCGAGAAATTGACAATATACTATATACCACGTATATCATATGAATTCCGCCTATGTGCCAGAAAGTTATATGATTTGTAAATTTTCATTTCCTTAAAAAAGAAACGAAAGTATTACCTGCATTGAATGAATCGTAGCGTTGAAAATATCCTATGGCAATCTATTTCTAATGCAATATAAATAATAGAATTTTTTGGCTTTTTTTTTTTGGTTTTCAATTACAAAATAAAAAGGATATAAGCTTAAATTTTTAGCAAAGTATAAATATTGCATACATGATCCTCAAATAGAATTAAAGAAACAGAACGAGAAGAAATAAATATGGGACACATTGTGTGAATGAAATACATGTAGAAGTGCAAGATTTTTCGTCAGTCCATTTATTGCTGATGCACTGCAGTAATCAACGCGATTTACCAGAACAGTTAGCGAAAGAATAATGAAAATCCTGGACAGATTATAATGATTTAATAACTACCTGTGGGATTGCCAAATGTATTAATACGACCCCAAAAGGTCTGGTTGTGTTTATGATATATGTTACTACGTGATGATTAGACAAATAGTTAAAATTACTAGGCTAATCGTAAATAATTATAAAGTGAATTTAGAAAAATCAAAACTAAAATTGATTATAGAGTAGCACTGCTGATTCCAGAACTCTAAATTATTGTTGAATAACATTTTCTTCTATCTATGAAGCATCGAAACTGCGGTCAGTCTGTGAGGCGTTGATGTTTTCTTAGATTTTTTCGTAACTTTTGGTAAGCCTTAAATTTTCTCGAACCGTGTACAGCAATAAATGAAACCCATCGATCGTACACACGGACATATATAAATTGCGTTTGAAAAATGTCAGCATTCGAATTCAATATTGATAATTATTATTCATTTCTGTGTGAACAAGAAAAAAAAACTCCATGCTCATTTACTTCACCTCCATTAGATTAATTTATTTTATAAGTCAATCTTCTAAAGTATTAGAAAAAATTTGACGGAGAATTATTCCGTCAAACAATTTTATCACTTTGGAATGCGAATTCAGATGTAATTTTTATTTAATATTAAAGTTATTATTTATGACCATAATGTTTCTAAGTATGGGATTAATAAAGAAAAGATTTCAAATCTCAACATCCGCCTCCCTTGATATATCCTAATTGATTATTCCAATAAATTTAGTCAATTTAAACGCAATAGCAGTAAATCTACCACTTCGTTAATGCGAGTAGTTGTATTTTCGACGGAATAATATCATAGTATCTAATTAGTTTCTTCATTTTTAGTGCCAAATGTGATCTGCACTTACTATTTAAGGATTAAAAGAAAATAATGCGAAAAAATAGTATTCACGACTATGTAAAATGAGCACTAATATTTTATTGACAACGTTTTAGTATGTACATACAATAGCTACAACCGAGTTTCATAGCACAAACTCACCCGGTACATGATTAGAGACGAATATTGGGTTGTCGCTAAATACATTCCGTCATTTTATGCACTCGACTAAAAATAATTATATTTATAATCCGTTCCAAATAGCCAATGAAAATACAATGATTCTTCGTTAATACTTTTGAATCCTTAATAATTTTAATTTAAATTTAAATTAGTTTAATTTAATTCAATTCAATCCAATTTCAGTATCAGAGATGTAAGAAGATAAAACTCTAAAATACTGTTCAACAGAAGTACTAATTAATTCGTTCTACTAAATTTTTAATACTTTTGAGAAGATAACAAATTTATCTATAAGACTTGCTTCCCCGTTGTATCAGAAACAACGATAAGTATCAAGCCGCGTCTAACTTGAGTGGCTCATTCGTATTGCGTAACCTTTTATGGAGTATTAAGCTAATATTCAATTACAAAATTGAATCACTTTGTACTTTTTTTTATTATTCGATAGTCTGCATTGCACGATGCACCTGAATTCACATGTTAAGGTAATTATACGAACTTTGTGGTGGATAGAAATGAAACAAACATAATATCGAAATTGAAAATTAGAAGAGACAAAAAAAAAGACAAAAAAAAAATACATCATAAGACGATAGATTCACGTGCTCCCTAACAGGTTACAGATACTACGAACGCTTCATCACCATATCTTACTATATATTACTTATTATTATTATTATACGTATATAATAATAAACGTATTGCTTCTTGAAGAGAATATTAGAATCTCTTATGCTGAAACATTGAAACTAAAATCTCAGCACCCAGCATCCGAATATGATGCTAAACTAATGCTTGCGAAGCGCATAAGCAGTGACAAGAATCGACTTTGGTGCACGATAGGGTTGACAGTTAAATAAATTAGATCCGTACATTATTAATTAATTAGAAAATATGAACGTCAATATTTTGTGACTAATGAATATGTCGGGACAACTTTTGAGAAGCCTAAAACCTTGGACACGTGAGAAAATAATATATTATGTATCCAGAAAATAGGTCAGACGAAATATCAGAATACCTTCTTTGAGTAATTAATAGGAACGGATCGCAGGAGGTACCGTCGCACATTCTTGAGCATCCAATGTCTCGTCAATTACTGGTCTGTAGTCGATCTTTACCTGAAAACATTTACATTGAATTAACATTACACTTTTGTTTTTTAGCTTCACCATTCCATAGTACAAGTCTCACTGACCTCCCCTGTGCTAACGTCTATTGAGGTGAGTGTGTGCTTTCTCCAGTGTTGTTCAATTGGTTTTGCTTTTTGTCCATCTAAAGGTTTGCTGTAATCGTACTCGTCAATTCTATCCTTGAAATCTTCACGTGCGTGAGCTCCTCGACTTTCCTTTCGATTTTCAGCACCGACAATAGTCTGCATCGCGTTCACCATCAAATTTTGGAGCTCCAAAGATTCTACCAGGTCGGAATTCCAGATCATTGACTTGTCCAAGACCTTGAGATCGCTCATGCTCTTGTAGAGTGAAGACATCTTTTCGCATCCTGTTAAATAAGGCATTGGGTAAGAAGAATTTCAAATCATTCATAAAGAATCGTTGATTAGTCTACAATGAATATCAGCACTGTACAAACCTTCCTTCAAAGTTTCTGCCGTTCTAAACACCGCAGCGTGAGTTTGCATCGTCTTTTGCATGCTCAATCTTAAATCGGCGGTGGTAATCGATCCGTTTGCATTCCTGACCCAATCTAAATTGGCTACAGACTCTTCGCCAGCATTCTTAGCAACAAAGAAAGAGGAAAATAAGAAATGAACATCATGATAACAATGAGGATCGCAAAATGTGTAAGTACATTATGTATTGCTGTTCAATGGATGAGAAATATTATAACTATTCTCTGAACTGAAGGAAAGATACTAACAGGCCTAAGATTTCCTATTTTTTCGCCAGGTTTATTTTCTTCAGCAATTGTCTTCGCGCAAGCACGACCGAACACCACCAAATCCAGCAAAGAGTTAGCCCCAAGTCTGTTTGCACCATGAACTGAACTGGAAGCTGATTCTCCGCACGCGTAAAGACCTCTTACCACATGATCTTCGTTATTTACTGAGGTGAGAACCTGTCCCTTGTAGTTTGTAGGAATGCCACCTAAACATATTCAAAACAAATTCATTATGGGCCATCACACCTTTTCCTTCCATAAGAAAATCGTTACATACCCATGTTGTAATGCACCGTAGGCAGTACAGGGATAGGTTCTCGCGTGACGTCAACTCCAGCAAATATCATGGCAGTCTCAGAAATTCCAGGTAAACGAGTAGCCAACTGCTCTGGGGGCAAGTGATGCAGCTGCAGGTAGACGTGGTCTTTTTCTGGACCGCATCCCCTTGTTGAAAGAATACATTTTTTAAGATTAGTTAGAACGTGATTGAAAAATCTCTTCAATTTAATTCATAACGGTTTCCAAATCAACGTTACCTGCCCTCTCTAATCTCGATTGTCATAGACCTCGACACGACGTCTCGAGAAGCGAGATCTTTTGCAACTGGGGCATAACGTTCCATAAACCTTTCTCCCTCGCTGTTGATCAGGTAACCACCTTCTCCACGGCAACCCTCAGTTATCAGACATCCAGCTCCATAAATTCCTGTAAATATAATCATAAAATTGAATATCTTTTGCGTGATGGTTGAACATAGTGATGTCAAATGTTATTAAATATGTATAACATACCCGTAGGATGGAATTGGACAAATTCTAGATCTTGATTGGGTAAATTTGCCCTAGAAATCATAGCGGTTCCATCTCCTGTGCAAGTATGTGCTGAGGTACAAGAGAAATATGCTCTGCCATAGCCCCCAGTAGCCAATACTGTATTTTTTGAGTGGAATCTGTGCAGTGTTCCATCTTCTAAACAGAGGGCGATTACTCCTCGGCATTCACCATCTTCCATCAGCAGATCCAAGGCGAAGTATTCGATGAAATAGTTACAATCATAACTGAGAGACTGGCCGTAAAGAGTGTGCAGCAATGAATGACCGGTACGATCAGCCACGCAACAGCATCTGTGAGCTTGACCTCCTTTGCCAAACTTCAGGGATTGGCCCCCAAAAGCTCTCTGGTAAATTTTACCTGATAAAAATAATAAATTAACGATTCAAAGTCAGAAGTCGAATGGTAATTGTGATTAGTGAAGCTTGCAGCAAATCTGAGTCTACATCTAAATAAATGTATTTTGTGGGGATATCATCATATTGCTGATTTCAAATCGGTGAGAATTATGACAATAGCGCATCACGTAGCAACGCTAAAATCTTGTTTATCAAATGATTGCTTGTAAATGTATCATTGAAATTATAATTACTGTTTGTACAATCTATTAATTTTAGAGAGGTGTGTCGCTTGGATTTCTTTCAACTGATAATGCTGATCTGAATAATATTCGACAAGATAATCTTTGAATTAGCATTTGGCTAAGAATCATGGATCTCAATAAACATGATGAAGAGAGTACTGATGAAGGAGGTAATGAATTTACCGAACAAAACAGTCGAGATAAATTTCCTCAAATGCAACATTCCTCAAAACGGCCTGAATCAAGTCATAAAAGTCAATCCAGGTATGTGTGATATAGACCTTAGACATTTATTCATATTGAAACAATTTAAAGCAAACTTTTTATCGCTCAAAATAGATTGCAGTTTGAATACCTGCCAAAAATATCTGCAGGAATCATGTAAGAAGAAATCACAAGATTCTCTGAGAAATCTAGTCATAAAGATGTTGGAACATGACCAATCTGTGATTCTTATAGAAATTTTTGGCACGGATAGATGTAAAAAATGCAGAAAAAGATCCAAGGCTCATGTGATTATATGTATAAATTCAATACTCGAAAATTGTTTAATATATAATTGTGTTTTAGCAATAGGCCTAATTCAAGAGCAGCGTCAATAGGTCAGCACTCACGAACACGTTCCAATTCTCAGATCAGCAAGTTGTGGAACAGCACTAATCCCTTTATTAACTTCATGTCTGATTTTCGCAAGGTGGGTTTGGTTTGTATTATTATACAATAAAGCATGGTAGTTGGATTTTATTATTGCTCTAGCTATATTTTGCTCACAAATGAACTAGTTGGAAACTAATCGATTTAAAAATATTCCGACATACAGATGCAGAGTGGTCAACCAAGTAAAAACATCTTTCGTCTCGGTGGAGAACGGTGGCGAAATATGATCAAAGACGAAAAACAACCGTTTGTTGATGCGGCAAATGAAAATAAAAGGCTAAAGCGGCCTCAATCAGAGAATAGGCAACAAAAAAAACAAAGTAATATCGATAAACAGAAATCCAAGACAGGCACCAATAAAGATACTGTGCCAAAGAAGAGTAACTCTTCAAAACAAGTTCTCAGCTCAAAAAAACGCAAGGTAGGAGTATTATTAGCAATTTAAAACTTGCTATAGTTAAGTATTTGAAAGCGGTGAAGGAGGCTACAGGTGGAGTTTGCAAGCCCAGTTGAAAGAACGTATGTCATTATTTAGTTTCATTTAAATTTTTACAATAACGAATGAACAAAATTTATGAAAATTTTCTACATATGTGCCACTTATCATACCAAATTAACATATTTCTTTACAGAGGAGCCAACCAAGGCACCAGACCGAGCTGAAGAAAAAACGTACAAAGAGTGACACCGGAACAGATACAGATACAGACACATCTGGCTCAATACACACAGCTACAACCGATTGTGCCTCTGAAGACTCGGACGAAAGTCCTTAGCCTACTGATAAGATAAAGCAGCTACAATGTATTAGAGGCTCGCAGAAGAGCCATTTCTGTTGGTTATCATTTATTTGTTGAAAGTTTCATCGTTCCTTCATACTGTTTTATCATAATTGCAATTAACAGACAGCGCATGCATTAAGATAATGGCTTCATTTACTGGCATTTTATATTTTTTGGTCTTATTACATAAGCGTGTTTATGTAACCAGTAAGAAACAAGAAACTCACCATCCGAAGTGCGACTGAATGGCATGCCGTAATTTTCTAGTTCAATAACAGCCTTAGGAGCTTCTCGGGTCATGTAATGGATTGCATCCTGATCACCCAACCAATCTGAACCTTTGACGGTGTCATACATATGCCATTGCCAGTTGTCAGACTCCATGTTACCAAGCGCCGCGTTAATACCACCCTGAGCAGCGACGGTATGCGACCTTGTGGGGAATAGTTTTGTAATGACAGCGGTCTTAAAACCTTCGGCAACCAGACCGAAGGCAGCACGAAGACCAGCACCACCAGCACCGACCACAACAGCATCGTAAGTATGGTCCACTATTGGATACTGCTTGGAAATGGCATCAGATACTTTCGCCGCTTTACCATCAGGTGTATAATGGAATTTGCGGGTCGAAAGCAAAGGCGGACCAAGCTTATTCTGAAATTATTCTATTCTCAATGACTCTGTAAAACTACGAACTTTATATCGCTACTCCTCCTTTCTTTTATTTCTCAAACTACTATGATAAAGATAATCACAAATAATTTTCATAAAATCTAATAATATTTTAATTCACATAAAACGGGATATAATTTTTTTTATTATTTAAATAAAAAGGAAAGAAATTTTTCGTTCTAGATTTGTTATCAATTTTTGATAAATTTCATGAGTAGGCACAGTGATCACTGTAATGTGCGAAATTGAAATAAAACACTCATACAATCCAAGATGGTCTTACAAAATTAAGTATAACGTATAAATGTATACTTGATTTCTGTCAGCTTCTATCTTAACGAATGGGGTGATTTATTGTTAGTCAAATACAGGTGGGTGGAATTAAAAATAATATTGAAATTAAAATACATAGAAAACTTTAGAGAGAGGTAGATATTGTTGGTGTAAATTATGAGGTGAACGAGTATTAGGAAGTGAACGAGTTTTCATTTTTATTTTTTTCCTTCCAGTAATCCATATGTTACATACAATACATACATACATACAATACAGATAGAAATAGAAAATATTTCACATGCTCTACGTTATGTAATGTCATATATATGTCTACACATATATATATACATATACACATATATATAATAACAAACTAAAAATAAATTGTTTAAATAATAAACAAAAAAAATTCTTGATAATATGTTAACTAAGATCCCCCAATTTATGCGTTCGAGTTTATATAGTAAGGTATTTGCGCGATTCGCGATGATAACCTCTTTATCTTAGAATTCGCAATTTCTCTATAGGTTAAATTGTTAAAATAATAGACTCCTGCAAATTGCTTACATCCTCGTTGTACTGATCGAGTAGTAAGAATATTGAGTTTATATCAAAACGGCTTGATTGAATAAGAACATAATTGAACTGCCAAACTTGTCGTCGTCACACTTCAATAAACATAGTTTCTAGTTCACGAATATTTTCGAAGATAGTGGAAGAGGATAGAAAAAGTTTGAACCTCTACTATGAATGGATATATCGTCTAAATGCAGGCAGCAATCTCGCAACTTAATCTGGCAGCTGTCAGTCGTTGTGTCTTAGTATAATCGTATTTTGTGTTGTATTCATAAAAGATAAAGTAGATAAAAATGTGCGCACAATGGAATAAAGTGAATAATTAACGCATAAATAACCTCTTGAAAATTGGAAAACAAAAACTGGTAACGAACTTATACTTACTATACGTGGTATTTATAGATCGGTCGTGTATAAATGATGGCAGAATACATGCAATATAATACTCTACCTATAACTGAAAGATAGTGAAGCAGCTGTGCCCCACGCGAAAAAAAAAACCCATTCTGCCAATCTAATTGACGAAAACAAACGACGACGGGGTTGAAACTTACGTAATGACAAAAGTGGACCTCATCCCACGGCAAAGGTGCGAGGAATTAGCGGGTGCGTAGTCGGTTCAAGAAAATTATATAACTTAAAAAAATACTTACCACTGTCGACGAGGACAGATTCTTCGCTAGAATGCCCGGTATTTTCAACATGATGCTCATCTTGGACTTGCCAAGGGGTATTTACTATTTAATGACGAATTCGATCGGTTTCTTGGTAACAGGGTACGCGACACACCAGCAAACCCACTCGCGCACTTCCCGTAAGGCGATGTGAACACTGAACCTTTAGCGGCAGACGTTGGTCAGGCCAGTGGGGCCAACTTCACGAGATCAAAATGCGCGTGTTGCAATACGTATATACCATAAGTTTTATAATCCGGTGCTCATCCCGATTTTCTCTTATAAAATCATTAACCAGCCAAACTGCATTTGGTAAATGATCTTTACTCGGTTGTTGTTCGAGACTTATTATTGTCGAGATAGTACAACATATAACATGCGCACCATTGCGCCGAAGCGCGGAAAAATAATTATTACTCACGTTCGCGCCTGCACCGCCCATGCGATAAATATACATGGGGAGCGGAAAATAATGAAATAAACACTTTGATTAATCCGAATAATGAATAAAAATATTAACTACCTTAATAGTATTGAATAAAAGTGTTTATTCTGGTAGGTACTCTCCTTTTTTTACTTACTCTATATACGCCCCATTCTACATATGTGTATACCTATATCGTTTCAGGGATACGAAAAAAATAATCGATAGTTTTGTCTTCACTATTTATTCAGCACCGAAACTATCGTAGCCCGACATACTTTCAGCCATCTGATTTCATGTAATCAGTAATCACGCTGAGTTTATCAGGAATCAGGGACGGTGTAAATTTCATTTCTACAGGTTTGACGTCACGATATGTGATGTAACGCTATAAAGCGTCTAAACTGAATAATAGACGAATCGTGCGCCTGGCACCCAGGAGTTTTACTTCGTGGATTCAAATTCAATTAAATATATATATGGGGCATTCCATGACATCTCGATCAAGATTCTAAGTCGATGTCTCTGATCGGCTTTATAATTTTTTGTATGAAAGTACATGACGAAAAACGCAATCGCAATTTTTTTCAGAATTTTTCGACCCAGCGTATCTGACCTATAATTTCAAAACTTGAAAAAAATACCCCCATCTTCTAAAATCTGAAAAAATTCACAAAAATCTTATGAAATATAACAACATTTTTGACGCCTATTAGAAGATGGAGATTTCATCACATTGAAAGATAAATGAGAAAAACTAAAAAAAACTAAAAAAAATCATTATTGGATTGCATTTTTGCCATAATAATGAACATAAAAGCTCATTATAATATATTACATATATTATAATATATTACAATGAGCTTTTATGTTTATTCTTATGTCAAAAATGCAATCCAATAATGTTTTTTTTTTTTTTTTTTTTTAGTTTTTCTCATTTATCTTTCAATGTGATGAAATCTCCATCTTCTAATAGGCGTCAAAAATGTTGTTATATTTCATAAGATTTTTGTGAATTTTTTCAGATTTTAGAAAATGGGGGTATTTCTTTCAAGTTTTGAAATTATAGGTCAGATACGCTGGGTTGAAAAATTCTGAAAAAAATTGCGATTGCGTTTTTCGTCATGTAATTTCAAACAAAAAATTATAAAGCCAATCAGTGACATCGACTTAGAATCTTGATCGAGATGTCATGGAATGCCCCATATATATTATATGTGTGTGTGTGTGTGTGTGTGTGTGTATGTATATATATATAAAGACAAACGACGTATCACGCCCCGTTAGCGCATTTCAAATTTCGGATGCCTTGTATATCCTACATCCTACTTCCGAACGGCACGCTAACACGTAAGTTATAAAAATAGCGTGGATTCGATCGAATGTAACAAACTGGAAGCGATTATTGTGGAAGGCAAAAATTATAGTCATTAGTAGTGTGTTTATTTCCATCTTTTTCTTGCCTTATCAAAGTGGCGGCAAAAATATATAAAATAAAACGACTCGTCGCAACCGCAAGCTACTTCAACGTATACTATGAATATGCTACGATTCACCTGCTATAGAAAAAAGTATGCTATTGAGTAAAACTAATGGCGTTCGATGAGACATGACTTATAAATAAAAACCATAGAACGACGTGCTATAAAGAAAATCATTTATTTTATCCTCAATTATCTGGAACGTCGGGAGGAGGAAAAAGTAGTTGGCAAACTACAAGGACAACAAGATAGGTTCTTAGTAACCGGACATCACTAACTTTCAATCTCTGAACCACTTATATGTACACTCCTCAAAAAACAATCTCACTTAAGATATCCTTCTCGTTTTATCAATATGTTATAATTAATCTCAATGTTTAAATGCAACGTAATCTCTTGCGTCTGTTTTGTTAATAATTCCGTATTGCTGGGGGCACATGTTCGGCTTCACTTTCGTCAAGTGTCGTGTCAATTACTGGCCGATAGGTAATACAGATCTGAAGGAAAAAAGTATAATTATTCCCGTTTTTCTCTTCTTTTTAACTCAAACGACCCTATATTCACTCACAGATCCGTCATCCTGAGCCCAAGTTAGAGTGTGCTTGCGCCAATGTTGGTCCAGCGGAAGTTTCTGCTGTCCCTCCAGTGGCTGCGAGTAATCGTACTCGTCAATTCGTTGCTATAATGATTTGAAAACTTTAGGATCAAAATCAATCTGCGACTAAGTAGCGCTTCTCTATTTTTGACGTGAAACTTTAACGACGAGTTCTTCCTTCCTTTCATCGCGGGTAAGGAAAAAAGTTTCAAAATATTTAAGAATTGATCTTTTTCTTTTTTAATTTTCGGTGATGCTTATATTGAGCAACTGTGGCTGATAAAAATTGATGAAAATTTCATTGCGGATGGATTTGTTGGTATAATTAATAAGAATTCTATTTGCGTCGACATGCCGTCTTGACCAATCGGTGGGATATGAAAATGAGTCATATACGAACAATTGCCTCCAAAAACTTCGAGAGCTATAGGGATACAATTATTTGAAAACACATAGAAACTGAGTTCGTTAATCAGATTGAGATTTAACATTTTTTTCACTATATTCCCTACTCTTTGCTGGATAGAAAAATTTCAAAAAAATCCAAGAAGTCGAGAGACGAAGGTCCAAGATGACCTGAAACCCCTCTTACTTTATACTTTCGACTTTACATCGACGTTGTGGAATTCTCCTAAGAGCCACTAAAAAATCCAGAACATTAAGATCTTACCAGATAGCGACAGTCGCGTCAGTACAGTCTGTTCAGAAAATCTGTCACCCGTGTCATTATCACCGACAGACAAATAAACCGTTTGTGTGTCTTTTTCGATATCGAGTGAAAAAAGTAATGTTCGAATTCTGAGTCGTTCAACAATTCAGAGTTTAGCGAAAGGCATTGCAATGTGTAAAACCTTGAAGTCTTCTCTCGAATGAGCACCGCGAGATTCTTTTCGGTTTTCTGCGGCATAGATAGTGTGCATGCAATTAAGCATCATGTTCTGTAGCTCCAAGGCTTCTATCAGTTCCGTATTCCATATTAACGTAGAGTCTTGAACCTAATATAAAAAATTGATATGCATCTAACGGAAGTTGATTTCAGGGATATTGAAAAGTGGATCAACGTTGAATGCGATGATTATTAATGAGCTGAGGAGAGAACCGCATACGTAAATTAACTTACACAGATATTAGGCAAGTTGCATGTATACAAACGGGTCATTTCACGACAGCCACGCTGAAGGATATCGCAGGTACGAAATACCGAGGCATACTTGTGCATAGTACGTTGCATTTCTTCCCTAAGAGCATTGACGGCAACATCCCCCTGGGCGTAACGGGTTGCGTCGAATCGACAAATAGACTGCTGGCCAATGTCCTACCGCGTAACGCAACAATTTATTTTCAATATTTCTAAATTCTCGAATGAGGAATACTAGTATAAGTTTCTCGTATGGTGTTGAGGTCAACACATTATCGAGTCTCTTATCTTAAATCTGTTAATTAGCGCTAAAAATGCACTCTAACTGTGCTAAGCGTCTCGGCTGAACCCAAGTCTCTACAACTACGTGAACGATCCGTTACAATGATGTGTATACTACGCTATAGCGTCTTCTCTGGACCTAAAAATGATCTGAAACTGAACAATTCAACGAAATTTGTTGGTAATTTAGCAACAAACGAAAGTGAAAATAAACGCAGAAAGCAGTAGTTTATTAACTGCAAAATTCCCAATTGTTTGTTCCTATTTACTAGGATTTTTCATCTTCAAATACTCACTGGACTCAGATCAGTGTGACGCTCACCAGGGCGCATCATGCAGTCTATATTATCGGCGATTGCTTTACCAAAAACTACGGTTTCGATGAGGCTATTGGCTCCTAGGCGATTGGCACCGTGAACTGATACGCACGCAGTTTCACCCGCAGCCCATAGACGGTCCAACACTCTGTCGTTTTCGTTTTCCCGTGTAAGTACCTCGAAAATAATGATCAACTTTCACCTAGGTCTATTTTATCTCGATATATGAATTATAAAGTGTAGGTTTGAAATACAAGTCTGAAGTGAAAGCAGCCTCAGGCTTTCTCATTGGGACTAAACAATCACATGCAAACAACTTTCCGAAATTTTTAAATTCAGGTCTGCCGCTGTGAAATTACGGTTTACGTCGTAGAAAGAATTCAATACGAAATAGACCGAACAAAAAATGGTCGGCCTTATTTCAAACCTCGTCCCATCGGGTCTTTTGTCTAGAATCTCCCCCTCGTCAAGGGGCCCGTCGAATCGATACCTGTGCTCTGTAGTTGCCCGGAATTCCTCCCATGTTGTAGTGTACCGTGGGTATAACCGGAATCGGTTCCTTTGTGACGTCAACACCAGCGAAAACCCAGGACAGATGGGAAATCCCTGGCAGCTGTCTTTCAATTACATCGCGAGGGAGATGTGAGAGCTGCAGATTTAAATGATCCTTATTCGGTCCCACACCTCTGCATAACAGTCAGACAATTTCAAAACGAGTCTTTTCTAATTCTCCAGTCTCTCATTAATCATGTTATTAAAAGCAACATTTTTATCGACAAGAAGTCACTAATTACAGTAATTATCTTTTCGTTCAGAGGCCAGATACGGGTCATGAATAATCACATATTAATTCAGCTATAATTTCTCTATATAACACGGAGCTGTCATAATCTTTCCATACGATAGCTCGCACATGTTTACTGATACGATATCTCTAGTTTGATAGATTCGGTCTGGGTTAATGAATTTCTTTCACACAACTCTCTATTTGATGAGTTTTCGAAAGCTTGGAATATCTAATAGCAAAACTATTCTCCACAGATCGCGAAGGAATAGCCAAAGTTTCCCCCAATACTTGTCGTACCTTCCGTCAAGTATCTCGAGCGTCATCGCCCTCGAAACGACGTCCCTTGAGGCCAGGTCCTTAGCAACAGGCGCGTAGTCAGGCATGAAGCGATTTCCGGTAGAATTTGTCAGGTATCCACCCTCGCCCCTGACACCCTCGGTAATAAGAACTCCACTTCCGTAAATCCCTAAATTAGCCATACTCGTTAATTGACGATGCAGAAGTATATAAATGGTCTTAATCAATTCGGACACCGTGTCCCGGAGGACAACGTGCCTCGATGCATTTTCGCGAGGTCAATTTGCCTCCCACCCATTTATGGTTTAGACGACATTCTACAGCATTCAATGACCTACCACACTCTACCCCGAACGTGGAACTAACCGGTTGGATGAAACTGTATAAACTCCATATCTTGGAGCGGGATCCCAGCTCGCGAAGCCATCGCCATTCCGTCCCCAGTACATGCGTGTGCAGCTGTGCACGAGAAGTAACAACGTTCGGAACCCCCAGTGGCGATGATCTATATGACGAATGGGTTTCAATAAACTTTGAAAACATATTCAGGGGCTAATTTTTCTACCCACCGTTTGATGACCTCTAAATCTATGCATCTGACCCGTCTCCATTTCCAGGGCCAAAACTCCCTTGCAACAATCACCGTGCATCAGTAAATCGAGAGCGAAATACTCGACGAAATAGTGCACGTCGTAACGCAGGCTCTGACCATACAGAGTATGGAGTACCGCGTGTCCAGTACGATCCGCTACGGCACAAGTACGATGGGCTTGACCACCTTTGCCAAATTTTAATGATTGACCGCCAAATGCACGCTGATAAATCTTCCCTTCTTTGGTACGACTGAACGCACACCCTGTAGGAGGAATCGAATGAATAGATTTGTAGATGTCGTTGATTTGCAGTCTCTAATGTTCTCGAAGTTACCGTAGTTTTCGAGTTCGAATACAGCTCTGGGCGCCTCTCGGGCAAGGAAATGGATCGCATCTTGATCCCCGAGCCAATCGGACCCCTTAATAGTATCATACATGTGCCAGAGCCAGTTGTCCGGCTCGCTATTTCCGATAGCTGCGTTTATACCACCTTGGGCAGCTACCGTATGAGATCGCGTTGGAAATAGTTTCGTGATAACTGCTACGCGATAACCTTTTGAACCGAGGCCAAAAGCCGCCCGTAGACCCGTGCCGCCGGCTCCGACGATGACGCAATCGTAGCAATGGTCAATCATCGGATAACTCTGTTAAAACGTGAATAAAAAATGGGAGATCCTTCGTGGTAGGGATGATCCTACTTACACTGTCTCTTTGGGCTGTTTCGCACTTGCCTCTCTCACCAGCACTGACGTTGACATGTGAGGACCGGGTACTGGGAAAACCTGGAAACTTACCCTAAGACGAAGCAAGATTAGTGAGTCAGATGACAGATTAATCATTGACAGTGAAATCTCACCCCCCAAGTATTACGGAGACGCTTTAGACCCTGTGCTATGAATCTGCTCATCTCGATCGCACGGTGATCAAACGTTACTATTTACTGAATCTTAATCAGACTTGGCAAAGCCTGGGATATGAATAAAATGTCATTTTTCATCCATATTGTCATTGAATGGAAAAAGACAAGAAACAACCGCTCAGTGGCCATGCTACGATTACAACCGAGTGAAGGTAACTCCTGTCCAATTATTTGAACAGATATTAATGTTAGCCATTGTCAGTATGGTATGGCGCCGTCTATATTCTTATGTCCATATTTATTTTTGGAATGTTATCTCTACGGTAAATAAGTTTTTCAGTTCGGTTACTTCGGCTCTTTTCGAATAGCCGAAAATAGTATTATACATAGGAGCTAGCTAAACCGCGTTGACGAATAAACGATGTGATACTGACATGTACTTGAAACATTCAACTAAAATTAGACGAAGACTTTCTACAGGATGTATCGTATATAAGCATAACTTTATTGCACTTGAAAAAATACAATTCAAAGGATACATACGTAATTTGTAACAATATATTAGTGTCCTTGTATTTATATAACTTATAGAAGTATCGAGCCATATTTTTAATGCTTCATTTACTCGGTTACTCAATATGATTTTATGAATTAATCATTTATAGTGAATTATGTCAGGTATGTGCGGAGTCAGTCTTGTTATGAACTAGGAATGATGAACTATGAAGTTTACTATAAACTATAGTTCTCGCAAGCCAATTATACGGGATGTTTCATCATGGAAATATGACTTAGGAGATTAAACTTTTAAATTAGGAAATCTTCTTCTAAAAATTTTTCTACATCATTTCGACACTTTTCGTCAAGATAAAATCCAAGATTGTAAAGCCATTCTGTGAATCTGTTCAGCGTTTTGGAGTTCCAAGAACTTTGGCTTGAAATCCTATCGCCATGATTGAACACCCTGTGTATTTGTCGTACTTAAATGCCGAAGGAAAAAAGGCTTCTTTATTTGTATGGATAAGGATAATCATAGTTTGTTAAAAAAAAAAACAAGTGTTCGATGCAGAACAAGAAACATACATCCATTCTTCACGCGTGACTCGGGGGCATCTGGATTTTAAATTGGAGCATGACTTGTATTCGTGGCGATCAATAATAATTCGTATTACCTATAATAATAATAATGATAATGATAATAATAAATGTATTTAGTTTATTAAATGACTATATTTATATGAGGACGAAGTATGAGTTTATGAGTGATTAATTCGTACACTACACGATTACATGTTAAAAGAAACTATCGAAAATCACACGACTAATTTTAATAAGTCTCACACAACCTTTCACGCGATTAATAAATTATTAAAAAAATGTTTATATAAAACATGAGACAACGTAACGACACACATTTATAACAAAAAACCAAAAGTGGTTATATTTCAACGAACTAAGATAACACGTGGCTGTACGTACGCATATATTAATGATTATTGCAACTCAAAAGCGATCCGTACGATGAAGAAATTCGCGATAGCTTATCAACCGATACAAGGTTTCAAAACTATATATCTTCTAGAAAAGGCCATGCCAATTGGAAATGGGCTTTTATTCACATAATTTATATGGTTAGAGAAATTTTTTCTCCGATTGTGAGAATCAAGTAACAAAATTTGTTTCCCATGTATTCAAATTGCATTCTCGCAGACATATACCTAATTGTAAGTGTAAGTTGATATAAATATAGCTACATTGGCCAAAAAGTAGGTGCTGTCTATCGTAAAGACTTGTACTTCCACCGATCGTATAAAAATACAAATTGGGACTTTTACATGACTGTATATTGTATTATAATTATAATTTATATGAAAGGGTGTAGAAATTTGAAATCGGACATGCCTACCTATTCATCTACAGTCTTCGTTTCTTCGTTATTATACATCTACTTCATCTTATTGCTCCGGATTCAATTTGACAAGTATTAAAACTATTCCTCCCTTTAATTATAGCAGAATCTCAAGTACTATTAATCCATTAATTGCTCCACCTCCACTTTTAGCTGGGGTCATTGACTCGAAAACTAGCGAAAAAAAATTACCACACTGTGACAAATTACAGAGGCATGTCCGATGTTACCTCGACAAAAATGTCAATAACAATTATACATGGTGTTTCATGCGGCACCAGCGTACGTGTACATTATTCCAAGAAGGTGGCATGTCCGAGTGAAGAACCGTTGGAAAGATCCATAAGACCTCCTGAAGAGAAGAAGTCTTATTTTTTCCTTTAAAGACTGGAATATGGGTTCAGAGGACGAGCCTCTTGATTCCGCATTCACAGCAGAATTTAGCTAGCTCAGGAAATTTAGATCCACACTCATGGCAAAATCTGGACATCTTTAATTTTCCAATTCCTATCTCCGCGTCTCGACGCTTTGGCGATGGCTCCTGGTCGATCCTGGATCCCACATCAGTTGTGCTGCGTCCATGGTTTGAACATTTGCGATTTAAACTACGGGGACAAATTTTAGGGGCTTTAGGCATGCGCGCGACATATCCGTTTGTAGGTATATTCCACAATTACCGACTTGATGAAATTCTCGTATTTTGCGCTAAAGACGATCTCAAAATTTTTAAACCAATTTATTTTAAATCGTAAAATAATTTCCAATTAAAATATGTAGATGAAAATATGTAAAATAATGCAAAGTGTAACCTGCTGTAGGCGGAATCGGCACTCAATTTGCTGTGATTTTGGCGTTTGTAGCTGTCCGGGGATGAAAGTTCTTCGTCGCTGATCATGCCGTTACGAAGTCTGGGTTCCGGGGCCTGACTGGACATTGACGTAGAGACGGAATCACTTTTTAGGAAGGATTTAAGGGAAGGAAAGGAAGACCCATCGTCCTCGAAGGAGCTCAAGAGTTCATCAAACACGGAATTGGACCTTTTGATGTCTGCCTCCGAAGACATCATTGAACTGAGGCTTAAATTACTCCCGGTTAAAGCTGCGTAGCTGTTATTATTCGACGCGTTTGAAACACCCGAGTAATCACTTTTTTGGGAAATTGATTTCTTCAAAGAACTCTTGCGCTCCGGTGCTCTGGGTGCCGATGTTGCCCTCACGGAGCGAACTGAATGCGACCTGTTTACAGCGGGCCGAACAACTTTCGGTGTAACCTTTTCAAGAATTTTACGCGACCTTTCTGCCGAGCTAACAAATGTCTTGCCGCGACATGAATTCGCGTTAACATCATCGGCAGATATGAGCTTGGACTTGTCGATGATCACACGTCTGTTACAGTCCTCGGTAAGTTTGTCGAAGTCGTTCACCTCTCTGGTTTGCGCGTTTAAATTGTTGATAAAAAAGTCTTGCGGTGTGGAATTGGTCTCGGTCGAGTCGCTCGAAAAGTCAGATGTAAAGTCGTCAAATTCTGAGGGTGGCGCGATCACTGAAGCGCGTTTATTAGCCCTTGGTGAAGAAGGATATTTGACAAAAGCTGAGGAATGGGAAAGCGGGAATTGAGTCAGTTTCGAATCACTCAACGGAGAGTGATCGCTGTTTAATGGCGGTTCCTCTGTCAGAAACGGATCGCTTGTATCCGCGAACAACTCGTTCATTTGCCTTTCGGCGGCCAGGAATGGATCGTAGTCCTGGCTGGCTCCGCTGAAAACAGCCATCGCTTTATAAACCGATCGCTCCTGTCGTTTGGGAACGAGGTGACGTCGACACGATGAGCAACGCCGGTCCCCTCATTTTTAATAATTTTTCAAGTGCAATGAATCATGAACATCAAGACGTCATTATCCTAATATATGGCTGTAAAATATGTGCATATCTACTGAAGCTAGATAGCTATTCATGTCACATGCACGTGCAACAATAAAGTAAAGAATTCTTTACGCATAGATAAAGTGTGCCCATTACACTAGTCACTAGTGAAGTATTATTGTGCTAATCTTTGAACTGGTGCTAATTATTAATCGAGGGCAAGGTTGTATGTGCCCACGAAACTACATGGACTTACATTCTACGTCTAAGCATGAGATTAAAGTTTGGCGGGCTTCTTGAATAACTACGATGGACGACCCGAAACGACGGTTCGCTCCTACAAATTTTAAGGAATGTTAGTTGTTGCGCGTAGACGGTTAGTCCTACCTTGGACGTTCCAGTGGGAAAGGATTTCCGGCAGCCATAGGTGGAAGGAATAGGGTTTTAGGATTCCTATTTACAAGTCGGAAGCTTTCGTTTGGAGGATCGAGAGTTATCAGTCTGCTCTGAGATACTTTGGCCACTTTTTCCCAGTACGTTGATTCCAATGTCTTGGATTTTCTCTCAGTGCTCTTCAGATTACCGGCAGATTCCATCTGGCTGATTTTCGGTAAGAATTTTAAAGATCTTTCCATCTTGACCACAGTCGACGTTCCCGAAGCGATTGGCTGTATCGTGCAGACCTCTCTGTCATAACAGCCCGACGAAGTAATCAATTGAATGCTTTTCGATCCTGTATCCACCATCGAAACCAAACTATCGGTACTGCTTCTCAGGATATTCATACTTCTACGAATTCGTCTTTGCAAATTGGCAGCGCTTTGGCAACTCGATTTCGAAAATTCCGTTTCTGAAGGCTGCGACTCCTCGACCTGGATTACACCCGAATCCGAAGTAACTTTTATCAGTTCGTCAAAACCTGCAGAGTCATTCTCCAGGACGTCAGGTACACCTTCCTTATCGTCCAATAAAATTTGCTCAGTGCCGAATTCGAGTTCGTTCGAGTAGCTCCCACCAACGGTATTTTCGCTGTCATAATCGAAGTTATTATTTACATACTTGTCATATATCTCTCGCATTTCATCATCCACTGTGATATCATCCTCGGCGGTGGTTTCCATGAAGGTTTTTGAGGCAGTAAGCGACGCGTTCAGACTGCAGGCCTCTAGCAGATTACAGTTGTCAATTATCGAATCATCTTTTCCCACTTTTGCCTCATCTGAATCCTGACATATTGTCTCGGTTTTCCTTCGTTTCTCCTCACTCGGTTTGTCCTCGAGGGATTCATCAGACGCGAGATTACGACTTGTCGAGACATTTGGAACGGATCTCTTCTCAATTACGTAGGTTCCGCATCTTCGTCTATCACCGAAATCCGGCTTTAGAGAATTCCTCATAGATTTCGTAGCGCTGTGTATGGGAGACGACAAATTCACGATGTCAGATGAATTCGTTTCGGGTATGTGCCGACCTGCAATTACGGGCTCTTCGATATATCTCTCGCTTGGTTCAAAGGGGTGATTTTCATTATCATGAAGATTTGAACTCGTTAACCGTTTGAAGGGACCGGCCAACTTCCTCCTGCGTCTAGCTAACCGAGACATGGAATTATCGCCTTCCGTTATTTTCATTGAGGTACCATTATCTCTGACATTTTTCGCGGTCCGAATGGCATTTATAGAATCCTTCAGACTTCCAATTTTTTTTGGTGAAGCTGCTAATGAGTCTACGCGCTCTCTGGGAGAATAGAACGGAGAACATCTCAAGTCTAATATAGAATTGAGTGGCGAATTTGATTCCTTCTGATCGCGAAGTGTATCTATCTTTCCGTGCGCAATGGCTTGGGCTTTATCGGACCCTTGATCCGTTGAAGATCGGTGTCTCTTGTGCTTAGACGATGATTTATCCTTTCTATGACATCTGAGAATTGGACTATCAACAGACGAGTAAATTTGCATCACGTTAGACCGAGGGGTTGGCGATTCATATCCCCTTTCAAGATCGCAGTAATTCCTCGGTACTTCTGTAACCAGAATGGCTTTTTTCAGAGGTTTGAGTCGGGGAGCTAGCTGGATAGTCGGTTTCTTTTTCACCCTCTCCGTCATTCCGGGCGATCTGACTTTTGTTAATGGTTTCTGGTCAGTTATATTCACCGCAGCCTTCGGCAAAGCATTCATCGTTGTTTTTGTTGGTGTAGTGATCAGAACTTCGCTCCGAGGCGCAGATCCGTCCGCAGAATCGTTTTCGATAGATTCCAAAAATCCTAGCTCTAATGTAGTCGGCTCCTGCAGCTTCATGCCGCCAGACCATCCAGCTCCTGAATTTTCGGAGTATTCAAAATCTTCAGAGACACCGATGTCCTTGCTAGCTTTCAATCTCGGGGCTCTATTTGTGAGATCATGACCACTATTGCTAGCATAAGGACCATCTGGAACAGGTGTACTAGTGAATCCTACGTGCACACTCAAGTGTATTGGACTCTCAAAGGAGTTCAGGTTACCAGGTCCTTCATGGAAGTTAGGTACAGGCTCCGGTACAGTTGGAGCTATGCTGTCCTTTGTGCAGAACTCTACTCTGGGACTGTTTTTCACTGGCTTCCACTTTCGTGGTGGAATTGGTAAGTCCGACGAGTCAGGTTCAGAGTTTTGTGATTCTGTGATCAGGTAGGTTTTATCAAGCTTTTCAATATTTGCAGCCCAGGATATTTTCGTAGTGTCAGAAATGTCTACGAGTTCGGAGGATGGGGTAGATTCTTTGGCTTTTGGTAATACCATCGATCTTTGACGATGTCGTTCGACAGCTTTCTCGAACTCATCATCTACGCCATCGACATCATTCCTCTTTTCGCTGTCCTGTACTTCTGCCGTTGCTTTTTGCGTTTCCAATTTAACTTCGAGCGAAATCATCTTCTCGACCGATTTTGAATCAGATTTTTCATCACTGATCTGTTTCCAACTGGTCATGCTGTACTCTCTGTGAATGTTACAAGGCTGCACTGACATACCAACTACGTCCTGATTCACAGTGACGTCGTTCAATTTCGGATTATTGTAAGCTCTCGCTGAAAGCAAATTGGACTTCAATTTTACAGACTCGCCGGTGCTGAATTCTTGCATTTTACACTGACGTGGTGATGGACTATGTCTCGCCTCTGGTCTACGGATTGATTTGGAAGGTGGCGACGCGTTCTTTGCGTTGGTTTTCGTGGGTTTTAGGAAAGAATTAGACAACAGGGAGCGGCCAGGATTTGAAGAAGAGGTTCGTGTGGAGATACTTCCGGACTCGTATTCTTCGGCCGGTCTGAGGAGGGGGAAAAAGGGTCAAGGTCATCAGGAAAAGGCAGAAAAAATACGTTAGTAAAACTTTCAAGTCCTGAAATAGTTAGATGACAAGATCAAAGATTGTTGGATTCTAATACCTCGGCCCTTTCTCTTCTCCTCATGCAACCACTACTTCAAGAACTACTTGTAATACTCTACCCGTAAAACTTGATAGTCTTACTTCTGTTCTGCAATCGTTAAATTCTAAGGTCCATTGCCATCGACTATGGCATCGTTTACCCAACTTTACTTTACGTTTCTATTCTCCAACGAAACTATCGTCGTGGTTCCGCTCACCTATTTCCTCGATCCGCCAGACGTGATTTCATCGGCCCAGGTATGTTCGAGGTCTCTTTGTTATTCCCTGATCGTCTACTGTAACGAGATTAGAATAAAATGAACATATCACAACATAGGCAAAGGTGAATCGTGGAGTCTAGTGATGATCATTAGTCTTCGAAGATAAAATTGAAGTGTTCAGATTCCTTGAGTAAGTGTTCCAAAATATAGAGTATGATGACTCGAATCAGGAATCAGGAGTTGCCTTTATCTAAAAAACAATTTGAATATACTAACACGACTGCTGGCTTCGGTTTCACGGGACTGTCATTGCCCTTAGCACAGCTGGGCACCGATGCGCTTTCCTTTGGCTTTGAACCAGAGGGTGACATTTTAGCAGTTGTAGAGATGTTCACTGCCGATCCTGGGGAGTATTTCTCTCTATTGGTCAATCGCCGATTCTTTAGCGCTGGTGCCCGATAGTTTATACGTGCTTCTAACCGTTCTTTTGCAATGTTTGTTGCTGGGCTAACCGGAAGACGAATCGCCCGTTCTTTGCACCAGGCCACATGACGTTCGTAGGCTTTAATACCGAATTGCCGGTTGCACGTTGGACAGGTACCTTTCTCATTTGCACGAGTAGGTGCTGCCGTCGGTGCGATAGACGGTGCATGTCGAATGGCCGGTGCATCATCCTTCGCAAACAAATTTATACATATTACAGTTACATGTTTATGTAATTCATCTTTATATATAATTTCACATATCTCGTGAGACATGACGTTCCGTAATGTGGGACGATCTCATGTGGGCATATATAAAACTGGTTGCCGATCTGGTACTACATTATAAACACGAAACCTTGCGTGGGTGATTCAATCACAGAATCGCGTTCGAGGTCAGCAGAGGGTGCACGGATGTGGAAGGGAAATGAATAAACGACGTAATCAGGTCATGAAAATATTGCGAAATTTTCTCCGTATGTACGCAGTACTAAGAACTCAACAGAGAGGGTCTTCCGGTCAAGGTTATAAACGAGATATGATAATAATTGTACCGATCACTTCTTTTTCGTTAAATAAATCACCATGCTGCAGTAGGCGTCGGACATTCGCCACAATATTGTCTTTCCCAAAGTCTCTCCACGTGGGTGGAACTAGTTTTAAATTTTGGTGTGAGAAGGCGTTTCAATACGTCGACTCGCAAAGCGTATAATCATATGTAACGTAGCCCACGACGATCTTCCCGCACGATAAAATCACCGGTTCAGAAAAGGTCTTATGTTATTACTTTTAGCCAAAATCGATTTTACCTCCGCAAATACGTTCCGGCTTCGGAAACTTCACTGATACGCGAATGGTATTCGTGCAGCATGAAATAAGTTATATTAGACATAATATCGGCTTACGACTTCGCCACGAGCAGCTCGTATCGCTCGAAGAAACTCATCGTGTGTTTGTTTCCAGGATGTCTTTGGCTTGGATGATTTATCCTCGTGGAAGACTCGCCTCTTGCCCTGCTTAGGTAGAAACTCGGCTAGTTCGGTACCCTGGATACGTTGTTTGGCAGAATCGAATGGCTTCCGTTTTTTGGCCGCCGCTTTTTCGCAGATTTTGGTGTGCTTTTCCAACGATTGTGGCTTGAACGTCCGCGAACAAATCGCGCACGGTAGAAGGACGGGCGGACCATCTGCGGCCATTTACGAAGTTTTGTTCTGTATTTTTTATTACTTCTTTTGCTTAACCACGAAGATATGTATTATGCTAAAATAATATCACTGGTTTATTAGAAATACTTCAAGGCTACACTGCAGCAGAGGAAACGTGTGAAACAAGTCAATCTGTCCTCTCTCATACGCTCTGCACAGGCTACACCTTTCAACTACAGGAAGTCGGGTTTTATTCCCTCCAGAAACACTGCCGACCAAACTTAATTAGAATTGCAAAAATCTCGCTTCGTTAACCGATCAATAAAGCCTCATTCGGTAAGAAATGTATACTCAGTCAACTGCGAAAATCAGTGTTGTTTTATCTGTGGCCATTTATCAATTTTTCTTGGTTTCCATATCACGCGAAGCTGTTATACGTATACTCGCCGAAATTTATCATTGGCATACATCTACGAACTGTATATTACCGGAAGTCAGGCGTTTCTAGCCTGATGAAACACTGAGAAACTTTTTCATTAATTATCACACGATCAATAAACGTTCATCTAGTGTTAGACTATATCCTCTCAACTATAAGACTCTCGGCATGATCGCAAGTATGACGAATTTCACGACTCTACAATCACAACGCCATAAATGGAACCCGCGAGAATACTGAAATGTAAGTTGCGTGACTAAGCTAAATTGTTTCCCGCGATGGGCATCGAGAAATACGACCTAAGAAACTGTCATCAAAAAGTAAACGAAAGGCCAACGAAAGAATAAAAAATTTACGAACATTGTTACACTACAACTCCTGGATTATAAATTCTCTAATCACTATACTAAACGTTGACTAAACTATCGCACAAGCTAAACTATGTGAGAAGTTTGCTATCAAACATTTGAGCCAGTACTAAAAGAACACGCTAAAAGCGGGAACGGTAGTTAACGTTATTAGGAACAGCTAATCATTCACGAACAGTGGTGACCAATTACAAACAGTCTCTATACACACGCAAGTTTTTGACTCTCTTGGTGACTCAAAGACATCCAGAAGTAGGCATTCGTTTATCTAGCAGTAATTCGTCAAGAAATAATAGGGTAGCTTGCGTGAATCATCATCGATTAAACATCCGTATTTGAACTAATGGGACCATTATAGACTCCAAATGCTTCACGACATCGCCTCTACAATTACAGTGATCTACGCTTTACACACTCACTCTAAATATGACGAATTATTAAAATCGCATGGATTGCTTCGACCGTCTTAATTAATCTACCGATGTAGCGAATATAAAATAATATCTATTCCAAAAGAACGAATTATTTTGGATGGAAAAAATTGATATGACAAAAACTGGTAGGTACTCGAACACGCTATTTATTCGAAGAAAAAAACAACTGCGGATCTCGCGTAAAGCACGTCGATTACAAACTGCCGAGACTCTCCTGACACCTGCAGCGCAGTCTCGCTTCACTCGTTTGCGGCTCGATTCATCGGACGCGCTCGCCCCCGCACCCAGATCGCCTACACAGGATCAACTTTCCATTCAGGGACTATATGACATCCTTCGCTAAAGTTGTTTCGTTGTTTCTTTTTTTTTTCAATGATCTGATCGCTAATATATTTTCCGCGCGAGTTCCTCTTCACCTCAATGAAGCGTAATTAATTCACCCGGTAATACGAATGGATATACGCGTTAATCTAATGTCTGGAAACTCTTCATCCCATGCTTATCTTATGTCGTACCTTCGTCGCGTGAAATTTGCCCGCGAAAAGAATCAATCAAATTGCGTTCAGCCTCCGAAATTGGTCTCTCACTTCTAGGTCTACACTTCTGCAGATCTGCAAGAACTGATAATTGTTGGTCCACCTTTGTAGGTACGGACTGCTTCGACACGCAGCACAGCATGAGTTACATATGATTACCAATACCACAAGTACATGTAGCGGCTGCTACAGTAGCAGTTTTTCGAAAGAAGCGCGACTCACTGGTGAGATCTCAAGAGACTACAGCGGTGTAGCGCGTCGAGAAGTGCCTCATCCTACACTCGCGTTAATTCATAAAGAAGTTTATTTTCAGCACCGGGAAGAGCTGTCTGAAGACGGGTTTTTATTTCGTTACTACAGCGAGACCGTGTGTCCTAGAACCGATGCGATGGAAGGAACATCTGTATATATAATTAGAAAATGCTACCGGCTGGACGTGTGCATAATATAACGAAGCGCGCAACTCGCTGCAGCATATGCCGCGGATTTTAACTATCGAGGAAAAATATCTCGACACTTTATACAACATATTCAAGGGAACATAATTCTATATCAAATAATAAAGTTGAACGAGACTATTTGACATGTATAAAACTCACCCTCGACGTCTGCCATGTTAGTTGTTATGGAAAATAAATGTTTCCATGACAACCACAGCTGACGGCGTCGAGCCAGAGTCGTCATGCGTAGCGAGGAACTTCAGATACCAGCTGCGATCAATTCGGCTATTCAGTTATCGAACGTCGGTTGTTCAGAGTACGGAATAAATCGAATAAAGAATCTTTACAACATGTTAGGGCCGATTAAACAGCAGATAGGATTCGGTTTAAGGGTAGGAAACTCTATGTGTATATACAAGTGTGTGGATTCATTGAATCATCTGTTTTATTTCCATTTCATACGCGTCAACGAGTCATTCATATTTTATTAATTTTCAAGAGATTGTGAAGTTCTGCGACGCATCATGTCGGCCGAAGATCACCGGAGTTAGCCGATCGCGAAGCGGGATTATTTCAAACGAGTTCCATATTAGTACGGTAATTCTATGTTGCAGGTGGGACGATCTATTACAAGGACATTTTCGACAAACAACAGACTTCTTAGTAAAGAGAAATACTTAGAAACGACGGAAAATAACGGCGTCAGAACGATCACTTTGAGCCACTCCCAGTCCAGAAATTCTCTGTCCCTTAATATGATGAAAAATTTACTAGCCGACATCACGAAGGAAGAAAATTCCATACATCTTCGTTCCATCGTGATACGCGCTACACCTGGAAAAGTTTTCTCAGCTGGTCATAATCTCAAAGAACTGGTTGGTACGGATCACGATCATTAATCAAATTACAGGACCCGCATTTTTCTATCTTTAGGTAAATTCAACGAGAAAAAACAAAAACTAGATAATAGTCTGCCCAGCAACGATATAATGCAATAATCAATATTCTAAAATCGTTTAATTCTTAGACGACAAAAGATGGAGCGGATTATCACCAAGAGGTTTTTGGAACATCGAAAGATCTGATGCGAGCATTGAGGGAAAGTCCTGTGCCTGTAATTGCAGCAGTTGATGGACTGGCAGCGGCAGCAGGTTGTCAATTGGTGGCTGCATGTGACATGGCAGTTTGCACTGAAAACAGTAGTTTTTCTACGCCCGGGTATGGTGAAAAATCTACGCTAAATTATGAGTAGAATAGGTTCTCTACCTTCTGGTCCAAATTCAATTTTGTTTTTATTACTAATTCTTAGCGCCAACTTTGGGATATTCTGTTCTACACCCGGAGTAGCTTTGGCACGTAATGTTCCCAGAAAAGTTGCGGCACATATGCTATTTACGGGGATATCAATTTCCGCTCAGGAAGCACTCCGAGCTGGCCTGGTTAGCAAAGTGGTACCTGATGCCAGCAAACTCGGTAATTAATCAAATCCACTCGAACGTTTCAGTATAAAGCTCGCTTTACTCAATGAATCTTAGCTTGCCTCTGGCATGGAGCGTTATCAACCTACTTCCAGAATAAAATAGAAATTAAGGGTGGGGATTTCTTCACCGGAGATTAGAATTCCCGAGATTAAAAGAATTCTATCCACCGTTAACACCAAAGGGTGGATTTACGTGCCTCAACTGCACCAATGGCATTTAGATGGAAGAATCTATTTGATTTATTTACTTTCTAAATTGTTTGGAGTGAAACTTTACTCTTTTGATTTTGAGTGGCCCAATTTTCACTGTAAGGATAATTTAATGAAAAATATGAAATGCTGCAAGTTCCGTGGAAGTTTAATATCTGCTGACTTCTTATGATTTTTCGAATTCTCAGACGAGGAGATCGAGACAATTACAACAGCTATTAATTCTAAGAGTCGATCAGTGGTCTGCCTGGGAAAAAGATTTCTTTACGAGCAACTGGAGGTCGACACTTCGACGGCTTATTCCCTAGGTAGTGAAATTATGGTTGGGAATCTCGGGCTGAAGGACGGCCAAGAAGGGGTACGAAGTTTTGGAGAAAAACGGAAACCAGTGTGGTCACATAACTATGATAAGGACGACTGAATGAATATTTCGAGCTGCCCAACTGCTGTGATTAAATATTTGCACGATGAATTTCGAACTATTTTCCAAGAATGCACAGAATTTATCTATACCTTATATCCATACCGCAACATATAGTTTTGTACTTGAACTTTAATTGTTATGAAATTTTGAGGACCTAATTAAATATACGTATATACAAAGGTTAACAAGTTCCTGACAATTTTAGACTGCATTTTCAATTCCGGAGAGTCTTGAATACGAATTTACAGACATTTATACTTTGCGTCTGGGTGAACAAGGCTCTTCTTCAAACTATATGCGTTCGCCTTAGTTAATAATAATGTAAGTAACGATTCGTTATGTAATGCCTGCCACGCGCCATCGCGAATATTATTCAATGCGAATATTACCCGATTACGCGTTTCAGTAGTTACCGTAAGTCTGACCTAAATGGTGAAGTGATCGATCATACAGCAGAGTATATTTATCTTCAAAGTTGTCTGATACCCCAAGCTGAGAAGATAAATTCAAGTTATGCGAAAGCAGAGATAGCAATTCTGCCTATCAGACGCATATGCGATATTTCGGTGCGTGGAATCCATTCCCAGAAGTCCAAAGGCGATACAGTGATTCTTTTTCGATGTTAGAACGCTAAGCGATATCAGAAAAGTGAAAAGACTTTGTACAAATCGAATTTTTCGCTTGTTCGTACCATCCGCGGGTCATATAACGAGTTTATGTTTAATTGCTGTATCCATTTTGAAGTAGGACTCATACGCAACTTGTGCGGTTGATCACGTATTACATTTTTTCTCCGCATTTACCACATGCGCGATATTGTATCTTCAGAAAGGATCAATAATGTAAACAGTGTGTTTTCAAGATTTGCACTAATTGTTATTCCACCACGCTGATAAGAGGTGCTTATAGCGAACTTATCATCTACTGGGTATATTAATTGCAGTCTCGCAGTGGGGTAACTCGTTTTCACTGATATATGTGATGTACTGATGAAAACTGTCTGCAGCTCGAATATACTTGAGACGTAACTGCACGGCATCATATGATATACATCCATATTACGCACCTTCGTGATAAAATAATTCGATAAACATGATAGAAAGATACAAAACTGGTTTCCGAAAACTGATTCAAAATTCCAGCGACATCCGTTCTTTTTTTTTTGTCCGGATTTATCAGGATCTATCAGATCCTATTTAAAGTCCGTGACTTTTCGCATAATTCCTATAAAAGGAGGCCATTAACATGAATAATATTCCCAGTGAGAATACGAGGGTGAAATTATCTCGAAAGAAAATAAATCAAGTAATTTCTCGAAAATATTCCATTCTCGCCTAAAATCAGATGATCCTCGAGTTGTTGGAAAATTAACAAGCAAACACCAGATTAATAATCCCCGAATATATTGACAAACAAGGTTACTAAATTATTTAATCGCTTCAGATTTTCGTGAATAATTAATCATTCTGACGATCGGGTTCAAGGAGTCTAAAATCGTCAGCAGACTGCAAACCTTGAGCCTATGATGTAGTATAATTCAAAAGCAGAATCATACCAAAGATATTCAATTATTTTGTAATGCAATGTATCATTTCATATAAATGTTCAAATTGGAGCACACGAAATTCTAAGTGTTATCTGTTGTTAGATAAGATGTTTACAACTTGACTTGGCGCGAACTCGCCGCCAGTGGTCCAGGGATGCGTTTGAATGAACCCTGTCTGGAATTCCACGAATAATAACTTCATGACTCTTTGAACCGTAATTGAATGATCTAACGATTATTGGGGAGTAAACGATTGAAAAAATATCTATATATTTGCTTTTGCAAGTTCAAAGTTTCAACTTTAATCTGCATCAACGTCAGCTGCTATTAATTTTCATCTCCTACGTCAGTGGCAACTTTTCTAAATATTTCCGCGGCTCTTTGCAAGTTGATAGCCACCGCGGACTGTTGATCAGTTGACGTCACGGTCGAGCATATGTATCCCTCTCCATTCACTCAAATCTTCATTAAACTTAATATAAATCAGCTAGACGCGACTTGCCCGGCGTCAGTTTGTTATCTGAGCTTTTAAACGCACCCTCGGTTTATATTCTGCACACTGTACACTGTCTACGAAATCCAAGTAGCCACAAGTTTCCCTTCATTGCTTGAAGTTTACTCAGCTGGTTGATGACATTGTCGACAACCCCCCAGTCATTCTGTATGAGTTTGAAAACGACCCTAAGAAGGCCCCAAGGAGAACAGAAGAAGAACAAGGCTGAACTCAGTTCTCTGAAAAAAAAATCAACCAACTCCAACGTTACTCTCATCTCGATTAAAAGACAAATCGCCGAACTGCTTTTTGACGACTGCATAGGTCAGTATGGTACTTAGACAATAGAGTTTCCTTTATTCGATTCTTTGTTAATGTCATCGTTCCGCGGAGGAGCATAGACGTGTTTTTTAGTGCTATTTGATAAATAGAAGGGAATATTTAGATACTTGTTAATCAAAATTATTCGTACATCAAAGAATTAATAAATTTGGGGATCATATTGTTAAATGTAAGCTCCGCAGTGTTAAAATCATTAGGTGAAGCCGGCTGTGAGAAATACATGCGGTTGCCTTCCGACCTTCTCGTGGGGTCCAGGTCATTCTGATAAAACGTTATATACAGACGGCAGACTGCTATCTTTGACTGATTCCGTCGCTGTCTCACATTCGTGGTCTCTGTGCAAATAAGCCTCTGCTTTTTGTTTAGCTTTGTATCCTCACCAGCGCGAGTTATATTTGAATTTAATAAGACGCGCATATACGTATACCTGTAATACATGATGAAGAATTACCTGCAAAACGTGAAAAAAATATCATTTCATTCTTCAAATATTTATGCAGAATTACACTTGTTACAGAGTGCAAGAAGATGTCTGCTGTACCACAAGGAGTATTCGCCGCTTGCAAGGTCCGCGAAAATGAGGAACAATTCTTGATAATATCCGAAATGAGCCCTCAAGATGGAGGAAATGAGAATAAGGGAAATTACCACTCGTACAATAATAACAAGCCAATTAATCAGAGTGAGTATAAGATTTTCCATACCCTCAAAAATTCCGCAAGCAATTTATCTCAAATTAGAATATCTCTAATATCTTGCGATTAAAAAATTGTCAATCAATTATCACGTTCTAAAGCAATTATTCAATATATTTAGGCACGGAGCTGACACCGCTGAAGTACAACAGCAAACTGATGAACAGCATCTGGGGCCTTTACAATCGCTATTCCGTTCATAATTTTAAGAAAAATACTGATTCTAAGAATGGAGGCCTCGTGGCGGGCTGGCGAGCATCTTTAGCCCTATTAGCTCCCCAGAATCCCGTCACGGCCGCCTCTGACAAGCCGCGAGTCCTAATGCCCTAGGGCCTAATTTTATTCAGTAGCTGTACTGAGATCGGATTAATTCTTACACAGGCTTGATCAAAAGTAACGCCACAGATTCATATGGGTGTACTTCTATATGGATGTATATGATATATGCATATTTGCGTTTATATGATCGCAAACGGGAAAGATAATGATTTTTTTACAGGATCAGATGCTTACGTGCGCCTTATAATAATGTGTATGTAAAGCCGGATTTTGGAAAAGATATAAAATATATTGCTTGGATTGCATCGATACTTTGAGCTAATGATAATTTGATAAGGACATTATTCGAAAATTGAGCCTGTGCAATAATATTCCGCAGATCTTTTAATACATAGAGGGGCTTTATATAGAACTTATCGTGTAATACAGGTTTGTGCAACAAGCAATTTTATGATTATATACCAATGCGACCATTATACCTGTGGCGTCGGAGTCTTATATACCTTATACTCCAATTTTACAATAAATTGTATTATACAATAACACCACAAAATACATCAATTTTCTATACGTTTTATAAAGTAGTACATAAATCCGCTTATTCTCTTCAAGGTTCCAATTGACCCTCCTCTAACAAATCCGTTAACAAATATTAACAATTGTCTCAATATCAATCGGTAAATATTAGTAAATTTAATACGAATTAACTTATGTGTTTGAACATCATGTGTGTAGTGCAGTGGCCGCTTATCTATTATGTGATTTAATTTGTACCAAAGCCACAGTAGCACTGGCGGCTACTATATGAACAGGAACGAGATAAGCGAACATTAATCTTGAGGATTCGCGTCATAAGTGTTTCACAAAATGTATGAGATACGATTATCGTTCTCGTTTAAACTTCGGCAGCTTTGTCAGAAATTCCGACCATTTTAAATTCGCAGCGCCTGAAATATGACACGTTTACGCTTGCGCAGGTATTTCGCACGCTGATCGGCTGATGACGCGCTTGAAATCTCAGTCTATGGAGATCTTACAGGCTCGTTATAAAAGTGTCAAAATCTCAGAGCATCAAAATCAACCGGACCGAATGGACAATGCGGTTATTTTGATAATAGTATAATGACCCACCTAAATGTATACAAAACTACCTAGATTTCCGATTAAATCAAATGTGATGTTAACATGACATCAAAACAATCTCTTCAATTGACCCTTGCAATACTAAAACCGCACGTAGTCAAATCTCCGTTCGCTCTTCAGGTAATATGTTAACTTAAAATTGTTGAGATCAATTATTTAACATTCTGGAAAAGAAGCAGACTGGCTTTAGGCATGGCGTGGTTATATTCATTTTTTTAATTATTAATCCTTGCCTCGCCACAAGTCAAAAAATCAGACCTTACCTAACCTAACTTGATGTCTATCGAATCAATTGGATAACTCACGCAAAAGAGAATTGATCAAATATCCGACTGATCTCGTTTATTATTCATATATGCATACTTTGAATGAAATATTCTTTTTTTTCGATTTACAGAGAATTCGTGACTTGATAATAGACAAGGATTTCAAAGTAGTTAGATCACGTAGGAAAATCATCACGCCAATAGAGGCTGAATTGTTCTATGCTGATCACAAGGAAAAATTTTTCTATAACAGACTATTGACTTTCATGTGCAGTGGTCCTTCAGATATCCATATATTAGCTGGTCAGGATGCAATATCTAAATGGAGAAAGTTAATGGGTCCGACAAAAGTTTTTCAAGCACAATTCGATGCGCCTGATACCATTAGAGGCATGTATGGTCTGTCTGATACAAGAAATGCGACGCATGGATCAGGTAATAAGATGATAAATGTTCGCAGCAAATTGTATGTTTCGTGATCTAAGAGGAAGATAGATATTACATTCTTATCCTGTTGTTTTAGATTCTCCGGAATCAGTGGAGAGAGAAATAGCAATATTTTTCAAAGAATTCAGTACGAAGGAATGGTTTGAACATGAAGAGATCTTTTATAGTTTAGGAATGTTGAAGTTCGATCCGTTCTCTTTTATACATACAATTGATAAAAGTAAATAGATGAATGGGACTGAAGAAGAAAAAAATTAGTATATTATACTTCATAGATAGAATGTCTATTTAGGCTGATGCATACGTAATTATTCAACTTATTTATGACTTTGGACAATGTATGTTATACTTAGATCAAATATAGACTCACATAGTGAATTATAAAGCAGCAATGGAAGCAGGTCATATGAAAATATGGGATATTCCCCTTTCAGACTATTTGTTACTGTTGCACTTACCTGCATGTACCTGAATCTGTGTTGATGATAGGATTATCGAACTTACGAGTGCGGATTGACGATCGAACCTAGGGATGTGATTAGATTTAATGTGAAAATGTATTTATAGTAAAATAATTTAGTTACATAATATGGCAAAACAGTGAAAGTATGGAATTCGTTTTACTTAAAGTAAATCACATCCCTAAAGAGGAGAGAATTGTCGCACATAAATAAAAACAGCACGATGTAATAATTTTGTAGAAAAATAATTCATTGTATTTTCCTTTTGTACTTGAAATCTTGATGTCTAGTATTAAATATTCTAATTATAAAACAGACTAGATAATTTTACACACAGAAAACAAATACCTATTTACATGTTGTTCGGTAGTTGTTTGAATGTTTTGTCCAAATAATTCCAAAGCTGCAAAGTAGCATGGGATATTTCATCTATTATTTAACCAACATTCAAATCTTACTGTACATTTAACAAACTTTACAATATCCAAAAGTTGTGCGATACAATGACAATATGTTTTTAAACTTTTACAAACACATGATAGGAATTCTAAGCGTCAATTTTTACGTAGACTTTAGGTCTCGAAAATACTTTGATTCCCTCTTCTATTTTATTCAACTGTTTTTCAATCTCCATTTTCCGTCTCTGAGATCTAAGAGTGTCTGTTTTTATAGGCATCATGTTTAGTTCATTGACGAATTCTTGATAATCTGTAAAGAAGAGGTAAAAGTAGATGTCATAATCAGCACCAATGAGATACAACATACAAAATCAAATACTCACTCTTCTTCAGCATACGGAGGGTCTCCTTGCGTTCACTGTCAGGAAGCGGGATGTGTCCCTCTGGACAGTCAGGATCGGATGCCTCTTCTTTGGCCCTCTGTTCCTTTTGCAACTGTGCCTCTTTTCGCTCACGAAGATATCTTTGAACAAACAATATCCAATATAGGACTATGGTTCGTCAAAACCCGAGAATATGCTAATCTAAAATAAGTAAACTGAAAGTATGATGATTAATCATCATCGATTTGAGCAGCTCATATGAGGGGAATTATTGAATAATAACTTTCCTCACTGGCCATCATAACATGTAACGTAGGTTTGATTACAATTTTCTTAGACCACATGAGGTGCATAACATTTCCCTGCTATTTACAAGTATCGCTCAATTTTATAACTAGGTACTTATTTATCCGAGTTTTATCAATAGAACTTGCAAAATATTCCACATCTGCGATTATGCCTTGTATTCAAACGAAGAACAGAAAATTATTAAATGGAATAACTAATAAAAGTAATAAAGAGAAAAGTTACTTTTAACATCGTACTTGGGGACAACACCCTTTCTATAATGAGTGGGAGGTACAGTGTTGTTCAACTGTGCAGCCAGTTTTGCAGCTATTGATGTACGCTGTTTATTTAATTTGACAAAATCTGTTTCTTCCTCCTCAGCAAAGGTATCAAATTTAATATCAGGTGACTTGGGAGAAGGAGATGAAGGGGCTGGGCTGACATCTCCGCGATCTGAGGGAGAATTAGCTCCTCCTCTTATTGTCCTATCAGTCTGTTGTATCAATTCTGTTGTTTTACATGGTGCATTCTCAAGTCCTGGACTTCTTCGGGTAGGATACCTATAAAAAAGTGCGGAAAAAAGGTCGTATATTTGCTGCTGATACAATAATCCCTTCATAATTACCAGGGAGAAAAAAGAAGCCAAAAGAACCAATTAGTTTAAATCCTGTCAACCCTGAGTTGTTTACTAAATTCAAGCAACACTTAGATGTTTCAATACCTGATTGTGCCTTCGGCATATAAATTGCTCATGTGTTTTGCATCTAAAGTCTGAATTCCTTGACTCCTATATCGAGTCTGTGAGTGACCAGGGCTGGAATGTTCGTGGTTTAGATTTGAGTCTGAAGGAGCCTTCATTTCTCTGCCCTGACTCTTTTTATTTACAACTACTTCGCGTGTTCCTTTCTTCAGTCTGTATCCTTTAAGATTACTAGCTGGTTGTACGAAGCCTTTTAGATTCCCAGCTGCTGTAGTTTTGTTTTGCAAAGCTGGTGCGCTGTTCTTTGAGTTAGGTTGTCCCTGAATTTTGCATGCCTCTTTACTCTCCATCTTGTGGTTGACAGTAGAGGTATATGTTTTATTAGAAAAATCATCATTTTTAGTTTCTCTAAGGCTAGAATTCACCCTGGATGTTATATTCTGATATTTATCGGCTGCTTTTTGCTGCCTTTGAATCTGCAATTTCTGTAACTCTTCTACCTCCCGATTACTGTGAAAATAATTTTCCATTCGGCGGAGATTCTTCACATTTTCATGGATGAAATTCTTTCTTCTCATAACTTCTGCAAATTTTCAAGATCAGAAGATATTGGCAAATATAAATGGGTGTAACTTTATAAAATACATAACTGATAATGTCTTTCTAAGTTTATTAGCATTCTAAAAAAATAGCATGATAGAAAATACGAACATTGGAATAACGGCTATAAACTTGATAGGTGATATATCGCATTGTAATTTATCTAGCTTATAGAATGCATCAAGTGTAGATGAAAGGGATGATTTATACTTACTAGGTTCGGGAAACACACCCTTCAAAGTCGCCATTTTCGGAGGGTATATAAACTATGAAATTGATATCAGAACTGGAAATATTAACACAAAATACTACCGTTACAAATTTGTGTTCAAATAATAATTGCGAGCGACAGAGGATAATTTTATCGCTATTCGTAGGCTAAATATTCTTAAACAACATGTTTTTATTAGGCGATTAATTTAATCCCGAAAACTAGTAAATTCAAATGCATCACATCAATTTTTCGCACATTCTCGTTACCAAACAAACAATTTTGTTTACAAAAAGAGATCATGGCAACTTTGACAGTTTTTTAGACCATATATTTTATTTACTCTATAGATCAGGTAACTAACCGACTTTTTCAGATTTACTTGAATCGGACAGCGCTCTTGACGACGAAATATAAAAACTATTAAGCGTTCTACCGACTTGGATGCACAGCCTTCGTTATCGACAATGAATGGCCTTTTTAGCACATCGGTAAGACAAGCTGTTTACTAGAAATTGGTCAAAGTTTATCGCAGAAAAAATCTTTATTCATTACTTCTGAATGCATAGCATCGTTAAAATAGCAAATCATTTTAGTTTTGATTCGCGGCCTTTAACAGATGCCTCTGTACGCTGCAACCAGATTTACATGAACGTCGTCCGACAAGACTATACTTCGGCGGAATCGGTTGAACAAAACTTGTTACAAGAAATTAAGATTTTAGCTAAGAAATTAATGCGACCCAAGTATTTTGATTCAAAACTTGATTTAGGAATGTTGAATTATAATTAACAATTCTCAGTAACATCTCAATTCTGTCTAACAAAGATATATTCAATCTTTCAGCTAGGGATGATCGAGTCGAAAAAAGGGATTCAGAAAACATATAGCAAAAAAACATTCAAATTCTTTATTCGCATATCAAACATGTATAAATTTATTCCTTGTCCTCGTCAGTTTGGTTCTTGTTGTCCCACATTAGAATCTTACCACCACTAGCGGCTAAAATACAATTTCTCTGTGGATGTACGCTAAGAGAAACAACTGGATGTTTATTCTCTATAAGATCATTAGCTGATAATTTCCCGACTACTTCTTGCGTCACTAATTCCCAAATCCATAATCTTCCGTCTCCAGAACCAGACATGATATGCGCGTCTTCACAATCAACAGTCGATTCTAAACATAAATCTTCTGCAGAATGACCACTGAATTCTCCGAGCAATTCTCCCGTATCTTTGTCCAATAATCGTATCACACCATCCCCGCAACTAATCACTATGCATTGGCCATCTCTCGTGAAACTTGCGCATGTTACTGCCTCTGAAATTAAATAAGGAACAGTTAAGTGTTTGAAAGCATGACACTTTGTCAAGTAATTATTACCATAATAACATACCTCCTAAATAGTCGACCAGTAATTCACCAACCCGCATATCATATCTGCGTATTCTGTTGTCATAAGAAGCTGCCAATATTTCATGATCTGATACTCTGATGCTAGAAACAGTATCTTTAGCTTCTCTTAGAGTCTGTACAGGATCTTGGGTCCGAGAACGTGTATCCCAACACATAACACAATTGTCATGAGAGCCAGAAATTGCCATAGTTGATTCCTCATTGTATCTGTAAAACAAAGATGACTATGCAAAGTGTTTAATGGTTTCTGAGTCGTATAAAACACCTGTTAGAAATATAGCTAAAAGATTTTGATTCAAGATATCAGATTTCATTAGTTATACTATATATATTGAGTTTCTGAAATGACCTTGTTTTCTTAACGTACATGATTCTCACCTCACTGTAGTCACAGATCCTGCATGTCCTCTGAGTCTTCGAACCGGATTACCAGTAGCCACATCCCAAACAATAACAGATTTATCCATACCGCAAGAAACAATTTGACTACTGTCGCATGAAGCACATGCGTCTAGTACTTCGTTCGCATGACCGCCGTAAGTCTTAAGAGCAACACCTCTGTATGGATTCCAAAGTTTCACCTTTTTGTCAGAGCCACAGGTGAGACAGTAGGAACCATCAACTATAAAAAATCAATTTTATTAATTTTTGTGACGTGTATATCAATAAAAATGAAGAATTTGATAATATTTTGATAATAAGAGATCGATTTTTTTGAATTAAATACTCACTTGTCTCCTCAAATCGTGAGACAGACAGAGTGAGTTACTAACAAAGCAAAGCTGGGAACTATCCGTATGAATTACTAAAGTAATAATGTTCTGGGAGAAATGTGAGGTTAGGTATCTATTTACCATTGAAACGCACAGCCCGTACAGCTCCCTGTTTGCACTCTATACTATTTATGAATTTGATATCCATGTTTGAGTCATAAATTTATCTAACGAAAAATATTATCAGACAATAATTGATTTATCACATAATAATGTTCACATATCATAATGTCCTATCGGTTCGATTCCTGTCAAACCGTACATACATGCAGAGAATTAGTTTATCAGAGAAAACACTACCCAAAATATATGATATATTTACAGATTATTAATATTACGCGACAGGATTTCTATCTGTTTTGATTACGCATGTATACGGAAAATCTATCCTGTCTAATACTTCACTTCGCGGTTCTGACTTTGATTTGGCGCGGATGCGGCAAATGTGCGGAGAGTAAAAACTAGAGGCTCTGGGCCTTATTATATGCACTCCATATTTCATTCTTGTAGTTGCTAAATTGTCTAATAGATGGCGATACCATTTGGCACCCTGTTGTGGGCTGTAGTCGGGCAAGGAGAAGCACGGAGTCATATAGGCAGACGCACCTGTCGTGGGGTCAGTGACCCTCGTGGCGTCAAAGAGATCGTGTGGGGGTATGTTAACGAGATACGACTTGGACTGATATCTCGATAGAAATACTCCGAATACAGAGAAATTGTCGCGAAATTCCCAAATCCATAATCTTTTTTGAGTAATGTACCGAATGATAGTGATATTATAATACTCGTTTTTCTGTTACAGTTCAATAAACTTCCATCGAAGTTCAAACATCTCCGTCCAGCCAGAAATCTGTTCCGAATACAACGAACAAGTGCTTATCGAACTCAGTTTATATAGTTAGTTATATTAGCTAATATATCATTGTAATAAAGAAAGACTCAACCAATTTACATACTTATTTATTTTTAAGAAAGATTGACAAATTGTTACATATATAACTTGGTCCATGAGTAATCAATTGCAGTAATAAAGTCCCAGTATACCAGTAATTAATTGTTTCGTCATTTTCCACTTTCCCCTTCCTACGACTCACTATTTCAGGATTCAATAATTCAGATGGGAAATTAGAATATAATATCAATGAATGTCGTATTGACAATGAGTAAGTCTGCGTGACTGCATGCCTGCTTGTCTGTAAGCTCTTGCTTTTTCCCGCCAAAAACGTCAGCCTGCCCCCTTGGGTCAGATATTCTCCTGATACCTGGAGGATTTTTCGACTCGAAATTTTTCTAACTGTGAAAAATCAGCCTGGTATCAGAGAACATCTGACCCGAGGAGGTGTGCCGAAATTTTGGATGTGTCTATAGGTATAGTCATTCATACGTGTCTTCATGCACGTCTTTCTATATATAAATTCATTTATACTAGCGTTTTCGGGGTTAGACCAATTTTAAGTCGAAAATTTTTGCTCCTGGTATCAGGAGAACATCTGACCCGAGGAGGTGTTCCGAAATTTTGGATGTGTCTATAGGTATAGGCATTCATACGTGTCTTCATGCACGTCTTTCTATATATAAATTCATTTATACTAGCGTTTTCGGAGTTAGACCAATTTTAAGTCGAAAATTTTCGCTCCTGGTATCAGGAGAACATCTGACCCGAGGAGGTGTTCTAAGATTTTGGATGTGTGTATAGGTATAGGCATTCATACGTGTCTTCATGCACGTCTCTCTATATATATATTCATTTATACTAGCGTTTTCGGAGTTAGACCAATTTTAAGTCGAAAATTTTCGCTCCTGGTATCAGGAGAACATCTGACCCGAGGAGGTGTTCCGAAATTTTGGATGTGTGTATAGGTATAGGCATTCATACGTGTCTTCATGCACGTCTCTCTATATATATATTCATTTATACTAGCGTTTTCGGAGTTAGACCAATTTTAAGTCGAAAATTTTCGCTCCTGGTATCAGGAGAACATCTGACCCGAGGAGGTGTTCCGAAATTTTGGATGTGTGTATAGGTATAGGCATTCATACGTGTCTTCATGCACGTCTCTCTATATATATATTCATTTATACTAGCGTTTTCGGAGTTAGACCAATTTTAAGTCGAAAATTTTCGCTCCTGGTATCAGGAGAACATCTGACCCGAGGAGGTGTTCCGAAATTTTGGATGTGTGTATAGGTATAGGCATTCATACGTGTCTTCATGCACGTCTCTCTATATATATATTCATTTATACTAGCGTTTTCGGAGTTAGACCAATTTTAAGTCGAAAATTTTTGCTTCTGGTATCAGGAGAACATCTGACCCGAGGAGGTGTTCCGAAATTTTGGATGTGTGTATAGGTATAGGCATTCATACGTGTCTTCATGCACGTCTTTCTATATATATATTCATTTATACTAGCGTTTTCGGAGTTAGACCAATTTTAAGTCGAAAATTTTTGCTTCTGGTATCAGGAGAACATCTGACCCGAGGAGGTGTTCCGAAATTTTGGATGTGTGTATAGGTATAGGCATTCATACGTGTCTTCATGCACGTCTCTCTATATATATATTCATTTATACTAGCGTTTTCGGAGTTAGACCAATTTTAAGTCGAAAATTTTCGCTCCTGGTATCAGGAGAACATCTGACCCGAGGAGGTGTTCTAAGATTTTGGATGTGTGTATAGGTATAGGCATTCATACGTGTCTTCATGCACGTCTCTCTATATATATATTCATTTATACTAGCGTTTTCGGAGTTAGACCAATTTTAAGTCGAAAATTTTCGCTCCTGGTATCAGGAGAACATCTGACCCGAGGAGGTGTTCTAAGATTTTGGATGTGTGTATAGGTATAGGCATTCATACGTGTCTTCATGCACGTCTCTCTATATATATATTCATTTATACTAGCGTTTTCGGAGTTAGACCAATTTTAAGTCGAAAATTTTCGCTCCTGGTATCAGGAGAACATCTGACCCGAGGAGGTGTTCTAAAATTTTGGATGTGTGTATAGGTATAGGCATTCATACGTGCCTTCATGCACGTCTCTCTATATATATATTCATTTATACTAGCGTTTTCGGAGTTAGACCAATTTTAAGTCGAAAATTTTCGCTCCTGGTATCAGGAGAACATCTGACCCGAGGAGGTGTTCCGAAATTTTGGATGTGTGTATAGGTATAGGCATTCATACGTGTCTTCATGCACGTCTCTCTATATATATATTCATTTATACTAGCGTTTTCGGAGTTAGACCAATTTTAAGTCGAAAATTTTCGCTCCTGGTATCAGGAGAACATCTGACCCGAGGAGGTGTTCCGAAATTTTGGATGTGTGTATAGGTATAGGCATTCATACGTGTCTTCATGCACGTCTCTCTATATATATGTTCATTTATACTAGCGTTTTCGGAGTTAGACCAATTTTAAGTCGAAAATTTTTGCTCCTGGTATCAGGAGAACATCTGACCCGAGGAGGTGTTCTGAAATTTCGGATGTGTATATAGGTATAGGCATTCATACGTGTCTTCATGCACGTCTCTCTATATATATATTCATTTATACTAGCGTTTTCGGAGTTAGACCAATTTTAAGTCGAAAATTTTTGCTTCTGGTATCAGGAGAACATCTGACCCGAGGAGGTGTTCCGAAATTTTGGATGTGTGTATAGGTATAGGCATTCATACGTGTCTTCATGCACGTCTTTCTATATATATATTCATTTATACTAGCGTTTTCGGAGTTAGACCAATTTTAAGTCGAAAATTTTTGCTTCTGGTATCAGGAGAACATCTGACCCGAGGAGGTGTTCCGAAATTTTGGATGTGTGTATAGGTATAGGCATTCATACGTGTCTTCATGCACGTCTCTCTATATATATATTCATTTATACTAGCGTTTTCGGAGTTAGACCAATTTTAAGTCGAAAATTTTCGCTCCTGGTATCAGGAGAACATCTGACCCGAGGAGGTGTTCTAAGATTTTGGATGTGTGTATAGGTATAGGCATTCATACGTGTCTTCATGCACGTCTCTCTATATATATATTCATTTATACTAGCGTTTTCGGAGTTAGACCAATTTTAAGTCGAAAATTTTCGCTCCTGGTATCAGGAGAACATCTGACCCGAGGAGGTGTTCTAAGATTTTGGATGTGTGTATAGGTATAGGCATTCATACGTGTCTTCATGCACGTCTCTCTATATATATATTCATTTATACTAGCGTTTTCGGAGTTAGACCAATTTTAAGTCGAAAATTTTCGCTCCTGGTATCAGGAGAACATCTGACCCGAGGAGGTGTTCCGAAATTTTGGATTTGTGTATAGGTATAGGCATTCATACCTGTCTCCATGCACGTCTTTCTATATACGTATTCATTTATACTAGCGTTTTCGGAGTTAGACCAATTTTAAGTCGAAAATTTTTGCTTCTGGTATCAGGAGAACATCTGACCCGAGGAGGTGTTCCGAAATTTTGGATGTGTGTATAGGTATAGGCATTCATACGTGTCTTCATGCACGTCTCTCTATATATATATTCATTTATACTAGCGTTTTCGGAGTTAGACCAATTTTAAGTCGAAAATTTTCGCTCCTGGTATCAGGAGAACATCTGACCCGAGGAGGTGTTCTAAAATTTTGGATGTGTGTATAGGTATAGGCATTCATACGTGCCTTCATGCACGTCTCTCTATATATATATTCATTTATACTAGCGTTTTCGGAGTTAGACCAATTTTAAGTCGAAAATTTTTGCTTCTGGTATCAGGAGAACATCTGACCCGAGGAGGTGTTCCGAAATTTCGGATGTGTGTATAGGTATAGGCATTCATACGTGTCTTCATGCACGTCTCTCTATATATACATTCATTTATACTAGCGTTTTCGGAGTTAGACCAATTTTAAGTCGAAAATTTTTGCTCCTGGTATCAGGAGAACATCTGACCCGAGGAGGTGTTCCGAAATTTTGGATGTGTGTATAGGTATAGGCATTCATACGTGTCTTCATGCACGTCTCTCTATATATACATTCATTTATACTAGCGTTTTCGGAGTTAGACCAATTTTAAGTCGAAAATTTTTGCTCCTGGTATCAGGAGAACATCTGACCCGAGGAGGTGTTCCGAAATTTTGGATGTGTGTATAGGTATAGGCATTCATACGTGTCTTTATGCACGTCTCTCTATATATATATTCATTTATACTAGCGTTTTCGGAGTTAGACCAATTTTAAGTCGAAAATTTTTGCTCCTGGTATCAGGAGAACATCTGACCCGAGGAGGTGTTCCGAAATTTTGGATGTGTGTGTAGATATAGGCATACATACGTGACTTCATGCACGTCCCTATAGGTATATTCATTTATACTGGCGTTTTTCGGAATTAGACAAATTTTAAGTCGAAAATTTTTGCTCCTGGTATTAGGAGAACATCTGACCCGAGGAGGTGTGCTGAAATTTTTGGCCGGAAATAGGGACAGTGTATATTCATATGTGTCTCCATGAACGCTGTATGATTACGTTATCTTACGTTACTGAAATTTTAAGCTCCAAATTGCGCCTGGCATTAGAAGAACATCTGACCTGAAGAGGTGAACGCAAATTTTTTAGTAGCTGAAAATGCTTTAATTATCATCTTCTACTCCTCCCGTGTGTCGTATGCTATTTCACCCATAGCTAATGGGGAATAAAGAATCGGAGGAAGGAAAAGTGCGAAATAACGAAGTCGCTGATTATTAGGTATATGTGAGAATTTATTACCACAGCATCGATACAATATTCATAGCTTACAATTTACATATAATGATCTCTTAAAAATAAATAATCGTAATTTATCGAGTCTCTTAATTGCTTCCTAACATACAAGTTATCATAATGTAAATGATGTAAACTACATTCTAATATACTACGTAATAAAACTAATTTTACGAAGACTAAGTTCATTATGCACTTGTTCATTGCAATTGGAACTTCATCCTTGTTGGCCCGGAGATGCTTGGATTCTGATAGACGGTTATTCAACTGTAACAGAAGAACGAGTATTATAATATCACTATAATTCAGTCAATTCCACAAAAAAACTAGACAAGGAGAATCTTTTATTATCAATGAGTATTCGGAGTATTTCTCTTGAGATGCCGATCAAAGCCGTGGATCGTTTACACAACCCCCATACGAACCCTTTGACGCCACGACGGCCACTGACCCCACGACAGGTGCACTTACCCTAGGTCAGTGCTCCTTCGTCGACAGAGTGACAAATAGTATCGCTATCTGTTAGAAAAGTTAGTAACTAAGAACTGAAATACGACCTACACGATAAGGCGTACACACGTTGGAACAGAAATGATTCATGAGTTGAACCGCGAGATGGCGATACCCACAAGGATCATGTGGGAATTGGTTTGAATTCTCTGTATCGCTAGACGGACGAGTTACCGCTACATGAATATGAATGATTAATTTAAATTATTACAATTCGCAAAAATAGCAATAAAAATCATGGTACACTAATATAGATCATATCGGTAGAAAGCATGATAATCCAATAAGTTCGATGAATGAGAATTCTGATGATGTAAGCAAATGTAGATGTTACTTGACGATGAGCTTCTCTCTCTCACCTCGCGCTTTAACGTGGAAACGCAATTCTTACAAGCATGTAACTGAAAAATATTAAGCGCGTAAAGAAATAAGCATCAATAATATCAGATAAGAATAATTAATGTAATATGGATGAAGATATTCTTTATATAAAAAATGTGTTTTTTAATAAATATCGATACAAAAAACATTACACAAAATATCTACACTGGTTACAAAGTTCAATACAAAATTACATGCCTTGGTGTAATAAAAAAAAATCCAAGGACAAATTTATAACATCTTTTATTACTATTATTATTAATAATTATTAATAATTAATGCTATTATTATCATTATTTTTAATAGAATTATAATACTCTGTAATGAGATTGATAGAAAAATATTGTCACGATTCCGTTGCTTAGCATCTAGTTGTTGCATTGGATGTTCTGTATCATAAAACGTATACATAATAATTAGAGTCGACTCCTCCGATAGTACATGCATACATTAACTTAATATTACAGCTTAGGTCAAATTTCATTTAAAAAGAGCTCTCGATATTCTTATATAAAGTATCGAAAAAGTCTTCTGTCCTCATACTCTGGCGTAGGTATCATACGTTAATATACAGTATAAATAATATTCAATTATACAAACTAGTCTAGACAAAGCTTGAAATCTCAATTAAGCATCTCTCCAATGATAGATAATATACCGGTTATATCTGGCAAGGTTGTATACTATGATTAAATATTCCCTTTTTTTATTTTATAGGCCTCCCATTTCTGCCTCATACGAAATTTTATCGATTCAACGATTTCAATCCAAGCTGACGGACTAACCGGTCGGTATAACTTGTTCATAGAATTCGTAAACAACCGAAGTCTTTTTTCTTTTATAAAATATTTCTAGATTATGTTCAATAATCCTCAAAAAATTCAACATCCTAATCGGATTTCTGCTTTCAGTATGAGAAAACAAACGTTATACAAGGGCTTCAGCATGATAGTGATGATAATGATGATGGATATGTTCATGAACATGTCTTCGACCAGCAGCCGCAGCAGCCGCAGCACCTTGGGAAAACTCACGTTCCAACCAACGTACAACCTGTGCCATAGCTCTGGCCTGATCTTGTTCTCTCGTAGCATGTTTTAACTGATGCTTTTTCCCCGGTTTTGTACTCTGCGGTAGTTGAGTGTGAGTTTCGTTGCGTTGATTATTAGTGTGTAGATTACTCTGATTGTTAGAATGATTATTCTGATTATTACTACTGTTATGATTAGTAATGTTCAGATTATTCTGCGTCGCAGATGTCGTCAGATTTTGCGTGACTGTATTAGCTTGACCAAAAGTATCCGCTGGGTGTGTCGGGGCGCATGTTTGAGGACTATGATGCGCACGGGGTTTCCTGCCACTTCCTCTAGGCTTTGTTGTTGGAACATCTGGTAAAGAATTTGGATGATGAGGATGCTCCCGGACTGGTTTATGATAACCTGGATGACGAGGTGCTTGAGGTGGCCTACATCTCTGATTGTAGGGACTTGAAGGTTCGGTGTAAGGACTGCGTAGTGGAATGCGAGCGTGCTCATTCTGGTGTCGTTTCCTAACATTTGAAAATCAAACAAAAATCATAAAATTCACATGTTTCTAGGGGGAAAAAACTGGATAGAACAGGAAAATTTGTGCCCTCAAGACCCACCTAGATGCGTGAAAACTGAGATTGTTCTTCTCCATGTTAGCTTGAATGATTTCGAGCAGCTGCTGCCTTTGCATAGCACCGCTACGCTTTCGTTGATTTGGAACCAGAGGTGTGAGAGGTGTTAAAAGCGGAGATGCATCGCTGTCTTCGCTTACATCACCCTCTGAACTGTTTGAGTAAGGTGAAGGCAAGTGGGGTACTGGACCAACTCTTCTTCTAAGTTCTTCCTGTTTAGATTGGCTCGCTGAAACATTTCTAGCATCGTCTTCCGTAGGACTATCTACTCCGTGCTCAGACTGAAAATAATTACATATATCTTAGGTACATTCTCGCTATACTAGTCTCAAAGTTATGAAACATGAACACGGGGCTGAATCTATTTGAATTCAATTATCGAATTTTGTTGTTAAATCATTTTCCATGTATTATATTACTATTTCAATCATAGTAAAATCAATATTGATATTCGCTGCATGATGATAGATGAAGCATAATTGCAAAGTGGGAAATTGTGTTTCTATGCATATGCACAAGAAAATGAGAAAGGATGAACCTTTATCTTGAGGAAACGTGTTTTTTTTTTTAGCTCTCCATAAATATGCAGTGTGCAATAATCTCACCTGGCATCTATGCCGTTGGACTCTCCTCCTTCTAGGAACTCTGCGAGAAGGATGTTTAGCGTGACCGCAGGAAGTGACGTGCTTAACATGACAGCAAGGAGCTGGAGCAGGTAAGCTCTGAGGAAGATTAGCTGTTTTAACTGGTGTAATATGTGCCTGTCCTGATCTTTGGTCAGGTGACACAGTCAGCTTTACTTTAATAGTTTTACTCCCACATGGAGGGACCTGAATAGATGCGCCCAATGTATCGTAAATTGTGGTAACTAGTCCAGCTATATCATCTTTAGTGATCTTTCCATGACCGTCAAAATCATATAAGGTGAAGGAAAACTCCTGTCTTCGTCTGTCTCCTTCTGCTACAGAGACATCGCACTCAAACTCCTGAAATTTCAAAAAAGTAACAATGTTTTATAAATACGTGTCTGCTTTTTAAAAAGTGAGAAACTAAATAAAGGGAAACTATTTTTTTGTTTTTTAAACTAGGAATTTCTCAAAAATGAAGAACAAATTTTCGAACATGGTGATTTTTCAAATGAAAGATAAGTTTATTGCAATATAACGATTTGTCAAATTAGAAATAAAAATTTATTCCCTTTTATTTACGAAACATCATTATACCTATATAAGCCTAAATTCAACTACTTGTAGAGAACAATGCTCGTCCATCTGTTTCCACTTTTCCTGATTCTTACCTCAAAGCTAAGCTGTCTTGTTGCACGGGAATTCGTCTGATCTTCATTGACTGTCGGTGGTGTTGGAATCGTAGGAGATTCGGGTGGCGTAAGCAAGGGCGGTGGTGGTGGAGGTGGAGAGCTACTGCACGGCGCCGCCACGCCAGCCAGCAATTCTTCGGCGTCGCTTCCTTCGGGACCTCCGCCAACGACTGTAATTAAAATAAAATAAAGTGTAATGTAATGTAATAAAGGACGGGATATTGTGACATACCATAATAATTAACGTCCCGAGTTTTTGTTTCATCGGATTATTTTTGTAGAGAAAAAATTTGTGCAAATATATGTAATACACGTTATATGATCGGCGAACCCCACGTGTTATACGCGTTTCACACGATTTCCTTTTAGCGCTCGATATTTCGGCGTCGTTAATTTTTATTCGTTTCACGCTGTTTTTACGACCGGACATTCGCATGTATGTATGTATGTATGTATATGTATGCATGTGTACTACGATTCGCTATACCACGCTGGATTCTGGATACCATACGTAGTACATATATATTCGGGCGCAAATATTTACGCGCGTACCTACAGCTAGCCCGCTCCCCGTCCGACTTGAATTGATTTTCGTATTGATGATAAAATATCCGAGAACAGCCCAGGAATTTTCCTTCTCACTATATAAAAACATGCAATGTTAACAAACAAATTCCTCCTAACAGACTTTCTATATAAAGAACTCAGGCGCGATTCTACTATAGTATGTGGTGTAATCCCCTCTTCAAAATATATAAAATAGCCAAAAAAATAAAAATAAAAAATCGCGAGCAGGAAAATAGCCCCAGGAAAATTTCCGGCTATAAAAGAGAGTTTTAACTCCGTATAATGAAACGTAATTTCCACGCAATTTTCTTTTTCTCCGTCACGAGAAACGTCCGTTCAAATTGGGATACCGGATAGACAGAGGGGTGAGGGGAGCGCAGGGAGCCATCATTCGTGGTTAAAGGTCTTCCGTTTCAGCCGAACTCTGCCGTGTTGAGCGGTTTCATCTTTCTCTATACTATTTTGTTTTCGATACCTATTTCAAATGTATTTTCACAGACGGGCGTCTCTAAAGTGCACGTTTTATCCAGAGCTATGTAGACATCATTTGTCTGCATAGCTCTTTCAACGTTTATGTTATTTTTTTATTTCCTTCTTTTTGCTTTTCTCGATTCTTTTTTTTTTTGATTATTTTTTTTATCCAGCTTTCGCCATTCCAATGTGCAGTGTACTGTGTAAAATGAGCGATGTTTCAAAAGGCTTGCCAAAATGTCATCCTTTCATCTCTGGGAAATCAAAAACTCACAGAACCCTCCCTCAACCCATCGTTCCATCCTTGGCTCCACAGCCCACGCACAATGAAAGAAAAAAGATGAAAAAAGAAAATCGAGATTGATGGCGAGCAGCTCTGAAAAACGAATGTATTGATTTGCACCAAAGTTTTATACGCGCATGTTGAAACGCCGGACAGTTTAACCCGCTCTGATTCCGAATACGATTATAGATATATCATATAACAAAAAAAATAATCAAAAAGTACTGTGTTTAGAAAAACACATAATTCATCGATAGCGTGAAATTGTATGGTAAATGATTTCAGCTTGTATCCTTCTACAACAAAAGACCCAATCGTTTTTAGAATATTTTCATATTCTCGATTTGAATACGTTTTATTTTATGTTCGTTGTATCGCTGCCGGGCCTTGGTAGGTATAGGTATCGTTAACCATTTCGGTCCTCGGACCTGAGCGTGTTTTCGAACTTGGTATAACTTCAATAAAACGCTGCAGTCTGACCTCTCTCTTTTATCGTTCTAAAACCGTAAGTAGGTAGACGAACGTCTTAAGGCAAGTTTAGTAGTTTTAGATTGTAGAACGGACGAACTACGGCCTAGGTATTTTCCTAGAAGCAAAAGCAGCACGCTGCTTGGTTGTGTGTCGGTTGGCGGCGCGGCCCTCTTGGTTCTAGCCGCTATTATTGTTGGCTTCCAGGAAGAGAGGCCCAACGAAACGCCTCGTCGGTTCCCCCTATCCCTCCCGCCAAGCTCCTCGTTTTTCTCCCTCGCTCCCTTGCCGTCCTTTCTAGGATTTAAACTCTCCACCCATCCCTCTCTCCTTTTCTCTCTCACTCTGAGCATGCATTTTTCTCTAGCCTACCCTAACTACCAACCACAACCACCCTTCGAAATGGGTGTGTAGCAGCGTGCAGGGCCGTTTCAATATATCGAAGAAAATCCTCCGTTCTAGTTGAGAAAGTAACGGAAAATATGATCGAGTTCGTTCATAATCACTTTTGATAATGATCATGAGAATGTATATATAAAAAGAAGTTCGTGCCATCAATAATTTATACGATGCCGACACGCTGTTACTAATAACACGTATACGTCGATTCTTTATCAAATACAATTCTACACGAGTATTTTGGTATCGAAGTGTATAAAAGCCATTTATGTCATTCATAAACAATACAAGGAACTTCGAGTGGTAAAGATCGACAATCTATATAAGCGCCTAATCGATCTTGACACCCGTGTTTCAAACATATACATATGGTATATATACCTATAAATGCATACGAGTATTTGAGAATGACAATGAATCTTTAAAGAATGATTATTTGGAGGTAAAGATAAACTTCTTTTCATTATTTATTGATCCTCGTTCAACGCACTTTTATGACACGTAATACGCAGCATAACATAACACGTATCGCGTAACCGCAACACAACGATAGTAAAAATGCGTAGGCGTAGCGAGGGGATCAGCGGTCTGATGAGTGGCGAGCGTAATTCGTAGCCGACTTTGACCGGACGTGAACCGAATTTCCGAGGAGGCGACACGGTTGAATTGATTGTGAGAGAAGAGAGCACGATCCAACTAGTGACCCAGTCGAGGCGTAAGGGAGGAGAAGCCCCAAAACCCCCTTCCCCCTGTAGCAGGAAACTATCGCAGCTAGAAACATAATCTTAATTGAGTAGTGCGCGCTGTACGGTAGGAACGCGAGTCTCGGCCCTCCGATCTATATGCCAGGAATTATCCTCGGTAATTGGATAATAGCGAGTCTGCTGCCTAGATTTTAAATCGCCGTCGAAGTACGTGTATATATTTATGTATGCATGTATATATTTAGGTATACCATATAATGCAGAGCTGAAGAGAACGAAAACAACCGCCGCGGAGTTAAGACGAGGAGAAAACGAAGGGTCGTGGTGAGAGAAGAGGGGGGGAAGTATAGGGAGTAATTTTGCTTCAAGGGAAATATGGGGGTTGGTTTTCATGCCGCCTGAGACCACCCTTCGTGCTTGCGAGCCTACGGGGAACCGAAACGAATGCGGCGTCGAAGGGGCCAAGGCCACGAGGGCCACGAGGCAGTATGTGTCGGCTAGTTTTCAAACGCTCGTTCGCTTGCTCGTACCTTAGAGTCGTATTTTCAAATCAATGCATACGCCTCTCAGAAGCATTCAACACGGCTTGAACCACTCGGAACGATCCTTCATAAGAGTTTCGGTATTTTAGGAACAAATTAGTAACATTTATCGATTCTTGAAGAATTTTCAATCAAGTACATAAATTCAAAAGTTGAAATTTCTTAGCTCTCAGCGAATTTCTGAGAAAACGAAAATAAAGAAAAAAGATTTGTTTGAAGATGGAATTTTAATTTTTTAAATTTTGATAACATTTGGTGGATTGAATGAAGATTCTTAGAGTTCAAACTCTGAAGGATATCCAAATTCGCATGGATAAAACATGTATACGTATATTTCTGTAATCCTGTGTTAATAACAGTTCAAACACATGCAAACATTCAGTGGCGGCGATTACGGCCGCCTTAGGAATAGAACTAACAAACACGCCGGATGTCTATTAATGATGTTTCCTATAGCTGATTGACCATCACGCAACGCAATGATTTTGAAATCTTTTCAACGGTGCAGGGCGTATAAAGTTATAAGTTGCGAAAAATAATTTGGGTTCAATGAACAGCGGACAATAATACGTACAGAGTTGGTAAATAACTACCGATATCTCTTTAGTCACCGGGATACGTAACCCGACCTGGCGCAGGAGCGAGAGAGAAAGAGAGAGGGAGAGAGAGAAAAAGAGGGAGAGAACAGCGTGAGATTGAAAGAGACAAACGAAGGCATATTATTGTCTCTTTGAACATCGCCGACGCGGAGTGGCGTCGCGTTTTCGCCTTGAGACTATTTCTAAAATGTGCCGACAAAAGCAGGAATGGTTGGGTATAGGGTACGCGAACCTTTTCGAGATAGTTGCTTTGATCTGTAGCCGCGTAGTAGTAACGGTTTTTAACAGACTCCCGAAGATTTGACGTTCGGACAGTATAAGAACTGCTTTAGTATATGACGATTCTAAATTGACATACGGTGGCGAATCGCTGTGCCCTCCAACCGCCAAAGTAACAACGTTGCCTTTCATCTCTCTCTCTCGCTCCCCATCTTTCTCTCGGCATTTAAATTGCCGACAATATAGCGTATTTCTAACTATCTCGCGACGCGGCTTTAACGCCGAGTGAACGCGGCGTGTGCGAGTGTCAGTTACTGGCGGCAATTATACTTAACTAGAATGCAGGCCGTAGAGTCGCGTGAAAATGCATGCGTAATCTACGTGAATGCGTAAATCAGAGATATATAGGAATATAACTCGGTTCACTTTAGTGCCACAAAATAAAGCGTATGGGCTTTATGCCCTTGTTGTTAAAAACTTTGACCCTACGTTTAATCGTATTAAGAAAGTAACGACGGAAGCAGTTTCATGATTGTTATCATCGACCCAATTACATCGTAACTTCACTCTCGTTTATTCCGAACAGATCTTATCCCCGAAATTGTCATTTCTGAGAAAAATCAATTAAATGAAAATAAATCAAACGTGATATATTCTTTTTAATTGTATGTAGGTATAAGTATGATAATTATTACTCCCGATATAGCCCGGCGAACTAAAGTATCTACCTACCCACCTATATTCATCCACTTCATAAATACTCCACAGAGTTTGCACGCTGTTTGCTGCCTTTGAGCGCGCTGAGTTCTTTGAGTAATACCAGAGCCCTTAAAACCCTGCTTAATTATGTTTAAGGGGGTTTACCGTTCCATTTGTGTACACACAAATACACAGACAAACGCGAGCTTCAATATGAATCTTTTATTTAATCATGTTTACGCTCGTCTCGAGACTGGCGTGCCTCTGATCCCTACGATTATAACAGAATTACGTAACGTAGCTTTGCTGCCGTTGCCGCTTGCCGCTGCACCACATAATTATACTAGACGGAGTTGCCTTTCGTCTTGTTATGTGGTTTGATTAATGTTACATCGATACATTCCATCCTTAACCAAAATAATATATACATATACCGAAAGAAAAATGAATGAATAAATGAATAGATAAATAAACCAAAAGACAAAAAAAATCATTGTTTTATTTGGACTTCAAAATAAAAATCCTTCACCCACATTCCTTGACGGTATAAAGATAATGTATTTGCTGGGAATATTACCAGAAAAGGGCTTGTAGCCAGCGAGGAACCTTGCACGACACCACTTGACCAATCCAGTAGCCATAGGGCCCTCATGCGTAAAGACGCGCACACTGTCAAACTGGGAATCCTGGAGTTTCACACACAAATGCACCCACACACACTATAAAAAAAAACTTCTTTTTTCTTGAAATCCTTGTTTTTTCCTTTCTTATTATTATTACGCCGGTGGTGTTTATAGCGTTATACTAGTTGTATATTTTCTCTGGGTGGTGGGTATCGGCGTCGCACTTCACTCGAAACATCAAAGGAACGAGAAACCCAGGAGTATTATAATACACTGCGGAGCGGTCAGGAAGCAAACACCTTGTGCACCATAATAATCTGGTTTAATATACACCCACTGTATGTATACATGTGTGTTTTGTTTACAGTAAAGAACTAAAGACCGCAGGTTTTTCTTCCCTTGTATCTCTAAAAGATTAAGAATGAAAATAATAACAAGGAGAAGAAGAAAACTCCGTGCAATACTATAACTAGTGTGTCTTTTTTAGGGGACGAGCCAGTTTTCTTTATTAGGTCACTCAGTCTCGTCAATGTATACATAGGTATAGATATAAACGTATTATTATTATACGGTAATAACTTATCGGAAGGAACTTTATGTCCGCGTGCACGCTCTGCACCCCGAGCGCAAGCGTTATGTCAAAATAAAAAGAAACTAAATCAGTTTTTAATGAAAAGCACCGACGCGTCTTCCGTGCGACTACATCTACGAGCGTAGTTTGACTACGCGGCGATTGCCCCCTCGCCTAAACCGCAGCTCCATCCTCCCCACTCTGACGTCGACTTTCTATCTCTCTTTTTCCCGAGGCACAAGCGCTCTCCGGTCTCTCATCCTCTACTAGCTCTCTTGCCCGCTCGTTTCCTCTCTCTTTTTCTTACTGGCCTTTTCGCCGCGCAGCCTCTCTCACTCTCACTCGACTGAAGGGCTATGCACAGAACGTGGAGGTTGTAGCCACACGTCGCTCTGAACGCAGCCTGTACGCGCACATGCGACGAGGCATTGCCTGCCGCACACGCTGTTATAAAGTAACAGGGAATCATTGATGTTTTGGCTGCATGGACTACGTCAAAAATCAATTCTGGGACCACGGTTTTGGGGAATATTTTAGGAACTATTCTGCGCATTTTTCGTTTATGTATAGGTATTTGTTATATTTTTGCAGATAGTAGGCATGCACGTGTGAAAGACCTGCATGATGCTTGGTTAACTAACACGGTATAGATGCAAGTTTTACATTCGAAAATTGTATGCAAGTATTTCATATACATTTCCTATTCGAAAGAAGACTAAAGTTCAATCTAAATCTGATTATAAACGTAATAGGCGGTTCTACGACCGACCTTGATCGATTTTCTGCAAGACGTGGGGGACAAGGCCGTGAAAATGTAAGACATATATGTAGCTACTTAGCCGCGAAGCATCGTTGTATGTAGTTGGGTTAAAGAGAACCGCGTGACCCTGTCGACAGAAGAAAAAAATCAACAAAAATAAAACAGTTTGAATTGAACAAACTTTTAAAGTGTGACACGTTCACGTACACATTTTTTTCTCGACGGTTTTTTTATTTTTTTCATTTATTTCACATTCAACTCCGACGACAAACTTTAAAACGCCTTCATGCGTATACGCGAGGCGAGCGGTTATATGCTTGCCATTTATTCAAATTCTGTATAATATAGGCATCGTATAATAAACCACAGTGGGCCACACAGAGGTGGCGGCTTGCGAATATCACGCTGCTTCGTGCTTTTATTTTTAAAGTTCATTTATTTATTTTTTATCTTTCTCTTTCACCTGAACCACATACGCGCATCAAATGTTTTATGTATATCGTGCATGGTCTATTTTATGTTTGCTCAACTTTTTTTCTTGTATTTTCTTTCTATTCCTTCTTGGGTATATTTTTTCGTTGCACGTAACGGGTGGTAGCCAAGAATTGAACTTCAACCAAACAATTGTAACGAACTTTTTTATTGGCATGTCAAATAAGGAAATAGAGAAAAAAGAAAAAAAAATAGGTCGAACATTTGTAACCACCACCTGCAGTCCAATATTCGAAACGGGTAGATTTCCAACGGGGCGACATTCATACCTATAGACGTGTATCATTACAATACATACACTCTATCGGTTCAGAATGGAAAAGGAATCGTCTCATTCGTGGGTTCGGAGTTAAAATTCTTTTTAAGTTTATTTTCCTCCCATTTATTCTCTTTTTTTTCATCGCTTCGAACAGATTAGAATTGAAATCGACTATATTGATTGAAGAGGTAGGTAAGGTGCAGCAAGCGATCGTCGCGATGAGACTGAGGAGGGGCTCGTCGCATCGGCGTCTGCTGTTTTTATACTTACGAATTTTTCAACCTGTAGTACATAGATATATAGATATAAATAATAATATTACAATTCGTATATCGAAAGAAGAAAGAGCTAGAGATGAGGAGATAAATTTTAAAAGTGCGGAAATAAAATAGGGGGCTCGCTTCTGCAGCATCCTGCGATCTCTACCGCTGCTAGATGGACTAAGTACTCTTTTTGGAGACTGTACCACCACGCTATTATCTCCTAGCGGTGTTTCAGAAGATCCATTGGCGTAGCGAATAACAAACTGCTTATAGATTCTCGATCGGTATAAATTGCGAGAGGATATAGTACGCAACTAATTATATAAATATACCGCGCGTTACACACGATCGAAGATTAGTACTGATGACTGATATATAAATTCTAAAATAAATTTCTATCTATTCACGATCGTTGAAAAACCCGCTACTTCTTATCTATAGCTATAAACCGAAGTCCTCTATAATCTTGGGCAACGTTTTATGTATTAAACCATTAATGACATATCATCCGGTCGTTTGAAAATCAATTTCTCACCGCCGATGTATATTTAAAAAAAAAAAAGAGAAATGAGCACAGGAATTTTTATGCTTTCTTGTAGCTCAATCGCATACTCTAAAAGCGTTGTTTTCATTTTCTACTCCTTGAACCGTTTTCTATCAAATGGTCCATCGGTTTGCTACGCCAATGTCTCGGTAAGTGCCCCCCGGCTTCCCCCAGCTCTACCCGCCGTGTCTTGCCTTGCCTTGCCTTGCCATGCCTTGCCATCCGCAGCCGTAGCTCGGCTAGTCGTTTCTTTTCTTTATTCCTTTGTCGGAAAGTCGGCGGCGAGCCTCGATTTTGAGAGAGGAAGAAAGAGAGAGAAAGAGAGAGAGAGAGAGAGAGAAAGAGTGGAAGAAAAAAAGAAAGAAAGAAAGAAAGAGCGAGCGAGTAAGAGAGATAGAAGGAAGAGGGATGAGAGAGCGTAAGCGAGAGTGGGAGAGAAAGAGAAACGAGAAAGAGAAGGAGGGAGTAAAAAAGGAACGAAGAAAAAAAAAGAAAATAACAGAGAAGAACGCGAGAGCTTCGGGAAGTCGCGGAGAAGAGCAAAGAGAGGGTCAGAGCGCGGGGAGGGACACGGAAAAGAGAATAAAATGTTTGGATTAAAAACTCGGTACAGGCTCCCTTCAAAATATCGGTTAGTAATAATGGTACCGAACCTTTCAGCCCCACCCCCCCTCCCGCCGCCCCCCAAATGAAAAAAAAATATATACACAGAGATCTCCCCTAGCTCTGTAACTATAATGCGGTACGCGGAGCCTACCTGAAACGCACGTAAAAGAGGCGCGTAGCCTCGTGGTCGACTATAGTTCGGCCCAGCGTCAATGTTTAAGCTATACGTTGGCAACGTGAGAAGTGAAAAGAATGAATGATAACCCGATTTAATAATACAAGAGACTGTAATAACTTTCGATCTCGTATAAGTATAATATACACAGATTTGCGGAGAAAATTTGTATTTACAAATATATTATTATACATGAATATAAGTCCCTCGTTTCGCATCTTTCAATTCATAACTAAGAGCGGGGCTCTGCGGCTCTGCAGATTTTATTCTCGGTTCTTATAGATTACCCTCTCAGACTTCAGAGGTAGGTAAGCGAAGTTAAAATTGGTGGAGTAGTCAAAGCGCCGATACTTCGATGCATTATGCATAGTTGTGTTGAGTATTTATCACGGAGGGTAGCAACAGTTATAGTATAAGCAGCGGCAACGTCACGGACATACGGTCCCGTCAACGGGCTGAAGTAGATATGCATAGGTATGGCGTATAGGTAAAGTACACACAAACGTGGTATGTCTATACCCACGTTACGACAGCTGGAGCTGTGTACCGCGTACCCCCGTGCTTTTGCCCACTCGACATTATACACACAAGCTTGCATGAGGATCGGCGACCGCGTGTGATTGAAAGTAGATATAAGCGTATTTATAGGTAATATATGGAACTCCGTTTGATGACTCGTCGAAGGGTGGTAATTATTCCCATGAAAAGAAAAGAAAAAAATTAAAAATAAACCACGACTGATTCAATCTACAAACAAATAAATTATAAAGATAAACATTCGTACAGGTATTCATTACATCGAAGGCTATATTACAATACACATATCTATATTATATGTATAATTCCTTGCTCAGATCCGAGGAACTCGGTCTCGTATACCTGCAGGCCGTAATACGGTTTTACTGCTATATAGGCTCTCTAGCAGCTCTTTGCCTTCGGTTTTGCTCGTCTCTCGATGCGCGGCTACGGCTCTCGGACTCAGCGCGGGGTTCCTTCGGTTCATAGGGGAAGGGAAAGTGGCGGGAGGAAGGGCGGCAAGGAGGGAGGGGGAGAGGTTCGGCGCGTTTGATCTCCGCCGCGGGCACCGACAAAGCGTCCGTCCTCTGATCCGTCCATCCGTCCGTCCGTCCATCCGTTGCTTCACTCCGCGCCGCCCCTTGCCGTCGTTTGCTCGCCTCACCCGGTGGGCAAGAGAGAGTCGGCGGGCTACGGCGAGCCACGGCAGCGACGTCGGCGGCGTCAGCGTCAGCGTCGGCGACGGCACTCGGGCGGGACGTCGGCAGTGGCCCCCCATCACTGCGTCATGACCGCTTCAGCGCGCAGACCTCCTCGGGCAGCCGATGCCAGTTGCCACTCCCTGGCATCGTGAACCGAGTTAACTTTGCTATTAATAAATAACTTTTGAGACGCGAGCATCGTCGTCGACGTCGTCGTACAGAAGTTTGAGCTTATTCAAACTTTGTTTTGCCTACGCGTCTTTACCCCACTTATTTTTCACTTTCAATTCCCTATACACACCTTAGACTAACTTGGCCTCGTTTACGCGAGACGACACTTCCGCTAAGCACCGGAAGACGAGTTGCTTATGCGTATATCTATACAAATAAATATTATACCATATGTATCATGTTTACTTTGTCAATCAGTCCCGTGTCCTATTCGCGATATTCGTATGTCGATTATGTTTATAATACGCATTGACGTGGTTTCATATTCATGCATAGCAATTATATGTGTGCTTGTATAGTATGTATATGTACACGGATTTACAGCATCGCTGTTACAGACGGCTACATACCATTTCCTCGAAAAATTGTACAGGGAGAAGAATTAGTCTTTTCATAGGTACTATTCGGAGAAATATGGATGAGACGCAGCTGCATTAAGTTGCGTTACGTCAGCGGTCCCCACCGGGTCTTCGTCCTGTCTAGGACGAACAAATGGATCGAACTTTCAGCTTGGCAGAATGCGACGATATCGTCCGATTCGTGGGACACTACACGGCCCTCATTCTGTTGTTATTGTTCTTACGTAAATCGTAAAGCAAAACTGTCCGTTAATAAATTGTCTGGAAATTCCTATCTCCCAGTGGATACCTAAATCATAATGTTTATCGTTTGTATGTATGTACATCGAGCGGACTACTCGTTCATTCATCGATTCGCTCCCTTCCTCACTCCCCCATTCCCCCTTTCGTTACATCTACAGGGTATAGGCATCACCGACACTTCTGCCTTGCTGCAAAGCGTGTGCGGCTTAGGATATATAAATATATGAGATAACGGCAAAAACTTGAAACTGTTCGGAGCGAATTGCATATATATACCTATATATATGTACGCATAGATGAAGTATTTGTAGGTTGTAAAGCGCAACGGACTTGAGACAAATAAAAATTACTATATGTCTATGTTTATTTGTGCTTGGGGGCCGCTTCTCGGGTCTTTACCCATTGAATGAACGCTGTGTCTACAAGCGTGCGTATGATAACGTGAACTCATTGTAATGCAATAATACCTTCGGACAATGGTACGGCGCTGATAAGGGGTACAATATGATGATAAGTAATAATCCTACGATGTATTTGTACGATGATAAGGCTGAGCAAACATTTGACATTGAATATCCGAGTACCTTGCACATGATTCTCTTCCGCTTGATATCAGTTATTAGTTCTGACCGCGTGAACATCAGATATCACAGCGAATAGAAGAAAAAAGCTCTAACATCCGGCAGATATTTTGAGACGACAGTCTTTTCTTTGGAGTGAAATTAATTGATGCAAAATTATTCAAATTTTAATAGCTTTTTATCATAGTTTTCAATACTTCTCTCCTTTCGTTCCGTTTGATATCAAACGGAAATCAGTTATGTTTAAAGGTTCTTTTCCTCCTTGGAGGGTATTGATGTATTGTTGACTCTTGAACAATAATTAAGCTTGCAACTAGTTGGCAATTTGAGATCCAGGTTTTCAAGCTGGTTCGGTTAGTACCACAATAATTAGTTAACGAGACGGTTGACCTACGTTCTAGCGTCTAGCCGTCATAGTTTTTCTCGTTAAAAGTGCTTTTATTGGTTTTAATATGTTACGACAGTTTTATGACTGTAATCAGCTAGAACTTACGTATACATTAGAAAAAAGACCCCCCATACAGATGGAAAGATCAAAGTTAAAACATAATTGTATTTACGGTCGAGCATAATGGTATATAAAACCGACTGAACATATTAAAAAATTTGAATTGCAACAGCTCATGACACCGTGGGATTCTTATTTCTTTATGCAAAACAAGATTTAAAATCGATCGCACCGCATAAATAAATTTACTGTTAATGACCTCCCTGAATTAAGTATAACGACCTTTCTCTGTCACGTTTTCAGGACGCCTTCTCAGTATCTACCCGTGCGCTTTCAATGTATCTCATTTTATTAATTATAGGTATCCGTACGTGTGGTAAAGAATTTCATTCACATTACTTTGATATATTAGCTAGTTATAGAACGCAAATTTAGTTAAGCCAATCATTCGAGGTGAGTATATATCTCAAATCAAAACCGGTTGAAATTTTCCGTCAATTATAAATCTGAGTAATTTTAATTCGGGGATTCCCTCAAAATGAAACTATCAATTGTCAGATAAAAATTATCTCGATATAACGACAAGCAAAGTAGCGCCACGCGACGGATTTTCTTAGAACTAATTATTCCAGCAGACACTTATTACACTATTGTGTCTATTTGACCAATGCCCAAGCTGATTTGAGGTTATGTTTGACATGTCAACAACATTCTCATTTGAATATTACAAAAATGTCATTATACGATGACTTTGACAAGCATCGAACTACAGAAAAAGTCGCGGGTTGGTCCTCGGGTATTAAACTATTACAATCTCAATTACAACTGAAAAAAGCCGCTACAACACAGGTAATACTTCGTAAAGCATCATTTTCCAAATCTGATTTCGACGCATTTTCTCTTATTATATTTCATAATATTTTTCCAAGTATATTTTCATTTCCATTAGTAAAAATTAGAAACAAAATAAATCCATTTTCTCTACGATTATTAACTCCCGATAATAATATGACACTAAATCAAGTTATGAAATTGTCGTTGATAACCTATAAATTTTGTAAAGCCAAAAAGAGAACAGTTCAGAAAAGCAGCGGCAGTTTTAGCCCCAGTAATAGATTTGAAATCAAAATCTAACCGTGATGGTGAAAGAGAGGAAGATGCCCAAACCAGCAACTCACTCACTTCGAGTGGAACCAACAGCGTTGGAGTTGGCGGCGAGTTTGATTGGAATGTAGTGAACGAATATGACCCTATGTGGCCAAATGAATATGAAAAAGTTGTCAAAGAATTACGTGATATTCGCGACAGAGAACATGACCAAGAAAATGAGCTACGCAAACGTAGACGGGAAACTACCAGGTTCGAAGACACCCAGGTAATCCAATTGCATTGAATTTTTCAAATTCACTCATTACCATTAAAAATATTTAACACAATTTACCAATCGTACAAAATTGTCTGAACTTGTTCTCAAAAAAAGATAATCTTTATCCTACACTTATGTGTCTCGTTGATTTATCATCTAATTAATAATAATTCGTGGAATATTGTTATTCCCATTTCTTTTCTATTTATAATCATATTTTGGCTACCTCAGGCTTCTCCTGTTAGCAACACAATGGTTGCTCCAGAACGGGACGAGGAAAGGACACCTACTTCAAGAGGGGTGGGTGGTGGAGCAGCGATAGCACCTCCCCCATCTCTGCAAGAAGCACCAGATCTAGCGCCCCCTCCTCCTCCGCCACGGCCACAGTCTTCAAATCTTGGGTACGGAGCATCATCAGTAGCTGCTAAGATCATGGCAAAATATGGGTTTAAAGAAGGCCAAGGACTTGGTAAAAAGGAACAAGGAATGTCCGTTGCTTTACAAGTTGAGAAGACTAGCAAACGTGGCGGTAGAATTGTTGGCGAAAGAGAACAGCTCATGCCTCCTCCACCGCCAATGGTTCCTTCACCGCCTCCGCCGGTTGGTGTTCCACAACCACTGGTGCCACAGGAGGAACCAAGCATTACAGAGATAATGAAATCCCCCAGCAAGGTGATTGGGGTCTTGCTTTATTTGTTTAATGAGAAATTCAGTTTTAATGTATGTAAATCTTCGATCGAAATCATAATGTGAATTTTCTCCAAGGTTGTGTTGTTGCGGAACATGGTGGGACCGGGAGAAGTTGATGAAGACCTTGAACCAGAGGTAAAGGACGAGTGTAACACAAAATATGGGGATGTATCGAGAGTTATGATTCATGAGGTGATGGATGTTCAGCCAGAAGAGTCTGTCCGAATATTTGTAGAATTCAAAAGGATAGAAAGTGCGATCAAAGCTGTGGTTGATCTCAACGGTCGGTTTTTTGGCGGCAGACAAGTCCGAGCTGGATTTTACTCCTGTGAAAAACTTGATGCCTTACAACTCTTGGACTAATATTGTAGAGTGTATTGAAGAAGTTTGTGTCTTATTTCTTAAAACTCCATTCTGAATTTTTTTTATACCACAGCACGATGTCTCCAAATATACTTTTTATCTTGGCTTCTCGTGTTCTTAAACAATCATAATTTTGAATCAAATATAAAACACAGAAAACTCAGATTTACTTCTTGCATTTACCCCTTACCTATTAGATTAAATGAACCTACGCGTTATAAGAAACGCAAATCTGATTTATGGATTAATTATCACTGTTTATTACGTGATAAGTTCGCACTACTCATCATGGGTTTTTTAACCGTTATAGCTCCTTATGGAAGTAGACTAACTGATAGAAAATAGAACTGCTTGATTAAAAGCTGAATAATATGTAGGTCAACACGTCTATTTATTGTGTATATAATATAATTTCAGTTTTTGTTCAATTCAATTAGAAAATAATATGTTTCATACACGCCTCTATAACCGGAATAATTCAAGTCCAGTCTTCGTTAGTGAGTAACATGATATGTAGGAACAATCCTTTTAAAAAATAGTATTATGCTTTTCCAGCTGCAGTTTATGTTTAATAAATGTGATGCTATGCGCAACCCAAAGGTGGGCTACTAAGCCGAAGACAAACTTGTTTCAATAAATTTTTCAATATTTCCGGAAGATTGCTGGGGTCCTAAAGAAAAACAGGAAAAACACATAAGAAATTGGAAATAAGCAATCAGGTCTTTACAACCTGGCAACGACTTTTATCTGAAATTTGTTCAATTTAAGATAAATGTTGTATAAAAATTGTTTAATTTACAACATAAAAATTCCTGCAAACATGTTTTCTCACCTTATCCAGTGTGATGGTTGGTATAAACGTGACTTTCGGGCTTAAGTCGTCGGTCATTTCCCCAAACTTGGCCAATAGCTCTTTTCCTTTTGTCCCTCTCCAACATTTCTCTATCGGTGCCACATCCAGATTGACCTTTGCTGCGCATTGCTTCATAGCACGTTCTGGCTGTATATTATCTTGAATCATACATGTTACATAGTCTAACTGTATTGATGGATCAATAACCAGATCAATAACACAGGCATGTATCATGTTAGCTTCGCATTCAGTTGGGCCATGTTGACATGAGAATTCGTACCCAGTGGGTGTCTCAATTGTCTGAAGAGATAAAGTGATAAAAATAAATTATCAAAATATGAGCTAGGCTGTCATTGCTGGTTAAATTGGATTAGAATTATACACAGTGGATAAGTAAACAAATAATAAGTATTATATGATATGAATATATTATATTATAATATAATAAAAGAAGAAAATTGAAGTAAATAAACAGGGGAGATTATTACCTTAGCTTTGCCATATGGTATGAGTTCGACTTGTAAGTTCTCGCTTATTTTCTTGAACGTTGGTACCAGTTGTTTTATAACGAAACTACGAGAATCTGGACAAAGGGCTTCATAATATACGGAGACCAACACCTTCTGGATGTCTAATTTTGTCGCTCTTGTGACCGCTGTATCTTCCACTAAGTCTTGGGCCACCTGCGGCTTTGCTGCAGAAGACTTAATACATGTTCAAGCGGGTTTAAACAATATGATTCAATTATTTATTCGAAACTAGAAATTTATAGGAATAAAATTGATTTGAAATATTCGCGAAATTGTCTAACCGATAAAATTGTTATTTTTAAATTTAGAAAAATATACTGAGATACTTGACTAGATATAGTCGGTGTGAATTAATGAAATGCGTCAAATTGGTGACACAAATATAGGTTTTGTGTTTAACACTACTACGCGTTAAAGATTTGTTAGGTTAGGTTAAGTGAGCTTAGAAGAGTGTTTACCTGAGGAGAATCATCGCCAAATAAGGCGACAGGTGACCAGTGTTTCGCTGATTGCCATAATACGAGGGCAACGCAAATAAGTACAATTATACGGTAACGAAAATTACCCAATCCCATTTTCAATGTGAGATTTATTGAGAAGTATGAAAGAACAGTAATCGCGTAGTGCCGCGAAGTATTCAATAACCTTGAAATTGATGAATTGTTTCGCACTATTAAATGACAGGGTGGCGAATCAAATTAGCTTATCATATTAAAATGATTTGACTCGTATTAATTGTTTGTGCGTCACATGGTGAAAATCTCCGCACTTTGATTACTCGCCATTTTAAAAACCAATATGGCGGACACTGCGATTATTAAAATGATTAATCGATATCAAAGTACTGGTCGATGTCAATTGTTGTCTAGAGGCGCGAACGATACGAAAGGCGAGGCCATACGAACTTATGATTTATGCGTAGTACATAAATATAAAACACCATTATGTCATTATATCTTTAGATAACAGATTGGCACTCGGCTAGATTAAATTATTAATGGAATGGAACCAGAATAATAAGTTTTTTTTTTGTATCATTCATTGAACATTCAGGATCATTATAAGCAGAATTATTATCATCATGAGTAGAAGTAGAAGACTCGTTGCCATGTGATTCACTGAAATTCATTTATTTCTATTGATCGGTTAAATATATTTTTTAGTCTTGACCGCAAACATGTAAATCAAATTAAAATCGTAGAATTATAATATCCAAATTCTAAATTCATTCGGAAATCATAGTATATATACCTCAAACATTTAATTTTTTGCGCTGCATATTATAAACAACCTATACATTTAAAATCGAATATTATAATGGCACCGAAAGAAGAGAAAAATAAAAAGGATGACCAGGGTAGTGAGAAGAAGAAAGGAAAAGGCAAAGATAAAAGAATTGTAAAAAAAAAATGTGGAGCGTAAGTCTTCACAATATACGCGATGTTTCATCGCGATTTTTTTTAAAAGAAATTATTCCGCAAGATAAAACTCTTCTAAAATTACTTGCAGTGCGGTTACATAGTTTCAATTGATTTTCAGACCATTCGCTACCGGGACAGTTATGGCTCAAAGAGTATTACCACCTACGGTATGTTGCCCATCATCCGGATGCTCAACAAGAGGATGTCTTCCCGGTCCAGGCTGCGGCAGATGCTGAATTTACTCTAATGACAATGAACCATATCCTTAAGATTTCATTTCATGTCACCTATTTGTAAATTAGATTGAAAAACTTTAAAATACCAAATACAGATACCAAATTATAAAAACTATTGCCGTATTTTTTTTTTATTGAATCATGCAGTTACATACACACGTCCAATGCTCATCTCTGTAGGAGAAATTGAAATGGTCATATTTAGACTGCTGAAAATGGTGGTGAGTCATTGGCGTCAGGATACAGCAGCCCGATTAATCGCAGGCCAGATAGCTTCCTGCCGAAAAAAAAAATACATATAAAACACAAATCACGTGTCGGAGTATCTATTATAGGCACACAGTTGATCGTTTACAAACTTCATCATTATTTATACGATCTTCTTATAATGACGATCTCAACGTGCAACGATAGTGACACTATACGTGTTTACCTAGTTATTGTTTATGCTTTTATAGTGTAGTAATTAATTGTTGCCAAGTAATTATAGAAACTATAAACACAATTCTCGATATAAAAACTGATTCCACTATGTGGTATAAGAGCTGCTGTGCCCACACCGAGAAACATATTGCAGCCTCTGCAGAAATATGATCAAATAGATGGGCAGTTATACCTATATGATAGGTAGACTTATGTACAGACCTACGAGGACAGGGTAATAGGGTGGAGGACTGCACAGGACCGGAGGGGTCGGCAATACATCCCTCGCCTCGTATATAAGACCACCAAAGATGATAGCCGTAGTCATCTTCGATATTAATTTACGTGGGGTTCCGAATTTCGGAGGGCACTGAATCCAGGGGGAATATTGACGCCATACGGTACAGGGGGAGCATGGCGAGTGAGGGGTGCACGGCATGCACGTTGGGCTGTTCAAATTACTCATAGGGATTCGGTGAATAACTTATCTCTAACTTCACTCGAAAATACAAATAAATGTTACAATTTGTCCTCATAATCATCTTACCATTTGCCGTTACCCTGGCATCCGCAAAACATATTAACTGACAATTTTCCAAACTAAAATAAACCGGTCGGTCCTCTCTTATAATTTTGCAACGAGTATCGATTGCTCTGTGAGAAAAAAAAGCAATTATAATTCGCATCATGGCCAGGGACGGTTGCACATTGATGCACAAAGGCCTGAAATTGAATATCTTAATAAATATCGCTAAAAAAATCCCATGATTGAGGAAAATAAAAGATAGGTCTAAACTGCACTCACTGAGATACCGTGAAGCTTTTCTTGAAACTCCACTAATTCGCCATTGAATCGATTGTGCATGAGATAGAGTGTAGTTGGAAGTTTGTGTATAATTATTCCTTCATTGCTTTATAGGCCACTCGGTATAATATACGCTTCTTTCATTTCTCTGAACTTTGTTTTAAAAAAAGTGTCATCTTCGCATCCATCAACTATTTGGATCCGTCACTATACCTTCAATTATTAACTTTTGGCAAGCACAATCAAATCTGAAGTTCAATATTTTTAAGACTACCGAGACCAGTGAAATTCCGGTACCTATACATAATCCATCCAAATTTGCAGTAATAATATAATCAAAATGCGGCCTTGCACTTACGAATTTTCTCGAGGACATGGGACAGGTGTTGCCGAAGCTGTAGGCAACTGGGGCTTCTCTAACAGTGTTACTAGCCCTGGGCAAGAACTTCGTCGCTTGCAATGTATTTTCGCAAAAATGGACAGCTTGTAAGACCTCAGAAAAAGAAACGAAAATTTCTGATGAAAATATCGTCAAAAATGCTAATGCCAAATTGTTTTCGTTATGTAGACGTACCACGAAGAAGCCAATTTGTGTCCGTTACGATTGTAGAAATGACCCAGAGGCTTGGGAAGTGAAACCTAGCCCTCACGAGTGTAAACCGGCTTGGACATTTCCTCCAAAACGACCATTAATCGTTTACAATTCATGTGCAGATATTATAGTCGTTTCAAACCTCGTTGACGTCGGCAGTGATCTAAGTTATCCAATACCCGGTCGCAGTTATATGGCACAAGGGGTGAGTAATCGCTGCCGAGTAAAATTATGGACTCTTCATTATATTGTTCGAATAGCACAATTAGATCGGAATTCTTCGATTAAATTATTATCCAATGGCAAAATATACATATGTATACAAATTTTTCTTCAATAGACTGACAAGTGGTATAGAAGAGGACCAGACTGTTGTCCTCAGCCGAGCTGTCTCGCTCCGCAATGTCCAAGACCTTGCTCCAACTGATCTCTTCGACGCCGACCAATTCTCGATATTTTTACCATTATATGATCTGCATAGAGGCCGATTCGACTTTTCTTGTTCAGTTTCATTTTACTGTGAAAGAGGGGTACGCAAAATTGTCGTTCACCATGTTTCAACTTAATTATAAATATATATATGAGTATTATCAGATTTGGCTAACAATTCATTTGCCCCACCCTTGTACCAAGTAAAAGTGAACATAATATTCGTCATCATATACCGTGAATTATTTGTAGTTTGTATAATCAATTTGTACAACGTCTAACGTAAGCACGTTTGAGATATTAAAACCAGTTATACGATTCAAGGAAAATTGACGATTCAAAAAGATTGGTCCATTATACTTTGTTGAAATGGATTCGCAATAGATTATAATTTTAACAGAGTAGAGTGACCAGTGGGTAGGATTTCTTTTATTGAGTAAACTAGTCTCATCAAAAAAATGGGTATCAAAAATTTGGCCATTTCGGGGTGTTCCACCGCAATTGTTTAAAAAAAAGGTGGCGATTTGGTATCTTGAGCAATTGCTATGAGATTGAAAAAAAAAATTGTGTCAACAGATCGATAAAATAAATTTACTCTCAAAATTTAGTCTCCAAATTAAAAATTACTATTATCTTTTTCGGCATTTTATTTTCGGAAAACTTTTTCACACGTCTTTGATATTCAAAGTAACTATATAGGGAAGATATAGTAACTGTGCAAAATGCCACCAAAAAAATCTCAGAATAAAAATAAAGACGACACAAGCAAAGATAAAAAGGAAGAAAAGGGTGGTGACAAGAAGAAACCCAAAGTCCTTCCCAAGGGCGCAGGAATGGGTGGCACCATAGGGTTAATGGAAAAACCGATCAAAATTTGCCCGTAAATATTTAAAAAATATCACAAAAATTTATCTGCCTGTTAGTTATCCTCTAGATATATGATGAGGGTTATCTTCTGCCAATTCGCAGCCCGACCTTATCCGCCTGTATTTATGTATTCAATTTTATAGAATAAACGCTAACAAGTGTGAGCCTCCGTGTCCACCTCCTCAATGCTGTCCACGAAACTCCTGTGATCCACCTCCAGGATGTCCACCCTGCTAATCAGCCAATGCCTATTATATCTCCTATGGATCTTCTTACTTTATGACTAACAAGCAATATAAATATGATCTGTAACATAAATTGCTCGTTATCAATTTAAATCATAAGACTGTTCACGTTCAGTTCAGATCAGTTGAATTTCGAATGATCAAAATTTCGCGAGTGAGCTAAAAGGAATGAAGCGGGGACATCTATATTTTATAGTTACAGGACAACTTTTTTTGTGTACGAATTATAATCTGTGACTATACACAAATTATATCGTATCAATGATTCAGAAATAAATGCCAAGATACATTAAATAATTATTTGCTTTGTTATTTTCCACTTTCTCCTTCCTTCGCCTCTTTGTATCAGGGATCGAATAAGCGGGATGTGAAAAAGCGTGGAGCACATCACAGGAGCAGATAGGAAAACTGAATAAATCTCCAGATATAGCGAACTCAACCAATTTTTCATTTTATCAACTCGACACCTATATTGTCTCTCAAACGAGAGCGGAATCGACTCTGAAAAAAAAAAGTAGTCAGCCTGTTTCCAAGGTTGTCTCCGCAAAAAAATAACAAAACACAAATTGGACCAAATAATCAAAATTTTAATCACGTTTCAAACGAAATAAAATTCAAAATTGCAAACAATATTTTTGGCAAAATCTTTCGAGAATAGTTACAAAATTCATAATTCAGCGACATGGGAAAGGGAGATAAAAAGGAAAATAAAGGAGACAAGAACTCAGGTAAGGGAGATAAAAATGCTGGTAAGAAAAGCAAAGGCCCGACTCTAAAACCATGCAGCAAGGGAGGCGTCTTTATGAGTGGTACCATAGGAATAACTCCGAAGCCAGATAGGAACAATTACTAGTATGTATAGTGCATGCGATTCATTTTCGCATATTATTTAATAATTATGAACTCAACGAAAGAATCAATGACACTACAACGCTGCAAATGGGATATAGTGTCATATAGATGGGTATTAGTCAAAATTTTCGTGTGTTGCAAGTATTTTTATTGTTTCAGTAACGTAGTGGTATCGCGCGATGGTACCCCAGGTCAATCTCGACCATGCAGACCATCGTGTCCTTCTACGGGTACTGTTCCGATAATTGTTTGTCCACCGAACAATTATTCTCCGCCGAGTTGCCCACAACAGCCAAGACGAAGATGCTGTTAATCAAACCCTTTTATTAACATTTTTGACCAGTTAAATAAAGCATAGGTAAATCTACTGCAGTTCTTGTTCCTATGAAATCTCGTTATTATACTCCCACAGGTATAACACTCATTGAAAGAATTTGATAAGACTATTCGATTTCTTATCATTCCAGCGTAGAATGAAAAAAAATTGTTGATTCGAATGTGTTACAAAAACATTCTGACTGAACGTTGAAACGGTTTGATTTGAAATTAAATAGGCCTTTGTTTCTTTTGACTCTCTCGATTATTGACAGGTGAATGTCAGTCAATTACACGCGACTCGTAGATGCTGTCACGACAAAATGCGGAAAACGGTGAAGAAATCTTCAAAATGATCACTTATATAACTTATTTCAAATACGTCTTTCCGCTCTTGGCTATACTCCGATTTAATTGATACCATGACGTAAGGAAATTCCAATCGAAAAATAAACAAGCGGGTAAAAAATGGGAAGAAGCAAATGCCGCCGAAATTACATGAAACAGCCTTGTTCGCGGCGAGGCGATATTTTTTCGAGCATCATAGCATTTTTTCAGAGATGGAGAAAATGTGCCAGGTATTTAAAAACAAGCAGTGAAAACTCTCACGATTATGAAAGATCGAAATCTTTCGCGATTTAAGCCTACGTCTTTCAAATCATTTGCGGCATTGTTTTTTACAGATGTACCTGTAGAACCAACTCAATGCGGCAGTCGCACTGCTGTCAATCATCTCCATGCTGCTCGAGATTTCAATACCCTACATCGCACCCTAGCTATGCAAACTTTTCGCAATACCCACCCCAAGCATGTTTACCACCATCGCCGTGCTGCCATCAACCGATGTAACATTTCTACCTCTACGGTGACATTTGCGGATACAAGAATCAATATAAGCCGCATTTTATGAATTATTTAATCACGAGAAGATAGCATATCGATTGTAATACATGTATAGAAGCTAATAAAAACGTGTCTCAGGGACTTACAGCACGGCATCGGTGGTAGAGAATATTTTATATTAAATCTGTAAGTATTAGAAAGTAAAAAAAAATAATGTATTCATTATTTATCCGTTATATTTAGGTATATTATACTTTCTTAAACTCATGAGCAATCAATGAAAATACATGAAGAATGTACTAGTGGTCTCGGTAATCGAATAATAATCTGCAATTTGGTGCCACATATACTTTCGAATCTGGAAGATATCCTCCCGCTACCTGAGTGGCGATTTTGCGAATTACTTTCCCTGCAAGTTGCGGGAGGCAATCGATACGAATTCCCCGTATCGTTGAACTTATTACCTATTGCTGCAAAATGATTATTTTCAATTCACTAAGGTGTTTAGGACATCGTAGCACTCATCAGGTATCACTGGATTAGTTTTACGAACTCTTCGAGCCATGCCTTTAGATGCGTGTAAGACACTGGGTTTTAAAGGTGCAGATTACGTTCGTAGCATTCCAGAAAGTCGTATCACGTTTGGCTGATGAATAGTCTATCAGTCACAAGAAGGGTTTTTGGTATTTGGATGATCTATTTATTTCTGTAAATACAACGGCATCTAAAATGTAGCAATAATAACAATAGAGTAATTCAACAGATAAGATGCATTTCCATGACTAGCACGGAGGTTTTTACTTTTCAATTCTCAAAACGTGAGCTTCTTTTCATATATCTATACATACTGATTACATCTTGGGTGCTGCTGTTCTGTAATATTTAATTCCATCATTCCTGTAGTAAACGATTAGAAACATCGATGTATTCTCGATTTTTAAATACACTCACATTTTTTATATTATAATAATTTTTCATTAAATCACAGATGCTGAATCCCGCAGCTGATGTTTATTAAATAAATTTTATTTTCTCGTCTCTACACGGCGGAGACTCTTAATTTCGAGATATTAAATATCTCACAACTAAACTCATAAATTATTCTGACATGATTGCAGTGCTCCTTATATTGCTTGAGCGATATTTAAATATTTACTTTCGGCTTACCACTAGTGAGAATATGAAACTCGTCAACAGATGCTCAAAGCTTCGATTTATAATTATTTGTAATAATAGCTTAAGAATTTATTTATGTCATTGATGTAGATGCAAGGCTTCATGTGTATGAATGATAATAACTATAGCTCACACAACTCTCCAAATTTTTCTACATTTTAATATGAAGTGTAATCAACTAATAATAGCATTAACAGAAAAATTAGCGTGACGCAAAATCACTCACATTAATGTTAGTTTAATACTAGGAGAAATTTTATTCTTATCTACTGATATAACGCAAAGTGATATTTTGAGATCCTAAATTATATTTAGTTCCAAGTTATTTTGATGTTCATTTAAAAAAAATATGAAAAAATTTAAAATAAATAAAGAACTATTGCAATAGATTATTGTTTGTACTGGTTATCAATAATTTGTATGAAATAAGAAATAATTATGGTCCAACAGTTTTTACCCGATAGAATCAATTCTGTGATATGGATTGTATGTCTCAATGAAAATATGTAACAAAAATTGAAAGAGTCTACCTGCAGTGTGTTATCAATCATGTAACATGTGTGTAGGAGAAGTATAATTTTTACATTTAATTCAATAGAAATGAGGTTCTCTTCAGGGATAATAAATCATATAAGCTTTAGGCATTCACTCGCAAACTCTTAGATAATAGTTACTATAGTACAAATGTTATATGTTTATGTTTTATAGTACAATCGGCAGTCATTGCTGGTCTCTTGTGACATAGCTACCACATCACGGCCCGAAGTCACGCCACAAAACTAATGACATAATTTCATAGCAAGTATGGAATTTCTTTCCAAATAGATTACAAATTTTACCAATCTATTTCTAGACCTTATATGTATTTAGATTTACCTGAGTCATGATTCATCTGACTTTGTAATCATTGTGCAACAAAAGATCCAAATATGTATTTGAACACGAAAGTCCTGAAGATAAATTTAAATTCATTAGATTATGGCGTGGGTGTTCAAGCCTGACGGGGGCTTATGTCGGCTCAGGTCCCCAAGTATCCTCCCCGCTCATCATCGATTATTTACAAAATTCCATTGGAATCTTCCACACATAATCTCAAAAAATTTCAGACCCACCTAAAAACGTCGTTTACAATAATTGAAACGATGTAAGTTGAAGAAACTATAAGATTTTGTCACAACAAAGATAAAAGATTGAAATATCTTTAACGTATTTGAAGTTATAATTGACAACGACGTTTCATACTAGGATTCTTGATTTGTTATCAAAACCTACAGTCCTTTACAAATCGGATTTTGACTCAATGAAATGATAGATGCTCACAAAATACACGAGCTACTAATACTAAGTTGCCAAGAGAAGTATATTTCTTGTTTATCCATTACTACTTAATGCTAAAATAAAATTGTTTAAAAAAAAAAGAATATTTTTAAGAACTAAGCAGACTAACATCACATTTATATAAGCAACATAAATTTTCCGTCAATGTTACATGAGTATGTTCGTGTTTTCTTTTTTTTAACTCAGGCATCAATATTACAAAGCAAAAAACTAAAGATACTTCTTTATTAGCAATTTGTAGCCTTATAAAACGATTATTATTATACCTCTTTATTTACCATTATATTGTTTTTCCTATGACTTAACTCTGTATTTAGTGCCCGTTTTTTAAACGTAGGTAGTTGACTTTTGTGCACATTTCCTCGTAGATTTACATTGACACACCAAATAATTTTTTTGCCATTTTTTGTTTGGTGTCATACAGACATCCATACTTTTTCGAATATTTTATTATTAAACTTGTTAGTACAACTTACTCTACGTATAGTTCTGTATGAAAGAGATACAAGACAATACTATCACTATGCATCGTTGGTTACTTTATATTACCATTGAACTTTACTAACGAACTCGCAGGCATCTCTTACATCAAAAACTATGTTCAGCGTTAGCGAAACGTGGAGTAATTATTTTAGAACTTCGCGAAAAATCGAAACTTCAAATTTTACCATCATCATTTTTTTTTCGAATTTTCAACAATTACTACTAGTATTTTGCACATCCATGCATTTACTAAAGCTTCCAATATGAATAAACTGAACTTTTTATAGTATACACAATCATAGAGGAGAAGTAAAATTCACATACGAAATACATTCGTTATTTATGATAGTTGGTCATCAAAAATCACGAGCAACTTCATAGTTATCTGATTGAGTAATACAGTATTGTTATAAAGAAGCCTTGAGCATCAAAATACATAGCGAATGGGAACCCACTTCATATTCTCATTCAGCAGCTCATTTGCGTGATTCCTTTAAATGTATACCTTCCTTGATTCAGTAATATAAATCTACCAGAACTGCAAATCATGTCAGAAGTACATTCAACTAATCATAACAAAATTCTTGCTTCAAATTAAGCACTCTGTTATATCAAACTTCTGCAGTAGAGAACATTACTCGTGATAGACTACCGAATATTGATATTCAATTTTGTATTCCATAAATTTCAAATATGTAAGTAGACATTTTTCATCAATGGGATATAGTTAGCTTGGTATTGATGATCCAATAGTTGAAACGCATTGAAACCAAAAGGACATGTGCAGTTTACTGCAATGTACAATCTTCGAATGCTAAAATTAATTCTTATTGATATGAACCCTATCTAGCCATAATTACTACGTCATGTTTTCTTTCAGAATTAAACTGGCGACAAGACAATCTAATAATGTTAGACAGCTTAACTTCCAAAGTAATTTTCTTTTGAGCTACCCGAATTCAACGTTTTCGTTTTACTAATTGGACATTAGAAAAGTGTAGACCATCAAAGTATGTGCTAGATAATGCGGTAAGTACCTGTAAGCTATATAATTATTCTATCATTCGCATGGAGTTATGCATTTCGAGTAAGTGATTTCTATCAATGAGACCTACTGTAACAATTTATGTTTCAAAAAATATAAATTTGAAAAACCATAACAAATTCAAAAATACATTTTCAATCATTTTACGTATTTGTTCTCATGGTTAAAATTTAGATATTGCATCTTACACGTGGTAAATTTTCTGTAAAAGTGGAAAAACTTGAGCAGTGAGATATTTTTCACCTAAAATCTCTTCCTATTGAAAAATTCAAATTAATTTCTATGGCTATATTGATGATCTATTTGCTGTAAGTAGAATTCACTAACATTACCTCAACACTAGATTATTGCTTTTTTTTTGTAGATGAGAAGAGTTTGATAAGAGAAATAAGATTATTACACTGTTACAATTTGACTATTTAAATAGCCTTTCTTCACCTCATACTTTATCACGGATGACGATTATAACAATGCATAATAATTGTGTGTATAACATAAATCGGAGACCTGTATTTGGCATCGTAAATATCACAGAAATCATGTTCTGCGCAATGAAATACAGAGAAAAGATGCATGACCAGGTATCTGATAGAATTGAAAAACCTTTGTTTCCGAAATTTGACTTAAAACATTGACGAATTTTCAAACGAAATTCAAATCATTTGGGTACGTAGTATACATCTAACATATAATCTCTATATTGGAGAGAGTACCATACATACATACTGCTGCGATGAAATATGTGAAGTACTGGATGGGAGATGACACTGGACTAGCTAATTCGTTTTATGTGATTACAGTTGGAGCATCACGACCGGTATGCTCCTGAAGCTTGCTCAACTCGAGAGCAATGTTCAGAAGCGGTGACAAAACCTTCTGAGGATCTGTGTTGTAAGTTGATGAATCAGATTCATAACTTTCAACATAAAGTCGAATCGTAGCTCCAGAACTTCCTGTTCCTGATAAACGAAATATTACGCGGGAACCATCTTCGAACAATACCCGCAGACCCTGTAAAGAGAAATAAAAGTAATAACAAATGAAAATAGTGAGTACATGAACTTGTAAATCACGTTGTCTCAAGGTATTGACCCTTTGCGGACGCGTGTTGGCAAATAGCCGCCCAACGACGCTCGCTCGTCGGGCAACGCCGTCCGCAAAGGGTTAATATTTGATCAGATCGCTGGTTCTATCATCGATTTTAGCGTAGTTATAATTTATTTATCAGTTCGAACCTGTTTTTCAGCTATGCTGCCATCTATTGGATCTTTGTACGAGTAGTTATCAGCGTGTTTAACGACGTATGATTTATCACCATTTGTAAGCTTGGTTCCTTTGAAACCGGCATTGGTGATACGTTCCTCGAGTTGAACCATCATATTATTTGCTGCCTCAGATGTGCAATTTTCATAGTCGTACCTGCGTGTGAATAAACATTGCACAGAGATCAATTGAGGTGTGAAAATCCATATTATCATCCTTTTATCAGTTATTAATTTTTGAACACATGAATAATTTTAGATAGAAGAGAAAATAATTTAATTCGCCTAAATGATTAATTGTGGAAATCATCAACATCATGTTCTTCAGATTAATAATGTAAATACGAACCTGGTAAAGAAGTTTCTACCATACTTGGTCCAATGTTCTTGTAGGATTTCCTCAATGGATTTGCCTGTGTGTGCAATGATGCTGAGCCAAGCAAGACAAGCCCAAATGCCATCTTTTTCACGAATGTGATCGGAACCAGTGCCAAAACTTTCCTCGCCACAAATAGATAGTCTTCCGGCATCCATCAGATTTCCTGAAAACAATGCAACATGTGTTATTATATATTCTTTGAGGTATTTTATTTGAGAAATTATTATCCTAAGCCAATCTTTCATTTAAATTTTATAACATATCCTATATTTTCACCTACCAAAATACTTCCATCCTGTTGGTACTTCGAAGAATTCAACGCCAGTTGCTGCAGCCACTCTATCAACAGCGCCACTTGTAGGCATGGATCGAGCGTATCCTTTTATTCCTGTTTTTTTGAAATAAGGAATTGAGTTCAAATGAGCAGCTATTACTGCCAAGGAATCTGACGGGTTGACATAAAAGGCCTTCTTTCCAATAATCTGAAAATGGGTAGATACCGCATAGTTAGTAACTTTTGTACTTTTCTAAAGCTCTTTGCAGAGTGCTACTGCTGTGAGGTGCAGCGCTCTTCTTTAACCACCATAAGCTATAATGTGATTAAAAAAGACTTGCCATATTTCTATCGCCGTCTCCATCGAAGGCTGCGCCAAGATCGTAAGGGCCAGTTCTGACTGTCTCAACAAGATCTGCCGCATAAGTTAAATTTGGATCTGGATGAAGCCCACCAAAATCTTCCAGCGGTATAATATTAACAGTGTTTGCTTCAGAGGCACCCAACTCATCAATAAAAATACGTTTCACATACGGCCCAGTAACTAGAATCACATTTAAAGTGAAATTTTTTATTTATTTTGCACGAATCTACTCGCAATTATATTATAATACCGAGTGGCCAGGTTTCTTGTCATTCGTATTAAATTTTTTTCTTACGTGAACCAGGTTTTTCTCGTTTCCTACATTTTAAATTCGGTATAAACATTACTGAATCTTTTGTTTGGAGATTTCCATAAGCCTTCTGAAACTCGAGATCAAGAAATGTTCAAGAGAGTTGGTATCAAAAAAACCTTACCACTTCAGATTTATGTACTTAAAACGCAGAAGCCAGGTGGAAACCAAAAATGTCAAGGAGCTTGTTTTTATATTCAAATTAGAGTATTTGTATAACTTTGGATTTTCATTTAATAAAGCTTTTAGTGTTTTCATATCTTTTCGATTTAGAATTTTAATCCCAAGTCATAACCAATAAACCAAATTTTGAGCATTACAATACACAGTTTTCAATAAAATATGAAATGTATAAAAGCCACCCATGTTTTGGAATAAATCAACTGATTGAAATTACCCAAACCTTGTATTTCAATTAGTGAAATATCTTACCGCCATTCATTGAGTTGATAAGAACTTGGAAAGGAGATCGCTCAGGGCTTCCTTGAATAAGTTTTTTGATTTTTGGAAAGTCGAATATGGTTTTCATTAGTTCGACGTAATCATCAACAGACTTAATGACATCAACAGTAAAATTTTTCCCGTCAACTGTTATGTTGGTACTCTGAACCTTGGAGATATCAATATCGATTCCCTGGGCAATCTTGTAACTTTTCAGAGATTTAGTAATATCGTAGATTTTATTGGTAACAGCATCAGGAGCTGGTCCACCATTTTCGCAGTTAAATTTTATCCCAAAATCAGCATCTGGACCGCCAGGATTATGCGATGCGGTCAAAAGAATTCCGCCAAGAGTTTTGTACTTGCGAATTATCGCAGAAACTGCTGGAGTTGATAAAATACCATCTTGTCCTACTATTAGCTTCGATACCTAATAAAAAAACAATTTTTTAAGTAAAAACTTAAAGGCAATTAATTCGAAAATTAAAAAATCATATATTTGATTTTTTTTTTCTGTTTTCTACATTTTGTTTTCTAGATTAAAATTACCTGAAAGTTTCGATTAACGATATAACGATTTAAAAAAACAGTATTTTATATCAAGGGTATAAATAATTGATAAGATTATTAAACTAGCTCTGCTCCGGTCTTGTTGTTTTATTTTTGTAACTATATTCTATATCAGATTTAATCCCATTCCTATTCTCTTACATAACAAATTTATCAACATGTAGTCATAATTGTTGAATTGTTAACAAAGTAAAAATGCAAACTCATCTCTAAATCGCAGTATTCTCAATATGTTAACATTATCGTATCTCGCTCCCCTATCAAGGAATCATAATCAGACATACATGCATGTAGTATAGGTATAGAGCGTATCGAGTGTCACATTACACACACATTTTGTAACGCTAATACATACATGTTTGAAACTCTTCTACTTAGAAACATGAGCATGATACGTGTATAATATTATATTAGCTCCCGTAAATATCAATTGTATATGTTAAACTATGTATGATGAAACGATCTATAAATTAAAAAGGACGAGTGACTAGGATATTAATTGAACAAAGGAAGGAATATGCGTGTGTGTATTGTCATGCATAAAGCAGACCAAGCTTTTAATCATACCTATAGGTCCGCTAATTAATTTGACATACCCCGTGAGCAGCGGCTATTCTTATGATTTTTCCAATCGCTTCTCTGCCGTAATAACGGCCATCGCCACCAACGACCAAAGTTGATCCGTTCAACCGATCTCCAAGAGCTTCAAAAATTGATTGAATAACATTTTCGGTATAATGTTCTTGCGTGAAGACTTTGACCGCTTTTCTGAGGCCCGAGGTACCCGGCTTTTGACCCTCGTAAACCTTTGTTGGAACTGTTATGCTTGAAATATTACCGGACATGTTAATTGGCTTCTGATAATTGGCTACAACAGTTCAACACCGTTTCTCAATGTCAAACAACAATTATAATAGTTTATTTAAAGTCAAAATAAATTTTCTTCAGACGATCGAACATCGGTCCTATCTCCGCGGTTGCTAGCAGACTAAATTTTATCTGCCAATGACACACAAGGGCATGGATATGCTCGGCTGTATATTATACGTTCGGAAAACATCGGACTTCATACCTCATGGTGCGAAAACCGATTGCCCGAAATTACGAAACATTTTAGACCTTCAATTAATCGTTTGCCCTCCATCAAATAGATTAAAACTAATCTATATTTATTTATTATTTTATAAGATAATTTCATCATGATGATTTGCTCGAATATATTACTGATTCGCCCTCCAAATTTTTTAACAGGGCATCATGGGCTTTATGCCCGCTACTGGCGCAGAGCATTTGAGATTCTAATTTGAATCCTGCATTTTCCACTACAAATTATACATACTTTTAAACGATTATTCGAATTCAATTCAAATTACAAAGTTAGGACAAATCGATTTATGAAGCAGTAACGTTTCCGAATGTATTTAAATTTTAAATAGAATGATTCAAATACGGATAAAAAATGTATTACGTACACATCGATACATTTGAATGTATTTTGAGTTCAATAAAGAAAATTGTTAATAAATCCCGACTATATTACTATTGTTATTTATAAACCATTTCCAAATTCAGTTAATGTTATTGCATATTATACCTGAATAATTTTAACAGTACATCAATTCTTCATCGATGCAAGTATCATCAGAATCTATTTTATACATTACAATGGTATCACTCGAACCTTTGTAGAAATGCGGAGAGGTCCCGATTAATCCAGTCGAGTCATTAATGACTCGACTGGATTTATTAAGACCTCTCCTCATTTCAGAATCTATTTTAACTTTTTGTTTTCGATTTTCTCATACGGATTTGTATTTGATAATAAAAACCCTTTAACATTCAGTATTTTTTTTAGATCAGTGTATATGTACAATAATAATTGTCATTGAACTTTATCACATAAGTGACACTGTCCCACATTTTCCTGCAAGAATTTTGATAACTAGAAATATAAAGTGTCAGTAATATAAGTAAATGCAATTCAATTCATAGTGTAAGTACACAATGTATAGATATAGTATACAACTGGTACTGTACAAAAGAAATGATAATATTCAACAAACAATGCTATCTTAATAATCCTTGATGCAAAATGTATCTACAAAGTGCATATCACTAAACTTTAATAATATTATAAACATTATTATTATTATAATCATCACATTATACATGCATAAATATGAACAAGGCTTAAGGCAGAGTAGATTATTCAAAGCTTATCGCTGTGGTAAGTTTAACTCTGAGTTTTCAATTCTAGATTTTCACAATAATTTTCTGTTAGCAAGCAAAATACATGTGTACTGTGTAGCAATTCAATTTGCTAATTTCTGATTACAAATCTGACCCAGTTTTTCATCGTACTTCGTTCAATGTATAGATAATCAAATAGGCTTTGTAAGGACAATATCAAAAAGATTTTGCCATGACCTCTTGCGTTATCAATCAGGGTGACCAGTTAAATGTCAATACTCAATTGAAAATTTCATGAGAAATTCAGGTTTTCCAGACAGAAGATATGAGTTATTGAAAATGCCCTTAAATTTACAGGTTTTCTCGGATGCTATTAAATCCCATGCGAATGCAATGATTACAGAATTGGGACTCTCCCAATTCTCAATATTTGGCACAATATCTTTCAAGTCAATATAATCAAGTCTACATAATATCAGCAAAATTCAGATCCAACTATATTCGTATATTTGAGTCGTCTTATGTAGGTCAAACTATTATCAACGAATTTACTAAGCCCATATATAGGGTGAGAGCAGATAACTGCATCCACCTTGAAAATCTCATGCGTGGAGAGAGATAATGATATTAATGTTTTTTAATAACGAAACTGGATCACAGGGCTGATGAAATAACGAGAAAATATTTTCAAAAACAATCTGATACCAGAGCTGCAAAAAAAATATAATTTTTCATACAATCTCATTAATATAGGAAAATATTTTGCGTCTGAGTACATAAAAGAATTTGCAGTGCCTGTAAAGCCTTCGAATATTCGATTTCACATTGCCTTTTCCTGATTCCATATCTACCCATTATACATTCAATGTACACTGCAGTGATCTTAGCTACAGCTCATCGTATACATGAGAAGAAACGAGATAAGAATAAGTGAATTTTTTTAGGAACTTTAATCAAAAGAAGTCATACAGATTAATTACCAGTAGCGTGATCTCCGCAGAGCGGGATCGAGCTGTTTGCTGACGTCATGAAATTGTTCTAAAAATGATACTCGAGTGGTTTAATTTGATAGAAAAAACCGCATGAAATATGTGATTTTTTTAGAAGAAGAAATATGAACAGATTTTAATCTATCATGAATGAAATACTTCTGAATTCACAATCTTGAGTGGAATATCAATGTCTCTGTTGATTCAGATCTAATAGTAGTAAATGGTAAATTATATTAAACACTTTTATTATTGATTTCAAAAATTGGTCTTCCCACTCAGTACATGTTAACAAAAAAGAGAGATAATGACGGACAGAGGGGATGTTCATTACATCACAAAAACAAGATATAACAGCATAGCGTAAAAAGCACAGAGCTGGCTGTCTTTGAGTTAGTCAGTATGAATCAAACCTTTAGTCAGAAAGTTCGTTTTGGACTGATTGAAGGAAATTAATAAAATTATAAAATTTCGTTAATAAAACAGTAAAAAATAATAATCTGTGGAACTAAATGACATCTAGTATGTTTATATATGAACTAAGAAGAGTTAATAACATTTATACATTAAAAAGTAGCATCATTAAAATAGAAAGTTACATTATATGTTCGTGTAAATGTTGATATGCAGTCATAGTTTACAAATAATTATTTGGTAAAGGATTGATTAATTACTAATTGAAATTTAAAACTGAGGTAAAGCTCTCAACAATATTAAACGGCAGTTTAGAATTAATTGTACAATCCACTACATGCGAAGAGAAACTATCAACTAAGCCTATATTCTGATAATTTCTTGAAGTTGGAATTATTGTCTTATAGTTCGATGATCTAATTAGATTAAATCATTTCCTCAACACAATGTACGAATTTTTGTTTCTCTTATGAATGGTAAAAGAAAAGCACTTGTCATCTACCATCACATAAACTCATCTTAGTGGATTTAGAATATAAAAAAACTCAAGTTGGAACTAATTTGAGAGCCGGTATGTATGAAGCACTGCCTGCCATGATTTTTGTGTTTAATGTGTAATTATTGTACATACCATGATTTGGAAAACGAAATAATTTAGTTTTAGTACATCAATAGATGTGGAAGTTAAATTTGCAACTAAACTCAGCTCTTGTTTTATATAATTGGAAAATGAAACTTTAATATGCACAATATGTCGTGCAAAAATTCTATTAGAACACAAATGATGCCAAAAAAAGGGCTACGAGTAACAGCAGTAGACGTAGGTCGTGAATCCTTGTTAAGGGACGATACGATCCCTGGAAAGAATGAAATAACTGAAGAGCTTCGAGGTAATTAATAGAAGTAAAGACAAAAAGGCCTGTTCGTTGTTTCGGATCTAGCTTACTATGAAGTAGTATCCTATGAAAAATGAAAGAAGTCTATAACAGAAGTTCAAGTCCTAATAATAGTATGTCAACTGATCGCATTAATTGATCTCAAAAGAAAATAATTATTAAACATTGTTAACAGAGCATAAAAGTAAAGAAAATATGTACGAGCGAAAGCCAAGGCGTGCTCGGAGTATAGGTGATATGTCTCCGCCACAAGATAGTGGATCTGAAAGTGCTCCTTTATTAAGCTCTGGATCTCATATGAATTTTGGGCCCATGATTTTTCATGATTCAGAAACTAGTGACCTGGACTCTAGTCCGATTGCCAGTTCACCGAGGTAACATCTTCATGAATTAATTATTGTTAAGTTATGACCCTTCTATATTATATTCTCCGAGCCTGTGATTTTATTATTAAGGAGTCCACTGTTAGCGATCAGATCGATAAAGACATTCCGAATTTTTCTCATAAATCTGACCGATACACAAATCATCGTTCTAACGTTATAGGAACGGAATTAATGATTTTTTCAGGTACGGCAGTACAGCAGCTTCAAGCCTTAATTCTATGGCAATTTTACCGAGAAGATTACCTCTTCTAACACACGGTAGCCCGATCGTGACATCTAATACAACAAACATTTCACCACCACCCCCGTACACACGAGAGGGATATTACCAAATTGATGACACATTATCAGACCTGGTGAGAAATTGCAAAGCTCTAATAGATAATGAAATTACAATAGACTCATACCTTACAACTTCTTTCATGCATGCAAATAAATTCTCAATAGCAAAATAATCTTCTATAGTTGCTAGAGGCTGAGAGACATAAAGGAAGCAGTACACGGACATCTGTAAAAGAAGTTACACGAAGTTTTTTACCGGGTACATTACCTCTGTCAGAGGAGCCAACACCATTATCTTCCAAGAGTACCAAACGCACGCAATGTTCTCTAGTAACTATGTAAGTAACAGAATAAACATACAAATTTGGTACTACTAATCATTTTTTCAATTAACGTATAGGTATTAAAAGAAAACTATTTTTTAACTTTGCTCCACGTCCTAATAATGATTGGGTATTCAGAAAGAATCAGATAATTTTTGGTAGTAGGTGATCAAATTTCGCAGATTATCAGAGGCGTGTTATCTCTGTTTGATTAAATTATCTGCAAAGACTTCTGAAGACTGTTAAAAAATGTTATTTAATCTTAACTAATGAAGACCTCTTATAATTAGAATTTTCCAACAGTTATTGCAAATCAGAATGAGACGTGAAAGAACCACTAAATTGCAGGGAAGTTCTTTTTTCCTGCATTTATAACGATAAGATCATCATTAATGTCGGCATGCTCTTATTTTAAACATATGCACGATATGCCACTATTTATACTGCTTCATTAATTACTTTACCACCCTTTATCGCCATAACTTTAGCTGATGTATGAATCAACAATAATTTCATCAGAACCATTTGCAGAAGTATATTGTGCGTCATTTGTTTAATAATAAAAAATTATGACTATTTCTTCGAATAGTACATATTATTGCGTATTGTATAAAGGATTCCTGAATGAAGAGCTTCTGGGTCAGCTGATAATAAAATTGATACAAAGCTTAACGTTGGGGAATATTTTTAAACAACAAAAGAATAGCATAGTATACTTGATTGCAGCAGGAAAAAATAGTACAACACGGGTATAATTATCGAATAGCGAGCTTATAGTTGATCTGATAACATCATTTGTGTGTCTCATGGCCTTGACTGGATATTATGAAATGTGAACCGTATTCAACTGATAAAGCAGATTAAGCAAAAAGATTAACTCATATCTCAAACTGAGAAAATCAAGACCTAGAGAAGAGCAAATAATGTAGAAGAGAACACGATAATACTGAATGCGAAACTATTACATATTTTCATTTTGTAATAATTCCAATCGGCTTTTCTATTCCAAATCAAATTTTGAAAATCAAATTTCATTATTACTTTGACAAGATGAAGAGAACCAAAATTCAGCACTGCACTTTTTTCAAAATTGCACAACATTAGCCAAAGCTTGTACAAAGAATCATTACAGATTAATCAAGACATTTCTGAAAATTTATCGAAATTTAGGGATCGGAACACGTCGCGTGGTGCAATCAATTATTATTAGATATTACATTATTTGTTGAAATTATTATCACAAAAATATTTACTTGTTTTATACACTCGATATTTACTATAGGTACATCTTTTTAATATAATGAATACAAAAATTATATACTCAGGCAAAAATCTCTGGTATTGCAAATGCTTGCAGTTCCACCAGAGGAGTGCAATGCACTGGCTGCTTCGATAACCGGTGCATGAATAGACCCCTTGCCAAATATAATAGAGTCTGATAAACAGACAGAATATGGAAGTTCACATACTATAGCTCAGAAACTTGTAAGACTATAGGATAGTAAGGGGTATTGCTCTGTCTGTTACCTAGGCAACTGGCTACTCAGTTCAATGTCCTTAGCTAGGGTAGCTACCCTCATCCACTCAATAATACAGATATACATGTGTATATGGAACATATTACAGGGGTATTGGTGAGATTCACACATGACTTCTGTGTCTTATGATGCTATGGAATTTTATATTTTACATCTATCAAACTTTTATCGAAGTTCCTATACCTATATGAAAACTGACCACACTTAAGGGGCTGAGAAGCAGCAGAGTGTAAAACAGACCCCAGAAAAAATTATTCAAACGTGTTTTGGTACAATGAACGTTCGATGCTTTGTATCTGATGTTACATTATGAAATAGAGATGATTAGACCATTTTTCCTTGCAGATTTTCAGTATGGAATACAATTTTGGGATCCTCCTTGTTGACCATGCCCTGGGGGATAGCAATGGCAGGACTAATACCTGGGATAGGACTCATATTAGCTATGGGAGCCCTTTGCCTTTATACCGCATACAGATTACTCCAAGTCCATAAGTACCATGGTCAGTTTCTGAGATTTACAATTAAGTGAGAGATGAGTTCAATAAACTGCAGGTAGGCTTAGATATGACCAATTTCATCATGTACTAGGAGCAGGAGATAATGGAGAAGTTACTGGACTCAGTCGAGCTCTACTAGGCCCCTGGGCAGAATATATTGCCAAAACTTTCAGCATCACAGTTATGCTAGGAGCAAATATCGCATACTGGGTTTTAATGTCAAACTTCTTGTACTATTCAGTTAATTTTTTGTATGGTGAGTAGCCAAGATTTTGATTTTAATATGCAATTATGTTTGTTAATCGATTATCAAATTAACGAAATGATTTGTACAAATTATATTCCATACTCTCGATTCCATTTACTAACCACGTTCTATGTGTTATAGATAATATTGCAGGATTGCCGCTCCATCCCCCATTATCAAATGGATCTCTTCCAATAGAAGGTGCATTTTTCTAAATGATATCCCATCATTCAGTTAACCGAGTACACCTTAGCTGAATAAAGAAAGATTTCATATATTTAATATCAAATTTTGTTTTCCTACAGTTTTGTGCCCGAAACAAATAATTTATAACGATACTAGCATTTATATCCACGACCGTTCATATGATAATTTGGGACCATTCTGGGATCTGTACAAAACAGTCCCAATTGTTTTGGCAATACTCATATTTCCTCTGCTCAACTTTAACAGCGCAACTTTCTTCATGAAATTTAATTCCCTTGGTAAGTACTTTATATTGTAAATGATAAATAATAAGCCCAAGTATTTTCTCTAATTCAATTATCAGCCTTGGGATTCTGTGTATTTAGGAATTGAAACTTATTAAGCCTTACATGCAACATCAAACTAGAAAATTCTGTCGTAGAGAATTTAAATGTCTTACAACTGTTACAGGTACCATATCGGTAATTTATTTGATTGTTTTTATCGTGATTAAATCAAGCACATGGGGTATTAACATGGATGAAAAGGCGTGGGAAAGTAGTTGGGAATTACAACTAAGTTTTCCTGCATTATCCGGTATGCTTGCGCTGTCGTTTTTTATACACAACATTATCATCACTATAATGCAAAACAATCGCAACCAAAGAAATAACGTATGTAAATTTACACTAAAGGCATATCATTGTTTCTGCTAAGACAGAAAATGCTATTAAGAATATTATCATTACTTCCAGGGGAGAGACTTGACGATAGCTTATGCGCTGGTTGCACTTACATACATTTTCATTGGAACTATATTTTACATTTGTTTTCCATTGGCCAAGTCGTGCATCGAGGACGTAAGTCAATTTGCAATCTAAAGCAATACTGCCATAAATATGATAGGATAATTTGAAAAACTCAACAATTTTTGAAGATATGATTTAAAAGTGAAAATATTATAGGAGTTTATGACGGTTTGTTTTCAGAACTTACTGAACAACTTCCAGAAATGGGATCCTTTGACTGTAGGAGCTCGAGTCGTTCTACTTTTTCAGTTACTAACGGTCTATCCACTGATAGCTTACATGTTACGCATTCAAATATTATCGATAGTTTTCAAAACTTCTCACCACCCTACGAGCTATGTCCTAATGGCAAACATTATCACAGTAACAATTTGTATACTGTTTGCTGTATTTATGCCACGTGTTGGTACGATCATTAGATATACAGGAGCAATGAGCGGTCTCATATACGTTTTTACTTTACCTAGTTTATTGCATCTAGCATCTTTGCGCAGACAAGGTAAATCGACAACTTTATCAACCATCTTACACCTAAGTATTCCAATAGTTGGCGGCTCTAATCTGATAGCACAATTTTTCATAAACGACAATTAGTATATCACTTTTATTACATGAAAGCATCGTGTGACCCAATTATACCTATATATTTGGACACATAATATATCGTAATTCCAGTTTTCCATCAGAATAACTCAAATAAAAAACTTCTGAATCATAGTGAACTGTGACTGAATCTCAACCCGAATAATCAAAAGTTGGCTATTTGATAAACAGCTGAATGACTCTTCAATGCCCAGTTTACCAGAGCTTTTACAATGTGAATATTCTTTTCATTTAAGTTAGTCCATAAACTCATTTAACTTATATATTTCAAGACTTCATACTTAGACTTCAATAAGTCTAATGAACTTGTCCAGAAGCAGACGAGTTTGTGTTGCAAAGAAAAATCATAGTATATCGAAAAATAATCCTATTCATTATACTTGCATACCTTTGGTCGTATGTTATATATGATAGAAGGAAGTGTTGGAATAAATTCTTTTAGAATAATCCAACTTGTTTATTGACGTTGAAAACTTCGCATCATACAAAGTGTCTTCTTTAAGTATGTATCATCAAAGCAGTTTGCCAAAATGAAGAAACAAGTTCTATGTAGTCTTGTTAATTTTTAAGATTAGATAACTGTCTGATAGTAATTACAATGTGTCTGAACTCACTTTACTATAGCTCCATTATTGTAGACCCAAACTGTGTCGACTCCATGTCCGAGTGTTGCAATGGGTTGTAAATTTGGTAAGGGGAAACGACAAGCTACTATCAAACTATCTCTTCTCAGTTCTGAGATGAATTTCTTTTCAACTTCATTCATCTGTACAAAAAATGTAGAACGCTTATTTCTTAATGCAGATAATAGTGTGATAAAATCAAAGACTTTTTCATGCACTCCAGATTGGATTGTTTTTTATTGTTATCAGCAATCATTGCGAAATATGAAGTAACAATGAGTGAGAAATTGCATATCGTCTGATGATAAATAACACAAAAAATATACAATGCAGTGTAAAGCATCAGATAACAAGAAATAAGAACTGGGATATTAGCTTCTGATGAATAATACGTGATATATATTTTTCGAAAAAAATTCAATCATTTGATGTAACTTATGGTAGATAATAAATCACACTGTGGATCAACTGTAACAATATTATTTATAATGTATCTTACCATTTGCTCAACACCAAATATAACAACATTATCGTACTTCTTCAAATTAAACTTCCAGAGATCTTTTCTATAGAAATTTACTCTCGGCGATAATCCTTGTGTTAAAGCAGAAAATTTTGAGTACGCTATGAGCCATGGATTCAACTCGACTCCATCAGCCTTGAGGCCCTGACGCGCAGCCGCGAACACCCAAAGAAATAAAATATTATTACTTTCCTCCGAAAAAGTAACTTAATTAGTTTCCTTCAAAAATCCTCAGCTACATGAGATTTTGGTTATTAACACATCTGAATAATCACAAAACAACCAGAATCCATAGAGTATGCCTAGGAAAACAAAATTGGTTTATTAACCTACTATACGTCCATCTCCACTACCCAAATCGACGAGGCTACCAGACCGTCCTTTTAAAGCTTGGAGAACATTTTCAACCTGCCGAGTAGTTGCCGGCACATAAGGTAGGCAAATCTTTCTGAGGGCAGGACTTACAAACGGAAGACATACCACACTGATGGCAACAGCTGCACCTCCTAGAGAAATTAACTTCTATCTAACGTGTATTGAATATAATCTAGGAATATTGACTCTAATCATTCTCCGTTTTAATAATTGATTGATAGTATCAAATAATTGTTGATATTGTTTTTATTGAAATGATAGAGTCACATAACCTTACCCGTAATTCCAACCAATATTAGACCGGTTTTTGATAGCTGTCTTTCAACGCCTGAGGCTGATTGTTCATTCTGTAAAGGCAGTTCGTTCATAGTTTAACCTTAGTTGAAAAATGAATCATAGATAAGTTAGTTTAATGTTTGTTAAACTGATCAGCGACGATCAACATTCTAATCACGGTTTATAACCTCTTTGACAGTTACGACCATATTGATCTGTCCGTCGTCTGGCTGCTTGGGAAGACATGTGCATATTATCCCCGTAATTCTTTAAGGGTTAGAAAATGTATACATGGTTATAAAATAATCCAAAGAATTGAAGGTGGATAAATTTCGCGATTTTTGAAAGACCCGGGTTCACAGAATCAATACACCCAAAGAGATAACCTGTGATTGGTTGATGGTATGAGGAAAAAAAATCGTAATAATTCCTAACTTTTTTTGCTATTTTTGTTATGTCTTATGGCTCAATTTGCGTCCCAGACTCTTTAAACTTTGACCGAAATACGGAGACACTTCGGGTTAACCCCCCGCTTGAACGTAATAATGAGTTTCATATTCGAGACAGACGAATCTGCTACTTCGGAAGAAAACGATTCAGGTGAGGTTGTCATTTCGTTAAATATGAATAACTTAAGAAGACGTATATGCAACTAGTATGAGTTTTTACAAAAAAGCTCCTGGATTCACCAAGAACATAATAACATCAATCAAACAGAGTCAACAATCATATTTTTTATCACTAGATTCGAAAAAATATAAAAATCAATAAAATTGTATTGTCTTATTATTGCTCTCGCCGAATAATTGTACATCAATTTTTTTTGCTTAAGATTTGAATGAATGAATTTTCACAACAAAACTATAAGCACCTAATATTCATTGCCACAAACATATTCTATAGATACTTTATACGTCACACAAGCAAATGATTCTGACAACAATATCGAGGATGTAACACTTCCACCAACGGATAACACATTTGATTTAACACTCCCTGCAACTCATTCGGTAAGATTTAAATTTTATTGCTTATGTACAAAAATCGTCCAAAGATCTTCTAGGTTGTAAACTTTACTATCACGTGATTATTAATCAATTTTTTATCTTCATTTCCCCACAGTATTTGGGAAATAACTTGGAGGAACTTAGAGGACGTACTATTCTGGACGATGGTATATACATGAATTTACCATTGCTAGTAAAACAATCAGTTGTTTTATTCCCTGGTCAAACATTACCAATGACTGTTCATGGGACAGAGACAATTGACATGTTGCAAAAGTGTATAGAAAAAGATCGAACATTTGGAGTTGTTTGTTTGGGAGATGAGAAGATGGTTCCTATTGGTACAACGGCTGAAATTTATCAGTATAAACACGAAGCACAATCGCAGGGTTTCAGAGTTAAAGCTAAAGGAAGACAACGGTTTAAAATATTACGTGTAATCCAGGTTTGTTGCTGAAATTTAGAAATTGACTCTACACAATCCTTATGCTTCGATTTACGATGTTAAACCATTTGTAATTTTCTACAAAAACAGGGCTATGGAAAGATATCCGCAAATGTTAAAATTTTGCCTGAAATATCGCTAGGTACACCGTTATTTTATGAGCGATTAATCAGTTTGGATCGGCTCCGGACTGTACCAAGGAATAAGCAGCAGGCTAAAAGGCAACAGAATTTAGAAAGACACGACGCAATTCTAACTCCCTGGCCATCTTGGGTCTATAGCCAATACGATTCAAGAAAACTTTCTATTAGAATCAGGCAGTGTCTTCAATACATTGAAACTCGTTAGTTTTACATCTATTTTTTTTGTTGCATTATACACTCCGTTTGTATTTTAAATATCTCTGATCTCGAACTAGAAACAGAGACTTTAAACGATATTATTATGGTTCAGAGGGCAGTAATATACCGGAAGATCCGACAGAATTATCCTTTTGGGTTGCTCAAAATCTTCCGCTGGACGACAACGAGAGAATTATTCTACTGAACTATGATTGTGCTATTCCCAGGTTACAATGGGAGATCAAATACCTTGTTGAGGTTTGTTTTGTCCACAGAAATTGAATGAATACTTCAAGTATTTTCTCCTATTATTTGATATCTTGTTATCTTCATTTTTCATGATTTATAGGATCGAGTCTTCGCGTGTTCTAGATGCGATGAATTCATCGGTAAACAATCAGACATATTTCCTATGAGCAAAGAAGGTCCGCAAAGTGCTTACTGCAATCCTGCTGGGATTATTCACGAGACTGTTACTCTATATAAAGCCCAAGGTCTAGAACTTAGCAGGGAATCTCCGTGTACAGAGTATAGTTGGTTCCCAGGGTACGCTATACCTAGTTAATAAAAAGTTCAGATTTTTCGAGTAAACAGGTATAGCCTGCGTTCATTGATTTTTTAAAATGACAAATAAAATACCATTTGACTAACTGCAATAATGTTCAAATTCAGATATGCTTGGACAATAGCATCGTGCAGAGGCTGTGATATGCATATGGGATGGCAGTTCACAGCAGTGAATAGCGATCTAAGACCAGAGGCGTTCTGGGGTCTGACACGAAAAAGTGTGAGGTCAAAAAAACTTGGCAAGAATGAGCAGCGAAAAAAAAGTAGCATTAGAAATTACAGTGATTCTGACAATGACTTTACATAGCTTCATGTAACTTGTAACTAGCTCTACTTTTCAGCTATATCAAAAATGATGTATTTATAATATTCCGAAAAAGTAATTCATTTCGTTTCTTACTTGCATATTTTTTAGTAACAGAATGGAAATTGTTTTTTTTTTTCATCTTTTAACTAGGATTATGATGGGCGATTGTGAGGCTTGTTCGGAAACATTTATCTTGAATAGTTCTAAAAAACTTGATGGACTATTCGTGTGTATGTATCGGATATTCTACTACACAGTAGAAAATGACCATTTATGGAATATTATGATTTGTTGGAGAGGACGTTGCAATATTGGTCTATACGCATCCATATTTCGTTAATTAGTGAGCCGACAAAGTTATTTGACTTCGTTCACAGCTATTGTAAATTGATATTAAAATATCATACATACATAAATTGATATTAAAATATCAATTATTGTATACCATCCTGATAATTAGGTATGTTAATCGTCCTCCAATGATAAGTGATAAAATATTTATCTCTGTTATTTGATATGTGCATGATAATACTTTGAATTACATACACTTTGATATATTCATAACACATACGTGAATAGTTCGTATTTTCTTACACCAGCATTATTTCATACAGAAATTGAAATACCATTAACCAAGAGTCAACACCCGATATACATTATTGCACATTTTTTAGAAGACTTGATTTATCGTACACTACTATGATTATTGAAAATGTTAGATAATTTACTGATTTAACTCATGTTAAAAACAATATCGTACTTTGAATATTATATCAGTGTCTATTTATTCCAAGTGACCCTATATTAAACCGGCTCTTGGCAGAATATTCAATTATTTATCAGTTTTTAGACTTGATTCGGTGCGATGATAGAGTTTATTTATGTTATGTCCAACAAATCAAAAAATATTTCTTGAGGGGAAAAAAAAAACTTTTAAAAAGGTCTGTAATATTTTTTTATCAATAAAAGCAACCAGTTTGTAGTTTTACAACGGGTGTCTTGTTTTCGAAAACACCTTGAAAACCAAAATAAATACAATGTATAAAATAGCCACTCCATGCTGCAGAGAAAGTAGAGGTATGGTCTCTAAATTGATAGAGCCCGGCATGTGTATATCGTATTAGTAATAACTTTAACATACCTGTAACAAAACTTGGCGACACTTAGTAGCTGGAAATTTCAGACATCGGTTAGGGCTCATAAAAACAGCCCAAAAATTTCTGTAAGGAACAGCACATCGATCTACATTACTAAATCTTGATTAATATTGTCCCGTCAAGTCTAGTCATATTCTCTGAAACGTTATTTATAATAGAAAACAATATCACAGATGAAATAGATTTTTGCATGTAAGAAATCTGCAGTCCTAAGATGAAACTTCACGTATAATGATGATAGCGAATAGATAGATTAATTTAATGCTAGTTTACGAATGCTGCATGGAATTTAACGACCGAAAATGTTTGAAAATGAATTTATATAGGATAGCAGGTATTTTAAAGGAACACTTGCGATCAATCAACTTATTTTTGCTCTCGGATATCGTATATTTTTCGATTACCTTAAATCAATCAATAAATTTATAATAATCATATTTTAATTTTTTTCTTTCATTCATTCACTTGCGTATCTATTTGTTTGCGATATGACCTTTAGTCATCAGGATCGCTACGCGCGCTCATTTAATATTGTGTAATTTCAGTTTATATTATAATATTAATAATTAGACGCCGTCTCTTATTATTTTAATCATTTTATACAAATAAAGGACTGTGCTGTACTTTTTTCTTTTTCCTTTATCTTCGAAAAAAAAACAAAAAAAAATAAAAAATTACGCCAGCCGTCCAATCTTTGCATGTCAAAGTACGCATTTGCTTTCTAGGTCCTTTAATACCATGCTTCCAAGAGGTCTTCCGTTTACTTCGCCTACCTTTAATACTGCATAACTGTCCTTAACGTGCAGCCTGTTAGTTTTAAATGTTGCGAATTTAAACGAAAATTACACATTGCATATACAAAATGTGTGTTCTGCCCTTAACGTTCAGAATACCAAACTTGAATGCAATCTGACCTCTCATTACATGCACAGTACGTTTTTTGTCTAAGAGATCCCCACACAAGGAATAGTATTTTTTTTTTTAATTCTATTAAAAAGATTGAAAATTGTCAAGAAAATTTAAATCGATACACCATGAACAATTTCCACTGGTTATCAGCTGCAAAATTTGATCAAATATAAGCTTTGAAGTAGATAAAGTAGCGGTATAATTTTATACTGCTCTAAAACGCACATTTAGATATAATACTACTGTTTTCTATGAGCTGAAAAAATTGTTTGACATTGTATATAAAGAAGTTGAAGTTACTGTTTTCATTCTAAATCTATGGCACCAAGTATCGTCGCTAGTGACTATTTTAAAATTTCATTTTCTTGACATTTTTACTATACCCCTGTGTGCTTCTCTGTTTTGTAAATTTTTCAATATTTTAATTTTAATTCTAAATTTTTTAGTAGATAGATATACCGTATACATACATGTATATCTATGTATACAGTATATATACATACTATGCCCTCCACCCGACGAAACCTGTACACAGCCGTCTATATCTTTTCCTCGATCAAAGAACATTAGTTGATAAAATTAAAAAAAACTTCTGACCTGGTCTTGAAATTATCGTACGCTTTTTAATGTGCAGCAACAGGGAAAGAGAGGAAAGATTTTTGCCCTGCTTATAATACGAATTGCCGTGCAAATCACACATACAATGTTTGTGGCGAAAACTGGCAACTCAAAGTATGAGAATGATTCCTGACTAGAATCCCAATAACATACAATAATAAGCGCCCTCAAATATTCTGTTAGAAAAATAAGAGGAAGGTATATAGCAAGTGAAATTGCGAGATGAGTCTATCTAGTTACCTCTGATGAATGTGATGTTATAATGTCAGACGTGAAAGTTACTACTATTCACACGTTACTAAATAGCCCAGTTCCTCAGCTAACTATGTTGCGCGATTCTTAAGGCTAAAAAATTTGTTCTTAATATCTTAATTTTCATATAGCTAACCAGTTCATGAATTCTCTGAATTGCTAATTAACAAAACCTATGCTGCACTTTGCTTTGTGCCCAAATTGGGGCTGTCATATATGACTGTAGATATATACTTATATGTTTTGATAATATTTTCTCTCCCTTGTCTACTTTAATTTATCCGACAATGAACTGACATAAAGGATCTTTGCTACATAAGTGAAATAATTTGATTTGGAAAATACGTTAAGATTGGGACCACATTACACAGAATTGAAATTCCTTATCCCAATGCACAGGTCAAATATATCCTTGTTATTAAAATTCTGACAATTTTTCGCTATCTTTGAACTGCACAAGTTATAATTTGATATTATAAGTGAATAATTGAGCTCAGGTATCCTCGGCAATCTTGACCCACTCAAGCTTGCAAATTATTTCTTTCAACCTAATTAATCTTCGTTTACATTCGGGTCACCTGCATGAATGTTGTTGTTCTCTCTTGTTTTGTTTGTAATATTTGTTGCCAAGATCAATTTGATATTGCACAAATTTATCGCAAATCGCCTTCCTTGTGTTGAAATTTTTGTGTAAATATCTTATTGTGAAAACACACAAAAAAAAATTATCCGCGAAAATTAATGTTAGTCATTTTTAATACACATTTAAATATAGTTACCTATATCAGGATGATATATTATCAACGGTTGTTGGTAAGTCAGGAGATTTGCAAGAATAGTAGTTTCGTTCTGTTTTCGCAATACTAAACACCCTTGTTTGACAAGGAAAATAGATGAAATGTTTTTTGGAAATAGATATAGACATAAGTTAGAAAAGGTACGTCACCAGCCACCGGCTGCTATTTTACACTCTGATGCTTTAACTGTGTATCGCGTGTTACTGGTTTGTCGGCATGATGTTTACAAGTCTGCAACAAGTGATAAGGTTCTTTCATTATTGCATTACTGATCGCTTTCAATCAAGTTACCAAGTTTCGCCCTGAGATGATGTCTAGGTTCAATCAAGTTTCATTATGAATTCAGGAATTATTACATATTTTCGCGTTTAAATTACTTACTCTCAATCTCAGATCCGGCAGAGATGAGCTTGGAGTGCGATTGTGTGGCTGAGCTTGGCTGTTGACTGTTATGCTGCGCACTGGACGATGGCGCCGCAAACCCTGGTGGTGGCTGCATTGCCCAATGTTGAGGAGGGTTTTGCTCCTAAATAATAAACATCAAGTTTTTTCGTGTGAAAATTTACAAAATCTGACGATTAGACTCTGTACATTGGCTTTTCGATCAGAGTAACAACTTAGGATTCAATTGTTGCAAAAAGAGAACGTTTCAATTAATAGGAAGTATCTATTGACCTGTTGTGTTGTATGAGGAGCTGTGTGTGGAGAGTGAATATGAGGAAACTGCCAGGTAGCTGTGGCCTGGAAAGGAACTGGCCTAGATGAGCTGACAATCGCTGGATCGATAGAAGTCCAATCTGCGACAGGGCCAATATTATTCCACCCTCCTTTTTGATGCAGAGCTTGTTGATGATATTGCTGTTGTGGACTGCCTATCTCACACCAATCCTTTAAGCTATACACAGCATCTCCAGCACATTTACCAACAGCTGGATAAAAAATTGTATAATAGACATTTACGATCTAATTTTTTTTTTCCGAAACATTATTGATTGATATTTTGCTATGAAGGGAAAGTAGAGTTCAAATAAAAGATGCTTCTAACCTTGGGAACGAAGCAGCGGGCCACCGTTGGGTAAAAAAGTGCTTTGCTGTGCAGTTTGACCCCCGGTGAACAATACTCCAGATGAGTGACTCATGAATGGCAGTATCTTACTACCTGCAGACATAAGCAACTCTGTAACACAAACACAGTCCTAGCCACTATTAATTTTTGCCTGATAATAAATATCCAAACTTTCCCTCGAGTTAGGTGTGAATTTTTAATACGAAATACAAATATTTCGTTCCTATAATTCAGGTCTTTGGTAATACATTAATGGTAAAACAAGAGATAATAATAATATGAAACCAGTTTTTAGCTATACTTTCCAGTAGCTCAAATTGATCAGATAGTATGTGGGATTCATAGATGCAAAAAATAGTTCTGCTAGGAATAAAAACTGTTGCGCTTATCGGAGTAGAAAATATGATCTTGATATGCATTTCCATATGTTACTTGTAGAGGCAAATCGTCGTATTTCACATGCTCTAACTGAAGTTGATGGTTATTTACCGGAAAGAGCATTGTTTGTGGGTGCTGGTCGCGGAATACCCAAACCAAAGGAGTTCATGTGATTTGGAGCCGAACCTGGAAAGCCTGGTGGTGGTAAACGACTACGCTGTCCAAGATTGGTTGGTGTTGCTGTCGTCGGTGCAGGGCTCTGAGTACCGCTTTGAGGTAACAAATTTGGTGGAAGTCGGGATAACAGGGAATGTGATTGCTGCAATGCCTGAAGATTCTGCATGTGCTGTGCCTGTTGTTGCAAATGAGCAATATGTGCCACCTGTACCAGAAACAAACAAGAAATTAAGATCAGCAATAACTATTGAGTTAACTGTGAATTTCAGATCAATGAACTATTGATTTAGCAAAAATGGTATTGAGGATAAAATCGAAGTTAGAATATCCGCAATTTTTTTACCTGTGGAAAGTGCTGTGGTCCTAATCCAGCAAGACCTTGTTGTTGTGCTCTGTTTTGTTCTTCCCGCTCCCTCTGTTGTTGTTGTTGTTGTTGCTGAAAGAGTCTCTGCTGCTGCAGCTGCATCTCATTCTCCATTAATTCAGCTAATGCCTTCTGAGTCTCATGAAAAGGATCGAAGCCCAAATCATCGTCAGCCTTTACCTCTGTACTAACTTCATTGTGATGTTTGTGTAACTCGTCCAGTGTGGCCTGACCATTTTGTTTTATATAATCACAATTTTCCTGATTTTGTTGCGCCTATCAAAATGTGATGGCATCTATAAGTGATTTGACTTATAGATTAATTAATATTAACAATATTTACCTGCATCACAAGCCTCTGTCTCAACGAATTTTGTTGAAAGTCAGCCATGAATTTAGACGCCGGTGAATCTGTTAGAAAACTTGTTGCAAATACAGTTGCATTTTCTGCTAGAGCAGCATATCTTGAGTTGGTGTATACTTCTCCGTCGATGAAGTCGTCCGGGTTGAAAGATACACCTGGTGAACTAGAGGGACTGGGCTTGTGTGTTCCGCAATTTGTTTGCGAGGGTTCAGGTTGAAATCCAAAAGCTGCCTGCCAATCTTCGCTAGAGTGAACTGTCGGTAAAGAATCAGGTATAGATACCAGTCCTGTACTCATCCAATCCAAACTTGTATTCCCTGTTAGAAAAATTTTCAAGAAAATCTATAAACAAAGTTACATCAAGGTACAAAAACACAATACAAAACACGTGAATAGTTGAACAAACGGAATTGTAATATCAGCATGGAAATTGGGACAAAGCTAAGTATTATTTAACTTATTTAAGTATTATATTGGAATTAACCAATTATCTAGGAAGTGCAATTATGAAGATATTTTATAAATGACTTGTAAATATGAATCAAACAGAACTATAATGCGTACCAGTTTGTGAGGTGGGTGGCGTAGATACAGTGGATGATACCTTCTGAAAGGTATTGGAACTAAAAAAGCTGTTGTTATCCGTCTGAAAGATCGACCGGTGATTCAGCTGTATTTGTGACCCACCATTATGCACGTGTAGACCAGGTGGTAGTTGTTGTGAGACACCCTGAGATGAAGTCGTGCTTTCCGGAGAAGTACCTAGACACGACACGTACAACCGCTACACTACGAGATGCGATCTACTTGTTTTAAGGTTCCTCCAGAATGCCAGAATAAACAGCTCCCAATAAAATGATACCAAATACTTTTCTCAATTCCTTTCGATTATCTTGTTAAAGTATTAGAATATTGTAAATTGTTTAATGCTATTGATTGGATCTTTGCCCAGAAAACTAACGTTATATCAAACAATGAGAAAGTATGATAAACAAAAGAGGACTTAGGACATCATTAGCTTGAGATTTTAGTTTTGTCTCAATTCGTCAGTTCATTTTCAGCTACTTGTTCAATGTGTTTATGCATAAACATTCAGGAATGAAAAAAAAAGCCACATTTCTGTCAGACATATTAAGTTATTGGAAAATCTGATGAATCTAAGTATATTTGATAATAATTACCTACATTAGATTAATAAATTAACATTATAAATAAATCAATCAGTTGATATTGATAGCTGATAGGTATCTCAGTGTGCGTGTCTGTGTGTGTGACACATTTTTATTTTCCCATTAGTTTGATCAAATGAATTTTATTGCTACTATCGCCTGCACTAAATCTGCATTATGGATCTAAGCTTTTCATTATTTGAATTTAATAGAATTTACGAATGTGAATAATACTACATATTAGTGTCTAATTTGATATGATAAATTTATTTGGCTGTATATAAAAGTCGATAGAGATTCTTGGATATACCAAAAGAGTCTCTTTCTACTTTTAATACTTACCTGAAAATGTGAATTAATTTTCAAATAAAATGTTTAAACTAAAATCTCAAAAATTTTACCATTTTCTGGGCAAAGATCGCGTTATCTAACTAGCCTATTCTCTGTGTAGGATAAAAATAAGCACACACGAAGACACAACACGATCAATTTTTCTGATTAACTCTCTTTATTTTGGCATATCATATTTTTATAGTATGTATCATTCTACACTCTTCGATAGGCACTTGGCATAAGTATTACTCTTAAAACACACATTTATATAGTACGGCAGTGTTTTGTGACTATTTAGATCATTAGATCTACATTAAAGCACATATAGGTATGATCACTAGAAACTATGGAATACTTTTAATTTTAAAGGATAAATTGAACATTATTTTCAACAGACCGAAAATATTTTTCAACTATTTTAGAAAGCAAGGCCCTAACGCTGGCCAAAAGCACTGCCATGATTTTCCTTATATATTTATAACGAATAACGGAATGAGAAAAAAGAATTGGTAAGAGTCAGCAGCCAGATAATGATTTAGTTTTTAAATAAATAAGATTATTATATCGACAACATGCTGTGTAAGTTTCGGAGTTGTTTGTCAATTATTGAATCGATAATATTTATGTTATTATTTTTGAAGACAGTGAGTTTTATTTTATTACAAAAAAAACCATGAATAAATACTAAATGTTTGTTATACTGAGAGTTGCAAAAGGCTTGGAAACCTTTGGTATGATATATGACCAAAGACTTGAAACGAACTTCTTGCATCTTTTCAATAGTCTTTTGAAAAGTATCAAGATTGGTTTATTAGAGTATAAATAATCATTACCCATCCCAAAGCTAGTAGGGAAAAGATGATTTTGTATATGAATATAAATAGTAGTAGCGAGTCTCTAAGTTGGGTAATAAAGCGTATTTAAAAATCAACAGTGTTTTATGATGAATAAACGAAATTCATCGATTAGTCTATTTGAAAATAATGAAATCCTATCAAAATTAAAATCTTTCTACGTCAGGCAGTCAGTTTTCAACGAAGCAATTTCATATCATACAATATAGCTATAGACTAAAACTTGAAATCGAATCTTCATCTTTGTATGCAATTGAAAAAGAAATGATATTGTCTTAAGAAAAAGTAAAAAAATCGATCATCAGTAGTGTTAGCAATACACATAAGTGTTTTTAAATATTGAAAAATGGTAATATTTCAATTTTGTATCTAAGATTCATGAGTGATGTTAGATTCCGGTCTCCCTAATTATTTATGACAAGTATAGACACGTATTTATTAAAAATTCATTCAGCAATCACAATAAATGACTATATCGTGTATAATATGTAATTCACTAGCGTCTGTGACCAGTTTGAAATGAAAAATCATGTGTATATACATATATATATATATATATATATATATGTATAAACGTATGTATATGATGAGGCCCACTGTATGCGTTAATATTTACGCATCGGATAATAGATGATTTAATAATAGTAACTTGAATATATGGCATTGTTCTGAACTACCTATTATTGAATCTGCTTATTGTTAGTGGAAAACCTGTATTTCAAGGAATGTCTATATCATAAACCTTTGTCATAATTCAGTTCAATAAAAGACAGTCGAGACAGACAGAAATAACGGCGAGTATAAAGAACTCACCTAACACAGCCGCACTGCCAATTTCTTCAGAATCCACTAACCCTGCATTGTGGTTTGTAGATTCTTCGGTACTTGAAACAGTACTAGCAGGTGTACTCCCTTCTCTAGGTGGTTCACTCTCGCTTTCTGATTGACTCATTTCACCGTTTTCTAAGACTCCGTTAATCTTTGGTTCCTCGTTCTGGTATTCCATCTGATTTTGATCCTTACTTTGCAAAGTATTATGTTGATCCGTTTTACTTCTAGTATTCAACATCTGGCTATTTTCACTGACCGAATCGACCGAAGAGTTTCTAGACTCTTTTTGCATGTTACTCTGCATCTGTAAACTAGTTTGACCATTTGTTGAATTTGATTCAGATCGAGAGGTTGTCCTCACTCCATGTTTCTCTTTATTCTGTGAGTTTTTGTGTTTGTTGCGTGCAGCCTGTGCCTTACTTTCACTATTACTTTTGCCTCTGCGACTCAGACCCCCTTCACCCTTGTTGTTATTATTTTGTTGATTTATTGCCACAGTTGTGTGATTTTGCTGTATACTAGCACTTCCATTTGTGCCATTCGACTGGACTGGCTGCACTGGCGTATTTACAGGTGGAGACGGTTCTTTAGTATTTGTTTGTGTGCCTGTTAAAATATTTTCAGACTTAATCCAGGGTTCCAAATCTATTTCACATAACATTTCACAGAATATGCATTAAACAGCATAAACTAAATACGCTACGTCTAAGAGCCATGTTTATGGCAACTTGCTATAAGACTCATTTGATATTTACTGCCTTCACAATCTCATAGTACATTATTATGCAAATTCGAATTCTGCTAAGAATAAATCATCATATTTAAAAACAAAGAACATCCATGTCACTCACTATTTGTCTGCCCAGGTTGTAACGAAGGCCACGCCTCTTTTGTTTGTGGATTTGCCGTACCATTTTCCCGAACTGTGCCCCCTGTGACCGGCGGTGATGGCGTTGGTTTTCTGTAACAGTGAAAATTCAGTATAAAACGGAGGAATTCAAGATTGAAAAACGATAAAGGACCATTTCAGCGTTTCAAAACGAGACTTTAGTCATTCACAACAGTGATTTACCGTTGTAACGCAGATGCATGAGCGTGTAGAGACTGTACAAGTTTACGCTCATACTCCTGGTGCTTGCCTTGATGCATCTCTTCCTTGGTAAAGGAGGCCTCTTGATCACCGAAGTCATGAAGGTACATACAATCCGGTTTCGGACATGCCTGGTTACGCATGAAGTGCGAACAGTACTTGGTGGTCCCCAGTGATGTCTTAACCGTTCGTCCATCAACTACTATGTTATTTACTGCCTCTATCGCACGCAGCGCATCTTCTTGTCGCTAAAAATTTGAAATAATGTTAAAAGAGGGACAATGCTTGAGTAAAAGAAACAGCAATATTACAAATCAAATATTTTCAAAAAGATTTCTACCAAGTTACCTGATACGTCACATACGCCGATGCACTAGGACCCTGAGACCCTGCATACGAGGTACTTTGATTGATGACAACTTTGTGAATCTTTCCAAACTTTCCAAAGTACTCGTGTCGCTTAAGAACCTGAATAGAAAATTTACTGATTGCAGATGAATGCAGCTCTGCAGTTGCTTTGAAGCAAAATAAATTGCATTTTGGATATTTAAAGTGTGAAAAATGTGACACAATTCGTGAATTCTTTAAATCATTCAACAATTTTTTTTTAAGTGTTCCAACACTCACATCAGCATCCGCCAGTCGCATTGGCAAGCCAACAACAAATACAAGATTTTTTTGTACTACGCGAACGTTCGCCAGATGTTTCCTATTCTCAGTAACTCGCTGCTTTCGCTGCTGGTCCTTCAGTCTTTTCTCTGCCTTCAACCTAAATAAATATCCATCCATGTGGAAATATTCTCAAGCTTTTAGAGCGTAAGTTCTTATCTCAACGTCTGAATTAATTATTAGATGAAAATGTTATTCAGATTGAATGATAAAATGGTGAAATTAAAGATACCTTGCAATTTCTTCCTTGGTCAGGGGCTTGAAGTCAGCAGGATTTTCAGGGTACGCTTTCCGACAAGCTGGACACAGCCCATTTTCATCAGTACGGATTCTATGCCAGCAAAAGCGGCAAATTTGATAACCACAAGTGCATGGATAGAAGTTTAGATCGTCTACTTCTAACGGCTCCATGCATAGCGGACACTCTACCGCATCCTCACCGCTTTGATTCAACACCGACATACTCCTTATTGCAACTTCGCACGACTAGCCTTGGAAGAAATCAGAAGTACGCTTGAAGCCCGGGGTTCCTGAAAATTCAAATGTGTATAAAATTGATCCCTGATTACAGAGAATGGAGAAAATGTAAAATATAGTCTGAAAATTATCAATTGAAGATATGGAGTCTATGAAATTGTACAAGGAATGAATGATTATGTTTATTTAATAATAATACATGATTTTATGTGCATTTAGACTAGTCAAAAAACTATTTTGAAAAAAAATGAATTGTATTAGGTAAATTAAACACAAGCATTTCTCCTAGACAATTCTGACAAGATTGACTACCAAATTACATAGTCATTCACCCAAAATTCCAACTTCAAACTTCAAGTAATTCTTCAAATAATTATCGGCAATAATTTGTCTATTGTTAGTGGTAAGAAATTTAGTGCTATTACTTTAGGTGACAGGAGCCCTGAAACAATTGTTTTGTGCAATAATAGTAACTTGATTATTTTACTCACGTTTAGGGCTTACGTAAATTTTTTCTAAATTGGGCCAATGATAAAGCCTAGGATCCTAGGTTATGTACTATCTCCAATTACTATCTGAAAGGAAGTAATGTAACAATATTGAAATGAGAATGAAGATATTTAATGTATTTTAAGTAGTCTCTATAATTACGTGTGACTTTTATTTTTTTGAGGATGGAAGAAAAAAATTGTCATCTAGAAATAATCTTTTACCTTGATCAAGTAGGACACTAGAGATTAACAGAGAAAGTGTGAAAAAAAATGAAATCTCCATCATTGTGCAATAATATTCTATCCATGACATAAGAAATTATTTAAACAAAATATAGAAAATATGGAGTAAAACTAAAAAAAGCGTAATTAGACCATAATTATTGCATCAATTCTTGCACCAAAAATTTACTATCCCATAAGAGAATGTGAATAATAAATAAATACAGCAAAAGATTCGACTACAAATTCAATGAATTTATGAATTTAAGTCGTAACGCAGAGCAGAGCTAAGCTTTACTAAAAAATGAGTCATATCCTTGCGGCGAATCATCCCATATTCAATGCAAAATATTATTTCCAATTTTTGTGTCAATTAATATGACAGAAATCGATTATTAATTGGTTGGAAAAAGAGAAAATTGGTAAGAATACGTTTTACAGTTTTCAGTGAAAAATATTATCACTGTGATAATTTCAACGCATAGAGCAGGTTCAAAAATCACAAAGGAATTCGCACTTTTTAAAAAATATATCAAATAATGTGTTACATGTCATAGAAGGCAGACAAAAGTTTCTATTTTATAATCGCCATAATATTTTAAGGTTAATTTTATATTATATTAAATGAAGAAATTAGTCACCCACTAATCAAACGTCAATGAAGTATGAAAAGATAAATGATTTAAGTAAAAATCAAAGAAGATAAAAAATTGACAGGAACTGTCACTTGCCTCAAACAAAGGATACTGATCACAAACCGAACATTTATCATGTACTAGTGTTGTAGAATAACTTGTAAACTGATTACCGAATTTCTTTTATCAGCGTCTATACATATCCGAACTTTTTTCGCTTATATACGACTCTGAGATGAGTAAAGACAATGTAAACAGCTGTTAAAACTGATGGGGAACGTCAAGTGAGAGGCACTAGAGGGGTGATAGGAAAACGGTGGAAAATTATGGGGTGGGGAGTGACACGTAAATGACGCGACGGGCGGGGAAGGTAACCGAATAACACTATGCGGTGGTAAAGGGAACGGTAAAGAAAGGGAGGGGGGAAAGGATGATAGGGTTAGGAGTGGGAGGATGAGAAGAGGGAGAACTATACGTGAATAACATTATCCCAAAGGAATCTGTAAACGGGTTATGAATATATCGTAAATAAAATAAATATAGTATAGATTAATAATATAGGGATAAATTTTGATCGTGTTACGTTATCTACGCCCTGAATTTGGCCCCAAAAGAAAATTTAGAAATATTCTTAGTAGCCAATGAAAACCGATTGTTGTAACGAGCTTTTCTAATTAATGTGTTTTATTTGTAATAGGTAAAGATAAGTCGTAAGGTTACCGCTCCCACGGAAGATAGACGTAAACTCTTTATAATTATAATTCACTGTTTTCTCCAAAAACCATATCCTAGAGCCCGAAGAGCCCAATGTTTTAACCTTAATTTTTTGGTTCTTGCCAAGAAACTTTTAATCCCTATTTTAATATATTTCTTAGATTTTAGACTAGACACGTGCGCGAGCGATTTGCTTCTACGAATTCACGATTGGTAATTTAGCCGTTTTAGCAAATGTTTACTTACGTATCAACTTTTCCACTACAAATCTTTTCTTTACTGGGAAATTTTTATGGACGACGAAATCTAGCCGTATGCGCAGTAGCCGTGCGCAAGAACGGACGTCATCCCCCCCCCCCCCCCCCCCCCGCCGACGCGTTTGCTCGGCCGAGAGAAGGACGTCAAAACACATACCAATCCCAATGATAAACAAGCATACTTTTATAAGAGATATTAGTCGAAAACAATTATAAATAGATTATGTTAATTGCTTTAACAGATTATTTGTTACATCCCAGAGAACTTTTTTTACAGTAATTTTGATCGAATTACGTATCAATTTGTGGATTGAATTATTTCTCGCTTGTATTTCGCGCGGTCGCGTATTAAAACCGGAAATTACTCAACTGATTGATGCGGTTGCGTTCACTCCATTCATCTGTCACTAAACTTTATTTCTGCTAACTTATGATCGTGTGAACAGCTGATTTGACGGGAATAAAAAAATTATCAATATTGTCACGAAACTTACCTTGATTTTAGACAAATTTTATCAGCTCCACGATTATTAGAGATATTCAATTTCTCTAAAGTATTAATATAAAAATTCAATGATTTTATGGAAATAACCGCCATTCTATAATGACGTGACCTAGCAACCCACCAATAAAATAGTTGCCAGAATATCGTTACGACCGCCAATAACCATACGGCTGCGTTTAATTTTAACCTAAAGAAAAACGGAAATGTATTTTTATCTCATTTGCCGCCAAACCAACCTCAAAGTCGCGCTAAATAATTGTTTGTCTAATTCGCTTAAATATACCCGAAAGACTTATAGTATCATTCGTTATTAGACGTGTAAGTGTCAAGTAAAGTAATCACTGAAGATCTGTTAAATTTTATAATTCTCAAACCGAATCTTCGCGTTTAAAATCATCTAATAATGGCCAAGGTTCAACTGGCGAATGTGGCCGTTTTGGATAATCCATCGCCTTTTCTAAATCCATTTCAATTTGAAGTTACCTTTGAATGCATCGAGGAACTTAAAGAAGGTAAAGATGTGTAAGAAATATTCCGCTGCTAATCTTTCACCGTAGAATCTTGTTATAAAAACAAATAATGTTTCACAGGTTATGCCTGTCTCCAAAATGTTTGAATAATCTTTACCAACGCTATAATATTTTCTTTAAAACTCTTAATTTTCATTTTCAAGTTCCTAACTCAAGTCAAACCTATTTTCAATCAAATCAAAAAAAATCGTTCAACTTATTTCCTAACCTATTTTTCACTTTAATTACCTCAGATTTGGAATGGAAAATGATATACGTTGGTAGTGCTGAGTCTGAAGAATTTGACCAAGTTCTCGACACTATTTATGTTGGACCTATTCCTGAAGGAAGACACATGTTTGTGTTTCAGGTGAGATTTTTGTCAATATTAAAATCTAAGACCAGTAGTTGAAGAAGTGATCAAGATTTTGTTTTGACATTGAAATTGTATTTTTTTAACAGGCCGATCCGCCAGATGTTAGTAGAATTCCAGTAAATGACGCACTGGGAGTTACCGTAGTTTTATTAACTTGTTCATATCGCGGTCACGAGTTTGTTCGTGTTGGTTATTTTATTAACAATGAATACACGGACACGGAATTGCGTGAGAATCCGCCTACCCAACCCCTGTTTGAAAAAGTACAGAGAAATATACTCGGGGATAAACCGAGAGTAACTCGTTTCAAAATAAATTGGGACGATGGAGTGAATTCAACTGGTACAAACGTGACTGATGGTATGGGAGAGCAAACTATGGAAGAAACTACACAAGACACGCCTACATCTACTTTAGGTTTCACAGAAAATACACAGAACAGCATGGAAGTGATGTGAAATTTATAATAATACTTGGGGCAAAACGTTTTCGTTCTTATCTTATTTCTTTTGATGTTAAAAGAGAGTTTGAAATGCCAAGTATGTGACTCTGAACATCTTTCAGTTTTTTTTGTTAATAAACGTGTTACTTTTCATCAACAAAATTTCGCAGTTCTTAAGATTGTCGAAATTTGAAAACTTTCATTATTTATAAACTATCGTCTTATCAATCATGCTACAGAAATTTATCGCAGTGATAGAAGTATTCTCCAGCATAGCATGTGTTCATCTCAATTTAGATGTAAAGTTTTGTCCTCTTACAATAATCGACTAATTACAGAGGAAGGATTTATCGTTTGGGACCGAAGTTATCTTTACCTCAAGCAGCTGATATAATTATTACTCCAAAGGCGGCTGATTATTGTCTAGCTTCGTCTATTGTAAGAGTGCCTGACTCAAAAGGATCAGAAATAGCTTTTTTTTTTCTTAAGAAAAGCACAATATTCGCCAGGGCGGAATTTGGTGTAAGATAATTGATGATTCTGGTATACTAATTGAATTGATTTTCGTTTTTCACTCAATGCTGTGATCACGATATTTATGAATGGAGTGAATAATATGAAAGCCCTACAGTAAAAGTATAAATGTGAATTTTTGAAATAATCTGATAAATTCTTCTGTGAAGATGTTTGGGCCTTGTGTCAATAGTGTAATTCTTAAACGATTACAATTCTGAGGTGCAAAGTTTATAGTATAAGCGATATTTTTGTTCATTCATGTAAATACATTGATAAAAAAATGTGATGTTACGTTTTCTACTTGAAGATAAAAGTGAATACAATAAACTATTTTTTATTCTTTAAACGGAGATGTAAAGTTCCTTTTCTCTTTCACAATGAATATTATTTTTTTGCAATAAACATTATTCAGGAACTTAGTAGAAAACAACGTATTGGTACATAAATGTTTATTGTTATGGTTATTTCCAACTTTATAAATTTAACATTCAAAATACTACTAATGCCAACTTCAATATTCATCTTATTGTTTTTAATAAATATAATACATTATTTTAATGATGAATAAATATATATTTGCAGTATACAATCTATATTATATGATTGAACATACATAATAACGTTTTTTTTTCATTGATTTTTTTTCAATAAACTTCAGCAATGCACGTCATAATTTAATCTAGGCTCCACGGACTTAAGAGCTAACACTTAATATAATTGCATACCGTTGTATATTTGTAATTACATACAAGGGATACTTCAACGACTATAAAAAACACTATTCCATACTCTTCAAAATCCGATTTCATCAGGGACCAGATGACACCTTCATTTAAAAAATATAATACATGCTATTGAACATTTTTACGGTCCTCATATATGGGTACCGTCTTTTGACTCGGAAACTTGACTGTAAAAAGAGTTCAGCTTCCCATCATTTCAAGTCATTTTCTCTATTTCTGTGAACCAATGGTACCCTGAGTTTAGTAGCTGTAGATGCCGTTCGTTTTCATATATTAGTTTAAACAAAAGTCAAGTGAGGTAAAAATTCATTCAGTTTTCTTTCCAAATATCTAAATTCCAAGCTGATTGAAAGCACCACGTTCGTTCCCATACAGTATCCTATTCTTGCTCATAAATCTAAAGTCCAATGCTGTATAATTATACATGAGCAGCTCAAGTTGAGGTAATTGACTACAGATATTATTTTTATAATTCGTTCTATCTTTGTAAGTTCAGTTGTGGATCGCTATGTCAAATTTCATTTCTGTGTACAACCCATATACACAATTCTCCTTTTATAAAAGCTCAGTTGAACTTTAGTTCATACAATTAGTTAGTTATAAATTCAATACAATCTATCACCAGATACTAGGAATATTCTGTATTGACGATTATAATACTGGATTTGTTATGGTACTCGATTCGTTTTTTTATGACTGATATAGTGATATCTACATACATGTTCGAATTTCGTTTATCATTCACACGTGCCTTATATTATAACGCTATATGTTGTCGGAGCTCAATGCTATCTAAAATAACTATTACGTGGTTTATGCTTTGTATTGTCATTGTGAAGGTGTGTAACAACTCTTCCTCTCTCTTTTTGTCTCTTTCTGTTCATATGAGTATAGGTATATATTAGGGTGTGTTATTTTGGGGCAACTTTTTTTTGTCAACTTAGAAACAGGTTGTACACTTGCAGGAAGGTAAAATAAGAAGCCTGTTTAAATTTGAGCTCCTGATATTATTATTAAGAGGTGCATCATCGCAAATTTCTATTTCCAATTTAAATAACAGGAAATTTTTTCTTTATGTTGAGAATTTTATACCTCGGTAAAAGTAAAACACCCTAATATATATACATATATATATATACCTATAAATTATATATTACTTATTATTCATATAAGATGACCTTGATAGAAGATTTTGTGCATTAACTGTTGTATCTTCAGAATATAAAGTATTTCGTTTTGGGCCCAGCCTATGCATTGTGACAACATCTGATATAATTCTGAATATTTGCAATGTATACAATCATTATTGCAATCGTTTAACTGTGAGGTATGTAATATAAAATATATTCAAAGAACAACAATTACACAATAAAGAAATTGTTAATCAAAAACTTACTGGATATTTCTGTATCCAGCTATAGTTTAATACTGTATACATGGGAAACTTTCCATTTTTCAAATCACAGCGGAGGTGTTAACTTACTTCCATTTACTCGGTAACATTTATGTTTGATTATTATTTACCAATTTATTTCATATTTTGTATTTTATATTTTATAATATCGTTTAACAATTAACGTCGTTGCGTCAGTTAAGTACTATCAGAAGCAATCTTCTAGAAACGTAAGAATTCAGTCGGTCCAGAATTTTGGATTCAATAGAAAAAATTTTTAATTTTCTTAATTGCACAACATTTACATATATTACCCTGAAAACTTCAATATACTATCTTTGTAACATTTACTCACACTAATGTTCGTTACCTCTCCATTCATTTGTTGTACAAACATAAACAGGCCTGTACAAAACCAACGCGGATGGCTGTGTTACATCTGATCCATCGTAAACCTGACCAAGTAAAAATTCTGGTCCTATGTAACAACCCCCTTCCACATGCTCAGCTGCAACTTCTACAATAACAAACATATAATATAGGTACATGATACAACTATTTTTAAATATGGTTCACGATCTACATTGAAAGTTAATTCATCAGTTAAATACGCACCATATTTAATCTGTGGCTGATGAACGCTGTTTGGTATTCTAAACGGCACAGTTGCAACAGTTATAGGAAAATGCATTTGTAGATCTTCTCCTGCTTTTTCAAATTCCACGCTGACCTGTAATTCAAGGTTTGAGCTCAACTAAAGTCCCATACAGATTAACGGAGTTGATGATCTTGTCATGAATTATACAAACATTATAGGAGTATAGGTACCTTTAGGACGTAATATATTTGTATAAGCCGGCATACACCTATTAAAGTTGGTGGACATACAGGCAGAATCATGGTCTTAGCAGAATCCCATTTAATAGCTGATCCAGGATGAACCGGATCACCTTTGTACTCTAAGACCATTTTTTGCTGTTCCCTACTGGTACCGAGAACACCACGATCGATGAAGAATTCCACATACTATAAAACACACATTCATCAGTCGCAATAAACATGAACTGGAATTTTATAAAATGGTGATTGCTCATATAAGATGAAAGAAGAAGGAATTCGATATCGCAAAAAACTTGTATTCGAACTATAATACATGTTCTTTATGCGAGTGAATTATACTGCATAATTTCACCTGAGTAAGTTTCACTTTCAGCCAAGCTTTTTCTAATCCTCTATTATCAATCGCAGCACGAAGCTTGATGCTTTCACCACAGACATAAGCACTTCTTTCTAACTGAGCACTAAGTTCCACCGGATTACGAGTACAGCAGAAACAACACGAAGCATATATTTCATTTCCAACCATTGGTTTCTAAGAAAAAATAATCAGAATCATGAATTTTAGTTATTAAATAAAGATTCTACGTTGTTGCATGCAAACATATTCCATATTTTCATCCTGAAATATTATTAAGACAATTATAGCTCCAATTTTATTGTTTTTCCATTGATCTTGAAGTGTTTATAGCATTGAGAAAAATCTATAGCTACCAGATATTGTTCGTCCATGCAGTCTATGTGAGGTCCAATCAAAGTGAAATATTTAAGACCCTGTGGTGGGCTAGCGTAGGGTCTGTCTACCGTTGCCTTAATGTAGTATCTGATGCATCCAGTACGAGATTCAAAGCTACACGGTAAAGCGCTTTCAGGTAAATTGAATCTGAATGGAAATTGGTGCTTTCCACGAGGTAGTATTGGGACAGAGCCTTCTGATGAATCTGTAATTTATTGTAATAGTTTCGAAAATCAATCGGTTCTTGCATGGATACGAAGTTATTCATGATTGGGTATTATAAAATTGATAAAAACCTTGGCCCCATATGACCAGCCTTTCGTCGACAAAATATTGATCGTCTTTAACATTTCTTCGATCACCGCTAACAAGTACTTTCCATTCTGCGTGGGCTTGTCCACGCAATGATACTCTAATGGCTGAAATTTTTGATTCAAATCTTAATGATTATAAAATTGTTATTTTGAAATTGATAAAAGCCAGAACTCTGTATCTAAATATGTATTTTGAAAATTGAATAAAAATCTCAAGAAAAAATGTACATACAGTAATAGATTTATTCCATCCAGAGTTGGTTACAGTTACGATTTTAATATTTATAAGGAGAGGATTCGAAAATATAAAAACTTGCAAAACTATTACAGACACTATACTGTAGTTATTAATTGAAATTAAAAAAAAAATAGGCATATACTTACATCTCAACTTGAAATTTTCAGTAGTGTGTAAAATAACGTGTCCGTTTATAGTTTCCCCAGCATAATACGCCTCTTTTTCGAGTCTGATATCGAACTCACTAATATGGTCCATTTTAAAATAATCTGTATAATATTTTGCCTCACTTTATTGTTCCCGCGATCGATGTTATGTTTAAGTAATTCACTAATTGGTGTTGTTTAGTATTTTGTGAGGATTTCATGTGTTTATAAAAAAAATGTAAAGAAAATATTCCGTAGTTAACGTAAATATGTGCAATTAAATAATATATAATCCATTTAGGGTTTGAAAATTTTCGCTTAAGTATCGTTTATTTATATTAATATTATTTTATAGCTGTAACTATTCGTTGCTTATGAAGAATTTCGTTGATAATTTTGTACTACTTACACCTATATACAATTGTTGTTAAAGAATTTTTATCGCATTTATATTACGAATGAATACTGCAGTGTATTTATTACAGTCACAAGTGAATCGATTCATGGCAAATTTTTCTTCCGTTATAAGTCTCCCCTAATTAATTTTGAGGGTGTGGACCATAACGATATTTGCCGTTTCCACAGCGCGATTGAACACAACGTAAAAATTAAAACTTAATGTTATTTTGAGTACAGAATGAATATGATCCAGTTTTGTAAATATTTATATTTATATTCGCACCGTCTATTTTCTTTTATTTAAAAAATAAATTAAATGATTTTACGCTGGATCACGTCACAACAGCATCCCTCGTTTATTTATATTCATATAGTAATCAATGGACCACTTTCTGAAAAAATAGTATCCATATCTCAATGAGTATTCGAAAATATAATCACTTCAACCACGATCACTGCACATAGAAATATTATCGGTATTTGTAACAGTACTTAATTTTTGATTTTAAAGGATTTACACGTATCTAGAGAACCTTCAACCTTTTCACCTCTGTTCTTATCAATACTATAGGTATGTATATTGGATTCGCGAAAGGGAACCACCCCTGACGCGGCATGAAAATGGCGGAAAATTTGAAAATCTTAGATCGTATATCCAACAATAAGTACATTATTTGATGATCCAAGTTTTGTATAACGTTCGTATCTCTGTCAGATTTGTTTGATTGCAACGTGAATGGCTCTTCAGTATAGGATAATGGTCGTATTTGAAAGCCTGTAGCCATATCATACACCATTGACAAAATAGATAATTAAATTCATTGGACAGGTCAATGTTTAACATATGATAAATATGACTTTATTGAAAGTAAGTACAGCTGTAATTTATAAATTCCTTTTTTTTTATGAAGGAAAATCTTTTGATTTCTTATTACAACAATAATTTAGGTAAACGTTCTGCCGAGCCTACAAGCAGTTTTCCGTACATTTAGAGGCTTCTTTTTAAAAGACGATGATGCCGTTCCAAAATGTTCATCATTTCTCTCGACTTTCTTTTCCAAATTATAGTCTGCACCGGCATGATTATTTGCCGTATGAGGAAAATTATCATTCTCCTTAAACAGAGATTTTTTTTACAGCAGCTAGAGCCATTGAATAAACTGTTGAAATTATTTACAATTAGCAATCCGCACGTAACGTTTCATGGACCTCCAGCCACGTGCTTCGAGCAGACGCCATTAAATTTTGACATGCATTTGTCAGCAGACGCTTCTGACATCTCAATCGGTTTTTGCAAAAGCTCGGCAAACTCCGTCAAATTTCGGTAATACCCGTATTACGTCATCGTGTCGTTTGCGACGTCATAAGCAATTTTCTTATGTATCTGGGCCAACGGCATCCGAATCATTTATTGGTCGTTGGCGTTTAATCTCGACTTTTCATTGGCAGATATTTCCCGCCAATATTACAGCAAGAGTGGGTCATTTTCAGGCGCCAAAACGCACACGCTCGTTGCTTGGTGCCGGCTACCGCCCGTGTCTTGTGTGTTTTTCCATTATTTTTACAGAACATAATGTAAGTAAATAAGACGAGGGTTCAATCAATATTTAACCACACTATACAGTATTAAACTTCTCATTATTTATAACTAAACGTTGAGTAAAGGTGGATAGAAAACACCAACAATACTTAGCAAGATCCATTATAACCCGAGTTTCTATACCTTTTAGACATCTTATCACTTGTCAAAGATGTTGAGCGTAGCAACAGCAGCAGTCCATCACCGGAGTGTGCGGCCCAAAGCTCCAACACCATCTTCGAGTAAAGCTAACATTAGTATGTATACAAACTTACCTAACCTCAATTTCACTACATAATCCGGGTCAGTAAACATTTTTTCTTAATCACAACAATGATCGTTGTATAACATCCTTTATTTACAAAGATTAGATCGCGATACAATTACCTCACTGTTCTAACAGATTTGATCATTTCAATCAACTCTTATCTCTTCTGCTTTCGACGTCATAGAGTCTTGAATTTTTGCCGCCTTATTAACGTTTTCTATACATTTTATTATACATTGAACTCCGATACTTGTTCTTGTATTTTAATCAATCAGATCAAATCCATGTCTCTGTAATGACATATTGTCCTTTGGAGAAATTGGCTTTTTCTTTATATTATTTTGTTTCTTGATGAATTACTATCCCCAAACTAAAAGCCGTATTTTTTACTTTCCACTTTCAAATAGTGGTTGACACCAGTCTTACATGGAATGCGGAGCGTACTCAATCTCCGAAAAGACGACGCAGTCATCAAGGGCCCTGTAGTGCGCGCAAGAAATTGATACAAAGTCCGACGGAAGATATATCATTGAATTTGAACCTTAATAATGCAGAAATTACCCTAACACCCATAAGGAAGAATGCGAGCAGTGTAGAAGCTGTAAGCAACAATATTATTGATCTTGGGAAAAAAGTTGGTGCTGAAAAGCTAAATGATTTTGGTGATAAAATGAAAGATGGTGTTTATTTGATAGTAGATTTACATGAAAATAGAATGCCAGCAGAAGAGAATGGAGAAGTCGAGAATAGAGAGTCAATGGCAGAGAATTGCACTCTGATGCCGTTCGTAAATTCTGATGAAATTACCATCAGACCAATAGCCAGGAAAGTGATTGAGAGAAAAGGCCAGAATGTTGAAACCAGCATATTGAAATCTGAGTTATCAATAACTAAACCCCATTGTCAGAATGCGATGTTAGAAATAACTGGAAATGTATTGGATATTATGAAAATACAAGTGCAAAGCAAGCCGTTTATGCAAAAAACTCCATCTCTCTTACTTCGAAATCTAACTCCAAGGACTACGAAGTGTAATGAAGACGGACGAAACGCAGTCAAGAATTTATGTAAAAAGTCACCTGATCAGAGCCCTATAGCGGTGAAGCCACTTCCAGTCTCTAAAAAATTACACAACCAAATTCGAAAGGGTTCGGGTCTCACAAGAATGGAAAAAGCTATTGCAAAATTGAAAAGTCCATCTGAAAATTCTATAAGCATAGCTTCATCGAGCGTAAATAATTCACCGAGATCAGAGGCAAACAATGGGATTTTTATTTCGACCTCAAAAGTTGCTGTTGTCACAAATCCTGTTGTACCAAATCTTCAGGAAATATGCACTCCGCATAATAGCTCTGAAGCAACTGATATTCCTGAGGAAATGTTCAGCCCCTGGAATAGCAGTGTTGAAGAGAATATACCAACTTTATTGGGCAGTATTAAACACCCAAATGGATATGAAACATCAGACGATACGTTGCTGATGGGAGAGATGGACCTACAAGAACCATATCATATGACTGGCTTTCCGAATCCACCCGGGGAGAACAGATGCTGGCTGAATGCGACATTACAAGCTTTGTTCGCTATGCCACTGCTGGACACATTTCATCATTACAACTTACAGGATTGTTCAAAATTAACTAAGTACTTGATAACTACCAAAGCACATTGGATGAAGGGCGCTACTGGAAGGGAAAAGGCTTACCAAACCGTTAAGTAAGTATATTGGGAAGCAGGAAGTTTTTTTATTCCACTTTCCACTATCATGGAGTTGATGTTCTGATTATTCATTGAAGGAATAATAGTTGTTGGTTCTTGAAACTTCAACATTGTTCAATATGGAGAAAGTTTCATGAGAATTAGAGGTCTAATGATGCAAAATGATTTCCAGATTGTTAAAAGAAGAACTTGGTGTACTTGATGAAACATATCCATCCGAGCGTCAACAGGATGTATCTGAATTCCTGATGATTCTTTTGAACCATATTAAGTCTGACTTGGGAAAGTTAATTTCTGCCGAAGATGATGTGGATGAGATGGAAAATGTTCCAATAAATCAACAGAATTCCCAAAAAGTAGTGAAGATGCCTCAAACTCCGAACAAGAGGCAACCATTGGCTGATATTTCCACGCCAAAAAATACCAGTTTGAAAAGGAGCCACAGTCTTGGAGATCCTAATTACAGTCCAAGGATGAGAAAACAAATTCTAACTCACAGTGTTCAAGATTTGTTGAGCCCAAAACTACGAAAATTATCGAACCCATCAGACCCGTCTTACAAAGTACATACACCTCCGCTAGCACCAACAAACGACGAAATAATATCGTACAGAAATCCTGTTGATGGAAATTTCCAACTTTGCTTGATGGAGCATTACACTTGTAAAGGGTGTAAAAAGCAGCGTCAAAAAAAAGTTGATAATCTCATGCTCTTTGTCGATATCTCTTCTGACGACACTCTCTCACCAATTAATTTGCAAAAAGCTGTGGAGAAGATCTTCGCACCAGAAGAAAGGAGCCTGACTTGCGGAAACTGCAAGCACGACATCCATACAATGCGTACTACTTTCAGGCGTCAACCAAATATTCTAACGCTACAGATGAATAGATATGGTATGTCGAGCGAAGGGATATTTGCTAAGATAAGCATTGACGTCAAGATACCCAAGAATTTGGATCTCAATTCAACATTCTTGTAAGTTTCTATAGTTTTTATATATAAACTAAGAGAGAGAGAAATATTTGAAGGAATATATAAATGATAAGTTTCAATCATTAATTTTTATTTTACCTGATTGTTTCAATAGGCATGCCGCATCTGGAGGTTCAATTACATATGAACCAATTTGCATAATAGCGCATGCTGGTGCTACCATGGACTGCGGACACTATACGAGCTACGTTAGACATGGAGATCAGTGGTATCATTACAACGATATGAATGTAGCACCCATGACAGAAGAAGAAGCTTTATCTGCGGCCCAAATGACTGCCTATCTTGTATTTTTCGTGAAATCAACATCAGCAGAGCAGGACTCTGATCAGGTATAAATTGTAAACACGATTTGCAATCAGAAAACAGCATTATCATTTTATAATATGTTAATTAAATGAAAAGCATTTCCATACGTCATATCAAAAACCATATTTGCAAATATCAGATACAATGATGACGATCTTTCTCTATTAACAACAATAGTTATACCAGTAATGTTACTGCGTACTGTTAGACGTCTGACCAACTATTGAATATTTTTTATAATAATGCACGTAATTTAATATTTTTAATCACTCACACTTCGAATTTGCTTCTGCTTTCCACATTTTTTTTTCTCGCCATAAAAAAATGTGGAAATGTCGGATCGCCTATCAATATTACTTGAGTATAAAGTATAAAGCTATCGGATTACTCCACTGGCATTATTGAACGGAGGATAATCTTAGACCTAAATATATAAAATATGGATTTTTCTTAATCATTGATCTTTGGCGTAAAAGTTTTATAATACTATCCATTAACGTTCAAAGTAAATGTTATTTAGAATAGCCTGATATAATGGGATTTAGTAATTTTCAAGTCACATTAGCCAATAGTGCGATGTGAAAATGTAATAATTTCGTTATTTAGGGGTGCGAGTGTGAATTTATTGTGAAAGAATTATCTTAAAATTGATCTATTTGGTAGTGTTGAACTTCTAAGCAAAGCATACAAGACATAATACCTTTCATGATACATATCAGAAGCAACTCATATGTTAAAAATAATGAATATAATAGACGATAGTTAATATTTAACATTTTGAGACTAAGTCGTCAATACATAGATGATTAAAGCATTTTCTCATTCTTTTTTTGGGTGTAATGATTTATATTTTATAGGTATCCATGAAAAACTGAAAATTAATGTTCAATCAATTCCTGGTATTTTTTACTAGCACTAAGGCCCCGTATTTATTATCTGTGTTGACCCAATGTCTCCCTTGTCTAGTTATTGAAAGAGAGAAAACGTCAATTTAATTGTAATATAATTAGAAATTTCAAGTCAATTTCTTATAAACTTCCAAAACATGAAATTCTAAATTCAAAATTAGTCCCGAGGTTGTATTTCAATTTTCTAAATTCAAAATTCAAGTACACCCTTCGAAATTTAATCTTAGTTGTAGATAGTAAAAAAGAGAAAAAAAAAGAAAAAAAAGATATTCTCTTCAAAATAACTATTTTGAATATGTATTAGAACACACTGTACATAGCTTTTAAGTTCACAGCGAACTCTTAGTGCCTTGTCCAAAGCCTTGTACATATTTTAATTATTTTGATATTGGTGAAATAAAAATAATAATGTTACCTACCTTAAACTTTGTCGTTCTTACTTTTAGTATAAGTATATTAAAACTAATCGCACATAGTTCTTCATTATATATGAAAGCCATCCCAGCAGTAAAACATGCATAAATTACCATTCATTTAGAATCTCCAGTGCAAAGTGCTGCAAAGTTCTTGTTGGAATAATCTATTTTCACTGGCGCTAATAGACCAGTTTCAATTTAATTTGCGTAATGTGCTAAAGTATAAGATTAATCATTTGCTTGACAAAAATCGAGTTATAAGTGTGAGTAGATGGAATTTGTCGAGACAAAACTGTCTTTGTTCAACTACATAGTAATCGTAATTTTTCCAAGTACCAAAACGGTATCTCTAACCAAAAGCTTCGTACCTTTACACTCTTTAGTGAGATGCTTACTTAGTGGAGAGATTGTTACTGCAAAGATGCTTTAGAAACTGTATTTTCCGAATAATTATCTGATGTTTGTACCCAGAAAAACATCAACTAAAAAGTACGACTAGTCATGTGCTTCTTGATACAAGAACTTGTATATTAAAGTCATCTAAATATGTATTATGTTTGTACAATTTCTTTATTTTATTTAACGGTAAATTTGGTCATTGCATATCTCTTCGGTGCCAGATCATAATATAATGCAGAGGCACAAAAGGCACAGGACTTACGTTTCGAGGATTAATATATTTTTAGAGCTTTTACAGCTCATACCAAGAATGGAATCTAATAATTTTCCAAACTGCGGTAAAATATGTGTAATGGGTTACAAGCAAAATAGAAAATTTATGCAACTTGCAACTTATTTGACATCGCATATGTTGCAATGTCCACTAGTTTGCCTGTGACTTACATGTTAAATAATGATATTCAATTGCCATCGGGCCAATTCAAAAGAAATCTGATATCTGACTCACATCAGAATGGCTTGTATTTATTGACAATAATTTATAAGAACAAACCAGTTCAACTTTGTACGTAAACAACTATAATGGAATAAAATTGAATATTATTGTTGCTAGTGATAAGTTTCAGTCTTTTTTAAAAACAGTGGTAAGAAGTGACATGCAATATAAATTTTCTTATTAACCAGGTGTATAGACACAATACTTGCTCCAACAATGCAAAATTTTTGTTTTTACAAAAATCTTCTCTAGCGTTAAAATCGTAACATATAAATAATATGTTATTGATAACTGCTGGCAGATATTTTGCTAAATATGTGAAAGTTTATGATAATGATATATATTTGAAATTTTTTTCGGAAGACTAATGATAGAAATAATTGATTCCTTCTTCAACTAACACAGGTGAATCATGAACTCGAGCATTCAACATGAAAAATATACTCTTGTGAATTAATAATATATATTGCCTACTCTGTGATAGTAAATAAAAATATTGATCTCAGCTCTGTTGAGAGCTTTTCATTGTTAATAAAGGAAATGTTGCATTTATACACCTTATTAATTATTATGTATATGTACGATCAGCTCAATCAGTCATTACAAGACTATACCATTTAGTGGTTCGTCAATCAATCCAATGGATGGAGTGAAATGGTGAATTTCTGATATTCACCTAACGGGACCTCGGACATAACCATTTGTTTCCCAATAAACTCGATATACAATATTGTATTATGGCAAACACACAAAAAATATTACAATATCACTTAGAAGCATGGAAGTTGATTCCTCAAAAGCTTTCAAAAGTTCAAAAATAGGAATGGGAAGGCTTACATTTTCTATGAAAATAATATTAAATCGTAATACGTAAGATAATCGATAAATAAATATTTTCTTTGTGCAAACTAGCTCCACCAATTCGTGATTATTGGTAATAAACCGTAAGCAATGTAAGAAACAATGACATCAAGTTGAATTTCCCAAACTTGTAATAAAATAAATTGAGCCTAAACTGAGACACAATAATAGCAGTTATTGATAGAGCGTGAAATTTTGATACAACAGTCCGATAAGATCTTGATCGATGCAACTCTTTAACTGATGGTGCAGCAGCTAGTGTTCATGATTTTCCCCTCCAGAAGTAAATGCGGATGTGAAGTTTCAACGTAATAAACCAAATACCAACTATTGCAGTCACTTCATTGCATTATTAAATCTGATCAACTAGCACCTGCGTTCCAGAAGCCGACGTCTTTAATAATGATAGAGAGAACGAATAGTTTACTTTGCAGATATGAAAAATATTTATTCAATTATAATTAATATATCTCGGTAATAGTCTGTAGGTATATTTTCATAGTTAACGAGGCTTTAAAAGACGATGTTCCTCTACAAGATATTTACTGATATAAAACATAGTGGATCGCTGTCCATATGTATTCATGGAATTATACTTCAAACAATATTAGAAGTCACTTTTATCAAGAAATTAAAGTGTAGTCAAGACGACCTCATTGTTTAATACACATTACGATATTAAAATTTGGTATTCGATCTGCTTTACTTTCATATCCTTTCTAAGTAATTCTGATAAAATGGTCAAAACTGTAAAAAACGACGTTTCGTCAAAAACTTATATATTTTAACTGAAAATCGAAGGAGTTCTGCTTATATCAAGGCGAAACTGTTAATACTGTGCTACTTTGATAATTTCAGTCAGCCATGTAATATGCTTTTCATATGAATTTTGGTTGCATACCAATAGACAAAGTTCTCTTTGGCGAAAATAATCGGATAACATTGGCACAAATGATTCTCTAAATTTAACATATAAGCATAATTTGTATGCCTATATATCGAAAATAACATTTTGTATTAAGAAAATTTGTTTTTTACAGTACTATCAAAATGATTAAGTTTCAAAAGAATCAACTGCCTTGTTGAAATATGTAAACCGAGGTTTCTATTGAGTGTTTTAAATTTATTTCAATTTTCCTGGTATACAAATTATTTATTCTGTTAAACCATATAGCTTCAAAAGTGTTATGCAATAGTGTCAAGTTCAGGCATGGTGTCTCATAGAACCAGAAAGTAAGAGCGTATTACTGAAAAATTAACATTTATTATTTAACAGTTTAGACGAACTGCCGACAGGCTTCTAACAATGCATTTAAAAGCACAGTATTAAATGGAATTTTTGTTAACAAGTGGTAAGTAATTGGCCCAGCCAATTTGACACACCTTTGATTTTTAATCTAAAGATTATTATTAGTTCTCCAGAATGTTATAAAATTGACAGTACTGAGATAAAATTATGAAATTGGACAAGCCGACCTGCTCAATTCACACTCTGGAAGTTGAAATACAAAATGTACTAGATGTTATTTGGTTTACTGAATAACTAATTACAGAAAAAAAACGATAAAGGATAATATTATACTTTATGTTAGCCAAATAATTAAAATATTGTGACTTTAATGGTTGTTTTTGAATACTTCATTAAAGCATTTTTGCTGAAATAGTTTCTCGGCAAAGAAACATCATCTTTTGATGCCCTTAAATTACTGGGTGTTCGCTGTAACGTACACACATGCTGATATCCAACATACAACACTCATGCATATTTTTTTTTCTCTCTATCTCTTTCTCTCTTTTTTTCTTAGCGTTCGTTCAATAACATTCTCACGCGCAAAATCTCGGCACATATTTCATTATTTAGCAGTTATTCAAATAAATATTCTGCTTCTTGGATTCTCGTTTTTGTTTTTTTTTCTTCAAATTATTATTTTTAGCGTGGACGCAGCATACATCAAACAATACATGACCGTGAATACAAGAGTGAAATAAAACGAAAATATTGAAATATGTAAATTGAAAACAATAAATTCTCATAGTTATAAGAGTACCATCTATACGATCACATTATGATCAGGGAATATTAGAGCTAGGATAAAGTGTGTGATATGATACTATTGAAAATCTTCAGATTCTTCTATGATAAGGAACTTAATGATATGAATAATTCTTGTTTCAAATAATCTACTTAAATTATTGGGTGTTTAAAACAGACTAACTAAAGGTAAATGTCATTATAGGTATTGTATATGATCAACAACTACAGCGTTGCTGAATCAAGTCATGTATTGTTCAAAGTACCTACCACAATTATGGTTTTGTTATCACTAATCCATGGTTGTTATTTAATAATTAATAATTTATAAGGGGTACTTTCTGCTAGAATTATCATTCAAGACTATAATATACTATATACAAGGTGTGTATGTAAAAAAAAACAGAAAAAAAACAATATTAAAAAATTTAACGAGGTCTTGGTGCTCTTTTACAATTGTTTTTTGACATCTGAGGGTCCAGCGTGTACAATACACTCTCTGTAGCTCATTCATCTAAACTAACTGAGCAGTAAGGTGTTCACACAAAAATTTATATAAAACTTAAAAACTGTATTTAATGTCCCGAATTATTTGATGAAGCGTACATTTTTTTTCTTTATTCGTTTTCTTTCAGATTTTTTTTCTTTTTTTGTCTTGTTTTTTTTTCTTTTTCTTTTTCTATTATCCACACAAAGAGTCATCCTCTTATAAAGTTCAAAGATATTAAGCTTTGACTACAAAGTAAAAATATATGCAGATATATTTGATCTTAGAATGAGCTTCAGAAGTCTATTGCAATTGCATACCATTATTATCAATGGTTAGCGTGTTACTTGAACCAAAAACACATAATAATTAATAATAATTAATAATAATTAATATTATCAATAATAATAATCATAATAATAATAATCATAATAATAATAACCAATGATCATAAATTTAATAGAAATAGTTTTAATCAACCGACCGATCAATTAATAGGCAATAGACAATAAAAATCACTAATCAATTATAACGTAAGGCAATATGTGGAGGGTCTGGTCATCGTAGCTGGGCCGTGCCAGCATTTCGTGCCACTCCCGAAACTCTCTGTCCTTTTGACTGCCATTTTTATCACTATTCTGCACGTTCTTAGTTTCGCACGTACCTTCGCTATTAGTTGCTTGCTTTTTACTCTTAGTCAACAAGTCACTGGCGGCGACTCTCTCAGTTACGTCCATATTTGACACTTCGTTTTTATCATTTTCTAGGTTTATAGTTAGGGACGATAGCTTGGGCTGAAAGTTACCGTTTAGACCTTCCACGTGTTCCTTATGGAGGATCTCTAAGTCTTCGGGGTTTATATCTCGGTGTGGACACTCCGTAACAACTCCATCTTCTTCTTCCTGTTCCTCTTCATGATCGCTCCAAATTATCGCGTTTACGTCTAGAGGAGGAAGTTTTGCTAAAATCTCTTCTACCGTTAAGTGCTTTGGCGTTCTTGCAGGACTTTCTCGAGACTTTAGGTTCATAACAGCATCACCACCACCCAAATCTCTATACCTCGATACTTTATGATCATTATCATTTGATTTTAAACGTGTTTGTAAAGCACCGTCACCTGCTCCGCGTAAAATGTCATTTTGTGACTGCAAATACTTTGCGACATGTTCATTATTACTTCTCAGAACGTCCTCTGTACTGGGTGGTTCTTTTTTACCCTGACTAGATGTCACGATGGAATTTGAATTTGAATTTGATCCTCGTGCTTGGAGGTCGGCCAATAATTCTTGAGTTGTTTTCAATTTTGGATTTCTTGATATGCTGGCCAATTTTTCTTTAACGTGATCTTCGACCAGCTGTTGTTTCTTAACAGACTTGCTTCCCTTTTTTCTACCCCGTTTTTTTGGCCCTATAGGAACTTCTGATTCCACAATAGGTTCCGCAGACTTTTCGGGAATTCGCTCCTTTGTCAGGGGGCTAGGCACTTGCGAATTTAAGCTACTGTTAACATTTTCTCCATTTAAACGCTGCCGTTTTGTGAAAGGTTCACTTGGAGTCCTAGTTGAATGTAAATTTTCAGAATCATCTTTTCGCAGACGTTTATTTGAACTGTGAGTGCGCGGGACAGCTTCTGTCACATGATTCTGTATGGCAGGTCCGAGTTTGGGAGATTCGTCGAGGTTTGCTCTGTGATTGGTCGTCGCATTTATCGTCGGTTTATTTGGGGTTGTATGTGGCGAGTGTGAACGGTCACTATGCACCGATAGAGCAGGACTCAGCACCTGGAATTAATTCAAATTATGTTCCAAAATCAATTTACAGTAAAAGAACATTAATTTGAAATCCAATCTTTTTCCAGAACCACGTAGCAAATTTGTTCAATATATTAATGAGAAATGAAACAAACCCTTAATGGCGTTGTATCCTTTACTAAAGGGCTGTGTGGCTTTAGACCTCTAAGAGCCGGGCTTTGAGGTTTTAGACACCTCAATGCTGGACTCTGGGGTTTTGCACCGTTAAGAGCCAGTGGTGCGATATCAGCCGGTGTGGGCTGCGGTGTGGTGTGGGCCGAGGGCAAAACCATATCTCGCCACCGACGTACCAAATCCTTAGCCCTCTTAGCCAAGGCATCGTTGCTTGTCTTACGTCGAAGCTCGTTGATATGTTTTCCAAGCCTTGTGACCTAGAAATGATCAAATGGAATAATGTATCGCCAACATAGAGTAGGAAAATTATATTTCATCTCGGAAAACGTGTAACAATTATTTCAGGTATGAGAGAAAACTACAGAGATTTGATGTAATATTTCAGATAAAAGAATATCGTACGGAATGACTTATGATTGTATTTAAATCTTATGAAAATATATTTCAATTGACGCAACTGACAGCAATAATTGAGATAATTTTGCTATGTTGAAAAAGGTGCAATTATTGTTTTCGAATCCTTCTTCTTGAGTGAAATCCAAATGAATAACGCTGAAACGTGTTTTACTATGTGATGTGAAAACTGAAGTTATCACAGTTTGGTGTGCCCTCATTTTACAGTATTTGTTAATATTCAGCTGTGCAATCATAATATATTTAAGTTTCATCGATTGATATTATGTGTCGCTGGGCAATGAAAGAGATATCAAACTTTACTAACTTTAAAGAGCATATGTACACAATTGCCAAATACATTTATTAGAATCAATGTCTTCTCAATAGAATTTCATGTCATGGAACTTTAACTTGCTCATGGATGGGCGAATAGAGATATTCCATCCACACAAGGTACTAGGTAAGTGTTTAACATAATAAACATAAAAGCTTGTTGATAAGGGTGAAAATAAATTATTATTTCTGAATTTTTACATGAAAAAGATCTGACAATATAATTTGTACGCCACATAATTTACCCGAAGCATCAATGAGTAATAATATTCTCTATAAATTACATTAGGAAAAATTCGAAGAAAAAAAGAAATAATATAGTTATATTAGGCAGAATATTTAACTAGTTTATCATTTGTAAATAGATAAAATGACTGTATGTCTTTTTGCATTACCATGCCATAGAAGGGGATGATATTTGACAAGAATCGGAACTATGTCATAACAGGCACAAACAATGAATATAAGACTTATCTTTTTATTAGAGAAAACGCCCTACTTTCAGAATTCAGAGTTACCTGATTGGTTAAATTTAGTATCAATGGAAACCCTACATACTTAACACATTTATACCTCAAGTTTTACCTGTGTGTAATGAACAAACGTATTCAACTTATGCTTCGATTGGACTGAGATAAAATCTGAGATTTATAAGTGATTCAAGTCATTACTTATAACATACAATAATCGGGATATAGCTATGTGTTATGATCAAAAACTATAATGATGTTTGTTAAAATCAACGAGGAGTCAACATATTCACTAAAATATAATAATTTATTTCAGAACCGTGTGTGACAAATAATCTAAATGAATTAAATACAAGACATAATATTGTAGAACTGTTATTTATGGAACTAAGATGTATTTGCAATAAAAACAGACTTGTTTCCGATGTGAATTGAAGTTTGTTAGTAAATAAAAGATAAGAGTATTCCTATTTTTAATATTTGGCAAAAAAAAAAAGACAAGACAATGTAGGGGATATGTTTAAATGACTCGTAACAGTAATTTTAATCAATACATGAATTATTTGCGTAGTGGACACTTGATGTAAATTACCTCAAGCACCTCTTTGGTAATCGTCGTTTTTTCCAGGGCCGTGATGATTTCCACAACAGCTCCCATATCGACAACCTAGAATACAAATTAGCACAAAATCAGAGCTGTCAAGTAATAAAATGAACAAAGTTTAAGGACCACAACATCTGATAACATAATAACTAAATGTGATCAAATTTCTTCAAACTTGAATAATGTGACATTGATTTCATGCAATTTTCTTTACACTGTGATTTAAAAGAGTTTTACGTTATAAGAAATCGTCAACAATTACAGAAAAACTCAAATACTTTCTATGAGTTATTACAAACACACGTATAGGTGTAAATTTTTAAATGTTAAACTTCAAACCACATAAATAAGTATTGTTTAACCATTTGAAACAGCGTCTAATATAGTTGATCCAAAACTATTCTGTCTTGTTGTCTTTTCTATAAAAGGGTGAAAGATGTGATCATCCTACTTAAAACATAAATATATGGGAGACAAATTATAAGAATAATATTTACATTATTACTATATTCACAGGCTTCTTAAACATTGGAACATTATTCATTGCACCATATAGTTTGCTCCGGTGCTTATCTCTCATCTTAGTCAATGAAAAATACTCAATACTATAAACTAATCTTTTTTTATATTATTCAAGCAAAAAAATAGGCCAACTATTGAGATTTGATCCCCATCAATCGCAGACTTGAATGAAATTCTTTGGAGAAGATAATTGCTGCTTTAGTCTGTGACAAGATTTTAGGAAAAATTTCACTCCTGTAGGTTGAAACTTAGCATCGACGTACAAGTCTGAAAATTTCGCTGCACACTATCTACTTAATTTTCGCACCTTCTATCTGCAAAAGAAACCTCTACCTAATATGTTTTCTGAACCAAACACTGCAACATGTTGTACAAAAAATACGACAACCAACAACTGACAATGAATCTTGGGAATCGTTCATCTTTACTGTTCAGCAGCGAAATAAACATAAGAGAGTATAGAGACAAAGATTAGAGAATATGATAGGAATTTATTGAGAAACTTAGCGGCTCAGAAAAATTATTAAAAAAATACCTCGGTCATGGTAGGAACCATGAACTTTTTACCCTATACGAAATAACGATGGGAGTCTGTAATTTTTTGTAAAATATAACTATTTCTAGTAAATTAGTATGTCGTAGTGATGCTGCATTTTGAGGTTACATCAATCCTGATCCTTTCGTACATGTCACTAGTTCTCCGTAAATCTGAGTAACTATGTGGTGGTGTGCGAGAGCGCTCGCACACGCCACAGAGGCCCGATAGCCGTTGGTGAGCGGATGGACCCGCTGTGACGGTAAGTTTTTCCGTTACTTACATTGTATTCCTTGTCAACGGATTTCAACAATCTATTGGCGAGTTCGGTGCAGTAATTCTGCATCAGGGGGGCGCGCTCGGGGCCCTCGCAGGGAGCTTAGGTTATCGGAAAATCGGCTCCACGCACGAGTGTCGCGAATTCGAGCGCGGGGGGCCAGCAATGGCGGCGACTGAACTGCTCCGCTCGCATGCCCTCCCTGCCTCCCGAGTGCCTCCTCGTCGTGCATCGTCCCGGCAGTTCGGCCCACTAGCTCCTCTACCGGTCGAGCGCCCGACTGCCCCTGCGACACCCCTTCGGCACCGATCGGCCCGTACTTTAGAAGTTTCGGTTGTTTTCGGATCATTTCGATAGAGTTCGGCACCCCCCACCACAACGCGAGATGACACGAAGCCGACGACGTCGTGTTTCCCCACTCACCCCACCACTGTCGACTACGCACTCGTAAATGGTTGCGTTTGCTTAGCGACTTTTCATGACCAGATGCAATTATCTTTCTAGATAATAATTTCGAAACTAAAACTTTTGATACGGGTTAAAATATATTAATATAAATACCGCTACTTAACCTCGTTTCATGTTTAAGGGACACGGGTGATGATGATATAGAATATTATTCGGTATTTCTTTTTTATTGATAATCTGGCTTTGAACCAACGGGACAGCGAGCGTAACGAGAATTTCTATGAATGAATATTATTGATTATTGATCAATGAAGATTTGTTATCTGTAACGAGGTTGTTTTAATAATTCGTAAATCGAATATTCTGACAATTAATTATTATTTGAATAGAATTTTTTTTTCTTTTACAAATCGAGGTTAAATAACAGATAAAATTCATTCAGATGAATCTGATTATGACCCCCTCCCCCGCCGACCTTCTAGCCACACCGGCTTTGACGACGTCGCACTTCTTTGTTCTGCGTCGTACGGACGCAGCCATGAAATTATTTGATGAATTTATTTAGAACAAACACTAAACACCATCACTTTAGCCACTTAAACAATTGGTTTTTATATTGCACTTTTACGATGGTAAATATCAAAGATTATGTAATTTGTATTAACCAGAAATTTGTAGGTGAAAATTTATAAGGATATATGTGATGCCATGACGTCACTGTATCTTGCGCAACCTTCAAATAGACGAACGTTCTAGATATAGCAGCCCTTGTGCTGCAATTGAAAATTACGTAAAAGAGGCTAAAATCAATAAGCCAAATATATACAACTTCATGAAATGCGCCGTTACTCGAAATCCCGATTTACAAATTATTTTCCAACCGTAGAACGATCCGATTGTGCGAATTACCCGATATTGAAGAAAAAAAAATTCCCCGAGCAGCATCAATGACTATTGTGAGGTTATGACACAAAAATCAATACGTCGACGTTATAGCACCACAGTGTCTCATATGAAGATACGTATTACTTGAATATCGACTTGTTTTCACACTTTTCCAAACCTTCACGAACTCGGCACTTTCAATTTTTGTAGTTTTTGTAAATCGCACATTTAATTACGAAATTTCATGAAATTCTTAAGTCATACTGACGTCACGGGAACGGAGAAAGATGGCGTCGCGAATCGCAGCGGCTGCCACTGTACGGGCCGTCAAAAGCCGTAAAATTATTCCCACTCGAGCTGCATTAGTTTTAGTGAGTTAATTGACATTTACGGATTACTTGAAAACATTATCCGTGCAAGCAAAATTATTCTCATATCGTGAACAAAATCCGAAAATATAATACGCATTACCTAACCTTGTTGTCAAAGTCAAATTATATTAATACAATCTTTCAAAAACATTGAATTTTTTTCAGTCCCCGAATGCTGTGGACAAAATTAAGGAGATTTTGAAGGGAAAAAGCGAATATGTAAGCAATAAAAAATAATAATAATAATAATTGTATACGAGTAATCCAATTTTATTATTCAGATCAGATTCAATCCAAATTTAGCTCTTCACAGGTTAATATACAGGGTGATTCAGGTTGGGCGCACCACCTTATGTGGGTGTATTCCTCCTGAAAATCTAAGACTAAATTTCCTTTACCAAAACTTCGAGGGATTAACCGTTTTGGACCTACGGAAGATCTTGGTTGACCAATCACAGGGCTCATGAGTGACCAAGACAGGGCTGGTTCAAGAGTGTAAGTCGAACAGTGCCCGCGGCGGTTCGATTTTTATTGTACGACATTTTAGTTCGATTTCTAGATGAGTATGACGGCGTCGCCTCCTGGGGATGCTTCGTAGGGCATTCACCTCCGTTCTCATTGTCCTGATCTTCTGATTCATAGTTTCAGTCGTCCAGGTCCTGCACTCGGTAGTTTGAGTCGTCCAGGTCCTTTGCTCCTGGACCTGGACTATGAGAACTACGGAGCGAAGGACCTAGACGACTAAAACTACGGAGCGGAGGACCTGGACGACTCAAACTTCGGTGCGGAGGACTTGAATTACGAGGACTACAAAGCGCAGAACCTGGACGACTGAAACTATGAATCAGAGGATCAGGACGATGAGAACGGAGGTGAATGCCGTACGAAGCATCCCCAGGAGGCGACGCTGTCATACTCGTCTAGAAATCGAACTGAAATGTCGTACAATAAAGCCCTGTCTTGGTCACTCATAAGCCCTGTGATTGGTCAACTAAGATCTTCCATAGCTCCGAAACCGTTAGTCCCTCGAAGTTTTGGTGAAGGAAATTTAGTCTTAGATTTCCAGGAGGAATACACCCACATAAGGTGGTGTACCCAACCTGAATCAACATGTATAGAAATACTACATAAAGTGACGAAATAAAATTGAAATTCAAATATTACAACCAATATTAGTTGCAGATTTTTACCGTTCAATTTTAATTTCATGATTTCAACTAAATCGTGGTACAAAGTCCAACAACAATACACGTTGTTTATCTTAAATTCTTCACCCTATAAATTTTGATATATAGTCAACATGTTTATTCAGTTCAATTATGTACGTAAATTGTTGTTTGCTGAACGGTGTAATTATGTAAAAGTTGATGGAACTATCAAACCTGAATCCTGTATTACAAACCCTTAGGCCTTAACTCTTAATCCCTTATATAATTGATAAATCTAACATAAGATAACAGGGATAACACACTTACTCAAATTGCTAGAAGGTATTCTCACTTGGTAAGACTTCTCTTCTAATAATTTTCATTCCTTTACAGATTGGTCTGAAAGTAGGAGTTCGGCAGCGCGGCTGCAACGGATTGAGCTATACTCTTGATTACGCCACACATAAAGACAAACTCGATGAGGAAGTTTTGCAAGACGGAGTTCGTGTAATAATAGACAGAAAAGCACAGTTGTCTTTGTTAGGAACAGAAATGGATTATGTTGAAGGCAAGCTAAGCGCCGAATTTGTGTTCAACAACCCAAATATCAAAGGGACTTGTGGTTGTGGAGAAAGTTTTTCTGTTTAGTAGTAATAGTACAAAATGGTGAATGCAAGTCTGTTTATGGCCACTGAAAAGTTATAAATTTATTTGTTACGTTTATGGGTTTGTAAAGAAAGAAGACCATTATTGAGTCTTTGTTTAGAAATAATCAGGAAAATCTGTAATTATATTTTTTCAACTCATTAAAAATCTCGAAACTAGTTCAAAGACAAAACAAACAGGAATGTCATGAACAGACGGGCGAAACATTAGTCACAATTATTCTCTGTATATAATCTTTGAGCTATAAATATTCTCATTTATTTTAGATACAACTCGAAGTTCTTTAGGTAGGATATTTGATGTATCTTGATATTGTATTGTATTGTAGAAGTGTTATTTTTGTTAATATAATATTGAGATCTCAATAAAAACAGCAGATACAAATTATACATCTGTTGAGCAATAAATTTTCAGTTATTTATTTCTATTATGCTGTTTAATTTTTCCCTGATCCACTAAGTAAATCTTTTGTTAAGGCTGTGAAGGGGGTCCCATGGTGGGGGTAACGGCACATACACATGTATTCACCTACGAGTGACTTTCGCACGCTAAATTCTCGAGAATAAAGAATTATTTCGAGAATCTGATGTGTACGAAATGTTCCTTGATTGAAATTGTTTTGGGTGAACTAGCAGAGGTTAACCACAAATAAGGCTCAAGTTCTAATAATATCTTCATTTAATATCCTTGGACAGCTGGTAAATAGATACACACACTGACACAGTAAACATGGCTGCCGCGTGAGACGAGTGATATCTAATTAGAGCGATATAATGATTTCTTGCACTCGACTAGTACTAAGCACTATTTCACCCACAACAATATTACAGTAGAAATAGTTCAATCACCATCCCAAGTTGTAAAGCTATCTACATTCGGAGAATTTGAGAATTTAGCGTGCGAAAAATTCTAGCTAATAGATGGCGCCACTATTAACTCGTTGCAGACAAAAATTCGGGATAGGCACCAATAGTAGTATACTCGAATCGTAGGCATAATTAGCTGCCAATTGAACGAATTATTAATTAATTTGTGGGTTAGAATCACACTCGTAAACAAACTGTCCGTGCTCAATAATGTGAACGTGCATAAACTGTGTTGCGCATTTTTTACTTAGTTTTATGTAACAGGTATGATCTTCTTCAGACAAAACTGCTGTGCATTTTTATTCTTCATCAAGTATGAGGAAACGCCAATGAAACTTCCATAAAAGTAAATTTTTATTTTTGCAAATGACTATAAAAGGTCCAATCAAGAAACACCTATTGCGATTCTTACTTCATGGTGTATTTGTATGGAAAAAATAATTCAACCTTCTGCGATGAAATTTCAGCGCATGGAACCTTTGCAGCAATACATGGGAGACCTTCTGCGGAAGGTTCTCTGCGCCCACAATAGCACTGCAGAAAATTGAGGTTTATGCTCCAATACATTTATGTTCCATATTCTAAAAATTGTAGAAAGCATTGCTCCACCGGACCTTTTTTATTAATTTGCGAAAAATTAAATGGTTCTTGTAAAAGTTTCAGTCGCAGACCCCCTTATGAGGATAAGTTGTCGGAGTTCCTAGTTTGCATATGATTATGGTCACCTCAAGCGATTCAAATATTTGAATTCCCCCTAAGAAGATAAAAAACTCGTGAGTCCAACTGACATACGTGATAGAATAGATAATAAAATATCTTTGCACAACTCTTTCTCAATTCCGAGACAGAATTCTTGCATGCCTTGAACGTTCGCTTATTCATCGTTTCCATGATACATGTAGAGAAACTATAGAATTCGATACATAAAATGTCATATAAGTTCACGTATAATCTCATATAAACGAGTTTGTACCCAGATAAATTATCAATTGCGTTATTATGCGCAACACTGTATGCACTGTCTTCACATAACATATTGCACTCCTCAATTGAATCTATGTGATTGAAGCTTGTATATGTTAAAATGCATGAAAATTTAAGCTATTATCATCTAACGTGTATTGTAGTGTATCCTTTTAGTCATTTTGACTATGCGGATCATTAAAAACCCCATATTAGTTGTGACACTGCAGAGTAGCCGCCGTCACAGTCGAGATGCATAAACTAAAAATGATATGTCACTATTTTTTTAAATACTCGCAGTTACTTTAATGTCCCTAATTGTAATTATTGAAACAATCAGATGTTCAATTGGAAATTTAGAATCTTCTGGACGATGACTGCAATCAGAATTACTGGATTAAAGTTTCATGTGTCCCATCTACCATCAATTTTGATGTACCCAGTTCATAGATAATTCATGTATTGTGAAATATTGGCTGCGAGGTTGTTTATAGATACGCACGAATTTAGATTCAAGCAATATTCTTAATTGACAACAAATTGTGTGAAATTTGGGGCCCTCTAATTTGCACCTATACTTTGTGTGAGCACGGTCCTGATGAGTTTAGTTCGAAAACTCAACGCGTAGCGAACGATGGCCGGACACCCTTGAACAGCCGTAACAGGAGACTAAATTCACTACCGTAATTACATACGAGGATTGTTATTTTTCTAGATAACCATATCTCATTATTATATAGTCGGAATACGCTATGTTATTTATCTAGAACATAATAAAAACATTCAATTAATTAATGAAATGCAGTTTAATCGCATAGACAGCAGTCACACAATTTGATTAATCCTTATGTGGAGTTTAACTTTGTTTTCTGCCCGGTAGATCATCATTAGCTAGTTTGCCATCACCATCATGTACGGAACTGAGACGATACTCCCGTGTGTAGAGTAAATCTGCAATTTAAATAAAGCATTCAGCTTTCTGAATTAAATAAAATTCGTTCTGAAAAACCGGTAAATATCAAACAACAAGGATCTTTTTTCGTCAATATGTGAGTTATATGAAGTTCCCCTAATTTTTTCATTGCGTTGCTTGTCACAATCCGACAGTCGTATATCGATAGCGCAGACCTTACCCGTACTCTTTGACGTCACGAAGGCCACTGACCCCGCAGCAGGTGCTAACATCTTGCTATCATTCTAAGTCAGTTGCTCTGCCAACAGGGTGCGAAATGATAACGCTATCTGGTGGTCGCATTGACGAACTACTTTCGGCATAAACGATAGTAACTTTATCACATGCAACCCGCATGTCGCTTTTGCGTCTACTAACGTGAGATTGCATACAATAAGGCGTATCGTTTTATAGAGCCCTCATACGACGCTATGAGGGCTAGAGACGTCCGACCTACGACAGATTCTCTTATTCAAGGTTATGGTCAACGTTTCTCCTTGCCGAGCTACTGGTTACATGCGGTTGGGGATAAAATCTTTTTGCAACATAGAATATCTCGGTCGATATATGCCACCTGGTTATTGAAAGGAATTCTTCTGCGTTACCACTCGGTTATAGAAAACTTATTTATCACTGATGCAGGTTCTTCTTCCTTCTCCTTATGCTTATCCCGCCATCGGAGGTAGCAAAGCTCTTATGCAGGTAATAGTTGCTGACCGACTTCCGACCACAATTCATACACGCGCTCACCGTTACCGATGATATTTTGGAAGATATAGGTATAAACGTGAACTGATCAGAAGTTTGAGATGGAAAAACCCGGAATAGACATGAGCGATATTTTGTATGTTACAAAATACACAAATAGAAAACTGCGAACTGGATGCTAGAAATACATAAAATGAGTTTAGAGATGCTGAATTGAATGTATTTTAATTCTTGATAAGTAGATAAATCTGCCGAGGCAGGATTTCTATAAAAATAATTCGTTATATTCCAAAAATCGTTATCACGTCCAATAAATCCCATTGCACATAACTCATTCTAATATCCTATCGAAATGTGTCCGGGACTAAAAAGGCCGTGCCTGATTTAGATACGCACTGTAGATAAACTAGCGATGAACTTTAATTAGAAAACTCGGACAAATGATTTAACTGCATATATCAATATCATAGACAGCTGGACCGATACTCACTTACCAGATGTAATAACATATTACTTCTTTATTTTCGTTAAAAGTAATTTAAAGCAGAACCGGTTCGTAATCAAGTTGGGCGATAAGAAAAACAGAGTTGCTAATTAGTCACGCAAATGAGTAAGGCTCCAGGCCTGATTTTGCTCGTGGAAATTAGACGCGGATCAATCATCAATGAGGAGGTGGCTCCTAGCAGTTCATTACTCCTGAAGCAGATTCCATTTAATATTCTCAAAGAGCAAGAGGTAATGATCTAGTCTAATGCGACCCCTTAACGAAATATGGCAGTTAGAACAAGCTAAATCTCATTTTTTTTGCTTATCGTCTCATAATTGAATTATTACATGTAAAATTATTTATTTTACTCCACGTTCTCTTGAGAAAATGAGTAATAGCATGTACGTACATACGTGAGTGTGGTACATTCTATTTATCATGTGACTTTATTCGTTGCGATATAATTGCTGCTATGTAGTGAAATAAAGTCTTTGCTTTTCCAAATCGACGAGCAAATATTGTCCTTTCCGCAATAGCCGCGTACAAAAGTGTAATCAGGTGATGGACTTCAAATGCTTGTTAATCTCAAAATATGGCTATATCGAACTCCCATTACTAGTTATATTTCTGAAAAAAGATTTGGTATCTTTAAAGTTTGTTAAACCACGTGAAATGGAATACATCGAATCGTCACTGTTGACGCAAGTACTTCAGTGGTGTATAAGGTAGTAAATACCATCTGACTCGCAAGGAAGTTTTCTGTGGTCACTGAATATAAAGTTACCTTTAGTACTCAACTCAAACCAAATAATTATTAATAACAAATAATATCATAGGCCATGTATTAAGCGCCGTATATCATACCTATAAGAACGATACTCATACGGACGTCCAACGATAACCATCTGAGATCTTTCAGATGCTGCGAAAAAACATTACAAGTTACAATTGCTGCCGTCAGTTTTCTGGCCGCTGTTTATTCGTCCTCAATGTTAATATACACGCTTTATACTGAATTAGATTTGAGATAAATTAAGCACCATTTTCGTTCGATTGATAGTTTGCATCCATTAAACGAAGAACTTTCATACCTCCATAGATTGCCAACGTTTACTTACACTCTGATCCCATACTTTGGAGTATGAATGTAGAAGTAGTTATTTCAAGTACCTGTTATGCGAAATTTGTCTGCCACGATTGACGTGTGCCACAATAATTATTAGACCAAGTTTACGCAGGTTGTAGAGTCAGGCCGATCAATAAATAGCCATAGATACGTGTTGATGTATTGTATAGAAAGTAGTTGATTTTAAACTGGTTCTGTCAATTTGCTATAAGTCTATTGGCGCACATAATATTGCAACTGTAACGCAATAATTATACCTCTCAATAAACTCTAATACTAATTATTGCGTTTTATTTGTGAAGCTAATACCCGTTCATAACCATCAATCACGTGAAGAATTTATGGGTGCATGGACAATCTCAATAGATTATGGAAAAAAAAACGTCAATTCCGATTGTCAGTGAATTCAATACATCTTGGTTGAATATTTGTCTTTAAAACGGGCCAAAGCTTGAACTCTCGTTATATCGATTAAGGTAGATCCGAATAAATAACCTGTTTTGTGGAACATTACTGCTTTCCTTATGATTGGTATTCACGCTGGGTGTGTCGTACACGAGAAATACGCGAGAAGTACACGTAAGGTGATTATTAACCAGACGTGTATGTTGATCATTGAATTATTCCGAATTCGCAGGCTATTTTAGATTTAGCTGTCAGCAACACATGTTATGCGAAACGATTGCGGTTAATTACTGTTTATAGTGTATTCCGGCATCTAACTTGGTTAAGATTATGCTGTATTATTTACAATATTACGCCATTCAACTGTACAAATTGTCTCCACCCAGGATGCATATAATTCGCAATCCAGATACCCGCTGGCGTTGCATCAAAATCTAAAAACGTCCCACTTTACTCTTGGTATACTTTAGGTACGTCATGGGAATATAAATTGCACGGATAATAGAGCTAGCTGATTTTGTAATGGACTCATTACAAAATTGAGGATTCGCTACTACAATCGATCGAAGAATTTTGTCAAAATTTTGTTTTCATTTCCTTCTTTTAAATCACATTTTTTGGATGAATTATAGACAAATTAACAAGATTTGTCACAACTCAGTTTATATAGGTAATTGCTTGGACATAGTTTACAGGAAGCATTAAAGATGCTACCAGTTTTAAGTACTGTTTAACATTTTTGAAAGATTGTATAAATTTACCAGTAGTTGTATATACGTATACTTAAGGCGCCTCAAAAATTAATTAATAAATGATCGAATCACTGATTAGATTCAAGATTTTTAATTCCAGTTACGAGAGTTAAGTGCCAATCCGAAGCAATGGTACGATGGTAATAAATAATGAATAATTTAATTCTGACGCAGTCCCCGAGTCGATGCAGACTTCTACCACAAATGGGAACCATTCAATTAGCAGTTGCCTTGTAGGAATCAGCTGGGCATGGTAATGCGTCCATATGATACTTGCCCATATCTCATGAGCTTGTTCAATGCGTTATACGTAAATACTGGTATCTTCGGATGCTGTCAGGTGCTACAAGTTAAGGAGTAGCTACGACATTGACTAATGCAGAGCTTGAAGTACAGCATATTATCATGAACCTTTCAAGCGATCGTTAAAGAAATGAAATCGCAATGACGGTTTACACGCCAGTCGCGGTATAATATCTCTATAAAGATATCGAAAGAGTGCAATTATATCATTGGATCGAAAATCGTATAAAAAATCAAGGAGAACACCGTTTTGCAATAAAATATACAATTTGAATGCAGACCTATTGGATTACACGGGCTGCAACATACTGTATAGCTGTGTCACTTATAATGCTAAATTACTTCATTTATTAACCATCCCACTTTGACGTTGGAAATATTTACTGCCAACGAAAAGAGATTACAATAAAACTCGCTTTGTCAATCAACTTTCGAATATTTTATATCGCAATTAATAGATTAACGCATTGATTACGTTACCCGAAAGCTTACATCCTTAGAAATTCAAATATGAATCTAACGAAACATAAGATCAATCGCAGATGTTAGCAGGTAGTAGCAACCACTTCTTCCGTTTTGAAGACCAGATGCATGCTATGTTGCCCTATTCGTTTTATGGTGTTTCCATTGTCAGCTTTATGGGAGTGATTGACGACCCTATAACTTGCTTTGTAGGGTGCCACCTCAGGCCTTTGTGCCATAAAACTTGGTATGGGGTAACGCTAGGGCTTCCTAGTTCATCCTGGTTTCCTGCTCCCTTTATGGTCCTGCTTTTGTACGCCCAGAAGGGACATGAAATGAATTATAGAGACGCATGGTATCGCGAAGATACGAATACACGCTTTTATACGTTAAATTTCCTTGGTCCCGGCCGTTTCTGCCTATATATCATGTAAAAATGTTTCGCTTGTTACATACATTACTCGTTTATACGTTCTTTGCATTTATACGCTATTTATTCCGTCCCCTAGCGCTCTTTCTTTTCCACTTGTACGTTAATCACGGATTTTTTTCACCGTCACGAGGCGCGTTTTTTCCCCAGCCCTTGGCTCATTGGCTGTGCAACATTATATACTATATACAGATGATTTTCATTCTAGACTTACATTTAGATGTTTTACCTGCCTGCCGCATGATTGCATCTGTAGCTCAGCACATGCACAGCCTATTCGCCTATTAGCTGTTACGAACACGTTTCGGCATATGCCTTGAAAAACGTATAAACGAAGTTTTACTCTATATAATCTCTTTCAGTTCTTCTTCAGGCTGAACGGAGGGGTCAGCGTTTCGCGATTTGTTCTGCGATAAACGGTTCAATGTCAACTGAATTAGTCACATAAATGAGTGAAACTCTAGATAAACCGACAGTCTATCGAGCGATAAGTGTGAATTTATCACTGCTAACTGCTGACTTTAGCTTACGGTTTGTTATTCCAGAAGCAGATTCCCTTCGGTATCCGATAAATAGAGTAACGAAGAATAATCTACGATGGGAAACAGCATACGTAAGTATCGAACATCCTTTTTTTCCTTGTTATTTCATTATTCACGATATATTATTGATATCGACGAACAAATTTTGTGCCTTCTGCAATAGCCGCGCAAAATGATGACAATATCAAACGATTATTATTTACATTTCTTACAAAAAATAAGTATGTTTGAGACTCTTTCGATTTCAGTTCTTTTCATATAAACGAAAAGTCCAGTTGGGACTTGAGAAATGATTATGAATGTCACAACTACACTTTTCACCTGTTTTGTCTCACCATCGGTGCGAGGCGTCAATATGATTAGTTTTGATTTGCAGGTTCAGTATACTTGTATTATATATAGCTCAATTTATAAACGTAATATTATAGGCCATCCTGGTATGATACACGCTCCACCCGGATCTCCACCAGGAACGTTATCCACAACCATCCAACACCCACCCCTTGCTGGATTTCGGACGCGAAGATGCGCTATAATTACTTTAATCATTTTTCTCAACATTGTGTTTTTTACCTTACTGATAGGATACATAGTTTGGATAATGTATATAGTTCAAGATCTTGCTGATAAACACAGTGCACTAAATCGACCATAGTACCTACATTTCTTATTTTCTCTAAATATTTATATGGCACGGTTTTCACACGTATAATGATTGGATAAAGGTATCTTTCAAATTAAAAGTACAGTTTTCTTTCGACTATACCAATTTACCCGTTTCCCCGCAGAGAACCTTTATCCCTCGATAAATTAACGAGATCTCGTTAGTTACTTTCATAGCATGAAATATAAATATAAAAGAAGTTATCCCAAGCGGCTATTACGCGGAATTCGTCTGTCGAGATTGACGAGTGCCATATTACCAAGCCAAGATTACGCGGACTCTACTATCAGGCCAAGCGATCAGTCATATAGATACATGTGGATATATTATGGAAGAAAGTTAATTTCAAACTGGTTCTGCCACCCATTGTCGGAGGTGTATTGTTGCCATGATATTGCTACTGTGTCCGCGTTTTTTGCATCGTAATAAGTTTGGCGCTGAATAAAGTACTTCAATGTGTGAAGCTGATACACGTGTTTATCACCATTAATCACGTAAAGAATTCATTGAGATACGAGACGACGTTGACGAAATCGATTGCTGATCAAAGAACCTTCGATATATGTTAACGGAAACATATGAATGCTATTTTCTAAAGTCAAATACTATGCAAAAAAGTAGGGACTACCTAAGTACCCCGAACGTAGACAAGTGATAAAACGTATTTTCCATCTTCTGTATCAGGGCGTAATATCACGTTCAGAGGAGCCAATCAATTAATCATCTAACTCTCGAACAGGTTAGTGTTTGTACTTTGAAAATTTCAATTAGGATAGAACCAAATGAATAACCCGTTTAATGGGAACGTTGCTTTCCTCGCGATTGGTATTCATTCTGAGTCCGTAGTGAAACAAGAGAAATGCGCGATAAGTACGCGTAAGGTAATTATTGGCCAGACGTGTATGCTAATAATTTAATTATTCCGAATACGCAGTTAGGTATATGTTTGGCTACTTTATAGTTAGCTGTTAGCAACTTGTTGTACGGAACGATTTCGTTTAATTACAGCCTATGTCACCTGCTGTATACTTTTCACGCTTTAGACATTATACGATGAATCACGTTACCGCAAGTCAAACTTCTGCCAATTATTTTTATCAATGAAGACAAGAATTTCTCTTCATTGTACATAGATAGGTATGTATCAATTTATCTCTTCTCCAATAATAGTAATCTATAGAAACGGGAATCTTCAATTGATTAATCGCCTCCATCTACAGAGATACAAGTGTGATTCTCAATTCGTCTATTGATAGGATCAGGTTTTAATATCTCTATACAGGACATAGAAAGCGTTTGTTATTTCTCATTTCGCTAGTACACTCATTACGTCATGGAGCCGGATGACTCGTTGATTTTTTGCTCATGATTAATCGCTTGGCGAACCTGGACCACAACGCGGTCTTCCTCCGCCTTCGGCCTCCTCTATAGTCATCAACTTCATACAGCGATTGAAAAAAAAAATGAAAATGGCAGTCTAATGTTCGAAAACAATTTATCCCCACGAGGCTGGAACATTATTTGAGTTCCATGGGTATGAAAGGCTGGTATATAAGGTTTCATTCTTCGAAAATTGACCTATATCAGCATTTCCAAGTCGATTATAGCTTTTTTTGTATATAATTATCTGCTGATTGAGTAAACACTATTTTTCTCCACCGAATGACAAGGTAACGGTAACTGCAAATTTTAGTTAACATAAAATATGTACAAGGATAATATTTTTTCTTGAAAGATTACAAAGATTATAGGAATCCGCGTGAATAATTCGTTACAGCTCAACGAATCAAATGGAATAATTTATAGGAATGCATCGATACACGCTAAGCCTCGCCTACGGAGTTGTAGAATTACTATAATAGAGTCTGATCACGTGTCTTGCAGCTCACTTTCCCTAGTTTACTTGCACTCGTAACGATTTAAACTTATTATGTTTTCTATACGAATAAAATACGTATACTTGCGTGAGAATAAATCTTTCCTTCTGATCAACTTATACGCACAGTCGTCATAAAGCAGTTGTCAACAGTAGTTATTTCTGTATGTATATCATATCGAAATATACAATCATCTCTTTGTAATAATTTTGATAATAAACAAATAAAAACGAATGCGTACTTAGATACCTTCCTCGAGTGTAGGATAGATTGAAAGCTTTTAGCAACTTGTCTTCTATAATTTATTATATCGACTTGGTTCGCCGCTATCTTTATAATCTTTCTATACCTATAGCGTCAAAGACTTAGCGTATTTTTTAACACGGCTCTCAGTAATTTTTGCGTCAGTCAACTCCAAGAAGTACCCACCTATCTATTCTGCTACTTAGGCTACCGTGGCTACTGACATATGGCTGACACATGCGTGGTGTGATCACTCACAATTGTTATATTTGACAATGGCGTGTGACACAATTTAGACGTATCGATCTGGGGTTATAAATAAAATGGAATAAAAATTAGTCAATAATTAGTTAGATTGCGACAGTTGCGGGTCATGGTCCATATATACGGCTCCAAGGAATTGATTGACTTAAAAGAGTTTAAGTAGCCTTAAAGGTGGTTTAAGTGCTTTCGGCCATCGTATGCTAATGAGTTTGGTTCTCCTTTGGGATTCGAATAAATCTTTTGTTGAAATTCGGTCCAACCTTTTACACATTATCGCGCAATATGGGACTGAGCTGACCTGCGGGTCAGGGGTTGATCTTGAGGTGAAAAAATTTTGTAAGATTCGCGAAGATCGGTCTAGATTTTTATGCCAATAAGCGAAGCTAACTAGCGACTGATTAGAAGGACAAAAACGAAATGAGCAAATCAATTAGTATAGGCATGAGACGATCATAGACAAGCCGATTGAAAATAAAATCATAATCGCGGATCTACTGTCGATTAGAAACGGAATATTAAGTGCTATTAAAGTAACGCAATCATAAATCAATTTCTTTTTTTTTTTTATAGACCGATTCAATAATCCCCGGCCCGTGAAATCAGACACGTCTCCGGGGTGCGTATGACGCGATGAGTGTAAAAGCGTGTAACAGATAAATGCGCTGATATAGCGCAGCACGTGCCGTGGAGTGGTCAGTATAAATAAATAATAATAATAATAATTACGGATCCATTAACGCGACAAAGAAATGTAGTATAACTTGCTTCAATAAATTTCGTATATTGCATTATATACGCTTCGAATTCGCTCTGCTACCGGATTGGCAATAAAATATTGTTGTCATTTGTCATATAGCGCTTCACTTCCGCCTGCCTAAGTGCAAAACACGAATTCTATATGCATAAATTTCGAGCATCAATCAGTGGTAAAAAAGCTTTTTTTTACCTATTTATTTATTCAATAATACAAATTGTGAACCCGACTACTGGGTCTTATTAAATTTGCATGAAGCGATCAAGAGAAAAAATCGTAATGTGTTGGTTTGTGTCAGAGAATGTGAGCTTCGTCAAGTGAATCTACCGTAATTTTTATAACAGTTTATTATAATTGGCATTACGTGTTTTTTTGTTTATATATATATATATATATTTGCAGGCCAAGAGTCCATTATACCAATATTGTCAGGCTCTATGAAAGGACTCGAACAATTTGCAGTAGGTAGTTACTATGTGAGGTCGTAATTACTGCTACCATAAGGCCCAGTGAATTAATAACTGTTGAAACTAAATGAAATAACGATGGTATAGCCTGAAGGGAAAGAGGTAAAGGACTCTAGTCTTGTTTCTGAAGAGACCTATCTACACGGCGTCTTGCAAATCTGACCGATGCGTCCGCCCACTGACTTGCTAATCAGGATTTCTCTTCACAGAATGATGATGCAGTTGGAATTATTAAATATTCCTACGTTTGCAAATAATGTATACTACATGTTTGAAGTTACACACAAGTTGTTCTTTTTCATTTTATGTTATTTGACGATACTGACCGTTTACGGTAGAGAAGAAAATGAATTGAGAATGAGAATAGGTCAAATAATGTCCAGCTACGGCGTAATGCTTGATCATCGAGAACCGTTCAAGTACTAGCTTGTTATACTCCACTCTGCGATTTCAAGTATCGCTGTCACATTATTGACCTTACGGTAAATTTCGTTCAAGTTAGTCGAACGAGAACACTTTTCTAACCAGGAACTCATATTAAGCGCTTGCAACATATTCAGCTAGTTTTCTTCACGGGAACTGAAATCCATACCCGAGACGGACTCTCTCTAATATTAGATAATAGTAAAAATAAGACACATTAATAAAAGTTGTGCTATATCTGCATGAAATGAATTTTTTTTAATTACCGATGACCATATACGTTCAGAAGGGGTAACAAATTGGACCACCCCGTAACACACCGGTTTCATTACTTAACGCACTTAATGACCCGTAGGGAATAGTTGTGCAGTCATGGAGAGTAGTTAAAGTCGCAGTGTTGGATCTGATGTGAATTAAAAGAGGCTGTGATGATCTGAACGGGAATGTTCATCCAACGCGATTGTCTCAATTGAGACTTTTTCCTTATCATCCTATCAAAGATGACATGATAGGAAAAAAAATGTCTGGTAAATTGATTCCTAGCCGTACACCCGCGGTGCTTATACGCGGATATAATTACAAGACCTGGGTCGTAGATAAGGCAATAATGAATTCACGGCAGTAAGAAACGACGTTAATCTCCCGATTGCGGGTATGTTTCTAGACGGTTAATTTCACTTGGTCTTATTGGTACCCTAAGTTATACTCGCAGTAGCAAGAGCAGGAGCAGGAGCAGGAGCAGGAGCCTCGCGCGATAGCCATCATCTCGTTCAAAGGTGGTTCGCTACTCGTCGTAATTAAAAAAGTGCAAAGGCCGTGAGGGTCAGTTCGCACTGGCGCGTAAGCCTGCACTTAAGAAATATCGCTTCGTGCTTCGTTGAGACTACTCTCTAGTTTTTTTCCTGTCTATTCTTACACTAGAATACGTGTGTACTTATGCGTATAGTTGCTCCACGTCTCCAGAATCGTATAGTATACCTCTTATAAATAATGAACTGAAAACAAGTACCTGAATCCCCATGCAAATCAATGCAATTATTCTCTTTAGAATTAGTCGCCTATTATATACAGCAAAAGTCTTTCAAGGCTGAAGATCGCCCACGTACCTATACGTCAAAATTCGATTGATTCACCTAGCCTCTTATATTCGTATTGCTAAAAATAAATTCATAATTAGGTAACGTCGCTAACAGTCCAAATTTTGAACGCAATGATAAAGTGGTACGACGACAGTGTGGGCCGACTGGAACCGAAAGCTAAATAAATTTTAGTTCAAATGTTTATTATAGATGTATGTACGGTGGTAAAACTGTCGTATGACTCTCTGACAAAAAAGATATCAAATAATCATAGAGGAACATAGTTTTGATTGTCTGGATGGTCTCGGACGCATTCATCGCCAAGTTTCAAGAGCGACATTTCTCCTAGAGGATAAAATTTACTGTTCACAACTTACCACGTTACGTATGTAACCGTGATGCAGCCATTCTCAGACCCACTGTCCTTTTGTCTACTCACAATGGCTGGTGATAAATGGTTGTAAAGAACAATTTGATTGCGCGACAATACGTCGATAATTTCATCTCGTATTATACATTTTTGCGTGACGCACACCCGCTGCGTTTTTCCCTGCTGAAGAAAACGACGGAAAAGAAAAATTAGGTATCCGACTAAGTAAGAGCGAAACTAATGAACGAATACAAACTTTTGACTGAAGAAAAAAGAACTGGATAGATACAAATAATATTGAATATGGACGCAGACCGAATCGTTGAAAAGTTAACGTTGTAAGTCACAAAAATAACTGTTTACTGATGAAATAAGTTCCATTAAATGTGAGGTCGAAGAAAAAGAGATTTACATGCATAATTTGTCACCCAAGGCCGAGACTGTCTGGTGGAATGACTAGATATATTAATTGGTGTAGAGTATTTTTGAGTCCATCCTGTATCAATTCGGAGTACTTTCTTGCGGTGAGATAAAACCTAGGTATACTATATTGCCTTTTTTCGCAACCAGTCGAAATGTCCGGTTCGGCTTCCAATAAATCACAGGCCAAAGATTAAATCGGGACCCACTAATGTACAGATATAAGTTTTAAAAATGTTAAAAGCATACCCAGAATATAACGAGAAATATTGTCTCGTCAAGACTCTTGTTTGTCATAGTTAATGCACTTTTTATCTAAATGGAAGTTACAGGCGCCCCAAATATACATATATTATCTATATACATATGCTGTTACTTTGAACTCGCAATATGAGGTGTCACAATAACTCATTACATATTCAATTTGCAATTGTTATGGACGTTTCGAAAGGTCATAAGACCAACCAAGTTCCGCGTTCTGTCCCGTCGATCGTGAATCAAATTTCAGAATGTGCCCGGATTTTTTGCGTACAGCTTATTTCAGGATTCACTGCGCTTAACTCGATTGTAATAAACGCCACAAGTGCAGTTGACGAACTAAATTTGCATTCTGCATTCGACTGCAGATGAGTAAATCTAAGTAAGCAATATACCATGAGCCAATACAGATGAATACGAGCCGACGATGTACGGCCATACATTTCAATGCGTGACCATAAGGTCATGGAATTTGCACATAGGTTCAGCATGAGCCTTTCAACAGCGGGAGGTCCATCCGCAAGACAAAGGGCAGAGTTTGTATTAAGCCATCCGGTAAAAAGTTTCAATGTTTAAATCCGTCGCAACTGAGCGCAGATTACAGTATGAGGAAAATATTGACTTAGAGTCTATAGAACACAGAATGATTGCGTATAGTGGGCGAAAGTATAATTGTGTAAGTGGTTGAACAGGGGGTGTGTATCCATGGTATCTGTAGCAATCAGCAAAGAAACACTATCTCTATACGTGCAGTTGGTGCTTATTCAATGCAATGACTATCAAGCTTATTTGAATAAAGTACAAATTACGAAACGAAGCGATATAATATCAATGATTTTAATCGCGAAACAAGGCCAACTGCATCTTGTAGCCTCGAGACGAACCCATGCTGTAATCCATCAAAAGTCTTGGGCGCATTACCCCTTTCCCCCAGCAGGTCCAGGCCTTGTCATAACTTTAAAGACCTACCTTCGGATCTCTCTTTGTACCCAGAGTAAACGAACGAAGAACCTGAGTCCAGACAGATAAATATTACGTTACATGCAAGTGGAAGTGAAATCTGAAATGGCACGTGAACAGCAGGAATGACGGTGGACGACGGAGAGACTGCAGGTATTTATGTTTCCAGCCAAAAGGCAACAGAGTAAGGCTCGTCTGTGCTCACATCGCGTATAATTAAGCCCCGGATTAATTGCGTGGCCGAGTTTGGGTGGGATATTGCGTCATTTGCGGTTTAAACCCGAGCGGCGATGTGTTTTTGCACCGAAGCATGTTCCAGCTACCAGTTTTTTCGGTTTTTTCTCTCTTTTCTTTTTTGAACCTTATATGCCTTCTGCTAATTAGTATAACTGGGTCGACGAGCTGTAAATATATCAGAAATGACGAACCTCAGCTATGAGTTTCGCTCTTTTTTTCGAAGATTCGCAGGCTCTCACTGAATCAGATTTTACCGTCAATTACCCAACCTTGGACCACACTTCGAGGTCATTCGTTTATGCAAATCTCATTGCATGTATAAAGCTATACTGTCAATCTGTATCAACGTAAACGACAAATTCCCGAAGGATTACCTCCGCATAATGCAGACAGTAAATTCTGATTGCCATCGAATTCTGAAAAGTTATCAGTCTATGCGAATTTTTAAGAGCACGATAAACATCCAGGCGTTCGTCTTCATTTAGCACCAGTAACACGATGTGATCGAGCTTTATCTTGTAGTTATAGTCATAAAATTCTTAAATTGCTGTAAATAAAATGAAACTGAGTAAAGTTGAGGCCCCAAGGGTGCAAATAACGCGCGCATAAATTCACTAGGATAATATGAGGCTCGAGCTGGTGTTCCACTACGGAGTTGCCCATTCGCACCATGCAGTGAGAAAATTTGTGGTAAAATTCGAACATCTTTTAGTGAGATTCTTAATCATATGTCGGTATGCGAAACAGCTGGTTCTCGAGCTTATCTAGAGCAGATAAAAAAAAAGTTCATCGGTGTTATCTGTCAGTCGTAGCGCGAACAGAAAAAAATAAAATAAAATAGACGTGCTCAATTATTTCCTTCTATTTATTCTAGCTGATCGATGATTAGAAGGTGTAATCACTCTAATCTAAATCGTAATGCCACGCAACGGTCCGATGAAACCTGCGATTGTAATTCGCCATCTTCATTCGACTACGAAACCTGTTACATTAGACAAGTAAGCAATATGTTTCAAGAGGGCTTACCGTATTTTGCAGTCGGTTCAATAGTGAAAGGCTTCGGTCGAGGTTCCAAAGAATTAGGAATCCCAACAGGTTGATCTATTATTTTTCAAACAAGTGTTGACTTATCGTTAATTCAAGTGATGTTTGTTCTAGCTATAGCCTTACCTCTTAGCACACTGTGTTCTCGCGTCAAATATTTCGAACAATATTTCAATGAGCGTAGAGAAGTTCATTTATAATAATGACGATGATGCCTAATGAGCTTTTCACGTTTACCTATCGATTTTATCAACAGCAAATTATCCAGAAGATGTAGTGCAAAAACTTCCAAAGGAAATTGGCACCGGAGTATATTGTGGGTGGGCTTCTGTCAATAACGGAGAAGTTCACAAAATGGTGATAAACATAGGATGGAATCCTTCTTATCAAAATACTCACAAGTCGATGGTACGTGTACATTTCACAAGATGAAAGGTACAAAAAACTTTTTACGTGCTAATGAAACGTTAACATTAACCGTTCTACTGTGTAACTGAATTGTAATGGGTTATTCTTTTCTATTGCAATACATACTCGCACGATCAGCTCTAGACTATGTAATTTAAATTTCTTCCAACCTGAGGCTATCGAACGTGAACCTCTCTGATATTCTTCAACGTTTTTGCTTTTCAATGATCTACAGGCAGTATCCTTCACTATAATCAGCTGCCACACGTGGTTGATTTAGGACAATCTTTGACCTTAATTGATACGGAATCGAAAAAGATAAAAGAAGTGAGATTACGTTAACTCACATTTACGTCGGTCTAGCGCTAATTTTTTCGTCAATAGTTCAAGCTTCCTGGTTCTTGAAATTGTAATTTTTTCAGTTTCATACCATAACAGATATTGAATATTCTTCATTTTCTTTCAGGAAACACACATAATGCATGATTTTCAAGCAGACCTTTATGGATTAGAACTGAAGGTTGTGGTGCTCGGCTTCCTAAGACCTGAAAAAAAATTCACCTCAGTTGGTAACTGCGATTAGATTTTAATACTGTCATTTTACTTGAAAATGACGCATTTGTTATGGGTCATACATTTTTAAACACTTTCCACGTTCTAATCATCATAAAGAAATTGATATTCATTGAATCAATCCTCCGTTTCAGATGAGCTCGTCACAGAAATACAAGCCGATATTGCCGCTGCTGAAATGCTACTAGATGAGCCATTATTTGCGGTTTATCGAACCGATAGTTTCTTCACCGGATCTGCTGATCAGGAGAGCGAACCTAAAGAGAGGCGAAGAGGACTCTGCTGGGGCTTCGGACGTTGTACCTGTGATTAGCAATCTCAAATAGTAGTTAGAAAAACAGCATCAATAATGATATTAAAATTTTAAATAAGAATCTATGTGTCTACTGATTTGATTTTATTCTAATCCTTCGACTACCTGAATAATTATCGGTAAATTATTAATAAATCAAAGGAGAAAGGTGCAAAGATGACATGTATTGATGACGAGGCAGAAGGCGTAGCATGTTCAGTTCCTGGTCTGTGCCTTAGGCTATAAATCAGCTGGTGCAGAACGCATCGCGAGCTTACCAGGAGAATATAGCCGCTGGCAGGTATAAAATAAACTAGAGGCTTCATAAACGTCCACAAATACCGTTTGGTATGTTTAATAAATATACCATAAAGATGAACGGAACGGTACCACGCCCACGCGACTGTGTCACTACTGTCGTAAACGTAGCAGGACTGCATCCCCTGAGCAGATGTCGAAATCTAATCTCACTGCTTTATGATGACACTGAAATCGTCAGAGTCCGTACGAATCCCGAACCGACGCGACGACACTTTCTTATGGTACCCTAGTGCTTTAGCGTGCCGTTTACTACTTCCGGGCACATTCGTATAGAACGAACAAAGTGGTTCTATGCACACATTATGATTGCCTATTTAGGGATAAGATAACTTCCTTGAAGATGTAGTTTTCGAACTACGATACCGTCTTGGATTTACCTGTTCCGTTGTCCTGATGCCCTTACCCTCGACGTGTCGTTTCTCTTTTATACCCGCTCAATCGCAACTGATTCATGAGTTGTTTGCACCGGGATGAGACAGTTTACCCAGGAGATTAGGAACGGAATAGGAATGCGATAAGAGCGATCAGGAAAGCAGAATAATACAGAAATAATCGTTGAGGGTAATAGAAACGGTGGATATATACGTTGTGCCCTTTCGGATCCCAGGCTTGAGCAAAAGAGAATCATCTGGCGGAAGTTAGCTGCCAAGTTAATAATTTAGATTCTTGATTATCGGTAATTATACTTGGAATATTCGCCGCGTAGTGGTAATTATGAAAACAGATGTGGTGGCAGAAGATATTACAGCATCACCGGTCACCTGGTTTCCGGATATATTTATAATTTAAAAGCTGAGGTAACATCAAGATAATATACAAACCATTACGCAAGCCTGCAATGAAACAAGTAATACCTAGTAATAATATTACTACATCTGACAAACGTCCGTCATAAATAATATTTTAGTGTATTTTTGAACGGCAAAAGTCATCCTAGGCTTTTGAATAGCATATTATAAATTCTACTCCGACACTTTTAGCTGTTAGGTTAATTCTAGACTTATACTCTCAGACTTGGTATTATGCGGTGTGAATTATAAAGATGCGGTGCTCGACCCTGTAATCTACGAGGAACGAGTCACGACACACAATAGCTCGCTCGTCAATCAACCCGTTGAGCTTGACAAAGGTAACTCCATAAGCTGTACTAGGCTAGCATCAGAGAGACGGGGGTGGAAGGTTTGTTGACCAGCAGTCAATAGTCCGTAGCATGCGGATCGGGCCCATGAATAGTTTCAGCAAACAAGAGGGCGTCGAACTTGCGGCATCAGTTAACCACTAATCAAGTTGTCAGGAAGAACAATAGAAACTCCATAAACTGTACTAGGGCAGCATCATCTTGCACGGGGTGACAGTGACGTTTACAAACAATCTCGCGAATTCCATGGATGAAGGGAGAGATCAAAGTTCTCCGTTGATCGTATGATTGGAACCCCGAAGAGGTCACAGACGCGGTTTACAGTTGAGAACAAAAGGGACACTATGGACCGTATTAGGCTAGCATCAAGAAACTGATATCGCAGAATATGATCAGCTGAAACTGCAACCACTGCAGTGGTGCTTAAAGAATCCTGTGCACACACAAGGGAGCATACACAGGGGCGATTTTCGACGAAACTATTAAGACAGACAAAACAAACTTTGCCAACTGTATTAGGATAGCATCAAACGAAAGATGAGAGTTAGTATAAGGGTACCCCGCCAATAGGCGTGACTCTAGAAGAAAACCTGCAGTGATGTAAGGGAGTTTGTAAACCCTACGACACCCCCTGAACTAAATGCTAATCAAACTGCGTGTTAGACAAAAGAAGACCCATAAACTGTACTAGGCTAGCATCAGAGATCAGGGGTGAAAACCCTCGGCCTCTTGTACCATGGCTATACAACGGCCATTGTTTGATTACCGAATCGTGTTAGTCACGGCCCTAGACGGACAAAGTAGAGTCTATTATTACAATTTTACTAGAGCGTGGCGAGGGTGGGAACTGGCAACTCAGAATTTCATCCGCGTAGGAAAGTATGAGGAGAAATCGACGAATCAGGTCGGTCAAAAAAGCGTATGAATGGCGTTTTGGTGAAAATTTTGAGGCGAACTTTATACGTATACATATGTCTGGCGAGATCGATGATTTTAGCTGTCAGTCAATGACAGCACTTTGAAACTTCCGAAGACATATATTTTTGTGATGTTTACCAGGTACGGATGAGTATGTGGACTCTGGGCCTTGGACTCGTAAGAAGACCTTATAATATCACTCATATGCCCTGAAACGCAGCATACGTGAGGTGGACATTGGACACTTGAAACGATCTTTTTCAGCACAATCTGTATCTGTGATTTATTTTTATTGAGAAAATTCCTTGTTAATCAGATTAATTTATATCCGGCAAGGTTTCAATGTCGCATTATCCGTCAGAGTCAAGTATTAGAATGACGCGGACGTCTCAATTATTTCGTCCTTCTGCAGTCCGGAACAGGGCCGAGCTTAGATGAAGGCGTGCGCGCGTTTGAGCGCACATATACACCCGCATACAAATGCCGACGCAGTCATGCGGACGGGATAAATCATTCGCTTTGATCTTTGCTCTTTAGAAGCTCGTAAGCGGATAACTGGCAGTTCAATGGAGGCCATAATCGTGCCATCAATCCATCAGCGTGTCGCAGCTGTCATGGTGGCCAGGGTTGTATCTCGCCGAAGAGTTTCATCGAGGTATACGTTAAAACCGATTACGAGCCTCGACGCCTCCAAGGGCTGTAACAACTTCCTCCCCAGCTCCTAGTAGTACTAATTGGCAATTCGTCTTATGAATAAACTCCACATATCGGTCATTCTGTTTGGAGGATTAAACGAATCATGACAAATTCTTATCACAATACCGATAGTTTCAAACCAACAGTTTTGTACCACGCATAGGTGATATTCCGTATGTGGAATGAGATAAACTCGTGAGGGAACTCGTAGATATGTCGAAGAAGATCCCGACTATCCTGGGTCACGTGCTCGACTAACAGATAACAAGGTAGTTGAATGAAATTTATTGGTTTTGTGCCTCGAGCTTCGGGGATTGCTTCTGTTCGATGTCGAATCGCGAGGAAAACTATAATCGAGAAAGCGTAGTTCTCATGGGAGAAGCGTGCATTGGAGAACGAAGGCCGATTCAGAATCTGCACGTAGACTCAGGTAGACCCAGATAATCCCAGATAGACTGATATAAGTCCAGGTAAACTCGGGCAGGCCAATACTGTTCGTAATTCTATATGTTCTTCGTTGCCACACATCGACGCTGACGAGCCCACCATTGGATGCAATCATAACCGTTCTAATGCTAGACCTGCCAAAGCAATTCAGAGCTGACCGATCTAATTTTCAAGTGACTGGTAGACTGCTATGCGTTACCGTTTTTCCACTCGTTTTCTTCCCTTTTTCTCTTGTACTTTCCTACCTACCTACCAACTCCGTGATTGTAACCTCTGAAGAATTTCGCGTCGTAGTAGGTATAGAGTTGCATGGGTATGTGATTATCCGTATACCAGGTATAAAAGTGCGGCTTCTGTTCCGAACCGATTAGAGGCATGCGAGCTGTCGTTAGATGGGTCGTCACGGTTACCGCACCGGCCCTACCTCTTTATCTAATTAGAATCGTAATTGTTCAGAAAACCTTTGTGAACTAGAATAAATCGGTGAACGCGAGAAAGAGCAGTATTCTTCGATAATCCGTATTCAAGAAAAGTAACTATTCTATACAGTAAAGGACAATTTTTCTTTGCAAAAAAAAGCAGTCACGCGATTTATTATTAATTGCAAGTTCTGACAACTGATACTGCGAACGATTAGCTTCTGTTAAACGTACATCAATCATATTCATTTGGTACCATGGAAGAATTTCGGATCTTATGCAACCATATGAATGATCTTGAAATTAAGATGAAGAGGTGTGTCAGAAATTTTTGCCAGCTTTTCGAAACATTCCTTCATAGAATTGTCCAACGTTCTCGTAGCCCATGCCGTGACTATCTAATAGTTACGATTAGACCATTTTACACAGTATTTCATGACATGACAGGTACATTACCTATTCCCCTACTCTCGTCAATCTACTTCTATACTGAGTGAAATATATTGCGTTTAACTCACTACATAATAGCTACTTTTAGTCAATTGTGTCCATTACATCATTTCAGTTTTGTATTTCATCGTGTTTACTGGAAACTAGACACACGTCTATATCTAGACAGACGGGAATGTAATTTCCTGGAAATGTGAATGAGGAAAAATTAGATATCGTACAATTTATAGTCTATATCTCTAGAATAAAACACAATTATTATCACAAGCAATAAAGACTAATCGAACAGACAGGAATCTGTAAAAAAGCGAATGATGTACTCTTTGAACCTGGTAGCTGTGGATTATTATGCGATGTGCATTTTTCCTAGAACATTATACAAGAGTTGTGTGGCGATCGCGAGGTGTGATGATTGCGTAATTATGGTATATTTAAAGGTAAAATTATACTGTGGTATATCCTCGAAGGGTCAAAGACAGCTAATGTCAAATTAAGCCATAGAAAGGGCTTCGGTTCTGGGCAAGAGTTCTCGATCTCGGTGTTCCGCAGTTGAGAAAACTATAGAAATTACAAAGAGATAGCAGAGACCTGCGGTTAGCTTAAACGTTGGTCGCAACAAAATAATTGCAATCTCCGATAGATAGATCACAGATCGGGTCTTGGGATAGAGATAATTACCCATTAATTATAATTATAAAATACCAAAGGGGTTTGAAATTACTATATCTAGGCCTTGTAGTTTCTAAGAAAGGCGTACCTACATTGTTTTCTAGAGCAGGATTAACCTGTGACGCAATGAGATCGATTCCACAGGACGTTTTAATCTTTGTGTGTTGATTTTTCTGGAGACAACGGCGTTCACCATTTAAAATACTCTTTAAAGGAATAAGATTTCACTCCGGTAAAGAAAATACGGCCGAAAGTCATCGCGAGAAAGTTCCTGCACCATTGAACTGTTCAGACGTTGTCAGTGACGTTCGATCGAAGATATACCTACCTCGTCGAATTTGGTGGTACTGTTTTTCTTAGCAATTTTTTCATTTCCAATCATACGCCCATTAACTAACCGGAGAAGTTTTTGTATCGCGAAAATAAGTGCAGAGAGACGACCACGGGTCGTACCTATACATATGAGCGAAAGTCGGAAATTTCCACGACAAACCTGAACGCGGAATGTGTCAGAAGAGAGATAAGTGTTACATGATAGGAGAGCGCAGATCGAACCAGAAACTTGTAACCGACGACTAGTCGAGCCAAAAGATTTCGCGATATGGGCTGTCAGCATCGAAGAAAACTTCTATATCATGAGCTTCAAAGTGGCTACAAAACAGGATTTTTCGCGCTCCGAGAAGTACAAATCTATCACATCAGATTCATATATTTGTCTGCATTTTTTCGAGTGGCACTGATCATTATTAACTCTCTATCATTGAAGCATACGGTAAAGAATTCGTATATGAATTCGGTGTAGGTAAAATACATAGTCAAAGACACAGGAGTGTGCTTACTATTTACAAAGCACTTGAGGGCTACGGTATTTTTGTCGAAATGTTCACTAGATGATGGATATTTGCATATTTATTTGAAGTAGAAATTTACTTTTTTCCATCGGGTACACGTAGTTCCATTTGTTCTGCTTTCACCGTTATTTTTTCATCATCATTTCTCGCGTTTACATACTGTTACGTTTTCCAAACTAAGGCTAAAGGTCGATTAGCGACGCGAACAAGTAATGAGTACATACCTCTATTTTTTATTTTATCATTCCCAACACGAGCCGAAAAAATGAAACGAAACCGGTACATAGGTATAAACGTGTATCATCTCACTAGAATCAAGACGTAACGTGACTTCTATGTAATCGCATGACGGATTAGATGCACTGGACCTCATCATACCATTATCCCGTAAGCGCCCTTCTTTCCGAAGATTCTATTTGCGCTACACGTAGATCATAGCATACACGTACGAGGTCAAAGGATATGAATATATAGTATAGACGAAAAATGTTACTTCTAAAATCCAACACGTGTAGTATATTTATTGAACGATTCTGAACTTCGTTGATGTCCTTATCTCTCGATTTTTAATTATTGTACAAATTACGAATACGTTGGTCCACATTTTTAGATGCAGGATTTTGTACAGCCTAACGTCGAAAAAATTCATGTTAGATAGGCACGAATCATACCCAACTCGTGACAATGAATAAGACTTTGTGGGAGACTTGGTACTGTAACTAACGTATGTGGTATACATTTTTATAATATGTACTTTCAAGGCTTCCTTCAGCTTGATACTGGGCTCAAGCAATACCTACCTAGCGGTTATGAAAACGCGGTTCAGCAAGTGATTAGATTTTACTCAGTTCTAATTGTGAGCTAGGCGCCGTTGCTTGTTACACGAGTTATTGAATCCGGCACGAGTCTTTCGCACGAACGCGCAAGGGTAACAAGGTTAACATCGAATGTAAAAATAACCATAGGATCTATCACGGCTCGATTAATCGCGTATAATAATTCAACCGGGAGATAGCTGTTGCCCATTACCTCTGACACGACTAATTAATTCACGGTGAATTTTTGCATGGTTGCTTTTCACTCGCGGATATAGCCGCTGGATCTCCCTACGTTAAATCTCAACTGAATAGCAATACGAATCTTGTAATTGTATCTATAGACATGTCAGCGTGCAAAAAATTCGGTAGCACGGTAGTTAAATATTAACGGTTAAATTATATCTTAACAACTGCCAAATCGAAGCATTTAGACAATAAAAGGAATGATCCTTTACTTTTTATACTATCTGACTCGAGGCAACAACGGTTTTAACTGTTTTCTATACATGCCAAATGACAGCAACGTCGCGTGTACTTCATACTCCCATCGCTCAGACCACCGTTACATATTGTACTAAATTTTAGCCGAGAATCAATGCATAAAAATATACCTACTTGTTCAAATTGTTGGCGTTATCCTTCCAAGCTGTTATGTTCTTCTCTTGGCCTATATCAGCAATAAAATGATCAGCTATTTCACTGGCAGTTTGGGCAAGGACGTGAAGTAGTAAGCCTACGTTGAAGACGTAAGGTGGGATTAAGACTCACAAAAGAATCGGGTCGAATGTGATTATCTTCGGCTTACCGTATACACAGTATAGAAACGACTAAGCTATTACCCAGTTTTCGAACGTTAAGAGCAATCGAGAAAAAAGTGAGTGACCGATAGAACTGCCGGTGAGGGTTCCATTCGCTTCATATAAGAAACGGAAAAAAAAAACATTTCGGTTATCGGTAAGTAATTGGTGGGTCGTTTTTGTTGTTTTAACGTTGACTTTCGACATCGTACAATTGGAACGCGCAACCATGAGAGAAATGCGATGATTTCTTATGTCGATCAAAGAATGAATATACTGTTTCGTTCATAGAAAGAATAAAGATAACAGGTCTGAATGTTTGAATATTTTTTAGCACGATTCGCTACCGTTGATAACATCGTCTGTACATGAGAAGTAAGAAGAGGAGTAGAGGTACGACGTTATCGGATTTAGTCGGAATTTCTTCCACTGTCTGACAGTCACGTTCTGACGATCTGATGATCGATGCGAATCAAATGGGGTGTCGAAAGGTCTATCGCTGAGATCCTGTTCTCATTTCGGCCCTCGTCCTCAGGCTATTAGATAAGATAAACTAGACCTACTCTATCGCGAAGATACATACGATTGTCTTGTAATAAATGGACCATTACTAATAAGAACATTGGAATATTCACGTCTTGAATTCGCGCGAGTACTGATGGGGCTTTTCGTCAGAGAAGTTAGATTGGTTTGACAATTATCAAGTCCTCGAATCGTTTCTTTGGAAATTTCCAGCCCACGAGTTAATGGGAATTTCGAGGTGTGACAATGCCTCTGAGAATTTAATAATAATAGGTTTGCACAACCGGAATGAAACCACAGGATTAAAATTTTAATTAAGATAACAAAAGCCTCCCCAGTCACGGATCTCGTCACTAACTCGAAGATTAATTCAAATTCGATTTAACTTCGTGTCGACACTCGGTATTTGAATATTTAAATCGGTCTAGTTCCTGTTCAAATCTTCGCACATTAATATCATCTGAACCACCATTGTCTACGCGATAATATGCATATGGGGACTTCTTCCAACTGCAACGTGGAACGGATACGCACATATCCTGACCCCCGATAATCCCTGCAGCAGAAAGCAGAAGTTTTATCCAAGTGTAATAGCAGTCGCTTGAATGCAACGCTCAAATTTTGCATCGTATGCCATTAAAAAGTTCCCAGTGTGAACAGAGATACAGCATTTCATAACTTGATATCTCCGGGCGTATATGTTCTCCTGCTATGAAGACCCATATAATTTATGCCAGGGTGTTCCTAACCCTCCCTCCGTGTGTTTAGATTGCACGACGCCCCTCGGTGTGGTAATAAGCGATCGGAATTTGTTACGACTTGGAATATGGCCGGGGGTCCACGACCAACCAACTCCAGGTTACCAACACGAGTTCCATGTTACCCCGGTCATTTTATGGGATTTCTATTGTCAGCTTTACGACTTGAGATTGATGGTTACAACCATGTAAAGCACCCGAGTTGACTGAAGACGCCCTCAATATTCTCAACGAGCGATACCCACACACAGCTATGCATTCTCTCTGGCAGCATGAACTCCCTGGGGGATACGATCCTAATCCTTGATAAATATTTTCGCTACTCCCTAGCCCTTGGACTGAACTCGAGGGCCTTGAATCCTTGAAGTCTTTCGTGGAGTCTGATGCAGCTAAGTTTACGATTTGATCCTGAATACGTGAATAAAAGTGTTAGATCTAGCGATTCACCTTAAGTTAATAAATACTATTGGAGAACGCTGTAGTCATTGTGGTGGACCGTTTAAGCTCCTAGGTTTTTCTGTCTAATTGTAAGTAGAGGAATCTGATAGACTGAACGAGAAGTCAATTGATTTAATTATGTGACTTAAAACAAGAAGTTAATTATTGGAATGGGAGCAGGTAGCCTTGTTAGCAATTGGAGAGTCATCGAAGCTATGGGAGTAAGATTAATGACATGTTGAACAAGCCATCAGCCATCAGCTGTCGGCTATTTGTATTTAATATACTATCGTAGATCCTCGTGTCGTGAGCTGAATTAAAACTCACTAACTGGATGGAGTTGATTTTTTTTTTTCAAGCTCAGGAACGAATCTTGCCATGATATCATGCACTTTGAAATAAATCATCGATGTGACAATTGATTGAAACGATACGGGCAGACCACGAAGAGTCATTCGCAGCCGCTTTTGTGAATCAGACATTCAACCGTATTGCCGTTCTATTTTTCGACGTACAACGACTCCGTTCGTGACTTCAATCCCAAAGTCTTGAAATCCAATTTGCATTCGCGAAGCATCTGACAAAATACGGAGGAATTCAAGTTTCGTGTCTAAAAAGACAATGGGAAAGAAGGGACTACTCGTTGTTTTGAAAACTAACGATGAAACAGTCGTACTCAATCTGGGCGCAAAATGATTGCAATACACAAGATATTCGGGTTGTATTCAAATGACGCAAAGAATTAAATGACTATATAGTGATGGCAAAAGTTAAGTTATTCGGAGAAACCGAAGACGGGAATCTTGGAATTGATTTCGAGAGGTGTAACGGGCTCAGATTGCTTAATTGGTAGATTTTATGGACGAATTTTTGGCTCACAGATGTTATATTGATGCCGGATTAAACAGTGAGAATATCCCTCATGTGGTATGGCCCACTTCTTTAACGAAATCTTTGGGGGAAATAAAGAATATTTATAGGGGGAACTTTGGCCCCAAGATCCTAGGAATTCCTAAGGTCAATCGGTCTTCGGCTAGGTAATAACACGCAGAATACATAGAACTGCAACGTTCTATCGATTATTGGAAAGACTAGTGATTAAAAAGCAATAAACTACTCGGGCGACTTGGTACGAGTAATTGCTGGGTACTTAGGAAACGATTGAATTCATTAAAACCAGTTTTCAAGTGATCTTTGTTCATTTTTGTAAGAACTTTTCAATTCTCGGCTTTCTCTTTGTACAAACTCTATGTAGTACTGAATAACCATATTTCGAGAAATGTTTCACAATTATAAATACGATCACGTCCACCATTTCTACACACGTTATTTTCAAAATTAAGATAAAATATCGTGTTCGTGAAATTATGTGGACAGTAAATGAACAACGAGTCATCAACCCCGGGTAAAAATTGTGTCAGAGAATGTACGAACTTATTTACACATTCCAGTGTAATTAATAGGGGATCAATAATTTCTCAATTTATAGATTCGATCGCGACTCGCTCATCGCGATTTTCATCGTGATTTATTACGAACCGAAAGGCAGCAGTAATTAACTAAGTTCAAATTTATTGCAGCATTTCTTGAATCCCAACATCCAAATTCAACGGATCGAAATCGTGACTGGAAAGATAATCTTCTATTGGGTTGATCAAAGTTACTATTGGCGCGGAGGACTGTAGTCAGATTTATCAAAAATTAGGGCACATAGAATTCGAGTTAAATATCAAAAAATTGCATCATAGTTTTTATTCTCCACTTAACTTACCGTTCCCAATTATTTTCTTCACATGATTCCCGAACTCAGCGAAAAAGATGAATTTGCGATATTCTACGCTTGTTTAACGCTTCCGAACTTTTCGGTCACAATAATCTTTACGTATGCGTAATAGAAAATATTTTTGATTTAATTTCCGGGAGCATTTTGATTAACGTTGAAGAATGAGTTAGGCAGTTTTTCGATCGGTGCGCAGTTATAGGTGTAATAATCACCTCGAAATTACCTAACCCGTAATCAAACCTGCTGAGTTGAAATACTGTGCGTGAACTCTTCGCATTAGGTATTAAAAATTCATAAGCAATAAATTTACTGGATTTCAATTACACATAAAAAATTTTTCCCATCGCCAGAAAATCAATATACCCATACGTACATATACATACGTACCGAAAAAACGTATCAAATATAGTAAATTTAAATGGGTACATGGATTGTACATTGCAGCGATCTTATCCACTGCCATAATTGAAATTGTCGAACGACAGACGTCCCCTTCAGGCAATAGCTAATTGGGCGGCGAACTTACATGCAATTGGATTTGTTTTTACTTCGTTTCGTTGGACAGTTGACACGACCTCGAATACCTGATAAACTTATACGCTCCCTGGGAATTGGATCAAAGGATCGAAAATGTTCAGAACGTAGTTTTTACCTTGGGACAATATCCCAGGGGGTAAAAGGTAGTCGTAGCGTAATTGAATATAAATTTAAAACAGTAAATACGTATATAAGAGTATTGCATGAGGAGAAGGCCAATAACCCGAGTCTCGACGGTGTGGCCTCAACTGAGCCACATCCAAGATCCATGATCTGAGATCTTATCAATTAGACATTTCGACACGTGAATACCGAACAAAAACGTACCACAGTCGTATAGCAAGTAACTTATAATTTACACCGTGCCTCTAGAGCCTTACCTGATCGAATCAGGTGAAATGTTTTCATTCTTAAGCCAGGGGACGTGTTGCTCACGTTCCCATTTACGTACCCATGACAGATGTTCCACTATATTTAGGTAACTCATTGTGAGCAACTCATATAATGGCAAATCCAAATCGAGTTTGCTTTCTCGCATGTGTACGAGTCTCCTATCTTGAACGAAACTATTGTTCGATAGCCTGGATCAATGTCATTAAGATTAGGGAATGAATGGTGAAAAGAAAACGGTATTCTGTCCATCGTTTAATTAAGATTAATCACATACTAGGGCCATCTCGGTCTAACATGATGTTTCATTTACACGTATTGCGCGACTAACGGTTAACTTTGATCCGTGGCAAACGGTGACTTCTAATCTCTTATAACACTTGACAAATGATGTATTCCTTCATTTCTACTTCAAGTTATTTTCCAGGTGATTACAATATCTGGGTACACAGACTTCTTCTAGAACTATTACCAAAGGTATCGAGTATCTCACTTTTCTAGTCGTTTTATACTTGTAAGACGTTTCCAATCTCTCTTGACTCTACAGAGACCTAGAGACCAGGAGTTCTCTTTTATTTATTCGGTAGAAACTTTGGGTGGACTTTGACCCGTAGCAAATGGCACCATTTTTGTCACGACAGATGATAAACGTCGTATGTTCGTAATTTTTATCTCTCATTTTTCAATTGCGAAGGCAAATCGTTCGAAGTAGTCATTGAGGCATACGTGATCTCAAGGTACCCACGCAGTTGGGATATCGGGATCTCGTTTCAAGTACAAAGACTCGCTGCATCGATGCATCAGACTCAGAAGAATCCTTCTCATGTATCCATTATAAGCAAAATATTAAATGTCTTGATTCATTTCCACAATCACTTAGAATCTAAACCTACGTCCATAACAAACATTAATTTATGCACCCTAAATTGTCGTTGACCGTAGTTGTGATCTATCGCGCTTTCACGATCCCGTTGTATTTCATACTAAATGAGAATGGTTTCATTTCTCTTCTCGCGATGACGCCATATTTTTTCCACAGGAAATAATCTGATCCGATCTTCGTCCGGATCGAAGACCACCGTAGGGCATCTTTGATTGCTGAATGCTATACCCTTTACAATACTTCCATCTAAACATTTGCTCCAATACATTTTTTGCCATTCTTTCGGATTCACGGTATTAGAAGGAAACGTTTCTAGCCTGCCTGTGGCGTGGAAGTATAAAAGATTAATTACGTTGTTATAGAAGTACAACGTCACTTTGTACCAGCTGTACCTAAAAATCTTTTTCACCATCGCTGTGTATTCATTCATCGCGATACGTATTAATCAGCGTGTCAGCAAATTCTAAGCCACTATGGCTATCTGTGATCGTTTATACTCATAAGATGTGAAATAAAATGCACAGAAGATAGAGATCACTCGTGTAAACCTTTTTCGAATGGGTTAATCCAATCCGTCTGTTCCGTAGAATTGAGTGTAAGTATACAGAAAAGGACCATCGGCAGAATGCGATTTAGCTTCCCACAGCACGTTGCGGACATTCTTTCAGGCATACTTAACTTGGGACTTGATTAATTCGGGAGCAGACGTGTATCACGTAGGTAAGTACAGTAGATTTTGTCATACTTATACATTATTCCAAATCCTGGCACGGAATTAGAATAGGCAAGCAGTGAAACGATTTTTTACATCTGAGAATTAATATAGGAGCGTAAGCAACATTTATAAAGTTGCTGATCGTTTAAATTGATGCTGTCCATATGTCTATAACTATAAAAAATGATCTACTACAGCCTGTAGGCGCTAGAACTGTTGTACTACATACATATACATATGGCATGAGCAGGTAAAATAGATTGGCCGAATCAATTAATCGGATCGAACGTTCTGGGGGAATGAAAAAGTTCCTATAAATCTAGTTTCTAATAAATTCAAAGCTAATAACTTGTCTGTATAGCACCGAACAGATTCTATTAAATCGTTGAGTCTCGCAATTATATTGGGATGAATAGGACGAGGTATTGTTAGATGTTTGCCGGTATTGAATCCTACAGAAATATTATACGACTTGTAAGCGAAGCAAAGTATTTGACTTGTTGTTAGAGAAAATTAGTTAGCTTCCACGTACGTGTTCCATATTACCGATTTACTTAACTCCGGGCTGGGTGTTCTTTCGGCGATGGCGTAATAAGGTGCGACACGGGTTTCTTAGTTTTGACGTTCCGAAATACTGAAAATTTCACCTCGTATATGGTCGAGACTCATAGTAAACGAATTCGTGCTCTAACGAGCCTAATCACATCCTTCAACAAAGCCGAGGTTTTGACCCTTCGTCTACGGTCTGAGCTGAGGTCTCGAATGCAAATGGGCGACGTGCCGCCGACTGAATAGATATTTGGGAATAGAAAAAATGCCATAGGGAGTTGTGACAAATAAGAGTAGCCATGTTTGTACAGAAGCAACGGTGTGTGCTCTATTCATTTCAGTGTTTGCCAGTCTATTAAAGCTAGTGACACCAGGCGCATGAGAAGAATATGTATAAACCCATAAAAGAGTCGCGAACGTTAGAATATATCGGAATATATACTGGGCCCATGTCAACGCACGTGCTCCTGGAGTTGCTTGTTTCTTTCATCAGCTGGTAGCTGATTGGCTGTCTTAACAGTAAAGCCGCTGTAATTTGTTACCAGTTACCGCATCGCAATGTTTCGCGAGGCTATACAGCTATAGATATATATCTTTTATACCGTATATGGATTTACAACGTATACATATAGGTATATGTGCCTCCACGCCATACGTATATGACGTGTACTTAACGTCTGGCGCATGTTCCACGTTTAGTTTCTTCTTTTATCTGGCTTTTTTCACCAAATTAAAACAATATGCGCTTACTTGCCTTGTTGGGATAACAAAAAGCGTGAAAACAAACCATCATTCTCAGCCTCTGCGATCCATCACTCATGACCATACATGTTCACGTATGACGACCAGCTCAACATCTTCAAAAGATGTAATCTCGATTCCTTGATATTTTTGCCAAAATATTTTGCATCATTTGTATCCCATAAAAGGCACAGCCTTGCGGTTTGATCCTTCACATTTATATCTGTGTGTAGCCGGACGTTGGCGAGATCTTGAGAACTGGTTTTGACCGTTGCGCTGCTAGTGATTTCCCCCGCGTCTCGTAACGGAACATGTTTCCAAGACGTCCGGATGCCCAACTCCCACAGAACTTGTCTCATGCTCCGAAAGGAACTCGCATTACTTTGCCTTGGCACGAAATCGGATTTCACACTTTCTGTCTTAAGACGTGAAATTTATCAAAGCAGAGTAAAGAGACGCTTCTTTGCAGTGTCGTTCCAGTGTAACGCCGGGTATAACGAGTATCTTCACTCTGACGATCAACAGTGTCACGCTTTGGAATTAGATTATGAAAAAGAATGGATTGAAGTCGTACTTGTTCGAGTCGTTCAATTTATTCAACCTCTTAAAATAGTGGATTTAATAACAGGCTTTGAGCACGCGATAAATTGCAGAAATCCTGTGGATACCTTTGCGTGTCAATTAGCGTTATTTATACGAACCCTTTAACTGGCACTTTAACCTGCCAACCTCTACCTTATACCCATTACACCTCCGGGCGCGATGTATCTTCCAGGTATCCGAGGATATAACGAACGTTGTATGGCAGCCATATATATTCTCTTACATATCCCTTTTTCTTTATTGAAAATACCAAGTATGTTGGCACACCACTCGTCTTCCACTTGACGAAACTATGTCCGATGATCAGTGGACTTCTTACTCTTTCATTCAATGGATACCTTCCATCAAAATCACCCCCTGTATGGAACAAGCAGAGGCGGTTTCTTACAAATGCCGTCGACTTCGAATCAATCGGCATATTCATGCAGGTCCATCCTTTCTCATCGATGATCCGACTTTTCTATGAATTTTTCAGGTCGTTTTCTGAGGTCAGGCGATCGGTCGCTTCATCTTGTAGATTCTTGCTGTCAATCGGTACCAGTCTCGTTCGTTTTTCATTCACTTTCGTCTCACGGGATCGGAAGAGTATTGCCTTTTTTTCTTGAGAACACGAGAGAATCTCATGGAAGCAAGGGCCAAGAAAGGAATGGATGTACACCCGGCTGAGACTGGTCTTCGTTAGGTTGGAACCTTTTCTGGTCATCTTCTTGCACCATCATTGTCTGTGCCAAAGATAGAATTATACCATTCACACGCGTCTTGGGTACGAAAAGAGCTACCAAAATCTACTATGGCAGTTATTGATCTGAGGTAATCAGCGGTTATTGATTCACCTTGGCTGTCGGAAATCTCCACGCGACTTGCTCTTGTATCTACATGAATAAAAACTGTTAACACGCGAGACTAATTTTGAGTTCAACCAGGTTCATCCAAGCGAACATTACTCATGTAAAGTGCCATGTAGTCACTTACACTTCTTATGAGGCTATAACTTGCTCGGTAAAACGCGTTGAATTGCATTTGTCAAGTCATGCTGTGACTGACACACTTCATCCAGGTCCTCGAAGTGCTCCTGCCTCGTATACCGTGTCGTTACACGCTCGTGAAAGGTATACTATCGTCAATGATTACTTTTAGTAACAAAGTAAAACGTATCAGGTGATTAATGAGATCTAAAAATGATCGAGTAGACCATATTCGCTTCCTAATGATTGAAATAACATGGTTTGAATTGACTCTGAGGGTGCGTAGTCAGTTTGTAAATGTGCTTCAAACGCCTCGACGTCAGACTAAAGCAAAGTACCTACATGATTCTGACATGCTGATAGCTTGAGCTACTGTAGTACGTTTGATCTGATTTTCAGCAACATACGTTCAGGTGGCTCGAAGACGGATCAATTATGCAAAGATCATCTTTTGGGAGATTCAATCAACTGCAGATCAGAAACATGACGCGGACTTTCCCTAGTCACGGAGAATCGCGATAATGAATGATACAAAGAATCACGTTGCATATCGTGGGGAAGAAGCTTTGATTGAAGGTACAATTATTATCAAAACTGTTTAGTGATGATACGTTACGTTTGATTACCTTGAATGAAAACTTAGTGGCCTGCTCGTATAATAGTGGCAGAATTATACGCTGTATAGGTTCCAAACGAGATTCTGAGTTTATTGCAAAAATGTATATCGAAGTTAATCGAAATTGTTCGTAACTGATCATAAAATTATCGTTGATAGAATTCCTGTACTTTTCTGGGTCGACGAGGATAATTAATTTTTTATTGCTGGCTTCATTAAGGCATTGCTATACCATATATAGACTATGTAGGTACACTCAGCACTCCCGTATCGTACAAGACAATCGAAAATAATAATTGGCCTAATCAAGACTTTCTTCTACACGAGAAGATAGCGGCCCAAGTTCGATTAAATTTTCTAGCTGATGATTGCTCTCTAGGAATGACGAACATTATTCACGGTTCACACGTGGGTATATGTACACACTCATGCATCCTCGGGTAAAAGACTGACAGCGTAACTTGTTACAGGCCTCTAGAGAAGCTTCTACAATGAATAACTTGACGTGTATCTGACTTGCTGACATACTTTCCAAACTTCCGTTGTGCGAGCAGTATGAGTGCGTTATTATACCACTCGAAATTAAATTCCATAGATTTCGCTCCAAAATTGATCCAACTTCGGTTGACAGATGTATACTGATGTCGCGCAGAGAACCGCACTGGTGTGTGTTGACCATTTTATTTTATTTTTTTCATATTTTATTCATTTACTTTTCATACTTTGCGACAATCGCGGGATTGTTGAGTAACTCTCTACTTTTTCTCTCACCCCATTTTTCTCTCACCCCATATGGATGTATTTAAAATATGTATACGTGCGTGAGTATGCAGCTTCATAATTATATACCTACACGAAATAAACTCTCACGCGACAATCTATGACATGGACAACGACCATTAAGCGGCATTTATTTCACAAGAGAAAAAGACGTAGGTTGCCGTCGAATACCAGAAGTCAGCTGCACGACTGATAGCGTGCGCTATTGACTTCCATTGCCCGAGACTCAGGAGCACTCGCGTTTGATTTCATCGACTCTAAGCCCAGGTTACGCTCGCTTTAATAGGGATAAGTTATATCGATTCTACGCCTAGAAGCGCGGATTTCTGGCTTAATAAAAGTCTGAAGCAAATCAGATGCTTCTAGACAATATTGATTATAACAATAATTTTTACTACCTCGCAAACCAGTATGTGATGACGAAACGAACAGAGATACATGTTATGTGCAAGCATGACAAATGCAGATGGCAAAAGACGAGGCATAGCTAATGGCTGATTCAGATACTTGCATTATATTCACAAGTAGTTGAGACTGAGACTAACAACTTGCGCTGAACTAGAATTGAAGACCAGGTTAGCAGGCGTACTAACCAGCCTAGTGTTGAGTAAATTTAACCGAGCTGAGAAGACTGTTCATAATAGCCCTAGTTTGTCACGAATACCTATCCTGAGCTCGAGCTCTACCCTCTGCGTTAGTTGAATAAATAAATACGTACATACATAGACATCAAAGGTAGTGATGGAGGGAGATCTACCCTCATGAAAACTAACGGGACGATTACTGTAGCCTGTGGTCATTCTTCATCAAGATTGAAGCACCCAATACTCACGCATGCTGCTAACTTAAGAGCTTTTCATTTTCTTTTTTATTGTTTTCATTTTCTTGTTTTTTCTTCTTTTGAGTCATGCGGTGAGAAAAACATGTGGTGGTTCTTGGCATTAAAGAGCTAAGAACACGCTCGATCGTTAGGAAAAGGTTTAGGTAGATACATACGTACGTAACTAATTGCAAGTACAATAATAATAGAGATAGAATAAGGAGCGGTGGCGTACTCGCGTGATTCATGACTGTTAAATCCTTCATCATTTGACTCCGGTTGAAAATTAAAAGATATTTGTAATTTGTGTCGCACAAAAGAGAAGTTCACGCACGATACCCGATGCAGAGCCAACGACCGCCAAAGAACGCGGATAGATCTTCGCGTGCATGTAAACCGTAATCGGAGTTATAGCGAGCTTAAATAAATTTGTGTTGATTAAACGCCGTATATGTGGCTCAAATTTTGTCTGTCGACCGATACAAGACTGGCTGCAGACATCCTCGTCTTCTGATTTCAGCAATAGAGAATTTGTCCTTTAAACTTTTCCTCAGCGTCACGTATCAAACACATTTTAAAACGTTTAGTATTCGCCGGCGTCAAACGTTTAGTATTCGTTGAGCAAATAGAAAAATGCTGTTATGGCAGCCAAAGATCGTTTGACAAAGCTGATCCCATGAATCAGCGATGTTGAATTAACTTCATGGCTCTTTTGGATAATCAGAGAGACTGATTTGTTTCTTTTTCTTTTGGCGGTGTTATGATTTTCAGAATTTTAATGAGAAACTGGACTCTATCTGGTTGCAAATTTCCCAAGTAATATTTCAACTCTCGAGGGAACGGGAGTCGACATCTCAAATCGACGATATAGCGCATATGGTGGAGAATAAATCGTTTCTACCGCTACGTAAACTTATGCTCCAGGTGATTCCAACTCAATGAAAAAACTTGAAACTCATAATTCAAACTGGAATGCGGACATTTATCTATCCACTATGAGGCATAAAATATTATTTGACCTCTCTCGGACCGTGGTTTTGTGTCTAATGCTTCTGATTTTTTGTTTTAATTATGGTTCATTGGATCGTGACCTGATTTCAAAATCTGGAGTCAAAAACTTTTCCTCTATACTAATGATCTTGGAGTATACGGATGCCTTTGCCTGTATCTATCGTACAATTATACGTATCCAACTATTTTACACGTATACCTACCATGGCTGACTTTGTTGAATAGTTCATGTGATGAAATTAATCGCATATTAGAACAGTGACCGAATGCTTATTAGAGAATGAACGGTGCGGTTTGTTGTAGGACGTTATTGCAAGGTATTAGAATGGGAACGCTCATCAATTTCCAGGTTGTTAACTAGCGAAAATTGCACCGGTTAACTTTGTATGTAATATACGTATAGAAAGTTTTGATCGGAGATATCTGGCGCATTATTCGATTGAACATAAAATTCTCAACCACCCTGGGATCGAGGAAAACCTATTGATCTCGATCTGCCAACGCCCACACGCGAATTACGAGTGAAAGATAACTTAAAGGCTACACGAAGGCTGCTACTATAGAAAAATTAGTGTTATGGCCATCGAGTGGTGACGCAATTCGAAGATCTGTAGTTTTTCGTTTAAAAATTCAGTATTCTAAACCGAGAATATCGAATGTAGATGTAGACCTGATAAAATATGAATGGACGAATATCCAAATTCCCCAGATAATTTATCGTAACTGCCGAACTGTTTCGTGGAACAGAGACCTGATAATTAATAGCACCACAAATTTCGCGATTGAAATAAAACAGCGACCTTGAGAAAGCGATTTTGTAGATCTTGTCTAACAAAAAAATAAGAAAAAGGTAAGGACAGATCTTGGTCATTCATAAATTAGTTTAAAGTATTTGTCTCATTTACATGGGCAGATGAATGGTCGCAAGGTTTACATCGTTCGGAAATTGCGTTTGATTGAAATTCCATTTGCAGAATTACATACTCACGTTACACATAAGCACGTGTATTCGTTGGATAATTCAAGACCTCTGCGTAGAAGGTAGTTGCAATTAAGATCCGTCCGTCCGTCCGTCCGTCTGTCTGCGCGGCTCTCTTTCCCCTGCACTGTACTCGTATCTGCATCGCTACGACTCCAGGTTGGAATCTTGGAACAGTACCTACATACCAGCTGTAGCTCGACTAAACTGAATATATTAATTAAGCCGCTGGAAGAACGGACGGATGTGTAATGTATATGGTAGGCCGTAACTAAGCAGGCCTGATTGCTTACAAGATGCGTGTCTTTATACGATGTACTTGTAATATAAGTTTAAATATAAAAGATAATCGAGAATACATTAGAGGTAATCACGTGTGTACTATTAACTATACATTTTTTAAACGCTAATCCTTCACTTCCGTGGATGTTCCGGAAGATGTTTACCGTGCATCGCATAAAAGACTCGATATAATAGCAGCCTGAGGTCTGCAATGTAGAGGATAGCAAGAAATGATGTTTGTTCGAAGGATTTAATTTCATCGATGTAGGTATCTGTCATTTCCACAGAGAATGACCCTCGGATCCGACAATTGACGGCCAACACTGAATATAGCGATTAAACCACGATAAAAAGTTCAGATCTATCTTTTTTTTTTAGATAGAAGGTTGGTGGGACATCAAAAATCTAAAGTCGAATAGTGGAATTTGATTAAATTTCAGTAGGAAATTGAGTTGCTAGAATCTAAATTCTGAACGAGAACTGTGATCTTTAATCCCCTCTCAACGACGAGGCAGTGATAATAGACGCAATGATATTAGGGATACTTGAGTGATAAGAATTTTTCAATTATCTTCGTTAAATCACTCGTAAAGCCTTTCAACCAGCGATGGCAACTATGAAGGATTTCAGCTGTGTCGGTGGCCTGGAAAACCATATCGAGATCCTTAAAGAAACTGTTCTCTTCCCACTGATGTACGGAGACATCTATGTTAGGTTCAACATAAAACCACCGCGTGGACTTCTGTTCTACGGACCTCCTGGTAATTTAAACCGTTAAACGTTTATCTTATCCTTTCGAGAAACGAATTTCTAATGTACTGCAGGAACTGAGCAATTAACGTTACCGTATGATCTGTCAGTGCAACTCGTTTTGATGAAATGCCATGGAACTCATATATGCAGCTTTGAGATTAAATTAGTATCTCACATCTGCGTGTTGATTTGTTAACCTCAAGGTTAACTGCGTTTTGCTTAGGAACTGGAAAAACTCTCATGGCCGGTGCTTTGGCCCTGGAGTGCAGTAACGCCGGACGTAAGGTTTCCTTCATATCGCGAAAGGGCTCAGATTGTCTGAGCAAATGGGTCGGCGAGAGCGAGAAAAGACTGCGAGACATTTTTCTCAGGGTAATAAACTCTTTTTTCAATCACTTTTTACAATCAATCGAACAAATTTGGGTCAGTTGGCGAGAAAATTGCGTATATATAACGAGACGTGATCAGCAATTTATGGGACAAAAACAGCATCTAATTTCCAATATACGAGTCAGTAGTGAAACATATTTTTATGTCTTGGAAACAATATGGAATAAATAACGTTGTTGATGTATTAGAACACTGAGAACTTACTCATTAAACCAACGGATACGTGATTATCGAAATTAATTTAATATCGTGGATCCTGAACTGTACTCTAGCGATGAATGTTGAAGTTATGGAAAAAAGTAGGGCCTGATGGTTCAGGAAACAAATCAGTGTTTGCTATGCATAGTTTATTCATGAGATAAAGTGTTGATATAGTAGACGCTATCAAACGGTGACACCTAACTTATCTCTACAAGACTTCTGGGCTCCTGGGCGTGAGTAAGACCCACTCGTTTTAACACCGTATTTGACGACAAGAAATCTTTATCTTTTTCGTAGTATTGAGATGAGCCTTGAGACCGTGTCCTAAACGCTAGTTGAATGGCACCAGCATATATATTTTCTCTTAGAGTAAGTAGAGGGTCGAAGAGCGATAATATAAAAGTGTAAGTGCTCCTTGAGTGAGGTATCAATTAGTTCGCTCACTGATTTACTTCTTGCGACAACGAGTACAACTCTCGAAGTATTCAACGTGGTCATGTTAACGACTGGGATATGACAGTCCGGGGTCAAAACGGAAGATAAATAACCGAGAAAACGGATTAAATTACCTAGTTTACATAAAGATGGACATTTCGTTCCTGTTCTATCAATTGCCCCCGATTGATCAACGAGTTTTATTTCCACACGGACGACCTGTCTTATTTGCAATTTTTGCAATTAACCAGGCAAAACAAACAAAACCCTGCATCATATTCTTCGACGAGGTTGATGGATTGGCGCCGGTCAGGTCCAGTCGGCAAGACTTCGTTCACACAAGTGTTGTGTCTACCCTTCTCGCCTTGATGGACGGGTTGGACAACAATTCCGAAGTTATCGTTATTGGGGCGACTAACAGACTGGAAGCTATAGACCCAGCCCTTCGTAGACCGGGAAGGTTCGACAAGGAGTTGTACTTTCCATTGCCATGCTTCAAAACCAGGATACAAATACTATCGGTATAAATTTGCATACTCTTTATTCACCTTATAATGGTTCGTAGAATAGTGATGGCAATCTCCCTCTGTTCAATAGGACGTCAATTCCGAAGGGACTAATTTTATACCAAACTGCTATCTTTAGGATCCAATTATTCATTTCAACACTTGAGTTTCTATAGCATGATCGTTCAACCGATGTTCAACTAGATTTCAAATCTTAAAGAGAAAGTAATGAGAGATTAATCTTGTGAGGGAGCATTCCCTCGGAACCTCTTCGACACGTCAGTCAACGAAAGTTGAAACATTGATAATTATTCACGAATAATGCACCGGCGCATGTAAATTTTAAAGATAGGAAATTGAACCGCGTATAACTTCCCACATGAATGAAATTTTGTGCGGATACTTTTTTCAAGCAGACTTTTCGCCGCCTATTATAACAAGTAGCACGAGATACGCCTGGGCATAAATCACAAACAAATTTCACAATCATCATTCATATTTATGAAAGGAAATATTGCGTACACACTACACATTGATTGGAAGATGAGGACAGACGAATAAATGGACATGATGTCCAAATAAGGACCCGTTCGTTTCTACTGCTATAATATACCTACCGCGAAGATGTTTCGATAAAAAAAAAGTTCAAGATGCCTTAACTGATTGCTGATCACACGGTTCATTGATTATAGGTCCACGTTAACAAGTGGAAACAGAAACCAGCTAGGAGATTCATCTCGTATATTGCCTCGAAGACAATTGGATTCTGCGGTAGCGATTTACAAGCGCTTTGCGCCGAAGCTGTTATGTGCTGTGTGCGGCGGAATTACCCACAAATTTACACCTCGAAAGGAAAACACCGTATAAACGGCCGGCTTCTCAAAGTAAGGATTTTCATTCAAACCATTGAGCCGTTCATTATAGCATGTCGCTAAGAGGGAAGCTCCAAAGTATCAAGTCACACGTTGAAATGCCTCTAAATTGCCAGTTTTGCGTCTCTCAAACCTGTGTAGCCACGTCTTCTGTCCAACCGTTAGCATAATTATTAGCTTCGATTTGATTACATGCTATAATCACAAATCTTCATAAAATCACTGTGCTGCACACAGATGTACACAGCGACAAGTCGTATAATCAAGTAGCACGTGGAATTGGTGAGAAAAACGTTACTGAACGTCTGTGGAAGAATTTTGAAAATATTCTTGCTAAAACGTAGGTCAACAAGCAGGACTTCTTGACAGCTCATCAGAAAATCATTCCGGCTTCACATCGCATTGCAGTATCACCAGTGAAACGTCTGACAGCAAAGATACGACCTTTACTTGAAGAAACTCTCTCCCTAGTGATGTCTAGGCTCCAAGTTCTCTGTCCTCAGGGAATGCTGTCTTCCGACAAAACGTGAGACATCAATACTACTTACTACTTGTCTATTTGGTGTTAGCAACTCCGTTAATCAAGTACCGTCTCAGCTCATCACAGCGATCTTTAATGAGTACGATTTATCTATTACTTTTTGTCTTTATTATTCCGTTCGGATCTATCTCAGAATAAATCTCAATCATTTTTAGCACGAGTAAAGCTGGATTTAAGTCATCTGGCTGTCCAAGACTCATTCTCACCGGAAATGAGTGCAATTGTCAAACTCGACATATGGGTCCAGCTATTTTACACAATCTAGAACATCTGCCGTGCCATATTCTTGATATCACGACGTTATATGAAGTCACTGGAAGAGCAGCAGAGGAGGCGATAATTCAGGTTGGCTCGTACAATAGTCCCCTCGGGCATAATTCAGCAGCCACATATGTATATTCTATTCCATTCCATTCATATGATTTTTTCCTCTCACTTTGCTTATGATATTTTCGTTAATTAAGCGGGTTAAGGAGGCGCGGCACACTCTTCCTTCCATACTCTACGTCCCAGACATCATGGCATGGTGGGAACTTGTCGAAGAATCAGCACGCGTCGTCTTTACTTCTCTGATACGTGGACTTGACCGAACCGTGACTATGCTATTCCTGACAACCGCCAATTGCCCGCACGCCAAGCTTCCCAAAGAGGTAATTGGGACTATACAAAGATGAAATTCGTCCACACAATCTTCTCAGGACATGAATCTCTCACATTTCTCTTCCGCCTACTACGCTTATTCCGTCTAATACGACCCACGGAGAAGCAATTTGTCAAAACAATAAGCAATCAATAACCAGAAAAGTATGATTTCGACACTTGGATGACAGCTCCTTTCAGAGCGAGCTTCATTTCAGAGTAATGTTCTTCTGTACTATTACAATCTCGCTCTAATTGTCGAGAGATTTTTTCTTCTAATCATGACACAGCTAAATCACCTACATCGCCCAGGTCATGGCTGTACAACTTCTGTGGTTTTCTAGGTCGACCGCGAGTTGAGATCGACATATTGGCGAGTGTTTTTCAGGTGTTAAAGCCTGCAAACAATCTAATTATAAAAACGAAGTTTCAATTTTCAAGAGCGTACTTTTCAGTATTGAAAATTGACTGAATAGTCAAAGTGCTAAAGAAAATTCTTTTTGTACAAATGCGACGCGACGCTTCTATTTTTTCAGATCCATGTAAACGGCAGGATAATCCAAGTGTGACTGACTTCCTATACAAGACCTGTTGAAATTTATTTTTCTAAATTTGTTACAGATAAAGTCTCTGTACAATGACTGCCAGGGTGAAGTGTACGAAATTAGGGCGCCGGAAACCGCAGAAAGAGAAGCATTCTTCGAACAACTGTTCTTCTCTGCGGGTTCAACAACGTCGATACCTGAGGATTCATCGCAAAGATCTTCTAGCGGTACATATTTACCATTGACTAATAATAAAAAACTGTATTCAGCCGAGTCATGCTATAGTAAAGAGGCGTAAAGAGGCTCCCTCAATTATAATCATAACTGCTTGTCTAAATTAGTGGATAACGGTGCTTCGGCTTTAGGTGCCATGATTTCTACGGCCACGAAACTTACTATGTCTTTTTTCCATAGAGCTTTTTCTTCATTGGAAATATCTTTCTCGCATTAAAAGAAGATAATGTAAGGGATCTTTTTTTTTTAGCAAATTCTTTGATTTCCAGTCCATGATTTTTTAGGGAAATACACGTTTGCTTATAACCGTTGAGTACTTCACAAAATCTACTATATATAATCACCTATTTCCGTTACCTACATCGCTTCAAGCGTTTTATGTATTCTCGTTTTTTGCCTTATATGCGGGCAAAAACAGATGTGGTAGAAATAACGTCAGATAGAAAAATTTCTTCGGAGATAAACGGGAGGGCAATGCTCAGTGGCGTTCAATCCATCCACTCAACATCGCCGTCTGGTAAGTCAGTCTAGTACACTGGTAATCGGGTATGTATATAATATTCACATGGTCTGTCAGTTGAATGTCAGTTTAGAATTTAAAAAATCCATCAAACTGCCGTGACAGCTCAAATGAGTTCTAATACTCGGTTATACTAGCTTCAACGCTATTACCAGCACCACAGAAGCCGACTGACGGCATATGTATCTATACTTGTAGGCATTGGGTTTATATCTAAGACCCAGACATTAGCGTGCATTACGATCAGTTAATAAATATACTTTGTGAAATGGTACAAGCATCGGTTCACAGTCGTGTAGGCATATATTAGAAATTTGCAAACGTTCAAGCCATACGATATTAATTAACGTTTCCCAAAGCCGTTGAAGTTCGTTGAACAGCTGATATTGATAGTTCAGAATTACACGAGTCGCTTTATATAGCATAATTTTTCGAACTGGGTAATTGTTGTAAATGTTTACCTTATTTCAGGCATCGCTCTGAAACGAGAGTATAGTGCAGCTGGTGAGGCTGGTGCCTCGAAGAAACGGAGATTGACGTCCAATGTGTCGATAATTGAGCCAAAATTGAAAACGGTTATTGAAGCCCTTCCAAAGAATCAAACTATGGAATTATTGCAGAGGATTGTTGGACTGACTACTGGTTACAGCTGCCAGCAACTCGAAAGTCTCTACTCCCTTCTTGAGATGGCAATTGAAAACAGTGTAGGTGATGTGTTTAAGATAATAATAGAGTGTCTGAACAGCTTTAACGAAACGAGAAAGTTGAAGAAGAGAATCGTGAGGAAAAACGACCTGCAAAATGCTAAAGGCAGGAATTTGAATTTAAAATAATCTGAGGTTCAGCCTCGTGTAATGCTCTATAACTTTGTAAGAGGTTGTCATTTCATTGACCAATAAAACGTATCGAGTAAACGTATACCCGTATGTAACTTTACTTATGCATATATTTTACACGCCGCGAGGAGCTCCCGCGGACAGAGAATTGACTGATATTGACACCGGTTATCGAGTGTTGAATTTAAGAGTCGCCTTTCATCGACTGTAGAGACACTGCCAAGTGGGTTGACTTTTTGCTTATAATGATATCACGCTGCTTCCGTGGGAGGTATGAGACATATTAATGATAAATCACCACGCGAGGCTTAGTGCAAATCTCTCGTAACCGATTATGAGTTCTACCGTTTGTCCTTTTTTGGGAATTAATGTCAATTTCATTTATACTTTTCGGTCACTTTATACACGTATGAAGAAGGCACGAGGAATGGAGCAGTGAATATCGTAGCTTGGAGAGTTTAACTGTTGAATGATTCCGAGATATTTTCAATGCAAACTCTTCCTTTCTCTTTTCCATTCTTTGTTTGCCACCTTTATTCCTTCACGAAAGAAATTATCATTCTTTGGGTGTCCGCGGGATTCGCAAAAACAGGCAAATCCCAGCTAACGATTTATTGTGTCGTAAGACCGTCGCGACGGTACAAAGAGTTCATATATCTGTACCCAGTCGACAATCGTTTGTTAATTCGCGTCCAATCTGTTTGCCCGATCGTCGTCTCTACTTTCGTCAGATCGTAGCTTTGCGCGAACGAAACAGGAGATTCTTGACTATAAGGGACGAAAAGCTCGGCCATGAAATTTACTTCTATCTTGTTTGTCTTGGGCGCAGACCACATAGGTTATAGCACAGTTTATAATCTAACTGCAGGTATCTTGCCAGGAGATGGAAATGTGTGGTGATGCGGTACAACGGAATTAGCTTAACAATGACATTTCAATTGAATTTCCGACCGCTAATAGTTTCGTTTTACCATATAATTAGTAAGCATTAGTAGAAATTGATTCACAGTAACCAGTCTTAACGATCAAAAATAATACTACAAAATGATAGTTATTATTTCGTTACCTGACCTAAAAAGCCGAGGCGTTTATTTGTTAAACTCAGCGTGAACTTTCAGTTAAAATATTCTCAGCTGGTAACATTTTCCTTTCGCATCAAGTTCCCTGTTCTTTCACTTACAATTAGCAGGCCATAGTCGGGTTATGTGACCGTAATACAATCAATTTTGGCTCGATGCAAAAATGTTCTCACTGAAATTATTCCTTTACTACCTTTTCAAAGGCACCCCGATGTCAAGTATAGACATACGAATCCAAACTTGGTCAATACAGGAGTTGGAATTAAAAATAAATCAGCCTAATAAGCGAAGAGATATTGGAAACTGGTTTCCCGCGGCAAATGCTTTCTCAAAGCTCGGCTTACTCGTTTTTTCAATCATATTATCAGCTACGTTCAATTGCTGACACACCAGGTGACAGGTTCTCATGTATAGAACTGAAAATCATCGATTGAGTTCTATGTCCAGAATGACGTATTGCCTTTGCGTAGGTATGTGCGGAAGAAGTCCGAGATTAAGTAAGGCGTGAGTTTGAAATGTGGGTGAAACGGTACCGACAGGCCACGCTCGAAATAACATTGCATCGATAACCAGATCGGAAAACGCAAGGACGACTTGCTAACAAACTAACAGTGCCACAACTAGCGCTACTTTTACGCGGTACAGCTCGTTCGGGTAAATAGAATAATAAGAAAACCGAAAAAACAAGGAAAAAAAAAAGATCGGTCGAACTAAAAATGAAGCCGGTCATTGATTCGTGGCTGGTATCAAATAGAACAGAAATCTGAATTTCGAAATCATTTTGAACAACCTTGAAGCAACCAGTTAAGGAATCGATCGGCTCCAATCGGATATAAATACGATTAGAATATCCTGTGAACACGGTTTAAGCAGTTACACTAGCCTTTAATATCTCTTTACTATTTTGGCGCAGATTTTTATCCTAACTTACATATAACCCGATGATGAACGTAGGGACTATTTCATCGCGCTTGCTGAAACGATGAGATATTTTGTCAATATATGCATATAATCGATCGATAGTTTAGGCCCACTGGAACCTATAGAATCGATAAATTGAAGACAGGTCAAGACGGACACTGCAGTCATTATCATAAACCAGGTATCGATACCTTGAAGGTATTTCTGAACGAAACCGTTAGTTTCTGATAGTATGAAAATAACACTGCTCGTTTATAGTTTATTGCTTGTTTGCCTCGAGAGAACCGTGTTGCCTTTCGTTGAACTTGATAATCCTCCGATACGTACATACATACGCGCATGTGTTCATTCGAATCGTGCTATAAGACCGAGGATCACCCGTGACGGTCTGTCAGATACAGCAATCACATTTATTAATGATACAGGGTATCGTCCAATTACAGAAGTAATAAACGCGTCAAGCGAGTTAATATCATCGAACGTTATACACATCATAATCAAGATGGTTTTACGTTGCAACGCAAATAGCCTGATGTGGCACTCGTAATAGTATAAATTAGATTAGTTCCACTCGTAATGAAACTCTGAAAAATTTTTTAGTATCATCCATGAATATTATCGAGATATAGAAATGATAAATGGTCAACGTCAAGTTGAGCCCGATCGTACTTAATACTGCCATACACATCAAACATACGAGATCTCCGTGGGCAAAAGAAGTGGTCAACGAAAGACCGCAACGAAATTGAAAGTACAACGTAATGCTTCCCGGTGTTGGTTTAGACACCTAATCTCATCCTCAGTCTACTAGCGGTCCACCATTTACCTTGAATAACGATCAGAAAAAGTGCCCGGTCCCTTTGCAGTCTGAATGACCGCGCTGTACAACAAAAGTACGAGGATAATCATTCGATTTCTCTTCACGATCAATTGCGGTAACGTGACTTCCACTGCATGTTACACGATCGAATGTTCTACAGTATATACTCGCACACTGTCTCAAGTGCGAGGCACACGATTAATTTACTATTCACGACAGTTCGAACTGTGACAAAAGCACGAAGCTACATTTTACGGTACACGGTAAGCCGCGGGGTTTATGCATCGACAAAATTCTTCGCATTCGTCGACACGGTTGAACGGTTCGCATTGAATTTTTTATCCCAACTCGAAGGTTTGATTATACTTACTTGAGTATTCGGAACTCTATATAAAGAGAAAGAATACAGCGATGACTATCTCTAGAAAGAAATATTTGAATCCAATTTTGAGAATCTGATGAAGTTGGTATCAATCGATCGCCTCGATGTGTTAGATAAAGCTTTCCATGCCCTTTCATCGACCGTCTAAACGCTTGGGTACCATAGAGCGAGAGCATAGGTAGGTCTTACCATATATAAAGTGGAGGGGATTCCCCACGGACCTCCGACCTCTACAGGTGGTATCATGCCTCGGTAGAGGAGGAGTTCTAATGAAAGAAGTGGTACAGGCAAACAGCCGAACCAGGGGTATGATGTTCGCGTGCGGAGCGGTAACAACGAGGTAGTAAGGAACAGGCAACAGGTAACAACACAACCACCGTGGAGGTAATGGGTACCTATCGAAGAGCAGATATACCAACGCCAGTAGTTCAGAATTGTGGTGGGGAGCCAGATATGGGAGGAGTTCTTTCTGAGTTTCCGAGAGAGGCTGCAAAGAGTAGAGGAGGACTGCTGCTCACCTGAGGTACACTCAGGTGGCAGTTGCCCTGTCGCGAGGCACACCGTCTCCGGCGGCTCTTCGGGACTTAAATCCCCAGCTTACTACAGCTCCGTTCTCCTTTACCTCCCGATATGTGTGAGCCACGTGCGCGATGTCCTTTTAAGTTCCGCCAGCTTTATGGCGATACTAGTTGATCCATAGATTAACGTGCGAACGGATCGAGTCGGATCAGATCGGAACGGAACGGCACAGACTTGATACGAGATATTATGATGGTTTATTATTCAAAGAAATGAAATCACGCAAATTCGTACCGATTGCTGATCGCTTGAACTTTCTTTAAACTTTTTAACCAGTAGTACGGATCTTTGGAAGAATACGTGTTGTGTCAACTAATTTCATACTGTTATTAATTAAGTTAACTTGACAGTGGCTGTGTTGAGATAAACTACAACCAGTGATTAGCTGTGAACTTACTCAAGTATCTTTGGGAAGTTACTGTTTTTAAGTGCCTACGGCGATCCAGGACGCCGTCCGAATCGCGTGTAGATACGATAGCCTGAATCGTTAAATTGTAAGAAGAGATACTTGAAATGACTTTAAAACGGCGCATCTTTGACCTTAGCCAACACCTGCGGGCTTCATCAATCATGAGCCGTCTATAAAGGCCTGGATTAAATTATACAACTCATGCTCGAGCGGTGCACACGTACCGTTAAATAATGATGGGAGAACTCATTCGCGTATCCGGGAGAGCCCCGGATGTCGCTGAATTTTTGAGGGAAGCAATGCTATCCCAAAGATTTGCCGACGTTGCCTTGTGCTGTCCCGGTGGCCAGAGGTTCCTTGCTCATCGACTAGTACTCTCAGCAGCCAGCCCCTACCTTCAAGTGAGTTCTTCGTTTATACAATCTATTGTATGATTGCTCTGCGCACGCATAGTCAATCATTCGATCATGCGTGGTGGTAAAAAAAATCGAGAAAGCAAGGTGACGATGTTTCCGAAAAAAAACTGCAGTCAGCACTGACCTATGCAGAATAGTAAACACTTGTACTACTTTCGCTTTAAATACCTTCGACAAAAAAAAAATGACGGTATTATACTGTTACCTGACAACGAGATGCACATTGCTAGCTCGAAGATGCGAATCGTTTTGGCAACTCATAGATACAGCTTAGCTTAGAGTATTATGGTATCAGATACCATGTGGTAAAACGTCAAATTAAAAGTTTCAACAGGAGTATATGACGATATAGAGTTGCTGTAAGAGCTCAGCACCAATTAATGTATGCTGCAAATGGTTTACCACTTACACCTGCATCAGTTGTCACCTGTACAACTGGAGGAAATACTGCGAGTTACGATAATTGCCGTGATCTTAACGAATTTTTTATCCGCGGTTTCGTTGATCCAATTTGAAACGTTTTGCGCGAGGGATTGAGTGCTGCATACCAAGTTTGCGCGCTGTGGAAATCGCGAATGTGGAATTACTTCAGGGGACGCTAACAGAGTCGGACATTCGGTCTGTCTGCAGTACTGATGATAGTTGTATTATCCGAAATAGTTTTGGCTAGACGTGAGTTTATTTTTAAGAGAAAGACTGCAGTACTTCAGGTTTTTGATTTACTATGACAAGAATTAGGTGACAGTGACCAGACATGACCTGTGAAGCAATCCTTGAAACTCATGAGAACGCGTGTGGCCCACGCACCGTGGATGGAGAGTGTGGGAGAGAAGTATGACTGATGTATGACTGAAGAAGGATGCAAGGGCTGCAGTTGGGGGTTGCATATCCGTAAAGACAGTTTAAGGACGACGACCGATTACAAAAGAAGAACGTCGCTATAACTGAAAACGTTGCAGACGCAGACTTTTAAGGACTAACTATATTCTAATAGATTCATATTAACAAATATTGCAACTAAATAGCCACTTTTATCTATTCAATACTTGACGCCAAACACCATTCATTTTCACCTTCGTAAGATCCCACATACTACATAGTTCATTAAAAGTTTGTGGGAACGGTATATGTAGAATCGGAAAAAGAGCCTTGAATCTGAGGATTTGTATACCGAAGACCTCTGCGAAGGCAATCTGTACCCGGTATGTTTAGAGAGATTATCTTCAAACAACTGTCGCTAGAATTTAGATGGAGTATCTCTAATGATTCAATGAAATGAGTCGAAACTATGCAGCACTCAACACACGCGAGACTGTAATCTGTCATGGTCAACTAATCAGAAAACTAAATGTCGAATACACGCCAACGTGAAACGCATCGAGTCGTCTATCAAATTCACGTTGTGGCACAATTCCCGTTTATTTGTTCCACAATTTTATAATCTTGCGGTCCATGTTGAACTTGATTTGAGCAATCGAGCGCATAAAATCTTCTGGCTAATTATCGAACGACTCTAAGGCTTGTCGACGTTTTTATTTCACATCGATGAGCACTCGATATCGTCTCCTAATCGTGAATGTCTTTGAATGTGAACCTTTTCCTCTCTCTATCTCGGTCTACACTGATGTTTCCACAAGATGGCCAATCTGAACACGCCTTCGGAAGTCTAGCGGTATGGATGTAATTGTGCCAAACGTAAGAATTCGATTAGAAATTCAAAGACTGGCTCTGTGGATTCCACCCGACACACCTGTGCAGATAGGCGGGGCTTTATGTCCTCAACGAAATTCTTTTGAGCTAACGTCTGTAGTATGGGCGAGTCAAAACTCGGATTGACAAGCTTGACAAATTGATTATACTACGATTTCGATAGTTCGCATCACGACTGGTTATAAGCAACGCCAGATTCGAGAAGAAAATATGAAAATATTCTAACGTAACGATGTTCAAACTGGCTTATAAATTAATTCGACACGTGACCAAATATTGTGTGGATCACCAGAGCTAGCAGTTTTTACGCGAAATGCATCAAGAAGAACAATAATTCTCCCGGTTCAATGGTTGAATAATGGTGATGAGAAAAAAAATCTCGATCAAGAGTGGAAATGGTGTTAGAGTTGACCGCTAATCGCATATTGGTCGGAAGTAACTTAAACAATAGTCAATCGTCGATGTGATAGTGCGCTTCTAACGTGGCAAGTGTGCTTCACATTCATTCACACTGACTCCGTAGAGAATCCGTTGTCCGGCATGAATGGGCCCTAAAATTGTTAATTTAACCGATGCTCACAATGGTCCACAAAGAGCTGCTTCATGTTTTATGGGCGTAGTTCGTTTATACTATACGTACGATTTTATTGCTCGCTGGTCAACACAATAACGTGGGATTAAGCCGATGCCTGAGGCAAAGGACCCGGAATCAAAACCAAACAACGAGTTTAACAATTTTTCACGGTGCATAAGCACGTATATTGCACTTATACTCGTAATTTCGAAACGTTGCAACTAAACTACAAGTAGGAAAACTACGGGCGATTGACAGACCGATGTCGAACCTTTAATCCGAAAGATTCTTGAATTTTTTTAAGTACCTTTATGTTACGGCCACACCTGAGTCAGCCTCTACGCTTTCGGGTCGAAAGTTTACTTTTAACGACAGTATTAATTCCTGATCATTAAATTTACGAGGTACTTCATGTCTGAGAGAAATAATTTTAGTCATATAGGAATCACAGATATACCCGCTGATGGATCAATTGTACCTGCTAAAACGAGGTTCACACACGAATCATTAATGTTTCTATCGATTCCTTGACATACTCATGGTCAACGAGAACTCGGACAAAGATTGCAACGGATATTTCAATCAAACTATTCTTCCCGATGAGTTGAATTGTCTCATATTCGTAAAAGATATTGGAAGTTGTCAGCGTCGAATCCGAACTAATTACAAGTATACGGGGTGTTAGGAAACTCCGTTCTGCCTGTATTAATAATACTCATACATATCCTTCGATTCCTGTTGAATAGGCACTTTTTTTTTGGAGGACAAGACTGTACATTCAAATAATATATGAATAAAGAAGACTTTCTTAATTAGCTGTGCTATTTCTGCAGTATGTTAACTCAATCAAGCGTCCGTTACCCGCGTGACACTTGAGTTATGAATGATGAGATTTACCAATTTCAGTGAACGAATTCATGTAATTAAATGCCTGTGAATGTTCCCGTCGTGATTGCCTATCACGTTTTTTCATTCATCATACGAATGAAACGGTCGATTTCGAGACACATAAATATAATTCAGCTGCGCAGATATACATACCTTGATATGTTTATGGCATACTAGTCGCCTGTTAAATTAACTAGGGCCCGTTAAAATCTGTCGAGAGATCAGATTAAGAAAATAGCGACGCAATTTAAACCGTTAATCGTACCCCTAAACACCTGACTGAACGAAGAATGCAGCAGAAAAAAAAAGTAAAATATTCAATCATTAACGTGTCCATTTCTCTTATCGTGATTGGTCATGAATTCGGGAGATTCACTTAACAGTATGACTTTTTCGAATATGAATCTTTGGCAGGGAATCTGAATGAAAAAGTAGAATATCCAGAATGATAGAGAAATTTATTCGGAGGGAATACGACGTTTCATCATTCTGGATAATCTTTCATTTGTGATGATGGCAATTTATTATTAAACACATAAATGGTTATCGATTTTTCTGAATATGAAAGTATTAAAAAACTACAAAAAATAAAAAATAATAACGTAGAACATAGCAAACATGGTTTCATCTGACGCTTACGAACCATGAGAACGCGTCTCCAATTTTTGGGTCAGGTTTATAGCGGTGATCGTTGCCATTTTGACCCTGATCTCTGAGAAACGAGACAGCATTTAAAAATTGATCACTAAATAGCGACAAGTCCCAGAGCAGGCTTTGAAAGTCATTAGTCAGATCGAATTTAGATGGACCGTGATTAACCTTAATTACTCCTATCAATATTTATATCATTGCTTGAGCAAGCCAAAGTGTAATTTCGAATTCACCTACTTCTTCATTATTATGAAGCGTTATTCAGGTAAAAAAATGCGTCGTCGGGCTGGTGGCAAAAAAAGTCGGTTCAGGTAAAAAACAGAATAACCGATCGCATTATAAACGTCTAGCTATACCTACCCAAGTCCCGGATTCTAGAACAGGTTGCAATGTATTCAGCTTACGAATGTGTGATCAGCAACTTATTAAGCGGAATGATTCCCATTCCCAGATCGTAGCTAAAGAGCATTAATAAATCTGTGAAAAAAGTAAAAAAGTAACATAAATAAATTTAAAAAAGTTGGTGATCGAGCTAACCAAAGCACAGTTAAGTTGACTCGCGGTAAAAGTCATTCCACAACTTTTTTCTCGAAGTCTATTCGACAATTTCTGGCCCACGATCAAACTTGACTGAATTGTAATTTGGCGAGGTCAGGAATAACCGTCGGATCACTATAATTCACCTGACTGATATTCTGACTTTCCAAATCAATGAACTCGCCAGATACGATTATTCGCCTTGCCTTCTGCAGAAGCGGGACATCACATGATCATCCGAAAGTCTCCTGTTGTATATAGAGGATTTAATTTTTTCAAATTAATCTAACGCGCCGCGTGAAGTCATTTCAATTAAATTGCCAGTTAGTCTGGACTCTGCAAAGGGTAGCACGTGTTCTTCGGAACGATGAGATATCGGTTTTATTGAGACAGGCAAACCGATAATAATTTTCGGCCTCTCTCCAAGAGCGTTACTAATGAACTAATAACCTAATACCGAACGCCATAGCGGTCCTGTGGAGTAACTACACCTATAGTTAGCTCTTTCTTATTCGCAACTGCTATTAACCGATATTAAGGATCATCGGGACGAAAGACTTTCTACGAATGATATCGCTCGGTGTATATTTTACCCGGGCTATTTTACTCGTAACCAACATGTCCTAGATCGCGATAGTTATTTGCCGGTAATAAAAGTGGATACGGATGGGGAGCAGCCTTTCATATTCGTATAACCCTTAACCCAGGCCTTTAGATCTCGAAAACTCTGACCTCTATTCGAATAGAATTCGATGGGAATAACGGAACGAAATGGTAGTTAAACCAACATGTGTAAAGGTAATATATCCATCAGGCAGTATCCTCTATAAAAAAATAATTCCTGCGAAATCCCTAGTGAGCTACTTTAATACGACCGTGTAGCACCTACAAACGCGTATCATTTCTGTGTGTGATTAAATCGCCGTCTGTTTTGGTAGCATTGAAAGACTCGGTTCGTCCTGTGGTTCCTTTTTTATTCTTTTCACGTTCTTTATTTCCTTTATTTTTTACTGTTCTGTCGGCTAGCTTGAAATGAACGTGGGTTACGTAATTGACTGATCGGTTGATTAACTCTTCATTAGACAGAAATTTATTATAATCTTCGGCATAACGCGACCAAACATCGCCAACTGGCCCACGGAGAAGTCTCAATAACATACCTCCTGAATAATTCAGGAACGATGCAGCGAGACGGTTATCTTAGGCTCAACATCTTTCCCACACGAGAATCTCTACTCCCAGTTCACCGCCTATCTAACTGTATCCAGGCAATTCAACGTTATTGCTGTTGATGTTAATGTGGCGTTACTATACAGAGCTCGGACGTTTGCTTTGTGACGTTATAAATATCGTGTTCCTACGAAAATTTCATCCACACGCTTGATCGTAACACATACTAATAGCGTAAACATATAATTAATTTATGCAAATTTTTGTGGATTAAAAAAAGAGATACAGAATTTCAAAGATGTTGTTGGTCGATCCATGAGTATTTCAAAGGCAAGCCGTCATCGTGACAAGATTTCACGATTCGTACGACCTTAATTTTTCTCGCATTTACCTATGGGACCCGGACAGGTTTCTCATTCACAGCAGAGAATGACTTTTATAATTAGACACCGCTCAATTAAAAGGGTCAAAACTTAACTAACGAGAAACGTTGCTAACTCGGGTGCTTGATTGAAGTTTTTCGCTTATACTTACACGTGAACTTGTTGTCCCTATTCACTGCGTCTGCAGCTGTGCTTGTACGATTCTCGACCCGCATCCTTCCTCCACTTCATAATCGCCGGTAAAAGTAGTATAAGATGAAGATGAAGAGTGGTGGTCGGGATTAGCGAACGGTTAATTTTCGAGAGCTGGTGATTGATGGGCTGTGATAAATCTTCAGAGCACGCGAACCAATATTACTCGTACCGTTGACCATGTTCTATGATTATTTATAACACATTAACCTAACTTCGCGTACTACATGTATGTGGGCGTAACGTGGTTATAAATTATGCGAATGAGATAATCATTGTAAGATCAATACATCCGCATCGAGGTAACTCTCCCTTGTATGTATGTGAAAATATGGGTAGAAGACTCTCGTAGAAATTTCACACTGTGTTGTCCTCAGGCGATTTTTTATAAACGAAATAAATTGCTAAATAAAATTTGAGAAGTCTATAAGTTTCACGATTAATCACTTAAAGAGCGCGACTGAAATAGCATGGCTTTGGAAAATACACCGTCCGAGGATTACAATTTACGGTAAGTTATGGTCATAGTGGCAATGACCCGGCCTTTTACGATCATCGTCCGTGGACATAGTCTCAGTTCGGTAAGAACTTTACTACTGATTTATAAACGGAGGAGCGTTGATAATCGTTTTACCCTTTCTGTCCCCACTGAGGCGCAAGTCTCATAAAACCTAGCAGATTTCCGTTGAATAATTGAAACGAGTCCTTTGGCCATGGATTGGTACTCTTAACAAAACAGAAGTCTACCATATATTGGTTCAGTTATTTCCTTTCGCTTTTTTTGTTTTTGCTTTTCACGAATACAGAATTGGATGCTAAATCACAATTGCGTACGTAACATACTCGCCTAGCTTCGGCCAGCTGACCAAAACATCTTTATCCAATATGATGAATACTTTGCGATAGATCTTTTTCCCCATCTCAACAGAGCCTCTATGAGGCTAGTCTAAAATTAATGAATTACCAACGCTCATTCAATTAATCTCAGTTGGAACGTGGTAGCTGAGCGTATCTTGGCTAATTTATGAAAGTGTAAATGATGTCACGAAAGATATTTGTATCTTCTAATCAAGCCTATGGTATTCAGCCCGTTCTTGGGTGAGGACAATTATTTATTCGAGTTATCTATAATTCCACATAATTTCACGTTAGTTCCTATTCAAAGCGGACTTTAAAAAGTCTGTTTAAGAAATTAGTTACGTTTTAAACGATACAGCCAACTTCTAATAAACGATGTAGAGCATTCGTTACGCGAGTGAAAACGATCTCAGTTTCCTTTTTCTGGCGATAGGTACCACCGATAACGATCAGAAGTATCACCTCGGTCTCTATGCACAGTAATAAAAACCTTTGTTCTATATTTCTACACCGTCTTGGAGGTATAGGTAGTAGTCACGAGTCCTCCTTCAAATGTGTTGTTCTCTTATGACCACAGACTGTAATATACCTCCATATACCTTTCATATATCTTTGTACGTCTAATTCGTTGTAGCGATAAAAAAAAGTCTGTTTTTTTCCCCGGGGTAACAGCAAGAAAAAATTCCATTACGCTTACTGAAAGTTATTCTTTCGGTTTTTATTCCACGTGTCAGAGCGTCGAAACAGTTTCGAATCGCAGACCAAGACCTGACCCAACCCAAACCAAAGTGATATACTGGGTCCATATGTGATCAAAAAAAAAGAAAAATCGAGAACCTCGATTCTATTTTATTTTAAACTCTCGCATTGGTCGCGAGCCGACGTAGTTACGGTATTAAAACCGTTGGATACCAAAAGCGAAACGAGAGGACGATCATTTCTCATGTCACCAGATTTATAGTTCGAGATGCAATCTATGGGCGTGCGTCGACTGCATCGCATACAGATGCTGCCTCTGCTATACGCTTTGTTTTTCGTTCGCGTTTGCGGTTTTTTTTTTTACGTTTTTACTTCTTTTCTTTCTATAAAAGAAAATAAAAATGCTCAGAAGCCAAGACGGTAGCATATCCGAGCGCAAACCACCTGCAGTGCTGATCTGTTCAGGCTCTAAACAGGCGCTGCTCGGGTCTTGCAAACAAGTTGTTCGAAAAAGTAGAGCTGCCCTTTACTGACAACGAGTGCGGAGCACGTCGTGCAACATCAAAGTACCATACGATGGCTATGCAAAACTCTGAACATCTCTTGTTCCAGACTCAATTTAACAGTACCATTCCCGTATTTCCATCCTAATCTCTTTCACATTTCATTAATACGATCTAGATGCCTTTTCGACTATTATTTATGGCCGTTTGCTTGCGTTCGTTCATCCGTTTTTTTCATCACTTGCACATATATCAATTTCGACGCACTAATTTTTATATGGTAATTAATTATTGGCTTGACAACCCTGGGGCTAATTTACACCTTCGATGTTTTTTTATTTCTGGTAATAACATGTTAGAAACTTTGCAGACCACCAATTTGCTAATTAATAACACGCACTTTCGCTTTCAGGAAGTGCTACTGGCACATAGCAGATCAGCAGGACTTTGTGAACCTATAACAGTGATACTGGCCGAAGTCGAAGGTCCTGAACTCGCTGCAATTTTGGGACTAATCTACACCGGAAATGCAGCAATTGCACGGCCAAGATTAGACGCGTTTTTGCGAGCTGCCCAAACTCTTCGCGTCAAGCTACCCCCCTTACCCGAAATGATGACGTGCACAGAAGACTGTAAACCAGAAGATATGAAAGATGTAAAGTTCAATACAACTCATCTTCAGTGTGATCAGTACCCTCTTCTTTCGTACAGAGGTTGGTTTCAAGAACACGAGGCAGGCATCGAATCCTACAACTCTTACGACTCCAGGCAAAACCGTGATATCAAAATGCACGATAGTTCTGAAAGCTTGAAGAGCTACCCCAGAGATTCAAAGATTGATCACACCCTCCCAAAAACCCCAAGCCACGTGGATAATGGCACATATAAACGACCGGATAAGATCGAGACCTCACCAAGCACAAGGTATAACTTGCACCCTCCACGCGACATGGACGCGAATCAAAAAACGGTCAAGCACCCTGACAGTGGACCGATTTCACCGAGGGAGATAGACCCTAAGGAGACGGTAGACGGATGTCAAGAAGCAACGGCGATCAATCTGTGCAAAGTTCCGAGGACTGTCGCTGACCACATACCCCAAGCCAAACTAGACGGTGGTCTCCGAGGGTCCAGATTTGAGGACCACAAAATGGATGTTGAAAACTCTCTTAGCAATGGTTCGGTTAACTATTCGACGCAGAGATCGATCGTTGAGGCTGATAAACGAGTCATTTTGGCGGAGTCGTCGCCGTCACAAGTCGTATTACCAGGTGATATCAGAAGAACGTCTCGACCGGATGACAAGGATCGGTTTTCTATGATGACGACGGATCAACGAGTCGATACCGATAGAAATTACGAAGCTCCGAGTAAAATTTTGGAGAGTTTATTCGATCTCAGGGTACCATCACTGCATCAAACTTCTCACACAGAACCTCTGACCACCGAGAAGTTCAATTACGTTCAAGGAGAAGTGAACTTGACGTGCAGAGAGAACTGCTGTAGGTGGAGACCACCCAGAAAACACGTGGCAAATCATGTTACGGCATCCCCTTGGCGACAGCTGACAAGACCACACCATTCACCGAAGATGCAACCCATGATGGTGCAGAATCATCACGGCAATTGTGTAAGTCTGTCATTTCCTATTATTATCAGCATTAGTTGATTTTCAGATATTCGTCTTCATTTAGAAAGAAGTTTTACATACTTTCGAATAACTCGAATAGAAACTGAACATATCCAGTCGTATCTATCGTCATCATCTTACAGCTCGGACGATTTTTTATTTCGAAAATAACTATCTCGATGATAAGTGAACAAATATTAGATCGTACTGCAACGTCAGAAAGTATATTGATGTCACTGATCATTTTTAGAATTGAGGACACTTGTTTTCATGCAATAATAATGGAGACACGCAAGAGGTGGGCTTGTAAACATCATCTTAACCGTTTAATTATTAATTGCAATTTTTTGTGCTTTCAATTTTTCGTATCACAGCTCTCGTGCTACACGAAGGCCTTGAATTCATTGGCTAATTAATAAATGTTGTCATTGCCGTAGTTGTCCAGTTATTTTAAGGCCCTCATTGCGTTTATATTTTAACGACTTATCGATATAATTGAACTATGAGCGGTATGATTTTTTTTTAAGACCTGAAATAGCCGAAATTGCCATTAGATCTGGAGGCGTATCGGCATAAAAATGAATTATAGGTCACGGCCTTTGGTTCGCCGGCAAAATTTTGAATGCAACTAAATCCTGTGAAGCGAAAAATAATCAAAATACCATCGGCCCCCTTCTCATATGTTACACACGAAAATTTACGATCCTCAATCACGACATCCTAAATTTGTAATCCAGTCTCACGAATGTTGAAATCAATTCATACTACGAAATCCGTGCGTGAGGTTTATGGAAAGATTTAATTATCTGGCGGTTCAGAAAATTGAATTTTTATATCCAACATTTCATTAACAATTGACTAATAATCCGAGTTTCAAAGTTTTGGTAAAATCTAGTGATCGACGAGGGATAGAAATATGCTTACTAGTAAATTCATTCGAATAACAACCATTTGTCAAAGTCCATGCAACTGTTCGCGAAAGCCAGAGACTCGAGCGTGACTTGTACGTATGTACCTTAGTGTGTGAGTGTCAACCGTGATGAAGTGCACAGCCAGTTAGCTATTGTGTGCCATGGGCAATGAATAAATTACAATAATTCATGTGAGTCAATTAAGTGCGTACATAGACAAGCTTGCGGTGCGCCACGGCACGTCGGTTGTTAGGAATTACTGTGCCCGAGTGTGTAACCTTATGTGACTCTATAATAATTCGTTGAAATAATCATTAAAATCTTAGAGATTAATTGCTGTTAACGCGGAGAAGTCATAGCATAATTCTTGTTAATCAGTCATAATCCTTAAACGTTTGCCATTTATTTGACGCTGTCCGGAATTTTCAAGTGGTCATATAAAAGGCGTTAATTTCTCAAAAGAGGACCCCTGTACCAAGGCTGTAGCCACCTCAAATTTAAGCTGGGCTATTAAATGGCGGTATCTTTGAATATAAATTCAACCCGATACAGGTTAACGGTGGAATTAGTCGCTCGCTAGTTTAATTCGACCTTTAATCCACTCGGCGATTTGTTGACCCATTCGGCACGAAAGCTTTAATAATTACAGACAAATTGTGTTCGTAGCAGTAAAATATGCATGCTTTAAGTGTTAGTATGCAGGCAATAGCAATTATCATGTCTTTGGACTATTCATAAAATCAAAGATGTTTGTTTTCCTTTCTAAAGTATCTACGTGAGAAAATACGCAATTGATGAATAATATGGCCGGCAGCACTCGCATGCACTTAAGCTATAATTTTCCTGTTTTACAATTGGACGAAAATTGATCAGCAACCAATGCTTAGACACGTATAGGAAGTCATACTGCGCATTTGTATAAAACCTCTGCAAGCACTCTCACTCAAACACATTCGCCATCACTTCTCGTCGTTTAAAGTTAACACTGACTTTCCGTGTATAAAAACAAGAAAAGAGAATACAGTTTGTTGGCCTATGATTACATGTGAAGCGGTAGAGAGCAGAATCTCGTTACGGACTACACCTCTGATTCATCCTACGCCATTGATCTACTTTTACAACCTCCGGTGGGCATTCATCATTATTTCTATAGTACCAGTGCCTATGTACCGTAAAAATGGTCCTTCGCTCTTCAAATCGCAGATTGTATACTCGGTCGAGTCAAAAAACCTGGAGCTGTTACAAAACTCTCAGTTGAGGAAAAAGACGTAAATTTCTTATGCTTTTCTCGTGTATATATGTTAACTAAATTTCTTCCGAGTAAACAGTACTGTGGATCGTGCATTCTACATTCTACCATATGTAAGAAAATAGTGAAATGCGAGATACGTATGTACTTCGAATTATAGAAATGTTGGAGTATATAAAGCACCTGCAGCTCTATAGGACTAAACAGCATGAACTTCTCTCAGAACCGGTACACGAAACTAATTAACATCAATATTCATTGTAAGTGTAACGTTAAATGCATTCCTTGCCATTGATCTAGCTAAGTTCAAGCATAGCTCCCAGCACTTGCGATTAGGCATCAGTACAAGTCCAGAAGAAGAGAAGGCGAACGGCTGCGGCTGCCCCAGGCTCCGCACGATTAATAGTACCGCAACAGATTGATCTTTGGACTTATTTTTTGAAGAATTGAAATGAAAATTTGTAAGATCACAAGTATTACGGATATATCCATCACGGAGAAAGTGAGATGCGATTATACATTAGTTCTTTGATGGAATCGACCCCCATCTTCCCATTAACGAATATGTTACTAATGACGAAAGTCGTGTACATCGTGTAAATGTTGTTGGAAACAGTTTACACGACTATGAAACATCGTGACAATCTATAAAAATAATTATTAATCGATGCAGAGTTTTTTTCGAACCGAGAACCCTTGACTTTTTTATTGGTCGTGATGAATGGTCAATTTTTACAAGCATCCTTCAAGCGATGCTATAGTATACATATGTATACGACGTATCGGCTACAAGTTTGCGTAAAGATCAACAAGATTTAAGAATCACATTAATTTGTCGACCAATATAATATGCCTTGTTCATTGCTCTTTAAACATCTGATAAAAATCTATTTTATCGAATAATACATCCATATAATATGACGCACGCGCGAAAATCTACGTATACTCGTGTCATCTCGTTTCCCTTGGTCTAGCCAAAGCGATTTATTCCACTATATCGTCGAAGCCTGCAGGTTGGCGAATTATAATTCAGGCTGCGTTGTTTAAGTCTTAATAAACGCCGGGGTCTCCAAGAACGTAATATCAACGTAGACGACAGACTAGGTAGTCTGTCGTTTTTCATAAAACGCGTTTTCAATCATGCTGGGGACAAGTTAAAGACCTGTTTCCGATCGGGCAGGTCACCCAGCGGCATCCTGGCGGAGAAATGTCGAGCGTTCGTTGCTTGGGTAACTGATTGTGAGTTAAGCTAACCGTTAGGGCGACCCTGAAGAACTCGACTTCGGGCAACTCACGCGATTAACAAGGGTATAGAGCGGCCTCGAGCGAAAACTTGAAGACAGTACGAAGAAGAGTTCTATGTCGTGCTCGGCAAACGGTTACCCACGTTCCTAAGGTCAGCTGTTATTCGCACGACACCTTTTTCCAGGCTTATTCCAGCGCTGCAATTAACCGCGTATAAAAATCTATTCAGAGTTCAAGCGACTCGACAAAGTCGTGCCAAGTAGAGCTTTGGAATGAACGGTATTTTACAAACTTCAAACGCCGGGATGCACGCAGATCTCTCAACTACTTTCCGAGTTTGAAATTAATTTTCAAACATCAAGAAATACCTGAAAGGCACTCGTCTGTACCGTAAGGTACTCCTAACGCCACTTGGTCGTGTAAAAGGTCTAGGCACAAGCGCTAACGAAGTTGATTATTTGAATATTACAAATACTTCACGAGGTGGTGTTATACGACGTCGCATTAGCTTGCGACCTTATTATAAGGTATATTGCTGACCGATAGAAATGGTCAATTAGATAAAGCTTAGAGATATACGCGCCGTTCTTATCGGACGTCACCATCTAAACGCCGCGAGCAAAATCAGATAACGTGTACTTAAGCTGATGGGGAATTCTACCGAAAGGTATTCAGAAAAATGATCCAAGTAGAACAGCTGCGCTATGCGGTATAGCCGGGCGAAGTGAAGCAGTTTAGCTATGAAATCCCGTACCTATACCTAAAGCGATTCTTTGACTATTTTTGAAAGGAGGAGGTCTTGTGCCTTTGAAATTTTTGAACACTTATGAGCTACCGTTAACCGACATTGTTTCACGCTGCTTTCTAATACGTAATGTGTAAGCTCTGCTCTCATAGCTACGAATGCAAGAAGAAGCGAGCCCCGAAAATGGTCTTCGATTGAACTGTACCTAGCTACCGATCTTTTTCCTTTCGTTTTTTACCACCTGCTTATACACTGCATGAGGAAGTTCTCGAAAGAATTATGAGCTACCTTAGCCTCGAAGAAACGAGCCTGATTAATAAAAAAAATTTGTACAAAAAATAGAAAACAACTTTATAGCTTATTTCCAATTGGTGAAATGTGACTCGTCTTGTCGCGTGAAAAGGTGTCTCGAATTACAATTAGGAGTCAGGCGGACGTGTGGTAACCGTGTTAGAAGACCTGGCGAAGGCTGGGTATAACGCCCCATCTGGCAACGATAATTCTGTTTGAATAATTAAGTATGAGATATTCAGCAAGGCAATACCGAAACCTTTAACATGGAGAAATCCACCATGATTTCTGTTTTTTTCGAAGTAGGTATCACAGATTCGTCTGCGAGAGTGAATCTATTTAATGAAAAATTTATAGCTTCCGGTAAAGATCAATAGTCAAGATCTGTTTTCGGCCAAGATACTTCGAGCTCGAACCTCGCAGTGGTCTTTACATTAGAAAACGAAAATACCGACCGACAGTTTGAATGATTGGAATCGTTGTAGTTGGCACGGATGAGTTGCAGCCCCCTCGAAATGTTCATCCCATATGTACTGCTTTTTTTTCCAATCCTTCAATTTTTCAAGTCTGTCATCTGAGTCGAGCTAACAATCTGGTTAACTTAATTAAACGATTGTAAATTTGTTGACACGACTCAATGCGAAATATAATAACTGATCACTGTACCAATTATATCCCCACGACGAGACGTAGTCTGCAGAGAGTAAAATACTTTCAGAATGCAGCCCGTAAATTGTAAGCAGTTTCACTACAAAATCGTAAATCCTGTTTGTTCTAGAAAATTTCGTCATTAATACAGCCATTAAAATGACGAGGTGCTAATTAAATTAAGTTTGATCTATGCCCGCCGTGGGATGTTTATCCTTTATGTCAAGCTGGCTTGCAGCAATTATCATTACTAGCCATATTTCAACCACGGTTAGCGCGACAACGCTAATTGATAATCAAAACTTCTTGAATCATTCAAACGACGAAGGAAATGTATAATAAAGCCATAAACTCTGGTATTTCTTTACCAGTTGCATCTGAGTACATACTTCTGAAAGCAAACGGAATCTACTGCTCGTAACAAAGTACGATATATAGCCTATTTGTTGCATCAATGATATTATATCGGAAACCTGAGGAATAAAACCTTGCTTATTATTAGACCATATAAATCTGTTCAAAAATAGATTTTCTCACGAAGTTACGAGTGTTCAAGTCTTTTTCAATGGCCACTCACCGATACCTGATACAGTAATACCTACACGCCTGTATGTGTATCTATTCACCAATTTAAACAAAATAGAGAAAAGTAAAGAAACTATGGGTATAAGAGAGCCACGTTGGACTGACCGAGTTAAAGCGAAGACTTCGGGAAAGAAAAACTACAGCTGATCTATACGCAAAAATTCTATTCAAACGCCTAACGGTGCTTGACTTACCGCGACTTACTCTGAAGATTAAACCAGCCTCCTCTTTTCATTTCTTTGTTCTTTATGCCATTAATCACTGCAACATTATGTTTTAGGAGGCTAATGGAAGATTGCAGCAACTCTTGTTAACGGATGTAACGCGGATGGAGACAGCGATACCTCCAGGATGTCAGCCCGTTATAAACGATCAGTTCTCGAGGCCGATCGGAAACTCTGTTGCCTTTCAAGGATTCGAAGTTCCTAACACAGCGAATATCGCGTACCCAAGCGAGATGGAGTTACTGCGATTAAAGGAGAGGAAATTGCAGGAGTTCTACAGAGCACAAATGCTATTTCCTGGTCCTCAACCCATCAGACCGGCTCCGGTCAGCTTTGGGGTCAACCAGAATTTTTATCAAAACCAAAACTCCCCTCCTACGTTATCACCACCCGGTGTTCCTACACTTTCCAACACCATACCAGGGCATTCAGTTGCTGTACCAATTACCCTGAAAAGTATACAACCCCATCCAACCCTCGAATCCGGACAGAACTGTCTACCACCGTCTTGTAAGTCAGAATTGTCACATCCGGTTAGCAGGCTTTGCGATTCTACCAGGAGTAGCGAACCTCCGGTTACTCATTCAGCGAACTTGCACATCGATGTCGATCAGGAAGAACCACGAATTCTTTGCACTTTGGGGGATAAAACCAATAATCCTCTCGCTCAGAGCGATTCGAACAACAACAATCCCTCCGTTACTGATGGAGGCCAAGGCCGCAGTATGACTGGAACTGGAGTCACCGCTGATGAACATCGGTGCGAACAGTGCGGGAAAACTTTCGTCACTAGAGCATCTCTGAAGGTGAGTTATCAGAGTCTATTATTCTCGAAGAATGAATTTTCAGTTTTTGATATCGATGACGAATTTCGTGAAACGAATCTCTCGTGAATTTCTATAATAGCTGTAGAAAGCGAAGATTGTTTTTCTGCTCCGGTGAAATATGAAGCACTTTGCGTTATCGAAATAGTAAATTTCATACAAGTACTTGCGTATCAATGTGGTGAGTCATGCGGATGGCTCGAGTGCGCTTATTAGATACAAACACGCGTTGATACTTGAAACGGCTCTGTATGCGTTTAGCAGCGGGAGGTCAAGTTATATGCTCACGTGATACAGAGAACGACGCATTCACCTGTTCCAGGTTCACGCACGGACGCACTCAGGAGAGAAACCTTTCCAGTGTTCGGACTGCGGCAAGCAGTTCTCTCAGCTACGAAACTACAAGTATCACCGCAGCGTCCATGAGGGTACCAGAGAATTTGCAGCCACCTGTCCCGAGTGTGGAAAATACTTTAATGACAGAGGATACTTGAGTTCACACATGAAGATCCACCGGAACCGTAAGGAATACGCATGCGCTGAATGTGGGAAAAGCTTTAATCAGAGAGTAGCTTACAACATGCACGTCAGGATACACACCGGGGTTAAACCTCACCAGTGTGAACAATGTGGTAAAGCATTTTCGAGAAAAATGTTATTGAAACAACATTTGAGGACCCACTCCGGCGAAAGACCATATCAGTGTCAGGTCTGTCACAAAGCTTTCGCCGACAGATCGAACATGACTTTGCACACGCGATTACACTCCGGACTCAAACCTTACCAATGTACCCTGTGCTCTAAGGCGTTCACCAAGAAGCACCATCTAAAAACGCATCTCAATTATCACACCGGTACGAAACCATATTCTTGTCCGAATTGTGGACTCAGGTTTTCCCAGAGTAGCAACATGCGTACACACTTCAAAAAGTGTGCCGTTAACAACCCGGGTTCCAATCAAATTGGGACTAGCAGCGAGAGAAGTGCGGGCCAAAGTTCACGGGAAATTGAAGCTCTAACAACGTTGAATCGGGTCGGTCCAAGAACACCATCTGCGGCTTTAACACCGCCTAATTCAGACCAGGAATCTAGCGTCTTGACGCCATTATCTTCGAGAAGTTTACCCTCAGAGATGACTAAGACGTAGCAATTGGAAGCTGTGATTAACGTTAGACGTACTTTGCGATATATCTTGTAGCAACTTTTCCTGGTTTTAATATCCGTCCTTAAGTATAGTAGGTAATATATATTTACCAATGTTTGTGATGTGTTTTTAAAGAATTATTGTAAATGAATTAGGGTATAACTGTTTCAATGCCGCAAGTGCGAGTCATACTATGAACGGGACAATAAAGAGATCGAATTCAAAAATTCACCTTCGATTTCCAATAACAGTGAGCAAGGTCGGAACCGATGGATTTCGGTCTGGTGTCGCCTTCTCATCTTGATACTCGTCCTTGTCGACGATCCGTTTCGCCGTTCATTCTAGCGAAATAAAAGGCATATGAATCGTGAGTATACTGAGAAATTGTGATTCCAGTTGGATATAGGTATACGTAGGTTTATACGAAGTATTTTAATAACACATTAAATTTATTTATCTCTCTTTGGATGACTTTATATGGTTAATGAGAAAATTTATACAAGTCCTATGTGGTAGGAGGCTATAATATCACATTATTGGTGATAACGAGTTGACGAATTTATATCACATTAAGAAGTATCAACGATCAAATAAGTATTTAAATAGAGTAATATATCACGTTCTGTACATAGTACATGTGTAAGTAATAAATATAATTAGTTTTGGCAAAATATGTAATATATTGCAGCGAATTTTAATATATTTTAAATGAATACTATTATGAAACGAAGCATTCGTCGATGTTGATAAGAAAATAAAGAAAATTGTATCAGAATATATGATTTATCTATACCTGTGCTCTTTTGCACATACTCATACCAATAATATTTCTATTTATCCTGTGGTGTTGACATTTTGCGGTAATCTACAATAAGACTGACATATGGGCTGTGAAATCATAATTCAGTTAAACTGTGTTTTGCAAACGGAGAAGTACACCACGGTCATCAGCAAAAATATTCTTGCGATCAATCGGCTGTCGACGAAAGAGCTGGGCAAGAGGCAAGCAATTTCTGCCAAATAGGTTTGAAAAAAGCGTTCTTATGTCAAATTGGTTTGTATGATATTTTATCAAATGAGTTTCAACGTGAAATATTGAAATTATACAGTGTTCTTGGAAACATCAGCAAGGAGCAAACGAGATAATGAAAATGACGTCTTGTGACCCGGTTGTGAAAAAGTTTTGAGAATCTATTAGAAAGTTTTGTGATTTAAGATGATTTTTTAAATAAATTAAGAGTACCTGAGTTTGAATACTTCCTCAAGACATTAAGTTCTGAATATTTTAACTTCCTCGCTATTTATTTTCATAGATTTTATTACATTCCGGATAAAATCTACCGGAACTTTTTTTGGTGCATTTATAATTAAAGATCCAACAGTCTAAAGCAAAATACTGCAGCCGGTTTGTCTGACCATTCTCTTGGATATGCAAGGTGGGAAAGATAGACATAGATAGAAGTAATCAATTTCGACGAGGTTTAGAAGTGCGTGCTAGATGCGATCTTATTACAGTACCAAGATATCATTTCTTCACCTGTTAACCTACGTAACGTATAAGAAAAGACACACGCAGTTGGGAAGAGACAACCGTAGCGATATTTCCAGCTAGTTGTAAGTTGTAACGTAATAGCAAAGGCGTCGAGAAGGTGTCGAGGATGCTGTGCTGATGATGATGATGATGATGATGATAGGCCAGCGAGTTGGTTGTTGCAAATGAAATACATAATAATAATAAATCGTGGATACGCGCCAGGCCACGATCGCATCGTGAAATCTGAACAGCATCTAGCTTTGGAAGTCGAGAATTGAACATAGAACATTCAGTGTCGTAGATTTCTGCTTACAGACGAAGCGTAACGTGCAGACTTTCCAGGTGTATCAGATTACGGAACCGCGGTCTGAGATGAGTCCGATGTTACGGGAAAACTATTACCACGAGTAAATCGTATCTTATACTGCACTCTCTTGTCGAGAGTCTAATAAAGACACATTCCCAATCCCTATAACAGTGCAATTCTTCTAAATCGTATAGAATCTTCGATTCAATATATAAGCTTCACTATATCATATGTATATTATACCAAGCTTGTTATAAACACTCGACTCCACAGCTAATATTGGTTTCACGGATAGTAATAACAACTATCTTTAACCATACAGGCTCTCCGTGACATGACTTGATACTTGACAGCGCCAGAATGCAATTACCGTAATTACAGTCTTACACTTCAGTCCAACGGCGTAGCACATTGTGTATTGTAATGCACATGTCAAATCTGAGGCGGCGAGTTACTCGCGTTTATGTGTGGGTAAAGAATGTTGAATTATAATATATGCAGCGCTTTGTATCCACGCCCACGAACGAGATCTGTTAGCATATATGCCCATGCACACCCACGTCATTAATATCATACATAAACCCTACTGCTACGAAAGCTGGTATCGGTTTACAAATTGTAGGTGCATTCTTACCGGCCTAATGGTCGGACGAAAAACCTTGATAGATTGATCAGGAAGTCTCCAAGTTCTCATCGCGATTAGCAAACTTGTAGCGATGGAGAAAAAAGGAAAAAAAAAGGTAATGATTGATCAAGAACGTGCCAGCGATGACTTGGAACGAATAAAAAGAAACTAAATCCACACGTGTTAAAAAACCGAATATGTTACGCCTACCTCATACCTGGGAACAGGATTTGTGTGTCTCGTTTAATCCGCATGTATGGATCGAAATACCGAAATGAGACGATTTCACGACGAGAGAGGAGATAAATTACTTCGAATAGAGGAACAGTATTTGGTATATTTTCAGCCAAAAAAATTGGTGGCAAAAGGACATTCTCCTTGGATTTTGAGAACGGAATGATTTCGGTATCCTGTCGAGACGCTGAATCATATATGTTAAGTGGAGAAGAAAGCTTAGCCACTAATTAGATCTTTCTTATCAATTAAATGCGAGTTCAAGTATTCACATCTTTCACCACGTCGCATAAAGTGGGTCAGGCGATCTCATAGAATACCTATTTTACGAGTCTTGGCTATACGCTGAATACCCTAATAATATAAATCCAGTTGCCTATCTCTCGTTACGTCGGTACTTTACTTCGACGCTGTTCACAGTTCTTTCGCTAGGGGATAATGGGCTCGGAGTAAATCCCGAGAAAGAAGAGCTCGACGAGGTAGAGAAGAAGATACGGAAATGTTGCGTTCGGTTAGTGAAATTGATTATTTCGATTACGGGAATAAATTTTCGTACAGAAATCTAGGTACCTGATACTATATTATAGGTCTACATCTTTGGAGCTATCTTAGAAGATTCCTTTCACTCTTTTCCCCCGTTTGGCTCTTTCATTCTCGATAAAACAGTCGCATACGCTGGATCAAAGATAAGAGACATACAATAATAATTCCCCACATACGATTGGCTCACTTCATCAAAAATATCAAATAACAATTCGTGTTAAGTGTCAGACGTTGATAAATCCAAGGAAATATTGATTCGCTCTCTCCACGTATGAAATATTTAGACAACCATCTCTCTCAATAAGTAATCAATCTTTGACAACTGCAACTTATGACTATCCGGACATTCAGTCCCGCAGAACAAACCCTGTATTTAATTCATCATACTGTTTCGCAGACTTATTGCCGCAGACTAGAATTTAGGTGCATGTATGTAGATATTACCCGGGGTGGATACAAACAAGTCCCCGAGTTTCGATTTCGATGACAACTTTTTGCATGGGGCCAGAATCGTCGGTACCATATTTTATCTCACCGTTGATCTGATATTCATAGCTTTTTGGCCTCGTATGTTGTTTGTTCCTGGATTTATATATCTGGGCGTGGTACGTACTACAATCTCAATTTTGAACAACTGGATTAAGAAGTCTGGTAATAGCGGCCCCTTTGATTAATTATGGCGATTGTAAATTAATAGCAGTCTAGCTTATATATCGGAGATATATTATTTGCGGGTACTTCAATTGTCAGACTAGCTTATCGTGTGTTGACCGAATATGTTAATATGTGTCAAGGGAGAGTTCCCCGTCCTGTTGCCTGTCTCACGTCTTCTGTTGCAGCCCAGTGTCACTTTCGATGCAAATTTATTTATAGGATAATATTAATTTAGATGTATAAAAGAGATATAGAAGCAGCCTGTTAGTAGGTTACAAAATCATAACGCCTTCGAAGCAATCAGCTTCCCTTACGAGTTCGACGAGTTTGTTGGCAAAAATATGTAAGAAATGATGGGAAAAAAAATGAAATAAAAATAAGATTCGAAAGAATACCGAATCGCTGTATGAAAAGAAAGAAAAAAACCGAAACAGGATTCGACACGAGCACATAAGGTGTCGATTGCGAAGCGACTGACCGATCGCTCAATTACCGCAGCAGCATTCACCGATCGACTGATGTAATCTCAATTCGCTTTCTGCCCTAAAAGTTTTGAACGGTTATAAAAGTCAACTTTCGACGCTAAACAGTTGTTGTGTCGCCCACCGACACGATGCAGCCACAAATCTATAGCTTATGCAACGTCCTGCCATAGTAATTAGCTGTTACAAACTCGCGGATTAGTCTCCTACGATGTAATGTAATGAGTAAATTATCATCATTGCACAACATCATAACGGACCTACTCGAAACAAAGATTGCTACCGCAATTGATAGACACTTTGCCAATGTACGATGAAACTCCTATAAACGGCTACAGGATGTGGTGTAATTCCAATCTAATTTTCTTTTGCGAAACGACGTAATGATCCACGTTTTTTTTTTACTCTGCACTGGGTATTGTTTCGTCTAATAATAAGTAGATCCAGGCTAATCCGATTAACAAAGCGAATTTTTTTGCGATATTTTTTCAATCCGCAGAGACTGATAGACCCTATTTTGAAAGTAATTAAATACAGTCGATTCGCTGACGTTTTCAAGGATGAGTAGGTGGGTTCAAAAGATAAAAATAATCTGATAATCATCAATCATAGAACATTGACGGAGCATAAGACACCAGTATTATGAACAGAGAAACAACAATATCGTGATTTAGTTCTTATAAGTAATTTAATAGAACGGTAGTCACGCAGTGCAGCAGCAAAAGCAAATAGATTTACAAATGTATAGCCAGACTTCAGCAGCGATTTATACAAGCAAAGTTATCGGCAGATCTACACTACCGCGACATCAATAACGAACACACTCTACAAGGTGTATCCCGATTAAATGTTAGATATTCAAATCTATCTCTAGATACAGGATAACACTATCCACGATAAAGGTCGCAGCATCGTGTCGTGCTTACATGGTTTGAAAATGGCTCTGGATAAAACAAGGGGAAGTCGTCCATGCGAGGCATTAAAATGCAAATTAATTCATCAACGGCAGGTGATTATATATCGCCGAAACAAAACCCAAGGTAAAACAGCGTACAAAAACATCAATAATAAACAAATTGATCAGATTGTCCGATTGTGATTAGTCAAAAATCCGATCAACTACTGGGCGGAAAACAAAGTTTTATGTAAACGTAACAGCCATCATATTCCTGATCTCCTATCGCTTCATTGACATGAAGAATTCCGCAAAAAATGATCTCGAACACGTCGTTGTACCGAACCGAAAGGATCGTCGATTTCATAGAGAATAATAGAAAACATAATAACTGCAGCTGAATTGCAGCGCGATAAAAATTTTGACATTTTTCTTGTAATAGGCGAATACAATGTTCAATAGGATTATGGAATACCTTCGGAATTGTTAGAGATGAATCTTTAGCAGATCGATGAATTGATGAGCTGCCATTAGTAACAGCTTTCTCCGATCACGTTCACGATTACGGCACACACCGGTGAACTCGTATCTAATAGCGAACGTAACTGACAACAGCCTACGGCATTCTTAAGCACAGGCAGACACCCAGCTGATACATAGACCGATAGACCGGCCCGTGTTCATAACCTATCCAATATAGCCTCAAATACCCTAGAAATCAAGGTCAAAACGTGTACCATATCTATACAGCTTATAGGCGATCATACGGGTTCCATAACGACGTGTGAATAAAATATACAGCCGTATTTGTGCAGATGTTAAATAACGTTGTGCACACATATGCGCTAAAGTACGAAATTCATTTTATTGGTCATCTCCAAGTTATGTAACGAGAAAAAAAAAAGAAAAAAATTTATCAAATATGAACCAAAAACGGAAGATGTCACGTATAGTATATATGTTGATTCGAAAGTGTATAGAATTGGATGGAATTCGCGTAGTCGTGGATATATGTGGTGCATGTATAGATACCTATGTTGAAATAGCAACGTGCTATTCGTGGCAATGGAATTATAAAATCACTGCCATTAGAACAGGTTATTCTGGCCTTATGTAAAAATAATATTGATTACGAGTTGTACAATTTGAAATCTGTATGATGAATTCCCCGAAGATGGAGTCAATGATTTATGAGTAACGTGCGACCTTTACATCAAATGAGCTATTCTCGAGGCAATCTGAATGTTAGGTGATTGAAATGAGCTGGTTCTTTACTTGACATCGGTCAATTCTCGGTTGATAGTTATACACCTAGTATTTAAAAACGGATGCGCAAATTACGTAAACCGTTACGTAACCGAATGACTAGCGCAAAATGGAATATATGTGGCTGATAAAGACCCAATTTTAAATTACTGAACCTTATTCATCGGAAATAATTACTTAACACGCTTAATAACGACATGGAATATAATAACAGGATTACCTGTACTTGCGATCTGTGAAAAAATAAATAAATAAATAAATCACGGTCTATTGTTAATCTGCAATGAAGCTCAAAGACCACCTATGCTGATCTCATATACCTTAACTGCCTGTCTCTCAAAAGTTAACTTTCTCTCAGTGCATGACCTACCTACCCCTAATTTCAACCGATGTACTGGCAATATATTCCTACGGTTCGAGAAGTTTTACTTTTCGAACTGCACAGGGAACTTGTAACATCGTAGTACCTGATTCTTGAGAATTAGAATTAGTCTTGAAACTGAATTTCCAACGACCACGAATTTCGTCAACTGGGTGCCCACCTTGGCAAGAGAGAATCTCAGCATATTTATAACTAAGCTCAGGAGTATGTATGGAGTGTTAGAGCAGACCAGCTACAGCGAGACAGATAGGTTCATAATCTATACTAATACCATAAGGGATATTGAAAGAAATGTTGACTCGCTACGATTATGTTATCGATGAAGTAACCATTTTTATAACTTCAGTCAAGTTCGAGCTTATCCTCGTCGTAACCTTCCGGAGATTAAGACTCGAGAAACTTGTTCAAGAAGCAAGTTGGATTTGTGGTTCATAGTTATGCAAACACGCCTCGGGTACAGGTGGACAGGAATTTCTTATTTAATGATGTGTTGATTAAGAATTCAGCTCGTTAAAATGAAAGTGGTGTGAGTCAATTTTTTCAAAACTCACCAAAAAAACAGAAATATATTTTTTCACTTTTTATAGCTTTACACCAATTTCATTTTAAGAAGCTCAACTATTTAGGCTCCAACTTCATAGTTATAGGTATATCCAATACTTATAGGTCGTTATTGATGGTTGCAGTTTGACTACAAGTTTACATGGTAAGAATTGAGGCAGAACAAATTCATAGCTTTGCATAGTTAGTGTAGATTTCAGGGCAGAAGCTAACGGGTTCGTTTACTGTACGTGTATAATGCAAGTCATAAATTTTGGCTGCTGTCTATGCTGAGAATTCAATATTACAAACAACTACGTACCCATAAGATAATTGGAAGGTAATAAAAATCAATTGGCATTAACTGCCTGAGATCTTTTATAAGCATTCAACGCTAAAAACTGTACATAATATGACTAACTGGAGTTACCACGACCCAAAAGATCTTCGGGTTGCAAGATTTTCGGTTTAATGAATCGTAAAGTTAATTTTTTGCACTGGAAATAGTTTTGGTTGGGCTTAGGTAATTTAAAATTTAATAACCAATAATTTAAATATCCTCTATCACTAATTACAATTTTTTTTTTTCTTATTCTGTTTCTAGTGACGTAGATTATTATCCAACTAAAATCATATACTAGATAGAATCTTGACTGTAACTTAATTTATACGATCGGGATGAGAAATAATTAATTGACCATGTCATCGGTAATTTGACAGGTAACCATAGCATAACATGTCGTGAAAGTTTTATCCAAGACTTTCGGACCTATTACATCTAAATTAATACCGTTTGAATAGATTATGAATTCAATCGGCAACATTTAATAAATTGCTTTCGTTACGATTCTTAAAAATGAATGGAAAGTGAAACTACATTTTGTAATATCAAGATCGAGATAGGGATGATTGCTCGTGTTACTTGAATCAGATAAGTAACACATCCAAATGGCACGAACGTATATCTGCGTATAAATAAAATGATGGACAAGGATGACTTAGCACGGACCGTTCGTTCGTGTAAAAAAAAAGAAAAATGATAGAAACAGGATTCCAAAGGTATAGGTAATGGAAAGATGTATAACTGCTAACGTTGAAATAAAAAAAGATTGTACATCACACTTTAATTGTGTTCGTTTATGCCAACTGCTCATGATGCCGTAGGTTATATACACCACAAACCATTAATTCCTTCATAAAAACTTGATGCTATAATCCTGAGTGATTTTTTATAGGTGCATAGCAGCGAATATTATTCGCACTCGAGCCAAATTGAAAAAAAATGTGATCGTTTCATCTGACCTCAGTTTATATTGCGCATTGTTTGGGAATATTTTGATCAAAGCCGAATAAACGGGTCAGGATAAGTAAGGGGGGCAAAATTTTCGCATAGATATACATTATAACTGTTTGTTTGACGTTTTATACCACATCAATATTCAGTGTCTCTATCAAATTGGCCAATTTTATTCCTTGAGTAGTATATGATCGGTTGTTAGTTAAGACAAAAGAAAAGAACAACTGGATCCTGTACCGGGAATTCATCTCGAGGCTTCAAGGCTGAAAGTAAAAATCCTTGAATGAAAAGATGTACTTGATAAACTAAATAAACCAAAACTTCACAACCTTGACGCGTCTCAAGATTAGAGAAAAATAATAAAGTTGAAATAAAAAATATTACGATACGTTCCAAACGTAGAAGACGTATGAAAAGTTTTTCTTCGTCGCGGAATCGATTAAACGAACGCTGCAATAATTCGATTCAATAAAACTTGAGGTGAAACTTTCCAGGATACACATTCTTATACCAAATTGGAAGAAAGTCCCTCGACTGATTGATCGATACGTCAAGTGATGAATTTGTACCTCGTGATTCTCGATACTCCAATACAAGGAAACTGACCACATTGCCGAGTAGTAGTGTTCAGTGAATCAATGAACATATAAAATAATTTTAAATTACAAGTACTCGAGATTTTCTCCCTAGACATTGCAACGCGGGGAGTTAATTATAGACAGGAATAAGAGCCGAAGTAAAGAGCCTGAAAGGAGATATAGCCACCTCTTCGGGGTGGTAAATGCTTCCTGAACAAGGCGTCACAAGTTTAAAAAACTTTAACAGGCTCATTGAGAAAATTGCTTCCGACAATGTAAATCTTGCTTCTCTGGTATTCTACTCTTCTCAGTTGACTGGCATCCCCCAGTAACAGGGTTAACGGTCGGTACTTCAGCCAGCATTATAGTAATTGATTATTATTTTTAATTTACAATCGGCACCTTCGAGATTTCGTCGATTTCTATCCCGTGCATCTGGATGTGCTACAATTATCTGTATGTAGAGTCGATTGAGAATCAAGCCACAGAATCAGATATACACCTTTTTCTTCGCATATGAATTCACATATGTATAAGGCGCTCCTGTATTTCGAGTATCTTGGCATATGCTAAGATCTTTCTCGTTGGCAATGCGAAGTGATTAATTTCTGGGTGTAGTGTTTGCTTTGCGCATAGTTTTCCTCAAACGAGTCTTACTCATACTTTCACCTTGGCTTAATTACCAATTATCTTACTTCAGGGTCTACGCCTTCAACTTTAAGGATTTAAAGGTACCCAACGTCTACGTGAATAATTACCGTATTAACGACTAGTATTAAAATAACTTACGCGTTTTAATGATAGTAAAGAAATTAATTAACGCCAGTATAGCGCCACCGGATGTGGTACGCCCACGCTCTTCCATGATGGGCACACACAATGACAAATAGAAAAACAATCACTATGAGGATACGAAGGCCAAAGTATTCGATTTGCAATATTACAGCAGCTATACGTAAAAAATTCTGAGAAGAAAAAAAGCAGATTTACGAGTCCATGATTTGTAGATACTGGACTGTCGACGACTTTTGGAGGCAACGAAGCGGACCAGACAGGATTACGCTTTGACTGGAATATTCTATACGTGGGGCTATGGAGCTCTAGATGATATATATCCATTCCGATTGAAAAATGTGTTTAAAATAATATTCGCCTTGGTAAGAATTGACGACACCATTAGCAGCGGCGAGATGGGTGCGTTCCGGTAATTGATAGGTTCTGATCTCTATAACGTCCGAAACTAGTTGCAATCGAAGGTAAAAGGTACGGTCTTAAGTTTCGAGTGAAGGTCGATTCTTACGAGAAAAAAAAATATAACCATAGAAATAAAATTAGTATAACTGCTCTTGGATCTACTGGATTATTTATTAACTTGTTTATTACGCTGTGAAATTTAAGAGCGGAATATGGACGGAATATGGTTCGCCTACTCCATGGCACACGCAATTTTTTAACTACGCCACGGTTCAGGGTGTTTTGGAATGGGGCACCGCGTTCTGAAAGCGAGGAACAAGACTTTTTTCTAAACTGATTTCGGGATACTGTAGTACACACGTCATCGTTTGAGGCTCTTTGTTCTAGAATAATGAACAACTCCTGCGAGAGCTCTATTAGAGTTTTTGCCGTGGAATATTCGTCTGAATAAAGCTTCTTGTGAATTCAAAAATTACGTGGTGACTATCACATGAATTGGGGTCATGCAGCGCTAATCACAAGCTTCAAATAATAAATCGTATCTCCATTGCCAGATAAAAAATTAAAATGGCATGCCTCGCTCCGATGATGTAATAATATATGACATTTCAAAGATCAAGTCTGCTCGCAAAGGATATATTATTAATTCTTTGCTTGTTTTAGAATCGGAATCAGTATCAAGCACTCGAAGCATACAGAAAGTGGAAACTTTTAACGTCCAAAGTGACAAGCTATTGAAAACAACGAATTGCTAAACGATAATTCGAATGCAATGAGGTGAGAGCCTCGGGGCGGTAGCTGCACCATATTTGCTCTCATGTAACATTCAGCAGGCCAATTCCAGTTTTCGAATTGATTTATGCGCCCGCCAAACTTTCGCGTTGGCTGCATTTCGGCAACGCCCACGTATTATGTCCGTTCATTCTCTGTCGCAAAATGATGCAGAAGTCATGTTGAAAAATAAATTTTACCCATTCATCCATCATATTAACGTAAGATCATATATTCTTAGGGACAAATCTGGGTCACAGAAGATCTTGATGGTGCTGAATTAATCTCTAGGAACGTAATTTTTGTACATAATTTAAAGAACCACGCGTAATCGAGCGAGCGATATCGCCATGTGGTTGTTTTCTCTTTTTTTTGCGAGCAACATAAATGGCATTGGCCAAAAATCTGCGAAAGACACTATGCAAGATTGTATAAAGCAGAAAAAAAACAAGAAAGAACAGGCTACGCCGTAAAGAATTCCGTGTAGAGTATTATCTGTTTTGAGCAGGATTAACTTTGTGCAATATATATGTAAAATCAAGTTTCATTTCAAGTCATTCGCAAGTCGGGCTAATTTATTCATTATCACGAAGTGAACCGTATTTGTAGACCGAATTCTCGCAACTTTTTTGCCAATACTTTTCAATCCTTGAGGCACATTGTCTCTGTAGCAGAGCCACTTGAATTTCCTTTCAATTTCACGAATGCATGATGATGGCTGTGCAGCGTGTGTCCCAATCAAACGTTCTTTGAACTCGTTTCGTACGAAAGAATTAAGTACTGAATATAATCTCGGAAGGAGCGAAGTTCATCCAAGTGCAATTGTCCGATGTAGTTATACCCGGGGGAAAAAAAAGAATACCATGGTATAAACGGTCTTAAATTTACTTAAGATTCCCGCGATCGTGTGGTGAGAATTTTCTTCTTTTTTAATTCACATCGCAGCGCGGAGGTGAGGTGAGCTTCTTTACCAAATGCATCCCATAACTCGGTGCTCATTACCCGGTAACTAACCTGAACTCGGCCCTTTTTACGCGCCACTTGACATTCCCTCGAGATATATTTTTCAGATTTTTTATTTTTATTTTTTTTAAGGAACAGGTTCACGCTCTTGGAACCAACTATATAGATACCACGAGAGACCCGCGGTACACAGACTCTCCGGGAAGATGCTGCACACCAGAGGCGTTTTCCACGAGTCTCAGTGCCTGGCCACTCAGATAATAAGATAAGAGATAATAATCGAGCCAAGCTCCACGTTCCCATATTTTTCTTTCATTCCTTCGTCCCTGGGACATCTTAAGCCACCTTGGGCCAAATTACAAGACCGCGAAGGCAACGTAAGATGCTATATGTCGCCTGAGAAACGAGCTTGTAACTTAACCATCGTTTCTCATCTCGAAGGATTCTTCACGTAAGTATACGTACACGTAGGTATCCGATGATTGAGAACTTCGCAGGCTCGTATATACACAGTTGGTCACAGGCCACACGCCGTGCAACATCAGTCATAATGTTATCATGACGATTGCGAAAGATTTGAAAGAAGGAGAAGAAAAAAAGGCCCGTTCAAACGAGTTAATATAGAATAATATTAAAGTATCGTGGCGTAAGCAAATGCCAATTCTTAATAATTTGAATTCTTATTTATTACCTTAAATTAATTTCACGCCCAAGAGTGTTGGCCATTACGTTTCTACATATGTAGTATTACGCTTATGGATACGAGATGTTGCAAGGTGATTCATTTTTTTCTTAGCCTATATGGACAAGGGGTTATAAATTTTGACACGAAAACGTATAAACATTGATATAAATATAAATATCGGTGTCCTTTCGCTTGTTATTTTATTTCATTTTTCATCATATGTTATATCCATGCAAATTTCGAACGAAACCTTGCGCGCCTGGCTTCTCTCTCGATCAAGTTACGGACCTCCCGAGTCCCTGAAATGGCTGTATTGATTCACAGAAGAATTCAACTCTTTCGCCAAAAGACCGGGATTTCAGTTCGATAAAATATTGTGTAAAATATTGCAAATGAACGTTCCGAACTAAATACGCAAGTTGAAGATAGAAAATCGTACCATTAGTGGCGATCGTAAATGTTACTATTTCGTTAGTTAGAATAACAATTTTATGGCCGTAAAAGTGATAAAGGCATCTCGGACTGAGCCTTAAATATTTTGAATCGAATTATTGTCGAGTTCTAATTTCGTTTGATTAGCAAACCAAATAACAGGTTTCTAAACTTTAATAGGATAGATACTTGGCTGCGGAGGTTTAGGTTGACGAATTCATGCCTCGGTATAACACCCTGAGAGATGAACAAGATCTCCAGAGTCTGAGAACCTAATTAAAAATTTAATTTATATTCTCAGCCTCGGCAGTTGAAACAAGGTTGTGGTATGGTCACACCATGTGACGGTCCAGGGACCAGGGACCAGGGACCAAAGACCGAGGATGAAAGAATCCAGCAAACCAACGGACAGACACCTTTTCCCATGCTCTGCGAGTCCTCTCGTTTATAAGCTTAATAAAACACCGGCTTAATTGTCGCAACAATTAACTCAAGAAAATGGTCCGGGAAGCTGACGAGTGTCGCAGCTTAAGAATGTCGTGACACGGAAGATTGTCACATTCATCAGACCTGCAGGTTCTTCATCTGGAGTAAAAACGGATCTGTTAACTACAGACCAGCTAGGTGCTCTTCTCCTTTATATCTACCTCGAGCGTATCGTAGGTCAAGCTACAATATCACATCCCTTGGATACATACATATATGTGTATTTCGTTCTTCTACATCGTGGTTTCCGAGACTTTTCTTCTACATGAACATATTTCACGAATAAAGTTACGCAACATTCGTCAAAATTAGACACGTCAATTAATTATCGATTTTGGTTACTGCAGTTTTGGACGATAAGAATATTACTAAAACGTATAGCAGATTTAAACTGGCGAAATATTTATCAGAGCTGTTATATAAATTTTTATTACCGAGGCTGGATAAACGATTTAACATTCGATGATCCAGGAACTCTTGGCCAGGTATAACAAATGTAATATGTGGTTCCACTTATGGAAATATTATAGAACAAACTGTATTCATCACGGGAATTAAGGTGGACCAGAAATTCAGTTTCGGCTCTAGTTCCGGTTTGGAATGATAAATACTCGTTTCGATACCAGTTTCGGCATTACTTCCCCACGTATAATTAATTATATATCTATCATATGCGCCGGCGATTTTTAACAATTCTTATCTGGTATTGGTATCAAATTTATGCAGGCTGAAGCCGTTATTATTCATTATTATTTTATTTTATTTTCATGTTATATAACAAACGTTCAGTTTTCTTCGGTTTTATATTATACAAATTTTTGAAATAAAATAAACAGGCTGCAAAATGTCACTTGATGAAACGAGCGCAGGTTGACTTTTAGAAATAAACTATTTAAAATATAAATCGACCAACCCACGTGCGAGGCGACAGTATAGAACCGCTTTGAAACTATACAACTTAAATATACAAGAATATAGAAAGGATTGAAGAACTGCTCGCGAAGTTGATGATACAATACAAGTGTCATACTGCTAGCATTGAATAAGTTTTCGAGAGAAATGTTGCCTCAAACATATCGGTTTCAATGTATATTAGTCCCACGCTCGAACATTAACTTGAGAAGACGTCCTCGTTAACCATCATTTGTATTTACGCAATAATATACCTAACTTAATACCAATTTCCTACGTTTGTGCAAGCTTCGATGTTGAGTTTATCGGTTTCCAACTTGTACGAGGGATAAGTAATATTTACTAGCTTTCAATAAACTTATGATGTGGTTATAGGTTTAGAAGTAAAATATGATATTCGGTGATCACGCAAAGTCCAGGCCAGAGTATTCACGGTATAACTTCAATTACATCACACCGTTACTATCAGACGATAATTTAGTCTCGAATTATTGAACAAAATCGGAGATGAACAAATATAGGCAAACAATTGCAGCATGTAATTGATATACTGCGCAAGATCAACCGAGTGCATCCGGTACAAGACGAGAGAATTTTTGCGAAAATATAGGAACTGATATACCACCGATCGGAGCAACTTCGCCAAGGACGATGATTAAAAATCCATATTTTATTCAGCCTTTTTTTTCTCCTCCTCGAACCAGTTTTTCAAGCGTCGGGTCGATCGACTCCTCAAAATACCCTGCCAATTAATTAATTACGAGACATCGGCTAATTCATGCGGCATGAAATGTGCGTAAAGAGACCTTTCACTCTCAGCACCTTGACATTTCGAGTAGGTACACCACTCTCGATCCCGCAAACAGGCGGGGATGGTCGGATAAACGAACACACAGGCTTACTACTGCATCATGAAGTGCTTACGAGGCCTCAGCTGCACATACATACGTCATCTGCACGTATAGGTATGCTTTTCAGATAATTGCAAGATGTACACGAAGCAGGAATTACTTTGTTTCGGCAATTCGATGTCGGGTGTGAAGTGATAAGAATTTTTTATCTGGTACAACGAGAAATGAAACGGAGAATCGAATGAGAGAAAAAACGTGGGTATGTGGTACGCCCATTTTCTGTCCAGTGATCGCGAACAATGAGCCTTCACGGGTTTGGAATCTTTTGGTTTCAAATTTAAATTCATTAATTCATTTGCTCATTCGTTTGCTGGTTCATTCGTCACAGGGCCCTGGCGTTCAGAATAGGTGCGGCTACCTGCACCTTCCCATCCAAGAAACAGATTCTACTTAACATAAAATAACGTAACCTGCTTCTATATTTTAATTTTCCATTATGACTCGGATTAGTAATCACCATGGCGTCGATAATTCTATAGGTACGCCTAATCGTCTCAGCTGCTATGGTTTTATTTAAACCGGAAACAGTAGAGATTTCACGAATAGGCACGCAGCCATGTATGCATATATGAATAAATATACATGGTGTAATCGGTGTGGGTACAGGGTACAGAGGTACTACATACCTACCTCCATGCTTCTCAAAGAAAATTAATTATACTTCGGGTGAGTGAAATGATCTTTATATGAAGAATTTTTAATTAAATATAAAATTGATATTCTTGTCTGGCAGTCCGGGGTGGATGCAGGCCTGTAACGTACGCGTGTCGTGCAGCAAATTAATTCGCCTTGGCGATGTATGGAGGTTGGTAAAGTAAAAATATTTAATATATAGGTAGATATTGAGCGAGTGCGCGGTATAGGAACAACGTAACTTATCCTCGCGTGAAATTACGGCATAAATTCAAAACGACGAGTTTGAACCCTATCTGACTCTTTATACTTTCGAAAACTAATTTATAACACGAGACATATTGAAAATTGTCGGTGATGGATTGGTAAATATCTTGATATAATATTAACGATATGCCAGAACTGTCGAATCGTTTTTGCCCGAACACGACGATTATCCGGTTATTAAACTCTCTATAATCGTGTATATACATACGTGGCTATATTCGTGTGACGATTCATTCCTCCATTGATATTTCGAAATATTACCAACGGTTTATTTCAAGTCGTGTAAATTCTCCACGATGATATAGCTATCGTTAATATTCAACATGACAAAATCTCGCGAGGCTTGAAAGTAGAAAAATGAGACTAAAATCGGATGTCTGGACGGACGATGTCCGATACGTGGCGACGTTCGACTGTCAACGAAAACCGGCGCAAGGAATGATTCGTATTTTTTTCTTCTTTTCTTCATATATAGTTGTAGCCATGTCTCGTTTGTTTTTATTAACGATTGTACCGATCCGGGCTCATGATATAATTCGGAGATCGTATGCACCGACATGTCGGGAGCAACCGGTCCAAGCGCATAATAAATATCGAAGGTTTATTGCGGAAATCGAAAGTCTGTACGGTTTGAAAAAAACCGCTATCAAATAATCGGCCCACCTACCATTCCCGCGGTAATAAATTCTCTCTGACGAACAATAAATTCTGACTTCACTAGCTCGACTGTCTTATTAGTAAGCAGTGAAAACGCCGCTATTCTCTGCTTTTTTCTTTGCATTACCAAATTCACCGCGGTACCTCGCGAATGGATTTTTTTACAAACAACGTGACGATTTATAGCCACGCTCCCGATCTCTAACGATTCCTTCTAACGATTTCATCCTAAAAGCGGTCTATCTTCAACAGTTTATTATAAAAATAAAATGATCTGAATAGAATCGCAGTCAAGGCTTCTGAGTTTAATTACTCGAAATGGGTCGTTAAATATATACTTTCAAAAAATTTTTATCTCGCACTTATCTGATGATTTAGGTGTATACGTGTATGTTCACTTATAACCACTTCAAATATTAAACCAATCTAATACGACTAATTTGACAGAACTGCGTTCGGTTCTTATTCTTATTGTTAGAGAAAGGAGCTTATACCTCTTACGATAAATTATACTAATAAGCATCGCATTATGTCACTTTTATCTTTCTCTCCATAGATTGCCTCAACGGCGCCTATAAGCGGGCGCGTGTGTGTCTACGAGACAGAAGCAATGTTTGTTTTATTTTTTCGCACATAGAGAGCAAAGGTTGTTCAATCTTATGACAATAATTCGGTAGTTTTTGACCAACTGCTATATTTTAGGTGGAAAACAAAGGTCTACACTGGTAAACGACGTGCGATGCCTGCTAAATATAAAGGCGCAATTTTTCTCCTGTTTCCTTGTTAATTTAATTACAAAAAGTTTCAACGCCAACCTAGTCCGGATTAAAGGTTATCTAACTGACGAATGGCTCTAGGAAGTTACACGAGGCTGGGATTCTGTCTTGTGGTATACATCTCTCAGTATCTCAGCCTCTTATTGTCAGTCTTTTAACCTCCGAGAGATGCGACCTTCTTATTGTATATGATCCTCGTTTTCGTATCTGTATCTTTATCTGTATCTTCAACGTTCTCTCATCTCTTGCATTGGATCCGCACCTTTAGAACAGCTATGCAAATTCTTGAGGGAAATATTCTTGGTTCAGAAATTATACGTTCGAGTACGAATCAGCTGGTAATCTCGTGATTGACTATATACGAATGTTATTTTTTTTTTTATATATAATTTTCAGAATGAGGGAATAAGCGCAGGATGTGTATATAATCACGTTATGATACGAAGGATAGAAAAAAGAAAAAACAAACTTAAAAAAGGGTACAACTTGTATATAAGTTGTGAAATAAATTTTTTTGTTCAGAGAAAAAGAACCCGATCAAGAATAAGATTAACTTAATTGTAATCTTATTTCTTTAGGCGACATTCACGTTGGTCCTACGTCCATCAATCAACTTGAACGTAGTTATACGATTTGATCTTTAAAGGGAGACCGCTCGTAAATTGGTGAAACACACCGATAAAACATACGGTCGAGTTCGTTGCTTCGTATACTTACAATCAAATAAACTTGATCACCGCATACCCCTTCCTTCCTTTATACTTCAGGAATCACTGTCATTGAAGTCATTTGTTTTTACACTCAATCGCATTATCCGATGATTGACGACCAGCGTGCCCTTTAACGATCAGTTATCGAACAATTTCATTGCCTGCACGCTCTCTGCAGTTATACTACAGTCGATATGTAGCTATACGGAGAAAGAAAATACCTGCAACGATGCACCGCAGGCTTCAGAGTACTGCGAAGCCCTTATACTTTTTTTATTTTTTCTTTCAAATTCTCTCTCGGCTTTTTTTTATATCATCTCGCTCTTCTCTTTATCGAGACAAGTGCGTTTAATTGTAATTTCTAAAGGTAATGATTAATTGGCTAATTAAACTCACCTGCAGGACTCAGCTGGTTGGGAAATTTGCACGAATGTTACTCACGCCTCGTCTCCGGTCGCCTGGAATGCATCCTTGCACTAGCTATTTCCTGTCCTTTCGCTCCTGCCACTTTCAGAAAATTAATTCACCCATAAACATTATGAATTGAAGCAGGTATACCGCGATGCACGATACTTACCAAAGCTTAATCCATAGCTTATGAAGTATTTACGAGATTTATTTGCTCACGTAAACTGAGTCTTCGTTCTTCTTTCCTCGATCTATTTTAAATAACTGAGAATGTTTAACGAGTATGAAGACTCCGGCATGTCTCAAGTAGCTGAAAATTCGTTGGATTATGTCTAAGTGAGTAAGTTAGGATGAATTCTTACCTCCGCATACGGGAAACGTTCTCGATAAATTTAAAAGAAGGATTGCTGCTGGATCACGGAAGCTAAAGGGATCAGCAGGCAGCAATGGATTACGGAAGAGATCTTCGGTGAGGTAATAGCAGACACGAGATGTTAAATGAAAAAAATTTCACTGTGCATCTGGCACATATATCTGGCTCCGTCTAGTGCAGCGGAAAGATTACAGCATCGCCATTAACCGGAATGCCTACGGGCAATGTAGCCAAGCGCGATGGTCTTCAGTAACCAAGTTCTGCACAGTTGATAACCAGACTATCCTCGTTGACGATAAAATCGCTAAAATAAAACAACTTTGCTACCGGTATAGGTAACTTGAGAGAAAATTCTAGAACGGATAATTTCACAGTATACGCCTCAAAAAAGTATTACGTTATTTTACCAATAAGGAAGGGTTTAATATTAAAGTCGACGAGTTCCTGTTCAAGAATTGGCTCTCAATTATTTCGCATATAGATCAAAGAAACAGAAAATTTTCTCAACGTGTGTGAGATACACATATGTATCAACGAAACAGAGTTGTAACGTTTGTATATCTGGCAAGTCGCGTCCAAGTATCACGTAAAAGTCCGTGGCATCATCCGTTCACCTGTGTAAAGTCTAAATGTTACCTGTATTACCAAAGCACCGTGTTATTAGATGTTATAGCTCGTGCGAATTATGCAATAGCACTAGCAGTCTGCATCGAGAGTGGCGGATCCTCGAGTTCCAGGCTATGAGCACACTTTACGGTTTCCAGCAACGGTTTAAGTGTGTCTATATACCCCTGTATACCCTATATCTGTATTTATGGTTACAGGTAGATAGATACATACCTATATACCATAACGATAAAGAGAAGCATTCTCTTGGGAATGATTCGTCACGAGTAGGTCGAACGTCATTCAAATAGCATTGCTATGAATCGATATGTATACTGTCTACAAATATTATTTCTAAACACGGATAGATCATACTTATGTCGTGTCGTATACACGAGGTGATCTTTAATGATGCAGAAAATCCTATTTCTTAGTGTTTATACGGAATGAAATACCCTGCATAAGTGATTATAGTCAACGATCAAAGCTATAAGCTTTGCTGGAATGGCGAGTAAACGGGTCTTAGCGATGGCAGTGTAATTGCTATAGAGTCCAAGAGTCTCGCGTGCCTTCCACAAAGCCAGCTCAACTCTTTCGCACGCTCTCGCGTAGGTAGGTAGGTATATCCTCACATATCACCGTGCTTGCACGCACTCATGATCGCATGCACGCACGCGCTCACAGCTCTGTCCAATCTCGAGCAAAGATCGCATCTCTCATAGATCGCGAACTTTAAATCACACTTTTGTCTTTATGAATATGGCTTAGCATATCCGTATGTTTTCTGAACGTCTGCATGAACCTTGTCCGAATGCTCGATCCGGGGTTTCCTGTGAGCGATATACGGAGATTATCGCTTACCAATAGGCATAAACAATATTACAATAGCAATGAAGAGTACACAAGGAGTATAATTCGCTGTGCTATATAATAACAAGCAGTCGCCTTAAGGATAACCCATCAATGCGTAGGCAAAGTTAACGACTGTCCTGCAAGACTATGTTCTCTAGGTACTGTTGCAAATCGATGTTCACTTGCCAGTTTACGATCCATTTCTCTCGCGGTGTAGTAGATGTCGGGAAAATATCATCGACGTGTTCGCAACAATTGCTCCAGGCTCTCGTGTGTAGTTGATAATGATTTTGCATACATGGATATTGTATAATTGCGAAGAGATATACGTACTGTATGTATATAATACATTATGTGAGTCAGGGTGGTCCTTAATTTCATCATTTTCGAATTTCAATGCTCCCATGGGCCACGACGTCTCCAAATATATACGAAAAAATGTAGCCAAAACACCAGGTTCCTATCTCAATTTTAAGTACCGCCCCGAAGCCTTCGAATTTTCCCATTTGAATAGAACACGACTTGTGACATTTCGCGTAGTAGTAGGCATTTCATGAAAATTCGACACATTTTCGAAGATACAATTTCGAAGCTGAAGCGGACAAAAAAAAAAATTCTTTTCTCCAAATTGTGATAAATAAAATTCTGTCGTCGAAAATTTATAAATTTTTCACGGATCCCTACTACAAAAGATAAGAAGTGTGAGGAGTTCCAAATTATTCGAAGCGATGATGCGACAGGAAGTAAAAAGTAACCCGAAGTACTAAAAATCGGGTGTTATTTAAATGGGAAAGTTCGAAGGCTTTGGAGCAGTACTTAGAATTGAGATAGAAACCTGGGGTTTTGATTACATTCGAATATGACTGAATTACGGACCACCGTAATGTGAGGTAGAGTAAATCGCAAGTATTTATAAGTGAGCTCAGAATAAGGAATTGAACATTGGTCGATTCTGCAGTTCAAGTTATTGCCTGTATAAGCTCTGGCAAGGACTCTTTTTTACTTTTAACGCGTAGGTAATATTTACCGTTTAATATACCTACTCTCCTGCAGCAGTAGAGCTCGCATAGGGAAACGCTTTCGTATATACCTACCGGCAGCTGAAAGTTTGACCTTAGAGCACCTACTGCAATTTCTTAGCATTGCCGTTCTCCTGCAATAAATTATTAAATGCCGGATTATTACGACACTGTAAGATTCAAATGCATGCAGGAACGTGAATGCAGTTACAGGGTGTTATCTACCAGTGCACTCTCGTTATTACCATCTCCAACAAGACATAATAATTATCGAACGCTGCAAATTCTACTGCTCTTTCACGCAGAAAAATCGACAGTTTTCTCAGGTGAGAATATGAACGAGTTACTAATAACTGTATCCTTTCAGAATAATGACGAATACTTTCGAAATTTCATCTCTATTTGATATTATCTTTCGGTGCGTTTCAATCCACGAACGATACAGTAGCTGGAGTTTGATTTGTATATAGATTTCTATATTTCTTCGAACATCTGAGATGATAATATTGTTACAGCCTCAGAAAACACGCTACGAATATACATGTCCATGTCTCTGATAATATTTATACTCGCTCATATATGACTCGCTGACTCGAAAATCGAAAGAGTTTTTTTTTTTTTGTTATTTGTTTTCTCAATAAACACCTTTCGCCGCAGATCGAATCCAATGTAAATCGTGCCAAGAAAGGATTTAACATATCAGTATTCCTCAAGTTGACCAGGTTCACGTTCGGCTAAGTGCAACATACACGAAATATATATGTATTACCGCGATCAGACAGGCGATCGTTTAAGTTAGCACTGGTTTGACCTATTTTTATACATTCACTGATTTAATTATCTTCAGTGTGATTATATTTTTACGCCGGCAAACATTACGGGAGGCCGGCGAGAATTAAACCCAGGTACCCACTTGGGCAGGGCAAAAGAAATATTCAGGGCGTGGTAGCAGCTTTTGGTAGTCGTTGTCGTCGTTGTCGTATTATTTATTCCCAACTCCGAACTACACTTTATTGCTCAACCTATTTTGCATTTAATTTTCATTTGTTTCACCAGTAAGCGACAGATTCTTTGCGCAATCCTAAATCCCCAACGTATTCTCCGCGAGTATCTCAGCCACCGTTTAATTCTAAGTATTATTAATTAAGTACGTAATGGTTGAAAAATTAACTCTTTTTTTCGGCTGAGATTCGAAAAAAATCCCAAATGAATAAATAAATTTGCTACACACATTTGTGGAGGAATCGTATCGACAATAAGAACTCTAACGTTTCAAATATTAGAATCTCCGAATGCTGTTATTTCAAGTCTCATTTTTGCTTCTAGCTTGTGAAAAGCAATATTTCAATTGTTGCTTACGTGAATTGCGTTACTTGACCGACGACGTTCGCGGTTACAAGGTTCTCAATGTTGTCAACCGTGTCCAGCTCAGTAAACAATCTTGTTCGAAATTTATTCAGTCCAGTATACCGGACTTATGATATATTGGCTACCCGATCTGTAGGTTCTTAGTGTACACATAGATACATATACACATTAGTAGTTCGCGAAACGATGATAATCAAATTCGAAATCTGAATGTTCTTGAATAAACTGCTATCCTATATATAAATATTCGCTGTTTAAGACATGCAGGCTGGTAATATATTTTTTCATCAGGCTTGTTCTTGCTGGCAACTCAATCCTATATTTTTCCATCAAGCATGCGATTTCCCCGAGGTAATACGCGGCCGAAAACGATTAATATTGACACGTTGATAAATCGTGGAGTAATAATAAGACAAAAATTGAACCTGAATGAAGAAAAAAAATTATTTAAATTATGCGTCAAGAGTTGTTTTTACAACTTATTGGTATACATAATAAATTCGGCTGGGGTCTTTTTATTATCGAAGAGTAATCGTACGATCAACTATCTACAACGTGTTATTGCTAGCGGCGATAGAGTCCGTGATTTCAACCGATTCGTTAAGATGATGAGAGTTAGTAATCTGCCTGCACCTGTCCAAGTTTCCGATTGGCAAAATTCCCTTCTCCTTTCTAACAAGACACCGCAACTTACGAAGCTACACCTTTTTATTGGTATCCATGGCATCTCGTAGGTGTATGTGTGTACAAACTTAACGTGCAGAGTAAGTGTTACTGATATAATGATCGAGTACGCGATGCTATCTCTCCGAGGTATCCGCAAAGTGTTCGAATTATCCGCGATATTGAGAAACTCCACTATTATTACCTACTTTGATCGTTTCTTTCCCATTTATATCGAGATCCGTAAATACTGTTCTTCAAAGTTGCTTCCAATTTCAAATACCATGTATTGCCCCCACTGCGAATAAGATCTAATTAATAATAGCATGACAATATATCCATCTGCAAAGACTCTACCGAAAATTTGTATCCCAATGCCTATCGTTTGCCTACTTGGTATAAGAATGAAACGAGGATTATACTCTTTGATCTCTGAATTTTTCATTGGAACGATCAATATTCTCACATCCGTTTATTGAGGTCTGAGAAGGATTCTGACACCAAATGATTCACCTGTGTACGATATATCACGGATGGTTGCATATTGTTAGACATAATTGCATCTGCAATGCATCGCAATTCAGTGTAGGTATAGACGAGTAGCGGCGATCTCATGACACTCTCTTAAGTAAGCGAATCGATGAAAGTAAGATTCAGAGCCGTGTGTGATTCTTAAACTGGATCATCCAGGATTTGATTTAAGATTGGTAGACCGCGATTGCATCACAAGCATGCAATACATATTGCTTCGATTAGGCAACGTCAAACTCATGTTTGTGCCACGAGAACTGGCACATCGATCTTCGACGGCTGCACTAATTAGTTGTATTACCGTAAGATCGAATCTTTATCAAGCGGGAGGATCGAGTATAGATATAGCCGTACCGTATCGAACGGCTTGAGTCCGGAGATGTTGGACTTCTTTTTCATCCCTTTGTCCATCATGACTTGAACAGCTTTTCACCACGCGTTCTGGTTTCATGTTTTCCTGGTCAAAATGCACCGTGACGATTTTTTCATTTTCTGCATTTAACACGCCGTTGAAAATCGTCGAGCCCATCGCCCTGCATCAACCAACTCTAAATCTATCCTGGGCTCCCGATATTAATGTTTATGGGTCCATTGTGTTCTGTGGTCCTAATCTGAATATAACGGTTCTACCAGACGCGGCTTACGACGAACCGTATACCGTAATGGATGCATTCAAAGCATAAATCGAAACAGTATGAGGGAATGGGCGAGGAATTGGAGACGAAATAATAATAAACAAGGGAACCAGAGGTTCATCCGAGGCGAAGAGGTCTGCGGTACCCGTAGCCCTCGAAACCGAGTCGAGTTCGGGCAGGGTGAAAGCCAAGCTCCACCCTATTTAATGGCTCAACTCTCGTTTCTCGTACCTCTACCTTCGGTAGACTCTGGACAAGGTTTGGTTCACTGCAGTTGAAAAGCTTGAATTGATTTCGATTCGTCACGGAGGATTAGGAATTAGTTCCGATGGGAACACTTCCTGATGCAGGACTAGGGTAGCAGTCCGGTAAAAGAGAGCTTCTCCGAGTCTGTAAAGAGAACTCGGTGCCTCACCGAGAAAATCAAAAGAGATGGAAAAACAGAGAGGATATGGTTTCGAAGTTGGCCTTCTAATAAAGTAAAGGACGGAGATTATGTCTGTTAATTTGTTCTTCAAGGAAATTTTCGAATTCGATTACGAAATTATACCATTCAACTCACTTTTGATATACCTAGATGCATGATAAATCGAACGCGGAAGAGAATGAGAAAGTAGTGGTTCGAATAATTGAATGCGATTTAATTAGACATGAATCGACGTAAACCGTACAGTAAGTTTATGCAAATTGTTTTCGGTCTCTCCTCACTCTCGCCCAATGTTAGCTGGATATACCTAGCCTTCGAACACATTGACTAATTGTTAAATTGCTCTTTCATCGCTGACCGGAATGCATAATTTTTCAGCCACATAGCTGAAAGTTAACATATAAATACAATTTGGTCGCGGAACTAGAGCAGCGAGGGTTGCCCCAAGCCGGTAATTAATTTAACGACGATAACTGGACAAATTGGTCAGACTTTGACAAATGTAACGTTATTTACTCGGTTATTAATCAACAAATCAAAGTAAACTTTCGGTATATGGAACCGCAAACCAAAGTCACGTAGATTAATTTTTCTCTATTAAAATTTGTACATAAAACGAAACAGGTAATAGGTTTTAGTATGGTTATAGCTCTGTGGGAATATAACTGTATCTGCTAATGCTGCAGAGGCCAAATGAATCTCTAATGAAAGAACCACAAGTTTTCTAATTCAGCGCCGTTGTTGAATCCTGTTTTTATATGTGAATCTTTTTTTTTTTTCTTCTTGAACTGTCACGTGACGATATGGCTATTACAAACACGTACGTCCTACCACCATATGAAATCTCATGGCAATTATAAATTCAAATTAATAGTTATTATGATTTATCGAACGTTTTAAATCGAAAGATCAAACCGCCTGGGTCCTTGCGTAACGTACAATTTTGAGCCTAAATTGGTCTTTATAAATATTAAGCCGCTGACTCAAAAGCAAATTTTAGAAAGTCACTTCTATTCTGCCCGGCTGTCTCTGACGGTGCAATTATCCATTAACCTTATGGATGGGTGACACCCGTGCAGGGACCCATATGGTTTTTTGTCGTTTTTTTTTTTTCATGGGCGTGGTTATTTTCAGAGTTTAAACTACCACGCGATCATATACACTGAACCAAATTTATGACGTGCCGATTAAGTCGAGGTGAGACAAATATCATTTGCATAAACAGTGCTCATGCTTGGCGCCCACAATCACATAATCCCAGTAGCAAATAATATACTTTCAATTTTTATTAACAATTCCTATTCATGCGATGCTGACTGCTGAGTGCCCGAGAAAATGACGTCCACTTGAGCCAATGGACTCTATAATGAGTCTTATAACATATGTAAGAAACAGCCAGAGGACTAGTCACTGGATCTATAATACAGGATACTGGGAACTTTATTATCTCCTGCAGAGGAATGATCGACCAATTGGGTCCTGAGACATAATCGCGTAAATTTAAATGACAAATAACGTCGATTAGAACGACTTAATATACCCGGAAATTGAACCAAAGCATACTTTCGGCATTAAGACTAATATAATTGCTTATTACTGATTTCTGGTGATAAAAAAGTCCCGTTTATGGTCCCAGTTTTTTGCCAGGATGTAAACTCGACGCGAAAAAAAAGAAAACACGCTGGACGCTGTGATATCCACCAATATACATATAGGTATAGTCTTAAATATTCGGATGTTACAATTATGATTAGGCGTCAGTCAAGTCGGACTCTAATCCCCTGTGGCCGTAGGCTAGATTTTTGAGGAGAGCAAATCTTCATCTGGATCGTACGCTTGGCCCCAATTCCATCTAATCTTTATTGTTTCTCTAGCTAATCCGGCCTAATGCCACCTTGTGATTTTCAGGATGTACGATCTGCTAGATCAACACTGTCAAAATTCATTAGCTCGAGAGCCGCGTAAACCAAACTCCAAAAGCTCGTAGGTGTTTCCCGGCCATTACTATATTACCATAATACCAGAGTAGAGACAAAATAAAAATATTCCAAGATCTAAATCCGGCGTGACCTCGCAACATTTTGAATGTTATTCATTATTAAATTGAACGATAGTTATCATAATTTTTGATCATTTTCAGAAGTCTTTATTATGGGGGGCAGGTTTCTTCCCAGGATTGCGAAAGCAATGAAGTTCTTTTAGATCGGTTTCTTTAGCTAATAATACGAATCAAGAATCCAGAAAATTTTGCATATAGGTACATGACACATATATGAGCCTATAAATTTATACTCGTTTGATCACACATATAGATATAATTTTAACCCGCAATAGCTGTAATGAATATTTATAAGCTTGATATGCGAACAAAAAAGGATTTTGGCAATGATAGTTATCAATCAAGTTGTTTAAGTATTGAGAGGCTGGTTAAAGCCCTCTGGTATAAAAATGTTTCAGTATACTAATGTAAGCTTTAATGTATCTATCACGTGAAGTGTAAAAACTTGAAGACCTCGATTTCATTTTTAGCCTTGTTTGGATAGTGATTGTAATATTGTATCGAGATGCAGCAAACGAGAGCAGAGTTAGACGCAGACTTGAACTAGGAGAACATAAAACCACGTTCAACGAAAAAAAAAAGTAGTCTTGTCACCGAATCAAATCCTTTAAATCTTATGATATTTCGATTCGTATGCGTCGACCTGTTCGTGATAATACGTTCGCGCGCCTGCAGGTTTTAAGAAATAGTAGCCAAACAAGTTAATACGATATCCAAGTGTCATGTTACATCCGACTTGTGCATATACCATTTCTCCCGTTGCAAAACTCGATTGGTGTTTCGTTACAATCATATTTTGCTACATGTAACACGAAATACATAATTGAGACTTACGTGTAACAACTACATGAGGTAATCTCAGTTGGTCCAGCGAAACTCATTTTCCTCAATGTTCTCCCCCTACCGTACCTAAAACAATAATGAGTTGGATTAAAATCTCAATTCCCTCGAGGAAAAACATGAGTTGAAATGCTCATTAATTATGAGATTGTATCGATCCGGACAGATCCGGATTCGAAAAAAGAATCGAGAGGACGTGAATCAGTTTTTTGAATCCGACTCGATCTACTTTCGGATGTTTCTATCATTTCTATCTGTCTTTTCACCAGCGAAAGTTCGACCTTACATACCTGCAAAAAAACTTCCTTTTGAACTAAAAAAATCGTAACAATTTAAATTCCGAAAATTTGTCTTGCGCATATTAAACGCGGTGTTAGATTCGCGGCGAATTCGCAGCTAACCTATAATGCTCAGAGGATTGAATGAGAATGCATTAACCTGAAATGCCTAGAATGTGTTCACAGATTCAATCCAAATTTATAGTGCAGTGCAATAATTCAAAGAGATAGAAATCGAGAGGAACTTCATTCCTTACCTTAGTCAAGGGTTGAACAAAATCAACGCATATGAAACGGATTTATTGCCAAATTATACAACCTGCTTTTTCAAAAGTTAAAATCCACTCATATCGAAAGACATCTGTGTTTAAAAAATCTCCGCAAACAGCTTGTGTTTTTCTACCTATAATCCATAGCTTGCGTTGGTCCAAGCTAGTGCCCTCTAGCTGTGTTCAATAGGAGATAATGTAGAGTATGTGTAGTAATGCTGGCAAAAAAGCCGTCCTGCAAGGAGGTGTGAAACGAAGTCGATAACTGGCGCTGTTACCGATCAGCCATTCCATATCATAAGATGAATCCACATGCTACAGACGTGAAACGTCAATTCGATGAACAGCGAGCTCTCTATCATTTCATGCTCTGTGATCGGAGGCGTACATACAGATTCATCAACTGATGTCAGGCTGAACGACAACATAACATAACCTAAAATTCATAACTTTATACGTCAGTGATCTATTTCGTTGAAAATAATGTCTAGAACGGGGGCGAGACTCGATGCAAAGAAAGTGGTAAGTGTCAACACGGTTCTTCTTACTGACTCCTCACACAGTCCCCATATTTTGGTAATTTTACTACAATAACGGTACCTGCTGATGAAAGTCACTTCAAAGTTGTAAAAGCTCAAATTCACGCAGGTCAAAGCAAATCGCTACATCTTTTAGTCGTAGATTGAAAAGTTTTTGGAGAAAAAAATTCAATTGACTTATGTTAAAAATTTCCCCATCAAATTTATCCTATCTTAGTCAATGGTATCATAGTTTCAATCCTTTTGTTATAGAATTCAGAACTTTTCACTTTAACTTACGGAGCGTTGGTGACACAGCTTCTAAAAGATTACGAAAATGTGGAGGATGTCAATAAGCAGCTTGAAAGGATGGGATATAACATGGGAATTCGTTTGATCGAAGATTTTCTAGCCCGTACTGGGTCAGGTCGCTGTTACGACTTCAGAGATACCGCGGAGAAAATTCAAAGCGGTTTTAAAATATTTTTGGGAATAACTCCAACTATAACAAACTGGAGTCCAGCCGGAGATGCTTTTTCTTTATGCTTTGAAACAAATCCTTTAACAGAGTTTGTTGAGCTACCAGATCATTGTTTGAATTTAAAGTATTGTAATATATTGACCGGTGTATTGAGAGGAGCTTGTGAAATGGTACAAATGGAGGTAGCTTCTTGGTTTGTTCAAGATCAACTCAAAAATGATAGTGTAACAGAGATTCGAGTTAAGTTTGTCAAAAGACTCGAAGACGCCATTCCAGCAGGAGAGGATTAAACAAATCAGTTTTATTCAATTCTCCGAAATCTGATTAATATATATTGATTAAAGTTATAGGATAAATAATACAACAATGTTACATCGGATGACTGTACAGGATATTGTACGCTCATTATAATAAAACAATCCACAAGATATGGATAACTCCAAAGGTGTTTAGTTTTTAATTTACATCTTAGCGAAAAAAAACTTCACTTGGAGAGAATGAACCTGATTGAAAAAGATAAGACTTTGAAGTCGTATCGATGTAGCTAGTTCGGTGAAATTGAAAGGTGTTTCAGAAACTGTGTAACAGATAAGCATGCAAAGTACAGTACCCTTCCCAAAGTTGTATGAAATAGAATAAATTGTCAAAAATTTCAGGGAAATAATTTTTTTTTTATTACAAAAAACTAAAAAAAACAACGGTACACGTTAATCTGTACATTATTATTATTTTTTTTCAAATCATAATAGACAAACTTTCGAAAATGTGATACCTGCTTACAAGTTTATATAAAGTACAATGGGACAGTGATCGCTGCCGTACACCTGATCTCGGACAACATTGTCACAGACGTTGTCTTTTATCGACTCAGATACCAGGAAGTAATCTATTCTCCTGGAAGACAAATTATATTGTTAGCGATTTGAATCCACAGTTCTATACGAATTCTATCATAGACTTTCAGAACCATTAAAATTAGAAAACAACAGTTTAGTGAAACAGTATTCAAATACTAAAACAGAAATGTTAAATCTGGACGCAAAAAAGTGCTGATTTACGTTTACTTTCTACAGAAACAAAATAAATGAGGGAAATTCTCACCATCCAATATTCTTGCTTCTAGCATTACCAAAATATGCCCAAAATGTATAGACGCCGGTTTTATCAGGATATAGCTGTCGGTATGTGTCGACAAATCCTGCATCCAAAAAATCAGTCATACCCTCTCGTTCTTCTTTGGTGAAACCCGCATTTTTCATGTTCGTCTTTGGGTTTGTTAAATCTGTAGGAAGAAATTATTCAGCAACAGTTAATTTCTATGTTAATATCCACTCAAAATTGTATTACAAATCCTATTATTACCTATTTCAGTATGAGCAACATTCATGTCCCCGCAAATAATAACTGGCTTCTGCTTATCCAAGTTTTCAATAAATTCTTTGAAATCCTTATTCCACTGTAATCTCTTTGGCAAAGTAACTAGTTTTTGACCAGCGTTAGGTACATCTGAGATTGAAAAAATTCAGTACTTGGTGAAAAATTCATTTCAAATATTCTTTTTTTTGAATTTGGGAAAAAGAATAATTGAACTTACAGACTGAGACTACAAAGTAATTTTCAAATTCTGCCGTTATTATTCTGCCCTCTTCGTCGTGTTCTGCAAGATCTAATCCATATTTAACATCCAGAGGTTTTTCTTTTGTGTATAGTGCTACTCCACAGTATCCAGATTTCTTGCCTTATTGAAATAAATAAAATATAATAAATAAATATTCAATTGCTTAATGTAAAACTTTGAAAAAATTCAAAATTCGCTCTTCTTACTATCTACAAAGTGTTCGTGATAGCCAGGAAGTTTTACTTCCTCAGGTAGTTTATCTTTGTCACACTTTGTCTCTTGAAGTGCAATTATATCTGCATTTTCCTTCTCAAGATATTCCAACATATTTTTCTGGAAAAAAAATTTTGCACAATTAACTAAAAATGCATAATAACTCTTTAGAAATACCTACACTATTAACTAAATACTTGTTAAAAGAAAAAACTACTGTTCTGTACTCAGAAAATATACTTATTCAGAAAAATGTCTAGAAAACTAGATTTCTTTCGTGAATGAAAGTGACGATATGATTAATGAGTTTGGCATGTGATCGTACTTTAATGCATGCTCTGATCCCAGATATGTTCCAGCTGCATATTTTCAAGTTATATTTCTGACCGTTTTCATTTTGTTTTTGACAATCAAAGTCAATATCATCTAAATTAGACTCTGTTTTATTCATGGGTGCCTTCTTTGGTTCCAATTTTGTTTTCTTTGCTGCTGGTTCATCGTTTGAATCTTCATTTTCGCTACGCTTAGTCTTTTTATTGCCCTTAGACTTAGCGGCACTCTCTTGTTCAGCAAGTTGTGAGGTCCCTGCCTTAGTTTTTGAACCTCCCTGTGACCAATTCATCAAAGATTAGGCAATGCTTATGCTCCAAACGACCAAAGTCTAGTGGATTAATTTTTAGGAATTACCCTTTGCCGTGTTTGAATACGGAATATTCGTAAACCAACAAGCAAATTTTGTATGGAAATTATCACGAAAAAGTAAATGAAATGTTAAAATTACAGTACACGAATTACTCATTGTGGAATTTTTGTTTCGTGAGGTTTACTATCAGAAATTTTATTAGAAAGCTGGAAATAGGAAAAAGGAGTTCTATACAGGGAAATCATGCTTTTAACACGACGTATAATAAGTAGTAAGCCTAACCTTTGACTTAGCGGGTCGTCCACGTTTCGGTGGCATATTTGATGTAGCGTAGTTGAATAGTATCGAATTATAAGAAGAAAATCTTCTCCGGGAAAGAAATCGGCAGAACTGATTGTTCAGTGACGAGGCGTAATCAACAAACACAGAAAACTGTTTACAATTTTGTCTCGCCACCCTTGCTAGAACCAAACGATACGTCAAACCGGTGAAACGCACAACGCTATGTATCACGCATGGCATGAACTCGTGCCTACGCTCCCCGTGAAATCTTTGTGATTGTTTATTCGCTTTAGCCCTTCTGAGCGCTATCGTCGGATAAAAAATAAATTCAGAACTGAAAACATTTTTTTGCTTTTGGCTGGTGGCTCATAAAAATGACGTAATCATGTTTTTTGAATGAGTCTTAACCGCGCAATTTTCATGATAGTTCTGAAGGTCACCGTAGCTCTGTCCGTATGACGTAGCTTTACGTTCATAACTCGTTGTCAAAGATTCTCTTCGGAATGATATGACTAGTAATTATTCGTGTTAATATTAAAATCTGTCTCAAGTAGTAATAAAATTGTCATAACAATAAAACGCAATAAACAGTGCTAGCCGTACCTGCGCAGAGCATGTGCGCGCGATAATTAAACATCATTAATTGATATATTTAAAGCATGAGGAATATATGCCTTCCTGTCACATCTCATGAAATTCATTAGATGCTTTATTATAGCTCCTAGGCATTTATTTAAATAGCCAAGAATTCATGGCCAACAGTACAGAGACAATCGACTCATATTACGTGGTTAGTTAGCTGTGTTATTCGTTTCGTGAACGTGATTATCGATCAGTTGATGGAAAGTGTAAACATTACGATGCGGATAATCTACCGTAGGGATTGTTAAGAAAAAAACTCATTCAACCGATAGCGAGAGGAAATAGAGACGTATGGTTTTCGGAGTTACAGTTGGTTTTGGTGTGTTAGCCTTTGGTAGATACCTATCCGTAGATATACGTCGTTAAAGGAACGTGTGCCTGATGGGAATTGGGTTACTTAAGAATTGGAAATCAGGACAGAAGAGAAAGTTCGGAAGAGTCACTGCACTAGTGAGGAAGTAGCTGAACAACGATCAAGTGACAGTGTGGAGAGAAATTCTCATTATAGTCTAGTAAAAGGACAGTAGATTTTGAATTATCTAAAAATGTCTGTTAATAATAGAGCCGTGCAATTGTGGAGAAAAAGCAACGTGATATCATCTGTATTATATAATAAATACAACCTAATAAGTGTCGAGGAGAGAAAATTTCATGAAACTAAAGTGAGTAAATTCGCTGCTAAAGCTGCTACCAATCCAAAACCTGATTGGAACAGAGCTGTTTCTGAGGCTGAAAAGATTGTGGGATATCCAACATCATTTTTAAGCTTACGATGGCTTTTGAGCGATGAAATTGCCAACGTCGCTCTTCATTTGAGGAAATTGGTCGGCTCAAATCACCCATTGCTCAAAACAGCCAAGTAAGTATTTTTCTAAATATTTGAGCTATCTTGTGGATGTATAGGAAAGAAAACCAAAATTATTTCTATGAATGTCAAGAAGAAGTAGATTTTCACTTTGCCGTCGAACCTGGAAATAGAATTTTCCAAAATATGTTTGCTGAAAATCAAATTTAAGTAATCAGATGGAAAATGTATTTAGACATTTTTCCACGCTGGAATTAATTTGTTGTTTTATTTGAAGGAGCCTCATATACAATGGGCGGAATAATATGCAGGCTTGGGGTCTCATAGTGCTTTTGATTTCTAAAGCAGCTGGCCATTTGAGTGTTGATGACATGGAGGAGGATAAGGCTGCTGGAGTCCTACATAGGTAAAATATTAAGCAGTTATTCAAGCTGAATGAAACATGAGAGAAGCTTGGAGAAAACTATGTCCGTTTAGATTGCATTCGAGAGTGAAAAACATTTCTTTTTATCGATTAAATCAATTAGTCTTTGACATTGGAGATGAAACCATTTTTCCATTGAAGATAATGTATATAGTATTTGTTCTTTTAATTGATATCGTTAGCTACCTGAAAGTAACAGTACACTAAGTGCACTTTAGCGTAAAAAATTGAAAGCCATATGATTTATAATATTTTTGTAAAAATATTTATAATTTCTTGTTACAGTCAAAGAGCACTGGCCGAAGTAACGGAGATGATACGCACCAGTCACCTTGTGCACAAGGGTTTGGTCAATATTCAACCTGGAGTTTACCCAGAGGCATCTGAAATGAATGACATGACTTTTGGTAACAAAATTGCACTGTTAAGTGGAGATTATCTGCTTGGTAACAGCTGTGCTGAATTAGCTGCGCTCAGAAATCAGGATGTAAGATTTTAGTGTATACAGAGAACTCCAAATTATTGTTTTATCTCTTATCCATGTTTAACCAGGTGATACTGTGACAATATAACGAATTCTAATGAATTTTCCTATACTTTCTTGCAAATCATAACATGCATATCGTATTTCTCAGTCTATTTTTGTATAATGAAAGAATTGCTTCATCAAACTTGCTGACTATAAGCTTTCATGGTTTAACAGCTTGTGGAGCTGATGTCAAGTGCAGTTCGTGACTTGGCAGAGGCTGAATTTGTTGGCCGAAGAGATAATCAGAATAATCCGTTGCCGTCAATACCACCATTAGACCGGACTGGGTATGCTGTTACAGAGTGGACACTTAGGAATGTTCTCAGCGCTGGTGCTTTGCTTGGAAAGTCTTGTCAAGGGACTTTGAAGCTAGCTGGTCATAGCGACGAAATACAGGAGCAGGGTTACAAGTTTGGCAAGCATTTGGCTCTTGCTTGGCAGGTAATTATTATATATCATTATATAGAATTCAGCAATGTACTTGTTATTATCCTCCAGTGTATTATTTATTAAAACATTCAATTTCCTGCATTAAGTGACTTTTTATGATCGTTCAATGAATGTTTCAGGCTTGTTTGGACATGGGGCCATTCACTGGTAAAGATCAAACTATACCGTTTAGTTTGTGTTCAGCACCGGTCATGTTTCATATCGAACATGATCCTTCAATTTTAACTGAAATTGATAAGGGACTCGAATCTGTTCATAACGTGGACTACACAAAGGTATAGTCTTCAGGAGAGTTTTCTCTGTCTAATTACAATTTACTTTTACAATGGATTGTGGAACAAATCAAATATTTTCACATGAAGTTTGAATATGTTTTAAACTCTTGATCAAGCATTAAATAATAAGGTATTTAAATCACTTCCAGGTACATGATATCATTGTGTCAGGCCCTGGAGTTGAATTAACAAAGCAGTTGCAGAAAGAGCACTCGCAGCGTGCTATGGAGGTATTAGCTGTTTTTGAGGAAAGTGACGCGAGAACAGCATTGTCAAATATTATTGTAGCGATGGGAGATTTTTGACCAGGGTTCTACGAAATGAATAGAAAGACTTGAAACGTAATTAGCCCAGAAATCAGTTTGACAAAAATCCGTCCTTCGTTAAGTTTGAATAATATAAGACCTAAATGCCTATGTTGTTGTATTGTAAATGACAACGAAGAGAATATAATAGTAAACATTACTCGTGGGCATTATACGTATTATTGAACGTCATTAACATGTGCAATGATATGGCGTTTTCTCTTTTATTATATTAACTCAATATTTATATTATGTGGTAGTGGAAGAAACGCGTGTAACGTGTTGAAATATTTCAAGTATTAAGAGCGTTAGAACGTATGTAAATAATACATCAATTGTGCGTGTGACACATGACCATTGATTTTGACGTACCGCAGAATGAGGTAATCAACTTGTTTATATTCTAATAAAGAAATTTGTATTTTTATTATGTACGTACTTTATAGTCGATATTTTTATAGTTTACCGAATTCTTAACTATTACAACAAATATTGATTTGTATAAGAAATTTTTTTAATTCGTCCATTCACCGTAAATCATATATATCTATGATTGACATTACACTTTGTACACTGATAGAAAACATACATTTTGTACAAATATAATTTTTTCAACGTAGAGTTCAGCTAAAAAATCACTAAATAATCATTCGTGTATTCTATTGGTTTGAATATTAATATAATATTCATAGAATACCATAAGACTTGAATTGTCCTCTTTAATTATGAACGTGTATATTTTGAATTCAAAAATGTCTATGCTGCGCGATTTGAATTATTTATGTTCTTATCGTAGCTGCATTCAATATTTTGGCAGTCAGTAGAAACATATTTTCAAATACTCATGTATTCCGTTCTTCTAGCATCCTTTTTGCAACTAGCAATTGAATTTCTGTGCTTTGGGTCCCATCCCCTAATTATTATTCCCCTTAGTGCATCTTGGTACATCCGTTTCTGGTTTTAGTGTCACCTTTACCATCGCCGAACAGTTCTTTTATAAGATCATCCTTTTTCTTTGTATGAGTTGGTACACCACGATAAAGATTTTCTGTTATTTGCAATCTACTGCTCCCATTTCCTCTTTGGGACTTTTGCAAGTCTACAAACTCAACGTTTTCATTATTATCAATAGCTTTCATTGCAGCTAGTAGCTTCTCCTTGTTATAACTTATCATTTTTGCTTCCGTAGACATTTCTTCCTTGTACGGAGTGTCCTTTTGCACAGGTTTATCTTTTTTTGAGAAGTCTAATTCTTGTTGAGCAGAATTTGATGTTTTTTTCAAATTGTCAATCCTTGCAGAGCCGTTGGGTTTTGACTTTGATTTTAGACTTTCATTTAGCTGTTTTTTAGTTTCCAATACCATGCTCTGAAGTGCGGCTTGTGTTGCATCGATATCGGTCAATTTGTTTTCAATATTAGATGTAAAGTTGTCCCCCGCTCCAAAGCCTGACGCAAACAAGTCTTTGTCCACTAAAGTTTCACTTTGTTTATGCGATCTATCTTCGAACTTCAACTCATTTGATTGTGACTCTTGATCTTCAAGTTTATCAGACGATTGTACACTCCTTACTATATTTTCAATTGGTTCAATTCCTAAATTCATATTCCCTAGAGAAAGGGAATTTCTGCGCGACTGTTCAAACTTTTTACTTTGTTTATCAATTTCGGATAATTTCTCTTCGATATTTTCTTTCAAATTATCTATGCTGCCGAGAGGTGTAAATAGTTGTGCATTATTCAACAATATCTTTACCTCCTCATTATCAATTTTTTGTACATTTTTCGTTTCTGATATCATGTTATCATCTAGGTCACTCTCTAAAGCCCTTATTTGGTGTTCTGAAGTTTCACGCTCTCTCATAATCTTTTCTTGCAATTCGCTCCACGATTTTGTTATATCCATCAAGCGTTGTCTTCCACTTTCATATTTATTGTCCGGTGACTTTGAGTGTATCTCATCGGTTATAGTTTTTGGACCAGTTGGACTATGCAAGGCTTTAGATTTCACATCTAAACTCTTATGCTTCTTGCTTCTTACCGGTTTTTCAGTCTCTGAACCTGAATCAGATCGATTATTAACGTCAAATTTAAAGAGATCCTCAATGGGATGATTTAGATTTTCACTTTCAGAATCCTCTGGTGCATTCCTTAGAATAAAATCATATTTTTCTTGTTCTTTATTACAGCCAGATGCACTGTCAGTCTCAGAATCGCTTTCAGATATGCCAATAGCTGCTCTAAGCTGTTTCATTTCAGCCTTACATTCAGCTTTACTAAATGTTTTCTTTTTGTATTCCTGCATAATAGATTCTCGTTTAAACTTGAGTCTTTCACTGACGAAACTCTCCAATTCTTCTTCAGTAAACGGTCTTCCTTCTTTCCTTTCATGATTTAATGCTTTACCTTCAATAGTATCTAAAACTTTGCTAGTCAATCTGAAAAAATAATTGACAAAGAAGTCTTATAATGGATTCATAATATAATCTAAAATATTCTTCTTTGTGTGTTGTATCGTAATGATAGAGATAGAAGTCAGGTCTCAGTTCTTTGCATGTCTGTGAATTATGTGAGGGTAAAAAAACTACAAACCTCGCATGCAATTCCTTTGACATAGTAGTCGGATCGGTTTCCTCATATTGTTCTCCCTCTGTATGCTGAACATTTTCGTCTTCGGTTTCACTATCGCTAGTTGAGTAGCCAAATTCTTTTTTAAGTTGTCGTGGCAGCTTGTAGGCACTCTTTTCTTTACTCTTTTCCAAACCTTGCTCGAATCTTAATAACTCTGTGTTATACCCGCTGACATCTTGCTGATCTGAGCTTGTGTACAGATTTTGCAAATGTTCACTGTGAGAGTTAGGGTTTTCCGAATTTGCAGTATCTTCATATTCTGCTTCATTGATTCTTTCTCTCAATCTATCCCTGGCACTCAACTTCTGAGTGAGAGGAGATTTTTGCAATCTAAATTTACGGACTTGATCCAAGCTAGCCATTGTTTCAGTTTTTGGAGATATGGGCAAGGAATCCATTGTTAAGTTTGCACTAGTCTCGCTAACTTTTGGATTTGCGTTTGATTCATATTCCGCAAGTATCGGCTGTAAATGTCAACATTCTAGTCATTTGAGTATGTTTTCAGAATATGGGGGAACAAATAGAGTTGAAAACACATTATTCAACGTATTGACCGCATAAGCAAATTACTTACCAAAGATTTGTCTAGTGGTTCGTCGTCTTCGAGATTTCTATTTCTGGTAACAGCCTTCATGAGGTTTGTAACATTGCTATGAATATTGAATCAGATTATTACACACTTGGACTTCGAAATGATAAGATACCATACAAAATTCCCGATTATTATTACCTTCCATCAGCAACTAAGTTTGTAAGCGACTGACTGGCCACATTTTTACGTTTGCCAAAGATCGGTAGCCGGCCAGTGTAATACAACTTCTTTTCTCTATTGTCCAATAAATCTTCTAAGCCCTTTAGTTTTTCCATCGTTTTATTCAGATGTCTTTGTGCTACCTTATTTTTAGCTACTTCATTATTCAATTGATGTTTTAAACTTTTGCCCTCAAGTGCCAACTTTCTATGTAACATCTATTAGGAGAGAAAATAGGAATGGAATGAAAATAAATTACACCAGAAATATTCAATCGGTCATCAAAGGTGGGATGCTGAATCTACAACTGAATCAATGATCAAGAAATACTTTAAGGCAGAGATCACAGCTATGGATTTTTAATCATGTATCTTGTTTCAAGTAGCAAAATCAAATGTGTGAGATTCGGTAAGACAAGAAATTATATGTACCTGAATGGTTTCGTTCTGTCGTTTGATCCTGTGATTTAAATCTGATACTTGTCCTTGTAATTTTTCTCTTTCTCCTAAATTTCGATCTTTGCTTAATTGCAAAAGGTGTTTATTCTGTGCCTATAAAGAGCATCAATAATGGAGTATAATAATACTAATACAAAAGTTGACATGCTCTGTCTTATTCATACTGATATAAATACCTGAAGAGCATGTAGCTCATTTTCTTTATCCCTCAACAAATCGCAGGTATCTTTATGTTGAGCTTTCAATTTCTTATATTTAGTTTGAAGTACTCTAAGCTCTTCATGGTGTGAGTTAATGATACGTGGTAATTCGGCGGTAGTTCCTTCATAACGTTGCAGTGCTGAGTCTTGTCGTTTCTGTAATGCCTTTAAAAGCCTGTTTTCGTTGGCCAGTTCCTAAAAGAAGTTTATTATTTATTAACACACCTATATATCTCTCTGAAGAGGGATTCAAGACAAACTTTATTCTTTATAGAATTTACAAAATTTGTGAATATCAAATAAACGGAATATTGACATACATTTAAATGGTAATGAGCATCAGTCAATTGATTTTGGAGTTGCTTGACACGCAGCATCTTGGCTGATAAAACCCTTTGCCCTACAGGATTTCTTTCCAGAGATCTTGCAGGCTCAGCGAGAGTGTATACACGTGCGCTGTTTTTGTAATACGGACCGCCTATTAATATATATCAAAACTGTAGTGCATTTTTAATTTAAATCAAAGGGTGCTACTTTAAATTGGCAAGGTATAAAAACGTAGTTCAAAGTAAAGCTGAGGGAATATAAAGAAGTTGCTATCAGAATTCTTGCTTCACACTTGTTGCGACTCCTCTGAAAGCTGCCTCTTTTATTTTCTCAATATCTTCCGAAGTTCACAAAGAATCAATCTAGTGTCTAATAAATTATGTGTACAAACCAAGCAACGGATGTAACTGCTTTCTTTTTGCTAGAAGAATAGCTGCATTTTTGCATGCCGATTGATTTTTTATTGAGACTTCTGCAACCCTTGGTTCTTCGCCAATTTTCCTGAATAGTAAAAATACCAATCGAAATGATATACAAGCTAAACGTTTGAAATTAAATCTGAAGCAAAGATACCTCTACAAGTTGGTAAATAATAATTCTTAAAACACACACGATAATCAACTCATAGTGAAAAATGCAAAGTGAAAATCAAAATTAGAAGAAAAACAATATGTGAACAAAATTCTGGACAGTAACTTGGTGCAGAGTGCTGATTAAAATTAATGTTACGAAATCAATAGATTATAAAATAAAATATACCCAATGGCTATTGTTTACCTAATAAGTCGCTTACACCCATCCGAGCATACTACAGGTAGTGCTGGCACTTCAGTTTGCATTTTGCGACAAAGTATAAGTTGATAATTAAATTTCTACATTGCAAGTATATTTTTGGACATTACATTTTGTAGAATAAATGCAATTGACAGAAACACATTGCTGGATGATTGGCATCCATGATTGTTTTCGAAGAGTTGTCCCGGCAACGTACTAACATGAATTAGAGTATTGATCAATAATTGATTTTTCAAAAGCTTCCTTGCATCGAATTCTACCAATAAATCCAAAGTACGTTAGGAAAATAAATCATAACTACTTTGGCAGCTAGGATTTCTTCGAAAACTATGTCCAATGATTAAAATACATTGTGGGGATTGACAATCAAGCAAAACATTCTCAAAGAAAATGAATACCAATTTGCCTACCTATATTGTGATCTTTATTGGAATGTAACAAATAAAAAACTATAAGCCAGAGTAATATAATAATTAGTTTATTCAATGTTACTTTCAACTTTATGATACATTGGATAACACAGTATCAAGTCTCATAACTATACATTGCAATATAACAATAACACAATGACAACGAAATAATTACTATGAACAATTATTTTCTGTCTAATCAAGGGGCTTGGTCAAGGGTGATGTGAGAACAACGAATTGAAAGTTTAACTCTTATCCTAAAGTTTTAATCTGTATTGAATCTAATGAGACCTACAAAATACATAGTTTGCCATATGTTTGAGAAGGGTTATCAATTTTGATAGTTACATGAATCATGAAAAATAGAATTCTACTTTGTTAGATAATTTACATCTGATTGTAGATCATTATTTGTCCAGAGAATACCATAACGTTTAGTAGAACTGGGAACAACAAACCCCTTTATCACAAAGACGTATCTGTTGAATTCCTATACAACTATTTACATTAATTGTATAAACTACTATTTTTGTTACAACAGAACAAAATTGAAACATTATTTACATAACTGCTTTAACATGACTGCGAAAAATTCAATCTATCAAAAGGATGAATGATTATTGCGATATTACGATGAGGTTGGTTCTATACATACAATATCCATTTTGAACTCTGTTCCTGCGATAGAAAATGTTGTTTTTCTTAATTCTTAGTCATTGTGTTCTGTAAATTTATCATCTTTCTTCTGCTTAGTCATGCCCATATGTTGAGCTTCCCATAGTCTACTATATAAAGAATTTGGTGTAGCTAGCAAGTCGCTATGTGTTCCACGTTCAACTAATTTTCCACTATCCAGGACTAAAATCTCATCGGCATCCATAACGGTCGACAAACGATGTGCAATCACAATTGAAGTACGTCCTACTGTTGCACGCTTTAAGGCCTCCAATATATTCTGTGGCAAGAATTAGTTGGGAGAAAAATTAAACAACCAACAGTTCGTTTCCTAATTCAAAAATATCTTTTCTTTATATTCATATAAATTGAAATGCTTACATATTCTGTGATTGAATCCAAGGATGATGTGGCTTCATCAAATACGAGGATAGGGCTGTCTTTCAATATTGCTCTCGCTATTGCGACTCTTTGTTTCTCTCCACCGCTCAATTTTAATCCACGTTCACCAACTTGTGTCTGATAGCCTTTAGGCCATTGCAGAATTGACGTATGTAAATTTGCCATTTCTGTTGCTTTGTATACTTCTTCTTCACTTTTTTTTAGATTCCCGTAATGCAGATTGTAGAAGATGGTATCGTGAAATAGTACAGAATCCTATAAATATAAACGACGCATTATTCATGGATTGAATTTCAGTCTGATAGCACTTGTAAGTATTGGAAATGCTAGAACCAATCTTATAATAAAATACCTACTTATTTTCAGACTGGCTCTAGTGTACTTTATTTGTTGTAATACTTTGTATATTTTACCTGCGGAACAATGGCCACTGATTTTCTGAGGTCATCCAGATTAACATCTCGGACATTTTGACCATTTATGTATATGTCTCCGTGTTGGGGCTCAAAAAATCGATACAGTAATCTCACGATCGACGACTTACTACACACAAGAGATCACCTTGTTATAATAGTGATTTGTTTGAAGAACTCTTATTACTTAAGAGTGTTCAAATCTTACCCTGAACCTGATCCACCTACTATAGCAACCTTCTTGCCACTTGGAATAGTGAAACTCAAGTCTTCGAAAATCGGTTTGCCTTCAATGTATTGAAAATTGACATTTTTGAAAGTAATTTCCGAAGTGCTTGGTGTCACTTGGAAAGGGATAGTCTTTGCATTGTTCTGTAAGTTTCAAATGTGAATAATACATTTCTAATTGCGCATACATTGATCATTTTGAGGCAGAGTCCACCATTTATACTGTACTAATTCATCAACAAGGCCATACCTTAATGGAACTATCCATCGTCATCAATGTAAACATCGTTTGCATGTCTATAAGCGCTTGTCTCACTTCCCGGTATACTGAGCCCAAAAACCCTAATGGAACAGATAGTTGGAACAGCAATGCATTGACCATTACCAGATCACCAACTGTCATTGTTCCTAAATAATAAGTAAAATTGTTTGTCACTTTAATTATGTGCTGATGTAAAAGGAAAGAACAATTATTGCTTAGCACCTCTAACACAGTCTTTATCATAAAGTATGTTATTTTTAACTCAAGAGTTGTTATCTAAAATAGAACAGCAAATCTTTACCATTGACTATATTCTTTGCGGTCAAAACCATAATCAAACTCAACGCAGCACTGAATATAGCGTGCTGTCCAAAGTTTAGCATCGCTAGACTTGTGCTAGTTTTCAGCGAAGCTGCCTCATACTTTTGCAATGAGGAATCATATCGTTCAGCTTCGTATTTTTCGTTATTAAAATACTGAAAAATGTTTAGAAGAGATGAATTTAAACATATTTTGAATTATTCGATGGTTATGATTTTCTCAAAGGCAACAAAATGCTGAGCATTTAAAGCCAATCGAAAAACAGCATATATTTGTTCTTATCTTGCATAATTTATTCAAGTATATCAAATATTTCAAAAGTCTTTTCTTTCTCAGGTTTCAATTTTACCTTCACTGTTTCGTAATTAATGAGAGAATCGATAGCTTTGTTGCCAGCGTCGTTTTCTGCTCGATTCATGTAAACTCGAAACTTAGTTCTCCATTGAGTAACACTGAGAGTGTAAGCTGTGTATATTCCGACGCATCCAAGGGCAACTCCGGCAAACTCAGGGCCGCATTTAATGCCCAGAATGGTGCTGACTAAGGCAAGTTCAAATATCGTAGGGACTACGTTGAAGACCATCGCAGTGAGTACAAAATTGATCCCACGGCTGCCTCGGTCTATTGTCTGTATTTTATAGATTAGCATTGCTTGAACGAATATTAAATGCAGTAGAATCATCTAGCAATAAGTCAGACATTCGACTTACTCCTGATATTACCTCACCTTAGACAGTGCACCGGTCTGTCTGCTTAAATGAAATGCCAAATCCATGTTATGCAAATGAAGGAATACGTTCCTGGCTATTCTGCGGATAGAATGTTGAGCTACCTTTGCGAATACCGCATTTCTTAGCTCATTTAACCCAGCTGCACCAGCACGAGCTATACCATCTGTGTAGTAATGAAAAATGAAATTAAGAACCTTGCGGACTTTGCATGTCTGAAAGCTTCAACAAAAAATGAGTTTTGAATTAGATGAAATTTATCTCTCATTATTCTTTCTTGAAGGCTTAATTACACTTATTGAGAAGATAATAAGCTTTCAATTCTTACAGCCGATAAGCAAAGATGTTCCTACTGTTGCTACAGTTTCAGGAGCAGTCGTCATACTCAAAAGAGGATCACTACCAGCCGCTATCATGTGGCTATTCAATGAGTCGATGGCATATTTGAACACAAATGGCACGCAAACATTCAAAAGTTTTGCACCAACCAGCAATCCCATTGCCAATTGGACTCTTTGCTTAATCGAAGGATCGTCCTGAGGAGAAGGATAATTTTTAGCAGAATAATTCTAAAGGCATGCTTCTCTCTCCAAAAATAAAAAAATATTGCATTCTGGAAAAAATGAGTTATTGAAAGGATTTTTATGTCACAAAAATGAAAATTTAATGTTTCCTAGTACCTTTGGCCAAATATAACTCAGCATACCCTTAATCATTTCTTGACTAGTAACCGGTGGCCGGTCTTCGAAGCTAATAGCTTCTCTACTCATACTCGACGCTCCAGGGTGGAAACAGTTTCTTTTTTGTTGACCTGGTTTACCACCAGTTACACCAGTCACTACAGAAGCGATTTTAACCGGTGTGACCACAGATTTAGATTGTGGTACATTTTTCTTCTTTTGTGCTCGATCGATGACATTGCCACTGCAGTACTGAAATCATCGATACCAATATTTGAATTAGTTTTTAGTCAACCCTCAGGCTTTCCATTTGTATGAGTTTAGTAAATAAGAAAGCATTGTTTCTTCAATGATTATTAAAAATAGGGTCTAATCGCAACAGGTTGCATGTGACAAAAATTTCGATGTGTATTTCTAATACTGTACTGTAGGATCTTTTGGTAACCTTTGCAGACATTTTTAGTAAGATCTTTACTTTGTTTTTTCTGAATGGAGAGGACATTTTCTAATTATACTTCATTTGAGTATTCAAACATTTATTTTTCCGTACATTCCATGTGTTTGAAAATACCATTGAGTAAGTGAAAGTATAGGATATACTAGCATTAAGTGTAAAAATAGTGAAATATTGTCTAATGAATGAATAATTATAATCAGTATAAATGTTTCTCAAACATTCAAATTTCTAGTTAAATTTTCGAACGAATATTCTAAGATCCGAATGTGTTCTTCTACAAGGCTAGATGCAATTTTGAAACTATTGCTCCCGTTGCCTAGCTGTTTCATTTTATCCATTTGATTTATAAGTTCCTTTTTCCTTCGTTCCAGTATAGTTTTACCTAATGAAAAAATGTCCATCAGTTCTTGGTCATAGAGATCGTTTCCGTATATTTTCATTAGCCACTCTTCCTTTCTTCTGAATTTAGCAACTGCGACAAATAGTGTCATCTTTCCATTATAATTTAGACCACTTGAATTAAATCCCATTCTTTTATCCAATCCATGACCAAATATAAAATTACACTGAGCTTCGGACAGAGTAACACATCTATTGATATCTGATATATCGAAGATAATTTCATCCAATGGATTATTGGGTATAAAAAACCCATATTCAATATACAACTTTGTATTGTCGTGAGGGCCGTAATTGATAAAAACCTGAGAACCTTGACTGAAGGGTTTCAGTGTAATAATTTCATAAAACTCTGCCTGTCTTTGATTTTGAATAAGACCTGTACTCACAGATGCATTAAAACTGTGATTAAATAAATCTAAAAACGGTGCCAAAGCTAAATTATTGTTTCTAAAACTATTTTGACCTTCTCCATGATCAATGTACACTGCTCTTGTATTAACAACAAAATATGCCCACTGGTATTTAGAGAATGTAATAATTTTATCATAAGTTGTAGCACAATGTCTACATTTCTTCCAGTACTGTGCTAAATTACAGTCCTCGTTGCTTTGTTGGATTTCACAAGCATATCTAATGGCCTTCATTAGAGTCAAGTATGTACTTTTAATCTGCACTGATTGTAGATTCAGAATTTCTGATATATAATTGGGCAATTGTTTTTTTTCCTTACTGCTACAAAAATATGGGTTACTGAATGATTTGGGGATAGAATCTAAGTATGGTTTCCATCCAGACTCTTCTCCTAGATGTATTTCATAGATTAAAAATGCCGCTAAGACACTCTGAGCATCAGATATCAGAGGGTTTATCAATATATGGTAAATATAGCTCTGGGATACATTTAATGTTGTGATTAATAAATTTTTTGGTATTTTGACTATCGTTTCATTAGGTTTAACGTCTTTCAAAGCTTTCAAGCCCCGTCCAGTTTCCAAAAAGTTATGACAAACTAAATTACAAGTTGGGGACCAGTTTTTGGACCGCATCCAGGCTATTAAACGATCAATTATTGCTTCCTCATTTTCTGATTGTAAAGAGGAAAGCTTCTTCTTCACACGTCGTCTTCTTAACACACGACCCATCTATTCAAGTCGCTATTTATATCTGTAGAAGGAATAGAACATTTTGATAGAAAAAAATAGTCAATGACAAACTACTTATCCTAATCACTGTAGCCTTTGATCTAAGAGCATTGCTCAAGAGCATTGCATCTTCTACAACTGTGTGAACAATCATAATATGATTAATTAGTTATCATGGATAACTTATCTTACATTCGTTAATTGTAAATTGTTAACACTGCAATAGCAGACTAATATAATACTTCATATTTTGCGAAGGTTACCAAAGTCCTTGTTATTATCGAGAAATGTTGATTGTACAATGTGAATAAATATCGGGTAGAATTTAATGAAAATTCGTAATGAAAAGTATGATATAACCTTCAAAGTTGCTGCATATTATCAGTTCATCAAGATGTTACGGGATTCAATAGATGAATAGCAAATGAAAAATAACCGAAGTGTTTACAATGTATGAAATGGGTTCAACTAGCTTATAAATATTACCCTGATTCCAGTTACTGAAATAGGTGATCCCCAAAGATGAACACTGGTCACCGAACCTCTATTTAAAAGGACACGTTTTGCGGTTCGGGATGATAAGTTGAAACTCTTTATCCAGAGTTCTCTGTCATTTATTCCAGACTTTACCAGACGATTGCATAAGACAAACCCCAACATCTTTGCCGAGAGGCACACTCGCCCAGTTATCTCAATACCCCACACAGAATGACAGAAATACAGAATCACTGAAGCATTGATGAAAAAAGATCGGATAGATGGGTGACAAACAGATGGCCCTCTTTCCTGCAATCGTCAATAATTCATTGTTGTTCATTGTTGCCGGTCGCGCCCCTTAACGTTACCGAAAGGCACCGATGAGGAGAATCGGGAAGCCTTAAGAAAAATTCCGAGTGCCGTTTCTGATTGTGTTTATAGTTATTCTATGCCGTGACGTAGTAGTATTCTAGGGAAAGAAACGAACGAGTGAGAACGAGCTAGTGGAGCTCCACCGTCAGCCCATAACCAGCACACAAGCAGTTGTCTAAAATTGTTCACCGCGGACTTATTTACGAGTCATTTTATTCAAGAAGGAAATATTATCAGATCGATTGTGTTGACAGTGTTTATTGAAAGTGAAAAAACAGAGTAACAATGGTTGTAAAGGTCTACATATCAGGAATTAGCGGAAATAAGGAAGTGAGTGCCGGAATAACGGAGTACACAAAAGGCAACTAGACCTTGGGCAGTGCCTATTCAGATTAGTGTTGCTCTATGACATTTCATTATACATACTTGTCGCAAATATATCAAATTACTCAACAATATCCACCAAATGCCAATTCGTTACTATAAATAATCGCTATCATCATTTATATCTAGAATTTATTTAGCCGGTTTTATATTTCCATTACTATGTATGTATACGTATTGACGTCGTTATACAATGGAATTAATTTATTTGCCAATTACTATTATATACTTAATTTTTTTATATCTATCCTTCCAATTTGCGTTTTACAACAAGACTGTTTTATATTTTATATCCGTAAAAACATGATTTTCAAGAAATGATATCACCATCCGCTTCAAACAGTGACTCAGTTTTCAGGCCAATGTCTTTTTATCAGCAAGAATCTTGTTCTTATATTATGATAATGATACGCAATATTCTAGCCTTTTATTATTACCATCTTTTTTTAAAATCAGAATCAATAAACTAAAAATACTTGTTATAGGCTTACAATTAGTTGCCTGTGTACTCTATTCAAAATTTGTTATAGTAACTGGATTCACTGGAAATCTACATTGTTTTACAAGAAAACATATTTTTCACTATTTAAACTAACTGTAGTTGCTTCTAAATCTCAGATTGTCGATTTATCTTGTGCATATCGGTCTTATTTTGTCAAGAAGAGAAGAATGATGATGAATTATGGATAAAAATCGTCATACATACTAATCTATAACTTTTTGTTAAAGGTGAAAAAGAGGCAGCAACGAGTACTGATGATTTTGGAGAGTAAAAATGTCCCTTACGAAGTAACGGATATTACAGAACCGGGTAAAGAGGCGGACAAGGAATTTATGCAGAGTAAAAGTAACGCAAGAGAGAGTAAACATCCATTGCCACCGCAATTATTCAACGATGATGAATACTGCGGGGTAGTTAAATGAATTTATTGATTTAAACACTAATCTAATTAGGTTTTCATTCAGATTTTCAACCAGCCAGCAAAGCTTTTCTTATTCATATTATCATTCAATTTCTTTATCAAGCTTACTCATTTCTAGGATTACGAAGAATTTGATTTGGCCAATGAAATTGACGAGTTAGAAAAGTTTCTCAAAGTCACACCTGTGATTAGCACTGCGGAAATTACCCTTGGGAGCAAATCTCCCCCTAAAGACATTCAGCAGAATGGAAACACATCTAGTCGGGAGGTGCGTATCAACAATCATAGAAAACAATCCAAACAATTTTCTATTCAATTATAAACTAGATTTTTTCAATAAGACAAATTATGTTTGGAACATTTTATTCTGCTACCAAAATGAATATGTTATAATCTTTGTCTAATACACATTTGAAAGCATCGTGGCAATTAAATAAGATTATATACAAAAATTGATTAATTTCCACTCATTGTTACAGCCTTCTATAGAAAATGCTGCCGCAACGACTGAACCAGAAAGGTGAGATCATACTAAATAAAATAGAATGAAATTGCATAAAAAATCGGAAAAAAATGTTTGAATTCTACTAAATTTTAAATTTTTATTTTAAATGTTTTGATGATATGAAATATTTCAATAATTGGTTTCCACTTTATATTGTTTTGTTTTCTTTTAGATTTGAATTTGTTGATTTTATTGAAATTTAAAAAGATATTAAATTTGTAATGATTTGAAGTAACTTGGTTTTTATTTTTTGAATCATTTCTTAGTACTGACGAGAGGCGATCTCCACCGACCGAAGAACTTCAAACGAATGAACCTGAAGTGGCAGAGAACGAGACTACTGCATCGAACGAATCATTGGAGGCGCCTAAGTTGAGCGAAGATGAAGTAAAAGACACACAAGAAGATAACACTGAATTGGCTGACGATTCAGCTGATAAAAATGAAGAAAAATCCGACGATCAGGCAAAGGAAGAATAGATAGGTAACACAACACGTCTATGTTAAAGGAATACCTTAGCAAACGAATATTAAAATGTCGTTTATTTTTAATTAAGGGCTCTTTTATTGCTAGATGCTTATGATGCTTATGAAGCAGGTGAGGCCAAAGGAATTCATTGCCAAGTTTTTGTGTATCTGTTTAAAAGAGAAAGGGGCTTTAAAAGAGAATAACAAAATTTCATTTTTACGCACTATTGGCATTAAAAGTATTTTTTCAATTCATTACATTACCTACTTTTAAATTGTACACCAAGAGGTTTCAATCAAAATGCTATTATACTATCAGTGTTATTGAAAAATTGATCCCCCTTAGAACACTACCCGTAAATGCTTACCCAGGATTCATTTGAATTATTCGATACAAGGATTTCACAAGTTATGAGATAATAATGAAGAAAGGAATATGTATTGAACAACAAAATTTATTTGCATCAAATAGCTTTGGCATGGCTTATTTTCCTAAGTTTAACAACATTTTGGTACATTTTGTTTTTAAAAACTAAGAAAATTATTTGGTTTGTTTGTTACAACGATTGTTTTCATTCTTGTTCCAATATTTCATAATATCGATATTGCCTACTTGATCCTGTATTCAAAAGTGTCTACAGTGTAAGTCATCTAATTGGATATCAAAAAGTTCTACTGAGCTATGTACCCTACATAAGTTTTTGCCAGTACAGTAATTATCTGTACATACATACGCCTTTATTACTATGTGTCATTATACATAAGATGTTGATACATTTTAAAGACGTTTGGAGAATATTGATTATATTAAATGCTATGATAACAAATTCAGATTGAACGTGAGCGTTATGCTATTCTAACAAAATTTCCTTGTATTGAAAGGTTTTAGTTATATTGTTGCGTATAAATTGCGGACTTGTGTTAAATTAAATATTTTATTCTAAAGTATATTTACTATAAAAAAAAGTAATTACGTTGCTCAGAAAAAAAGTCATTCACGGTTTCTTATAAAAACTAAAGTTGATTTTTGCATGAAAATAGGCACCGCTCTTTGCGGTGCTATTGCTAGTATCAAAGATTTTATATTACGTATCACCTCATGTATCAACTCGCCTAGATTTTGCATATTCGTAAATATTTTATAATGGAATTTCATGTAAATTTTTATCTAGATAATTAACATACATTTCTTTCTTCCTTTTAAAACATCGAGATAGCATAGCTTTAGTAATTCTTTACAAAAGTGACATAGTAATTTAATGTAGTAATCTTTTACTTATAAATAATTAATAACATTTTAGGATTCATTCAAAATCTTCAAAGGCCGATATGACATTTTTTGAAAATACTTCATTCACAAGAGTTATGAGCGTTAAGACATTTCCTTCAATATGTTATACGATAGGATAAGATGTTTCTTTGACTTGCAAATTAGTTGCCATTGTTTTTTCTTCTTTTTTTGATGCCACTTTTTTCAATCATTTAGTCACGCATGTGCATTCTTTTCAAACATACGTCTTGGCTTGTGCAATATATAAATTTTAACTAAACACTGAAAATTTCTAGATCAAGTAACAGTTATGAAACTTTTTAAAATAGTCCTTCAAATTTTTTAGAATATGTATACAAATACGCATAAATTTATAGAAGAAATATTCATTACACATTTCATATCTATTTACTATATGAATTATTGTTACATGTATGTATGAATTATTTCATTAACAACGGTTTTTTTTTAGAACATTGGCTAATCGTGACTACCACCACAAGTTTATTTTATTAATAGAGTCAAATTTTAAATCGAACAACAGAATTTATTCAGTCGAAACAGTTTGGAGGCCACACTTGTGGCCACATACAATACATAATAATACATATAAGTTATAAAGAACAAAAATTAATATTAAATGTTATTTATTGAATATTCAAATGTTCTGTCAAAAATTGAAGTGGTGTTTAATCCATAATCTTAATAAAATATACAATTTTTAACATATGTTTTATTTTTTGTTAATCTATGCAGTGACTTTTTTTTTTGTTACTCTAGAAAAGATTTCTTTAGTTGTTTACAAGGCTTATAATTAATTAGTTTCATTTGATTATGGATATCTCAGTCGACATTACAGTTTTTTAGAATTTGTACTAATTTATTAATCATCTCATTTCCTATTAAGGTCATATTACTCGAAGACTTCTCATACTTTGTTATTTAAAATTAATGTTTATAGAGTTTTGGTGCTAAAAAATATAATTATCTAGATATATATACGAACCTCGGGCAATTTAGAACCCATACGAGATTTTATGTTTGTTAAAATTAATTTTGTGATTATAATATCTGAACATGATTGTTTGAGCTAGGAAATTAAATGATGTAAATATATTTCGTATAGGATCTATGATAATAATGCTATATAAGACTACGTAATGAGACACTGTTGTTACTATCAAAATTTATAATCCTATGAAAATATATAGATATAGGCACTATCTTCAAAGCTCATGAAATGTTTATCTTGTCTTATATTTAAAAAATAATTAGTTACTCATAATCTACAGTTTGGAATACATATTTATGGTGTTTAATCAGCATAGCAATGACTTATACATGGGAAAATACATGTATACTCGCGATACATTATATGCGATGCAGTTTGGTGACCACCTCATCATATAGCTGACAATGTTTTCGCAATTATCATTTCTTAAACAAACTACTTTTCTAACGTGTAAATTGTAAAGGAAAATATCAGATGGCACGAATAGGATCTTCAAAAACTTTTCATTGGTGCGCTCGAAGGACCCGTCACACCATGATGTGAACAGCCTGAAAACAACAATTTTGAACTTGTTTTTGTCAATTGTGAACATGTTTCTTTTCTGAATCAACGTTTTCTATCATTATTGTGGCTTTTGAATAAGAGCTTAAATCTAATTTACTATAGAGAAACTCAGACATTATTCTGATTAAAATGATTGGGATAAAGTTATCTTGAGGCAACATGTAAGAATCTCAATTCTATCGTAGATTATATTTGACAACTAGTAAATACAGATAAGATTGCATTTTATGTATCAATTAGAATAATATCCAACACTCTTTCTTCTATTTTATCATTACGCGAATTACGTACGGCCTAGTGAGAATGAAAATAATCAATCATTAAGTTCCTAATGTATTTAAATGATACCGTTTGATTGATCACGGGAAGCTAACGAAATCTTTAATTATTTACGACGTAAACAGTCGTTTGACCATGGGAAATAACTGGAACTTGATACCGCGCTAAATGGAGAAAAATTCTAGTGCGGACGAAATATTTGCCAACTTGAATGAAAAATAATACATAAAATTACGTCTTTTTCAAACAGTTTGTTTTTATTAAAAATCATTCACAATAAGTTTCAGTGGCTCATATATATGCATGTATGTACTTAAAAATGGTTTTCACTTTTCCATTTCAACTAATGCAACTGTGCAATCTGGCTTCTAACTTATAGATTGGTTTGGTAGTTTATTGGAGGCAGAGCATCCAACAACTGGTGCAACGAATTTAATGAATGACTTCTTATTATCTATTATCAGTTCAAAGATACTTTATTCATTCGTGAAGTAAATTTAAATACTATTTTTTAAGAACGTTGCAACAGTTTCAAGAGTGCATAAAGTTGTAAAATAATAGCATAAGAAGAAAATGATTGTTGATTTGCATATTGAATTCAATATTAGTGTGAATGTGAAACTCATTGTACATTTGCATTAGTCTACAATATCTCGGCCAAGTCAAGATAATAACTGTATAAGTACTAATAGGCTTACTCCTAATTACATTCTGAATAAATAAAAATAAATTCAATCCTTAAAAAATACTTAATGAGCTAAGAAATCGGTAAGTATTACACAAATATTATGCGTTTGCGCGTGTTTTTATGATAAAATATCGAAGCTGTCTATCAGCAAGTACAATAATTTCAACTGTACTAGAGACCTTGCAGTATCAAACAAAAGTGCTCATGAAAGCCATGAAATAGACACTTGAACATTATGTATATGTCTTATCTCTAAGATTTTACTGAACACCAAACAATTCTTTTACATTTCAAGCAAGTTTCAAATAGTTTGAGCCAAAGGTGGATTAGAGTGGACAAATGTTCCTCCAAAATTCGGATTGTTAAAATGAGTAATAACTCTTTTGGCAGCTCTGACAAAAAAAGAAGAAAAGAAAATTAAGTAATTAAATGCGTTAATCAATCAGCCACTATTCAAATAATTGAATTTTATATTTTGGGGTTGAATATTAGGAATACAATTTAATTTTTCATGAGATTGCAGACATTTAACATCCATCAACAAGTTCTTGAGTACATGTACCTTTAGAATAATAAATAGTAAATAAGTACTAAATAATAAACGTCATTGCTTAATTTATATAAAGAAAAATAATCCTCACAATAAAGAAAACGTAATTAGCTCTTTTAGGTTTCACCGGGTCTATTTGAATTCATGGACTCAATTTGGGGCATTATGCATGTGATTATCATTGTATCATATACCTATGTAGGATAAAGACAAACAAAGAACTAAATGGCCGTGCTCAGAGAAACACTAATAACTTTCAAACATTCAATATCGTCTAGAAATTGAACATAATTCTTTAAAATTAAGTTTCAATAAATTTCTCTTCACTTGTCACAGATTATGCAATTGTTTTCGGTGCTTACGTGGAGAAGTAAAATAGAGAGTAGGTATGTACATGTATACCTTTACTAACTAGCTAGCTAATAAATATTAGATATTAGAAAACTTTGAGTCTCCTTGAAACTGTAAGCATAATAAGAACCTCATTAGTACAGGGAACAAGCAATGTGTTGTACATCGATCTGTTTTTACAACTACGGCAGTATTCTAGAAAAGGTGTGAAGAATGTGATCATTTGTAAATGGAGGCTATTGGTAAAAGTTGTCTATAAATTGGACAAATTACATTATTTACATTCACGCATTGTGCAATTGTAAAAATAAGTATTCAGAATATTGTGTAAACTGAGTTCGAAAAATTGTATTGTATTGCACCTGCGTTACTATACTAAAATTTTGATAGAACTCTGGTTTCAAACAATACAGTGTTTCGTGGGTGAAAAGTTATAGGCCATATTTACAGTTGTATAAAGTTGTAGCAGTGAAAATATTACATGTGATATAAATTCTTGTTGAAATTAATGGTTTATACATAAAGTGGTATCTAAGTACGTACCAGTACTAGTTTTATTTTGGTAAGTGAATTAATGTTGATTCATTTATTTTCTTAAGCAAAAAATAGAAGAATTCAATACAAAATTGTTCTCAAGTCTTGAAAAATGCTTCTATAAGCAGCTAAAAATCGTGCATTTGTTGGAGAGTATTTTTTTCAACATTACTGAATTAACTCTGCTTTTGCTTCTTAAAAAAATTATCAAAAGAAATACTTGGGACACTGATTCGCGCCTAGCCACCCTCACAGTATTTAGAGTAGAAATTATTTTTCGAAAGTGTAAAAATCATTAATGTTTGGAACGGACAAAATTGCGATGTTACTGGTACTTTGTTAGTATCACTATGTCCTCAACATCTTGTTGACAATTCAAGATTACTGGAATAAACAGAATAAATTTGGTGCAATCAGTGAATACTGAAACTAGCGTGAGCATTTTGTACATTCCCAACAAAATTAGCCGAAACATTCGGCAATAATTGATCGCTAGTGACGAGTTGGATGCATGTCATTATAGTTGAAACGTATTGTATAAAATCGAATTGCGTTTTTCTTCTATAGAGATTTGTTTTGTATTTTCCCTAATGGAAGTCTTGTTAGCCTTCTTTAATACTAAATAGGATTCTCTTCTCTTTATACAAATAATCATAACAGCTTGTAAAAATCCAAGCAGATAGCGATTGTAATCAGGATAATAATATAATCAATCATGGTCCTAATAAAGGTACCAGAATTTTTTGATACTTAATTTACATCACACGTCCATAAACACTAACGAAAAAGTAGTGCAACATATACTGTTCTATAATTATTGACGAAAATGAAACTACCAGGGCATGCATGTGGTATGGACTATCTAAATAGATATACCAATTAGATTCAGTTTTACTCGATGAAAAAATATTAGTAAAGCGGTCAGAAATCTTGATGCATCAAGGTGTTTCGAGGTAGCACTGTATCAATTATTAGGGCAGCAATGGTAAACTACTCAGCTAGATATCATATTTTGGAGCCACCAGTAGTTCATTTTGTCGACATGTAAGTCTAGGTTTTGCGTTTTTTTTTTACTCATATATCCTAACTTAAATTGATTCTCTAAGAAGATTAATCAGTTTAATCCGTACCAAAGTACTTTTGCCCAAAGTGATTCGGCGCGACATGATGAATTTCCGAGGACAAGATCTTCATCTGCAAAGTGCAATCCAACTTCATTCAAGTCAGCTCATTTCAATGGATAATTGCATATTATAAGTCTATAAATATCCGAATACATAGAATGTGCGGAAATGATATAGAACGGGAACTTGAAAAGATAAAAATCATTTCTTCTCATGAAATTTAAAATCGAAGCAAAGGAATTCTATTATAAAAAGTATTCTGAGGAATTAATAATATTCATAGTAGACAAAAGTCTCTACAATTTCCTGATATATACAAATGCAGTGAATATTATATAGGTATGCGTAGTTTGTATAGATATTTGCAACTTATTTCAAAAGAATTCAAAGTTAATTAAGAATCCTTACCAATTATTGCTGTAAGAAACATACCTTGGGGAAGGCAGTGACTAGAGTTTTGGCAGCGAATGGTGTACAGAACAAATTAGAGAGGATGATATTTTCCTCTAAAACATTGTGTTCTTTTAATACAGCTATCGCTTTTATCACAGTATTTCCAGTACCTGAAGATAACAAAATAATTTGTGAGTTAGTAGTTGTCTACTTTGTATCAACTTACTATCATACGAAGGAAGTATACAGATTCAAAATCCAGGCTCACATGAATAATAGATTTTCATTAGGAATTAACTAATTGGTATCCAATGGAGGGAAAATAAATTTCAATGTATGTTAGGAAGAACTTGTAAAAGGGGGGATACACATGTTGAAATTAGATTATTTCTCTTATTTATAATTTTTTGTGATTTTTCACAGAGTAGACTTCTATAAATATCTTACGTTTCATAACTTTTTAGCTTTGATTCCAGTAGGTTTAAGAATAGAGTTGCTGTCAAAGAAAAACATAGTTTCCACAGAAAATCTTATTTATCGTGTTTGGCTCTGGCATGAGCATGTTTACCAATTTTTGTATCACTTTAGTAACAGAAAAAAAGAACAGTACAAGCATCAGGAACATCTTTAACTAAAACAGTCTCCATAGGAAAATCGGATTATATTTCTGACACTTTAATTTATGCCAGCGTCTTAAGAGCCATATTAATTATAACATGATACGTGAGTTTTACTTCACAGTAGAAATCCTCAATTTTTATGTACTCTTCTTTAAGATTGTGAACATGTATGTGCCCTTAGCAATAAATGACGCAATTCTCAATTCTATTGAGTATGAAGTACTGAAATTTTCCGTACAGATTTGTGCTATTGATTTTATTACAAAATCTTGGAAATTTCAGTTATAAAAATAGTGTGAATATTGACCAACTAAGGTGAAAATCTATCAATCCTTTGTATTAATATTATGCTTACTCATTATCGGATACATTAAGAGAACTTTTCTCTCGCATATATCATCAGGAAATTTAGCATAAACAACTTTTGCCTCGTGAGTATCTATGTCACTTTCAACAAGTATTTTGCCAATTCTAATGCTACGGCAACAATCCCTGAGTCCCTGAAAATAATCAAAAATTATCGCAAGCTGCTCGCACGTATCTACATCATTAAAAATGAAATAAATATCATTAAAAATTACCTGTTCCATAGCTTCTCCACTTCTAACTATTGACACACCGCAATTGCCCTTCTGATATTTGAGTCCTTTGTACTTGGCACCAGTTGGTGTAGTCACGGTACATTTTGAAAATGGTAATTGATTAAGGCTTTCCTCTATAACCAGTCTGATCTGCAATCAACATTTTCGTAGACATTAATTAGGATTATTATAGTTATTAAATTGGGCGACTTCACAGTATGTTTTTGAATACATATCATAAAATTGGCTTTGATAATATTCTTCACTCTTTTTTTTATATTCTTGTAATTTTTAGATAGTGATTCAAGTTTATTGCGCATATTCAGTCTCGTCATTCACGAGGCTATAGGTATAGTTGTAATAGTGGTATCAGAGGCGGAGCGAGCAGTAAATTAAGTTAGCAATAATAAAAATAGTCAATGTTACAGTAATATCCTCACCAAACGATCGGCGTAGAATTTAAAATCGCTCCTTGTAGTATTCCTGTAACGAATAAAATTGAAGATATCGAAACGTCGATGCCATGTGCTGCGGTACCGTAGTTTTGTATCCGGCATTTATTATCCAGTATCAAATTTATCTACTTACTTGTCACGTAATATTGTTTGCAATTCTTTAACTTGATCATTTGTTGGTAATAGTTTTAAATTCCGACCGTATTCTTCGTTAATATCATTACTGTCAATTGATAGCTTTTTTATCACAGTTGCTGTGTCTCCACTTCCCATATTGCTTTATAACATACTATTCGGATTTTAATATTACCATATAAACTGGTACAGAATGCTGTGCGAAATAATACACATGCAGGTATTTTCCGACTTTTCACGTTTTCCTCGTGGGCTTTAACCGATGATTATACTCTTTCGAATACAATCAACTATATCATGATCTTTGAATATGCAAGACTAACTATGTTCGTCGACTATCTCTTTCGTGCAGCATACACAATCCGCATGCCATTTTCACGGTTCTTAGCTTGTCTGATAGATGGCAATACCATTCAACAACCCGTGAGCAACACGAGCCGAGGCAGAAGGAGCATTGACCTAGGGTATGGGTATGGCACCTGTCGCGGGGTCAGTGGCCCTCAGGGCGTCAAAGAGGTCAGATGGGGTTGTATTAACGCTCATATGACATCTTAATAGAAATACTTCGACCGCAAAGAAGTAGTCGCAAAGGTAACACTGTATTTAATAACGAGAAAAGATTCTTGGCTACTTTCTTGAATAATCTACTGGATGAGACAGTTATTATAACACTTGTCTTTATGTTACAGTTCTATATCAGTTATTAGTTTCCATCAGAGTCGACGCATCTCTGTCCGGCAAGGATTCTGTTCCAATTGCAGCAAGCAAGAATACCATTTGACTGAGACTTTGAGAACATGAGTTGTATTAGGTGATGGTCATATTATTGTAATACGCATGTGGTTCGAATTATGATACCTTGTATGCCAGGGAGGAAATAAGAGAGCAAATAAACCTACTCGATCAATTGCGCTGCGTAGATATTTATTGTTAAGAAATAGTTACAAATTGTACATAACTTTGGCAATGAGTAATATTGTATCTAGTTCTGTTACTAAGATGATAGAGCAATAAATTTCCAGAAATACCAATGATGCATTGCTTCATTATTTTCCACCTTTCCTTTCCTGGCAGTTTATATTTCAGGATCAATAAAAAATTTCTTCAGGTCAGATTCTCTTTACATATCAGGCTGATTTTTCTACTAAAAATGTCTTAAACTATAAATAACGCTGAAACACATAAATATACATAGCGACGTGCACGAAGTTACAAATGCACGCCTATCTATATACTGTAGCTTTTTCACGCCAAAAATTTCGGAACACCTCCTTGGGTCAGATGTTCTCCTGATACCAGGAGCAAAAATTTTCGACTTAAAATTTGTCTGATTCCGAAAAACGCCAGTATGAATGAATATATATAGAGACGTGCATGAAGACACGTATGCATGCCTATATCTATACACATATCCAAAATTTCGGAACACCTCCTTGGGTCAGATGTTCTCCTGATACCAGGAGCAAAAATTTCCGACTTAAAATTTGTCTGATTCCGAAAAACGCCAGTATGAATGAATATATATAGAGACGTGCATGAAGACACGTATGCATGCCTATATCTATACACATATCCAAAATTTCGGAACACCTCCTTGGGTCAGATGTTCTCCTGATACCAGGAGCAAAAATTTTCGACTTAAAATTTGTCTGATTCCGAAAAACGCCAGTATGAATGAATATATATAGAGACGTGCATGAAGAGACGTATACATGCCTATATTTATACATATATCCAAAATTTCGGAACACCTCCTTGGGTCAGATGTTCTCCTGATACCAGGAGCAAAAATTTCCGACTTAAAATTTGTCTGATTCCGAAAAACGCCAGTATGAATGAATATATATAGAGACGTGCATGAAGACACGTATGCATGCCTATATCTATACATATATCCAAAATTTCGGAACACCTCCTTGGGTCAGATGTTTTCCTGATACCAGGAGCAAAAATTTTCGACTTAAAATTTGTCTGATTCCGAAAAACGTCAGTATGAATGAATATATATAGAGACGTGCATGAAGACACGTATGCATGCCTATATCTATACACATCTGAAAAATTTCGGAACACCTCCTCGGGTCAGATGTTCTCCTGATACCAGGAGCAAAAATTTTCGACTTAAAATTTGTCTGATTCCGAAAAACGCCAGTATGAATGAATATATAGAGACGTGCATGAAGACACGTATGCATGCCTATACCTATACACATATCCTTGGTGCCCCCAAAATTTCAGCACACCATCTCGGGTGAGATGTTCTCCTGGTATCAGGCTGATTTTTCAGAATTAGAAAAATTTTAGGTCAATAAATATTTGCTCCTGGTATCCGGAGAACATCTGGCCTCAGGAGATGTGCTGAAATTTTGGCGGAAGAGAGCAAGAGCATACAAACAAGCAGGCATGCAATCATAGAGACGTGGCCTATTGCACGTCGTAGCTGCTAGGGTGTTTTACCTATCGCTCAATTAAAATGGAAAGTCGCAGGATGGGAAGAGAGGAAAATAACGAAGCAATTATATATTGGTATACCTCGAAATTTATTACTGTAATTGATACAACATTACTTATTATCAAAGTTATGTACAAATATACAATTTGTAGCTGTTTCTGAAAAATAAATATGTACCCGCATCGCAATTCATGGAGTCTCTTTATTTGTTGCCTGGCATGCAAGTTATCATGATACAAACTACATTCGTATTACAATATACCTACTACTTATAAATTATACTACTTATATTCGCTTACTACTACCTAATATAACTAATTTTACAAAGTTTCAGTTCAATATTTGCTCGCTTGTTGCAATTGGTACAAAATCCTTACTGGAAGGAGATGGTCGGAGTCCGGTAGAGACTTATTCAACTGTAACAGAATGACGAGTGTTAAAATCTAACCATTATTAAATAAAGTACTCGAAAAACTAAACAAGAAAAATCAATTTTCGTCTATGAGAATATTGTTCATTGTGCGACCATTTCTCTGAGTTCGAAGTATTTCTTTTAGGCTGCGATATGCGCGATGATGCAACCCCCATCCGCACTCTTTGACGCCACGCAGGCCACTGACCCCACAGCAGGTGGTATTACCCTAGGTCAGTGTTCCACTAACGGTATGCCGGATGGTATCGCCATCTCGCGGTCGAATCGACGAACTACCTTTGCCGCAAAATTAATACGCTTTGCTGCTGCATCTCGCATGGCCTATGTGAAGTTGGCCCGTGACTTTATTATTTTTCGATTTTTTACACTCAAGAATTGTTGCTTAATTGCTCTCAATTCTTCTATTAATTCCGTTGATTGCTCCAATATAGTTTTTAAGAAAAATGAGAAAAACAAAATTCGATTTTTCTATGTTAAAGTAGCCTAAACTTGAACTCTATGTTTCGAGCAAACAGATGGGTATTCGACGACCTATGATATACCAAAGAATTGCTTCTTCATTTCTCTTAATTGCTCCACCCTGTAGTAAAATTATTTAGGCACGGTTTTTAACGAGAAAGTAAAAAACGTGTTCGCCGGAAATGAAATGGTGAGGGGTAGGTCATTTCACAATTGAGACCCACCTACACGGAACAGGTTTCGGCGATCGGTGGTACACCGAACAATTGCTCCTCAATTGCTCTTAATTGCTCTACCCTTATTTCTGATTGCTCCGCGATAGTTTTCCAGAAAATAGCAGAAATGTGTCACCGTGATGTGAATGGTGGGGCGCGATCTACTTCACAGTTCGGACGCGCTTGTATCATTTCGCACCCCGTTGAAAGAGCCTAAGATAAGCACACCTGTCGCGGGGTCAGTGGCCCCCGTGGCATCAAAGATACGACTGTCAGTGGCAGGTAACTCAATAGATAAGAGATGCAGAGAAGTTTCGCAGACCAGACATTGTACTCATTGACTAAATAGACTTTTCTTGTCTGGTTTTTTTGGGTAAATTACCTGATAATGGTAATATTATGACACTCTTCATCCTGTTACAGTTAAATAAGTTCCCATCAGAGGTCAAACATCTTTGTCCAGCAAAATTTAATACAAATATACATGCAAAACTATATTATGTAACATACATACGCCAGGAAGCAAATAAAGAGACTCGAAACAATTGCGATGGGTTCATATTTATTTTCAAGAAATAATAAAAAAATGCCCATTACTTTGACAGTGAGTGATTCTGCAGTAATAAATTCACAGATATACTAATAATCAATGGGTTCCTTATTTGCCGTTTATATGTCTTGCCAATTTACAAAAAAATGAGCTAGTCCATAAGTCTGAAATTAACTGCCACTGGGTAAATTTTCCTTCAGGGCTGTTAGATCAAAATGTTTTCTCAGATTTTGCCAGCAGCGATAGTATTCGGCATCCAAACGCTGGCACGTATGCTCACCCCACCGGGTAACCGCCAGACTAAAAGAGGATTCGAACATGAAGGCTTGAGTACCATCGGCAATTCTTTCAGCACGCAATTCTGCGACGGAAGCACCTTCGAAGCACGTGGTGTCCGGTCCATGCGGTGTCATAATCGAATGCAAAGAAGCACCTCCGGCTTGAAATCCTTCCTCCTTAGCTTCGTAGCGACCCTTTATCAAGCCCATAAATTCGCTCATACAGTTTCCTAAAGTAAGAAAAAGTATATTATGAAATAATCACGAAATTTAAATATACTAGACTGCAGTACATGGTATGGAGTTGATGACGAATTCGAAATGTTATGTTTGTTCTGCTCTGTTTTCGATTATAAATTTCATATGCCGTTGATACACCGCAATAAACTAATTCTAAGTGCTACGTATTGGCCAAAGTCTAGACTTTGAACTTAATCGAGGCCGAAGTGCAAGTAAGAGAAATACGGTTCGTATTCGATCGATAATCGTTGAATAAAATCATATAAACTTACGATGATAATACGGAGGTCTGAACGTATGTTCTTGAACAGACCATCTTGGTGGAAATATCACAAAATCTGCAACGGCGGTGCCTGGTTTATTTGATGGGCAAGTCAAGACGGTGAAGATCGATGGATCCTGTGAGTGGTAAGAATTAAATTACATCTACTGTCGTAGTACGAGATAATCCAGTTTATTACTAAAATACTGACGCAGTGATCGAAGGATACGGAGTTCACAACCATAAAACGGTCCAGATCGTATTTGTAGGGGACATAATTTCCATGCCAGGCAACAACGTCGAAGGGACTGTGACCCTGAGATGCGGCGAACAGTTTACCTTGATATTTAGATACTATCGTAAATGGCGCATCCCGGTCTTCGAACCATGCTACTGGCGTCAGGAAGTCGCGGGGATTAGCGAGACCGTTGGCACCTTCATTTAGGAAAAGAACGATATTTTATTCACACGCGATTATCCCGCGTACATCCTATAATAAAAGTGAGATCATCGATCTCCAAAGAACCGAGAGCTGAGACTTACCTATCGGCCCAAGATTCGGAAGCTGAAAGTGATTGTCAAAGACCTCGAGAATGTATCCTCTTGACGGGCCCAAAACAGTTACGGAAAACCGCATGCCTTGTTGTATAACACAGATTTCGTTCGGCTCTACTCGCATCTTTCCAAATTCCGTAGTGATTTGCAAAACTCCAAGTTGCGGTACTGGAATTTTTTTGTTTTGTATAATGTAGAAGCTAATAATCACTCCCAGTGATCGGTCTTTAACTGAAGCGCAGCGGAACAAGACACACATGTCCACTTTCCGCATTTGCTCTTATCGCATGTTCCGTTTGGGCCGAAAAAAGTGAATAGTTATTGTAGATTCTTGATGAAATATCAGAAGTGGAGATATGTACACTAGTTCCATTATTCATCAATATAAATCTATGTCCCCTGATTTAATAACACGGTGGATGATACTTACCGATCAAAAAGTCTCCATCAGCGTTGTAAAGGACTTTATCGCGCATAGACGCGTTGCAAAGGTAAACGTGGATGGCGATACCAGATCGAGTCCGGGCGTCCCCGGCCCCACACACTGTGTGAAGACCTTGAACAAAGTCGACTCCGGGATCCTGTCGAGTTGGTACATCGAAGGGTTTCCATCGCATCTGTTTAAATTCTCGAGTTATTATATAAAATGAAAATTTGTCCCTGGTAGCAATCGCTGGAGATAAATGATAGACAATATCGCTTAAGTCTTTCGAAAAATACCGAACCACTTAGCATCGCTATCAAAGTCACGATTCTTCAGCGATTCATTTTACGATTGTATGTACAAACCTGGTTTGGGTTAGGTGGAATTTCATCCCAATTGTGTGTGAGGTACGTTACATCTGTTATAGGTACAAATGGCTCATGCAGCGCAGATGGTCTTATGCGGTACAACCAGCTCCGTTTGTTTTCTAGTCGTGGTGCTTCAAGAATGAAAATCCATATTATCAATAAGTTCGGAAGAACAGGGCTAAAAGTCTGGATCGGGCGTAAAACGATACTTGCGATTGCTCATTCTCGTTATCGAGTATATCAACGATGTATGGAATGATGAATAATCACCTGTAAAAGCAGTGCCAGATAGTTGCTCGGCGTACAGACCGTAGGGACATTTTTGAGGATTATTCTGACCAACGGGCAGAGCATTTGGACAGCGTTCGTCCTCGCTCGAAAATTCAGAGCCAAAGCCGGTGAGATACTGTTCGCAAAGAAAGCAGGTTTTAATCTGGTTCTGATGCTGGTTGAATTTGAATATGTTTGATTAAGATGAAACGTTGATAAGCAGACATACCTTCAGTTCGTCCTTCATCGCGAACGCACAGGTTTAAACTGAATAACGAGATTCCACGTTTCGTACCATTTTATAGACTTCATATGACCTTAACTTCGTGTCAACAAGATAGAATTTATGCAAATTGTATTTACGACGCGAGTTTCCAGCCAATCGGATACATCCTATTCGAAGGCGCGACCATCCCGACAGGTTTTGCACGCCACAAGCTCCTGATATCGCACGTACAACATACTTCGTACGTAATAATTAGTTGCTGCTGACGACTGTCGAGCCCCTGATCACGTGATTTAATCTGATAACTATACACTCTTCAGTAAACAATTACCAACGATTTTTATTAAAAACATCACTAACGCCTACATCTATGAATATGGGTATAAAAAACTAAGTATTTCTACTTAGGATGATTGTTGTATAGCTCAGAAAAAATAAAATTATTGAAAACAAAAAATATGCTTCGTGGATTTGGATTAGCTGCCTTGAACGATTTGAAAGCCGAACGCTGATTGATTCGTTATTAAGTGCTTTTACAAGAAAACTCAGTCCTCGCGGACTTTTCTGCATCTAGGTAACTTTCGTCTCAATTTTTCGCAAGGAATCGGCTGGTATACAGATGGTGCGCGAATTTTCAGACACTCTGTATATAGAGCACTAGATATGAAAGGTCAGATACATATTGAGGTTCGTTATGAGTTAATGACAAACGCTGATTTCGTGTGAGCTTCGCGTTGGCTCTCATATTAGACGAGTGGACATCAAATTTTAATCATTGCCCTACATAGCTATATCACAGAAAATGTTAGAACAGTGGCAATGTAAACAGTAGTATTAAAATACCGTGAAAAATCTTCTCCAACTGAATATTTGCCGCAGAATCTTAAAAAAGCTCTGTACATCTTGCATCTGTCAGCGGCTGCAGGCCCGTCGTTAATCTGCTGGTTCGGATTTGACACGTCGTTATTTTGACACTTATCACACACGATATTTCTGTCTGACACTTCATTCGATTACCACGAACAACGTCTTGATTTTACAGGTTTAGATTTAGTCATATAGGACCGTCAAATACAAGCTGTATCGTTCGAAATGTATGTAGAACGTAAATCCGGGTAAGTGGACACTAATTTGGAATAATTAAACTACATTCTAGCCGATGAATATGTATATGTAAGATTATAACACGTAAGCTGGATATGAATATATGATAATAAGAAAATCGAGGACTCAGGCTAGCTTCAATCGATCGAGAACTCTATAGGCTCAGCTACAGATCTGAAGTAACGATATCATTTTAATATTCATAAATTTCTATTTATACATATATATATATATATATATATCTGATAGCCTTTTAAAAATACATCCGATGTAGGTTATACGGTGAACCTGTACAGTTAATATGAATTAGAATTAGATACGTATTGTTAATTTAAGAGCACTCGATCAAAGTGACTTTAAAATTTGATCATTAAATTCCTTAACGAGGTGGTCTAATCGGGTCTTAATTACGTGCAATATTCTCGCTTCTTTGTGGTATTTCATATATGTGAGAGAAGAGAGAAGGAAGAGGAGTATAAGGAATACATCGAGGAGAAGGCTTTACAGTTAGACAAGACAAGAGAAAAATATACAAGTTCCTTGAGTAAGGAGAGGGGTCCAGGCACGACCGGACTACCGCGGCTACCATACCATCGCCATCTCTGTTCCCGGTGCGGCAATTTCATTCCGGTGACCGTTTCAGCTGAAACCGGTGCTTCAGATGAGAAAATATTTTGTTTACCGTTCACAGCTCTTAAAAGTCTTTTTGGAATTTATTGCTACTCCAGCTGTAGCCGTCTGGGCTTCGGCGAATTCTAGGGCAGTGTAAAGCTGAAAACTTTCGTTCTTCGATATAGCCCAGAGTCAAAAGCCAGAGGCTGACCAAGTAACGCAGATCGCGCAACAAAGCCACTTCCTTCCTCCGCTTCCATTCGGTCGGTCAAGGTCGACGAGAGGAAAGCGAGAATCTTTTCTTTTCTATTTTCACACGCTTTTTACACGCGGTGGCCCGATTACTCGAATCTTGGTGATCAGTGGCTATTCAACACTAGACTATAAGTAATACGCTGCGTTAGGTAATTGCCTGGTATTAAACAAGAGCTAATATAGTTCTTGCTTCGTTGAGGATCTTCGGTTGATTGCCTGACGGTATAACATCAACAATAAAGAAAATAGTCACAATAACGATGATTGTTATTATCGTAGAATCGTTTGTCTCTGTTACTATAATCGCCGGGATCCGCAGTGGGAGGTTTTCGAAATCAATGAGAACATTCGCCACATTATCGTTCTATTGTAATTCGCATGGAAACAATATGCTACCTACATAACAATGTACGTGTGCCTGTAAAGTTGAAACGCTTCTTTAACCACGGTATATGTAAACGGACTTTCCTTTGCTTATGCGCTGCTGAAGTCGATGAATAATATCGTTTCCCCTGTTTGAACTGCTGCAACTACATTTATGGCAAATATACATGGGCTGTAACACTGCCAAAATGATAACTATCCAAATAAAGAATTCGAATGGGTGCCCGACTTGGTTTTACGTTTGGTTATTGTTCGCTGTATAACGTAACGAGGCATGAGATTAGAAAACGTGGAAGAGCAAAAAATGTATAATAAGGTACAAGTAGGTATGGTAACAAATGAGCTTTCAAGGAGTGATTAATGGCTCGTTTCTCCCAGACCTGTTCCACCATTCGTGATTTAATTAAAGTCAAATATTACAATTCATATGAGATTTCAAAATATTCAAGACGCGGATTTAATCGATTGAAATTTTTCAGTAGGACAGAAAAAATGAAAGTTAAAATCTCTTGATCTGATCCCATGCTCTGGTTTATCGATTGTTGAAACGGCTTCTCACGACAACGCGCTTCTAGGTCAACTTCTCGTTTTACTCTTCGCTTTACTCGATAGCCCATTGCCGATTGCTAGATTTTCGTCACTTGGAAATATTATCGAGTTCAAGAATTATTGCCACGTATATACGTATACATACCTGCACTCAGTTCCCTCATAGTCTTTCATAGAATTTCTAACAGAAACGAATGTAATGAGCTAATAAAAAGCTTCGAGTGTTCATTCCACACAACTTATCCACTTTGCTCAAGCCTTAGAAGATTTATCAAGGGCGTTGATTGCTTTTATGTACCGTGACAAGTACCGAGATCATTATAATCCCACCGGTAGAACTATATGGGATGTGAAACCCCGTATGATACGATGTATTTTAAAGTAGGAAGTCATTGAAGACACTTTATCAATACGGTTCTCTGCGGCGTGCAGAGATCTGGTTAACTGCAGTGACTCAGACTTTTGGAGTTGAATTTTCCGACGGAATGGTTGTATTAAAAAAATGAACAGCAAGAAACGAAAAAATTCGATTATTTCTCAACTCCCGTTTACTTACCTCTGATGTCGACGAAGACGACACCTTTCCAAGGTGCGGGCGCTCGTTGCAGATACATGAAATTCCGTTAGCTTTACGTCGTCCTATAAGACTCGCGGAAGTATATCTGCGGAGAAAAGTTCTACTTTCTTACGGTCTCAGTTAATAACTAGTCTCCGGGATAGGATGTTTCTTCAAATTGTAGCAACGCCAAAGCTAACTGTTATACTCTATTACAAGCGGTAACACGTGCCCTATCGATTACGGTCTGGTTTAGCTGCTTTTGAATTGCCCTGCGTTAATTGAAGTGGGATCTCTTCAATGAATTTTTGCGAGCTATAATTGAAGAATGAAACATTCAATCTGTAAGCCATTCAAAATGTTAATTGAATGTACTTCTACGAACCAAATAGTGTCTAGTAGAAGTGAATAAGTTTCACCCACCCGTGTAAATTTCTAAATCGAATTCGAACAGCTTGTGATAACGGTCCGACCAGTTGTCCAAAAAAACATTAAAACATTGACAGAAATTGTTTATTAAATATCATGGTTGCCACTGTATAATTATGCTTCTGGTTTTGTAGAACTATAATTTATTCCTACGCGATAAATTATTTCTGCGACCATTTATAAATATAAAATAAAATAACGTGGATGACTTATGCCCTTGTATATGTGCATACTCATATGTGTGTAGTCAGCACTTTCCTCAATCGAAGAACGTTCTACGTGCATCGCGCTTGTGTCACGTTTCGCCATCTCCTCTAAACGTGCGGTCTAGGTTCAGCATAGTTGTGCTGTTAGTGTAATGATGAGGTAGATTGTTATTATTAATAACATAATTTTACTAGGCATTTAAATATAAGAACATTCATAAACATTATTATACGTGGTAATTGGGGAATAATACCTTTTGTTTGTACACTCGTATTTCTGTAGAACGACGGTCTATGTTATACAATATATGTATGCCCTCTTAGATGCAATCAACTAATCGATTTTATTTGCCCCCAGATCTTGTATCTTACCTCGATCCATTATTTTAAAATTCATTCTTCACTGGCCCGATTTTGAGATTTTTTCTAAACGTGCTCGGGGTGCCTAATCAACGTTTATCATTTTCAATGAGTTGAAACTATGGAAAAATATTCTCTTTTTGCATACCATCAGGTCATCAGACTCAAGTTGATAATATGTATCAGTTCGAATTCATACACGAACACGAATAAGATATAAAGTCGTCATCTCTAAAGTCAACGATGAGTAGTGACTGTCTGGAGCCTGCAGCCGTGGAAAAACAATTTCGATACAGATGTCCTCCCGACAGACGTTGAGAAGCTTCTCAATTCATCTATTCGCTGAACAAACGTCGAATCACGACGCTAGTTCACTTCACATAAGTTCATTCTACGTATCTCGCTAGTCAAACAGATTCGAATCGAGACGCGCTTCACTATCAAACAGACTCAAACCGATCAGAAGACGAATAAAGATCACCTAGATTTCGAGACTTTCGAGGTATTGTGTGACCGATCAGCTTTTCAATATTGGATCATCCCCCTGAACGCAGCTCGTCAGTGTCTAGCGTTTTTATTCATATGGTGAAGTAACAGATGATCAATTCAATCTCGTGTACTCTCGGTTTATGTAAGTTACCATGATCTCGACACATACTGAATTTCACGAGATAATTACACATCAGTGCGTGAGCAGGATCATTGAGACTGCTAATTGTGCTTTCTCCATTTCTAGCTTGAAGAGTAGGTACACATCTTTCGATTCAACCTCACCAGTGTGACTATATTATAAATCCGCTGTCTCTCCCTCTTTCACATGGAATTTATATCATTTTGATCCCAGAAGATAAATTTGTGCAGTTCTCGTCATTTTCGATAACACGGATTCACACCACATCCCTTCTACGGGTCTCATAGGTATAGTGTAACACATCGATCCTCGCGATGGTGAACATGCGTAAAATTGAGGCAGGTTGTCGACACAGTTCGTGGACCCAGTGCCGATGGCGATGGCAATGCCGACGGCGGAGGTGGAAATGGTGGGAGAAGTTGGCACAGAACTCTGTCTGAAGCTCTAGCAACAGTTGGCGCAGCCAGGTGTTGGGCCGGAGTCCCGGTCTGTCGCTTTCTGCACCTGGATGTCGGTTGCCGTGGGTTCGTTGCCCGCCGTTCACGCTCCTCGCGACTCTTTGATATTTGCGGACTTACGTACATACGTACGTACGTAAGAACGAACGGTGTTAAAAGTAATTAATTAGTGGCCCATATACTCGAACCGCAACGCTGGCTAATGCAGAGTCAAAGTTTGCCTCTGGAGAGAAGCTTGCAGCGTGTGAATTGTTCTGTGTTGTGCCGTTGTACGGGATTTGACAGTCTTTGTTTATCAGTTGCACTCGTGGAAAGTGCTGCAGTGTGAAAAAGAAAACTGCTACAGGTGACAACCGTTTGTTCCTTCACGTGTGAACACGTGAGAGAACCTCAGAGAAAGACGGAGAGAAAGAGAGAGAGAGAGAGAGAGAGGTATAGGCTTGTTAAGTTTCCTCTTATGCCTTCACATCCTCAAGAATAAAGATAAAAAGCTAGTAATTTAGTGATCATTTGGTTCCATGAGTCGTGAAACTACGCGATACTCGATCTAGGACACCATTTGGCCGACTAACTAGATTCCGAATAACTGTAACCTTAGATGAAAACGAACTCGAACTTTTATCTCCTCGCTACTAGGTATACTGGTTGTAGTTTCAAAGTTGGTTCTCACTACCACGTGATCAAAACGGTAGCTATGTACGAACTACGAAGCGTTCTCGTGATGCATCTTCATCGCGTGAAAGTTGATTTTAGTGTCAATCTCTACAGAAAATAATAAAAAGAAAAAAAAAACGAAAAAAGAAAGAATAATCATAAAATCGATTGACCGCATTCGTGTAGCACCTCACATGTGGAAACTTGTGTATATAAGTAAATACTAAAACATCAAATCATCCGACCATGCGGCAGAAATTTATCACATATTGCACATGAATAGGTGATTTTTATGACGTGAATCAAAATTTTGTTTTGTAATGTTTGAAAGGCTATAATTATAACTTTTGCCCACACGAGCTCTCTTCGATTCACTCACAGTTTGATTGTTTCCGGTTTCCGGTGTGTGTATGTAACATACATTGGTACAGAAACATAGCGACGACATGTTGGAAAATGAATTCGATGTTGAAACGGTATACGAAAAATCAGACATCGGTACTTTTGACCAGTCGATATTTTGTAAAAACTCATAATGCTTTTCTCTACCCGTGTATAGAATCATCGCCGTAATATATGATGGGGTTACAGGGTGTCCGGAAAGCGTATCCAATGTGCTATGTATAATTATTGCTAATAACGATTATAATGCTATTTTCTAATATCACAATTTTCCGTAGCGTGGTTAGGTGTGCAATATTATCCCAGCATATCTGCCCGTACTTTTGCACGTTACGTATTACATTCCCGAAGCACGGTCATATTATCGTATATGTGCAAATATCATGTCCCGTAGAACGACCTCTTTTGTACAATACGCATTTCTCGCCATCAGGCTTTGACTCTTTTCTGCAATTATAGTATTCCGTTTATGCGGAGCTTTTTTTGTTCAGTTTGCATTGAGTGCAATTAAGGAAAGAAGGCAAGTTTCACCGGGAGTCAACGCTTACGGATCTCAACGCGTGGGTAGAGCATATTTTTCCAAAGCCATCAATCTCGTAGGCAGTATATACTAATATCATCCACGTCGTATGTATACTTAGGCTATATCGGAACTGGTATTGCTAAGTTTCGACATTAGTTAAGAAAGATCGTAAATCTAAGAGTCGTTGGCACCAAACTCCGCTTCCTAATTGCTTCCACCGCCTCTGTAGAAAGTTAAACTATAGAGCACAGAATGTAGCAGATAATTGTTTAAATGCGGGAAAGCGTTCAGTCTTCAACTAATTCAACGGTTTGATCGCAGCCTCGCGGACAAACGAAGGTGTTTTCCAATTATATTTATCCCTCGAACATTTCCTCCTGATTTAATCGAATCTTCCACCCATCTGTTATGTGTGTTTATGCCTATATACCGCGGAAATTGATCAGACATAAATTGATATAATCATGTTTTGGAAATGTTTCCTTTTTTTTCATACCATTCGGCCTCCAGAATGAATACATTAAAAAAAATCTATCAGAGTTATTTTATTAGCTCCAAAAGACATCCTAGATTTAGTAATAGGTCACGGTTCATCTATAGCCTTACGTAACATGAAATATGCATTTGGCAACTGGATAGTGAGATGGCAAGATGAAGGATCAGGAATTAGCCTCGTGTGATCATGTAAACCGATCGCTTACTTGTTTGTTCCGTTTTTATTATCAGACATTCACATCTCCGAATATTATAGCTGGAAATCATATTGTGATGGGCAACAAAATTATAACTCAAGTCTGTGAGTGCATGTACGTGTATTATACTCGGTCGTAGTATTATATCGAAAGACTTAAGTCTTCTTATAAACCCGAGTAGAGAAAGGTTCATTTGTTTATTTGCTTCACAGCAATGAATAAAGCCGACTAGTTATGTAAATGAGTAATCCTCGTAGAACATATCCGTGTGGGTATAGGTGTACTTAGTAGAGCGCAAGAGACAGAGCCGAATGAAGATTCAGAATTAGACTTCAAGTAGATACGTCAGTGCTGGGTTTTAAGAAATTAAAAATATTTTTTTCGCCTAATTTTGTAAATTTTTCTTGTACCTACTTCGAGTTACATGATTAGTTTTCTTCTTTAGAAATGTGCTTGCAACATGATTGCGTCATTACTTATGGTTTAAGACAATCCCTTCACCTGAGATTTCTTGATACAGACAAACTAGAACCTATTTTTGCTTCACTTCACGTTTGGAAAGTTTTACTCGTATGATTTCATACATATGTATATATGAAACATCGTACTTTTCCAAAACCGAATTCGACCGCTAAAAATACATTTTCGAAAGTCATTTAGGTGGGTGCGTGTACACGAATAATATAGCCACAAATATTGAGAAAACTTATGAGAAAGTGCAGAGGGTAAAATCTGTGTAGGTACTTCTCTAGTAAGTAGCTACTCCAAATGATCAGTAACACAGTATATTTCCATACGATTGCACACCGAATGGAGACGGAAGTCCGATAATTCGAATACAATACAAATTGCATAGAAATAACACTGAAACAATATAAAGTATAATATATAGGTAGATATACGTGACTGTCCAGCAGTAACAACGTGATATTTCAACATTGAGTAACGACTTTTTTCTTTGTGTTTCGCCATCGATGTTTCGTTGATTAGATGTCCCCGCTAGTCAATTACCTGTATGACTGTGTCTAATTAATAAATAGATAGCATAGAGTGGGAAATCGCCTCGTGGACTTCCCTAAACATAATTGTTGTGTAATAACTACCTACTCCGTTTACTTTTAACGATCATGGAATACAGTTTTGCAATCGACGAATAAGACTAGCAGTGATTCACAGAAAGCCACCTTATTCAGATAATCGTTGATTATAAATTGATTACATATTGTTGCTAGGAAATCGGTGAAAAACTATCGCTCCAATGCTGGGGGTAAGGAAATGGCACAGCATCATATAGGATCAGATTTTTCTGGAGACCTTAGCGACGGGACTACCTGTAGCTGTACTACAAATTCCGTCGACAAGGTAATTACCACAATTATTGCAATTATTTTTGGGGGCTAGTTAAGATCTCCAGTCAATTATTCCACGGTGGTTTTGCCGCGTTTTACTTTCTACGTTTCAAATCTGTCGAGGTTTCTCACATAAACGTACCGATTACCTGTATTAATTATTCTAACGCGACGAAGTAGTTTTTGTACTGGATTGTTCGCTTAATGGACAACCTAATGAGCTTGTTGTGTGACGCAAGGCATGTCCACGAATTTTGAAGTAACTTGAAAAAAAAATTTCACACGGTTTCGAAGGGAAACTAGAATTACAGGTGACACTGCCGCATTGCCGTGTGCTTCCCTACGGGATTATAATTCACTGCAAAACAGGAAACAGGAATTCATTGATTCAGTTTCTTTTTCAGTGCTCTCTGCGCGGGAACGAAATGTTCCAAGAACCATTTTTCCTGCATCCTCCCAGCGCCAGGCCTCGGGATGGTATCTACATCAATCCAATGACCGCTTTCATAACCGATACGACACCAAAACCGAAGGACACAGAGTCCTTTTACCTTCATAGTCCACACGACCTGGTGTATACCCGTATAACGCCTCTGTTCGGCGACTCCGGGACTCGGGACGGCGTGGAGAGGAAAGATGAGACTTTAACCGGTAAGTAGCACGTCCCAGATATTCCGAGTGTCCGTACCTACCCCGCCCAAGATGACCTGGATCTGGCATGCGACGGCCCTCTCAAGGCATCCATTTTCTCCTAGATTATTACCGATCTGTAGGGATGTGACGTCGCGATATGCTCTTTATATTTAACGACTGACCACGCAATAGGATTTGAATAGGCGTTTGGCATTTGCACACAAAATGAAGCCAGCAGATGTTATAATATATGGATGTTACTCAATAGACCATCCAAATGTCTCTAAATGTCGCTGATCCAATTTGTTGGCCAATAGCCAACAAAATTTGATTTGTGTATCGGCTACTTCATATATGCAATCGTACTCTGATCACCCGAATAGGACTCTCGGAGATAATGAGTTCGTTCTATCACGAAGAACGAAAAATATTTGAAATTGAATACGCAAGGTGAATTATCTGACTTTAATGGCAGGATATAGTTCATAATGGGTACCGACACGGTTCTACATTATTCGAAACCTGGCCAAAAGACTTCCTTTGGATTGCGTAGATTCGAATGTTTAGCCTCAATACCTTCGGCTTTCAAAAAATAGCGGACGGTCATCACCGCCGTCCGGAGCTCGTCCTGTTAAAAAAATCCTTTCAAAGAACTATATATTTTCTTGACTCCAATTGAGACGTTCAGGCCGGATGTTTCCTACGAGCTGCAGAGATGATAATTACGATACTATACTATAGCTGCATACATCAACGACCAATCTCTCTGGTGTTGATGTGTTCATTCAATTTACTGCATGTTTTGAGTCTCACGTCAGCGTTGATTTAAATGAGCTTAGATTATCGCTAGTCGTTGACCAACTTCCAAGCGCAATTGACGATGCCCAAGATCCTAGAGCTTCTCTTTCATATCCTGCCGGTTCACGCCTGACCACATGACGTTCTTTCGATAGGTTCTAGATAGGGATAGATAGATAGATTTTACTCTATGATTACATCCGGAAGAGTTTTTTCCTTATCGTAGAAAGTAGTCGCGTTGCAGAGATGGGTGGTTATATATATCCCCGCACCGTGACATTATCTCGCGTATCTACGTATATGGAACGACAAGAATTTATTTATTTATATAATATATACGGAGTTAATTTACATTTATTCATTTTTCCTTTCCTCCAGTAAAAGTGGACGTCCATACTACCAACAACAACAACAACAACAATATCAACAATAATAATAACCACAACAATAACTACAAGCCAATTATTAACGGTGGACCGATACGGTCCACTGTAATCAAGGACACCGAGCACGCTTATGAACAAATTTGTTTGCGCCAGGCGGAAACTGATAGCGTGACGTCATCCCACAAAAAAATCTCCGATAACGTTTCCGATAGCAGGTGGGTAATCAGCGTGCCCCTTCCCATACGAAATGTTATCAAACCCCGTTTGCTGTAGGGAAATCAGTCGCCTTTGAGATACGTTCAATTCGATTAGTCGTTCATCGTTTCCATTACTCAGCTTATACTCACAGATTACTCAGTTACATCGAATACGGGACCAAACGCGGCGTATAGCCGGCGTTATTGCCGCAATCATGGATTTGTGGATACTGAAGGTTGAGTGTTACAGTTTCTGAAATGACGAAACGCAGTGTGCGATTAAAAAGATAAAGATGGGCCGTAGATCGGGTTGAGATTGGGAGTTCTGATCGCGTTAGTACTGACTTTTCTTGATTATGCATTTCTTGTGATTTTTATACGAGAAAAAGAAAAAACGAACATGGATTTGCAGTAAATGCAACATTGAATCAGACTGTGACGCAAAAGTTGATTATAGTGATTTGGATTCTATAGATTCTGATGTACGGAATTTTCGATGGTCTAATTTTGGTTTCACGATCGAAAATAATTTAGCGAAGAAGATTTTAATTAATTGATGCTGTGCTTCTGCAGTAATTCGCGCAAAACCGACAGACGCTATAGCAGGTCAAGTAGCGTGAGCGAGTCGTCTAACATGAGCAGCGAGCTCCAGGGCTTTTCGTCAACGACGTCAACGCCGTCCCTCTCCAGGAACAGCAGCAGCGAAAGAATCGACAAACAAAAATTGGGCGAAACTATTCCTGCAGGTATACTCGGAATTAATCCGTTTAAAATTGTCGATTTTACTTAACCAAGAATCGTATACCCACGCTACCAATTCGCTACAAGCGTTATATTAAATTATGCGCTTTGTATTTGCAGAGCGAAAAATTTCCGTGCAGAGTACTTTAGGGGAAAACGAGAAGGAGCCTAAAATCATCACAAATGGATCCAGGTAACCAGCGTTAATCGATTGATCCAATGATTCGTTATAAAGCAGAGTCCACTCTCGATTGGGAACCAAACCGCTTGACACTATTGATAACTGTGATTAATTACTTATCGATTTCGATGCTCAGTTATTTCGTAATTTAAGCCCGACTTAATTTAACGATAATGGTTCCATAAGAAGTGACGAAAATATTTTCACTCGTCCGCAGAGCAGATGTACGAGGATTCCGCATATTCACCGATTTTTCGAAATCGTCAAACTCACGTTTATATAAGACAGTGATGAAATCGAGGATTTTTGTATTCCTTCTTTTCGGCCAGTTACGTTGTCCTTATCTCGCCACATGCCTTTCAACAATACGTAACTTATAAATTCCGGATATTATTCTACGAGATTGTATGCCTCGTTAAAACGATTATAAATTGTTAGATTTTAATCTAACGGTTATTGCAATGAAACCTTCGAACTCGCTATCGCGGGTGAATCACAACGACAATTACATGCCTTTGTCGATAAATGCGGTATGAATCAGAGATGTTAAAAAAAAGGAATTTATTGACTGACAGGAAATTATCTAGACTTCTCTAATGTAGGATTGGAACTGAGGTAAAGGTCGGTAAGTTGCATTCTCTATGGCCAAACTTGTCCGTTGATTTTTTTCATTGCAGCATATTTATTGTGGTCGAGCCTCCAAACGTAGGATTTGCATCATTTACATTTGCACAACCGTTCCTAGCCGCTGCTATTGACCTTTACGCCTCCAACCCAACATATGTTGAATGATTCGTCGTATGTATTTTATAGAGAAATGTCCCTTCGAGATCAAGATGGTGCAATCGAATAATAACGAGATCTCATTAGAATTATTAGAAATGCCTCCGCGAATTTTTTCGAAAGTGCCTGATAAATCAGATACAAAATTTATGACTAATCTGCTATCGAGCACTGATCATAAAAATATCAGACAGTATAAATAAATGCGTATCGTCAATGAAGATATGCACCCTATTACGCGTAATAACTTCGGGCTCCAGCCATAGATCTGATCATGAGCCTTTGGTTTCTTTTATTTCAGTACTGTTAAGCCACCTCCTCCACCTCCACCACCGCCACTCGATTCAGAAGAAATAATAATAGTTAATTCGAAGGTGTTGGATATTGACGAGAAGGAAAACGGTCTGGATGGAGCGGAAACCGGACAGGAAAATAAAAATGAAACAGGCATTACCTCGAGTGAGTATTTCCGCTTCCGTTAAATCATTAAATGCTTGGCACAGGGGTCAAATTATAGCTCCAAATAACCACTGACAGTGAAAGGTTGATCCGGCGTGTGACCAACGGCTAGGCCTATCTTTTAATAGCAATTTATCTGACGTCACTTTTGATCAGACTTCGATATCGGGTGCTTAGATGCTTGGTCATCGTTACACAGAATAAAAATTGATGATATAGATCTAGTTTCCGCTTTTGCACAGGCGCGGTCAATATATGTTTAATATTACATTACACCGTATACATGGTCAGAGATGATCGCTACGGTGATTTAACACGGGATTATCTTTTTATCGAGATTACTGACTCGCCTAGGTCAGCGAAGACCGTCTGCTTCCCCTGATAGATGTACGAGTTTAATCACAGCGTAGGTACCGCAACGGATCAGTCAGATGCGAAACTGTGTCACGAGGGTCTTTAAAGATCAATCCAGGAAGTAGAATTGGGATCTATAGAGTGAGGAAAATTTTTTTCTCTTACAGTTAGAGTTCAGTAAGCTGAAATTTCTTGATCGTTATTATTATTATTATCATTATCATGACGAAGGTTGTTTAATTTGAAGAGTCTTGCGAAAGTAGAACTAATTCTATGGTTTAATCCTCACACTATGTGTCATAGCTTTCGTGAGAGGCTTAAAAATGTATTCGAAAGTATGCAAACATGCAGCTGTTAGTCGCCTAAAAATTAGCTGAATCGAATCGGGGATAAACCGTTCGGATTTGGCGGGCATTGCCCTTCTCTGATTCAATCGTATAATTGCAATTTAGCAATTTAGCAATCTAGTAATTTAGCAATTTAGGGTGTTGCTGGGTTTTAATTAGACTCCCAGTGATTATGGATACGATCTTTACTAGACCATGGCAGGCACCAGGCATATAATATACTTACCTAGATTTCACTTATACACATCGTGTCCCGGTGTGGCTTGGTGCCACTAACCAACCACTTATAATAATGAGCGTTTACTCGTTCTTTCTCCCTGGTTTTGCCCCCCACCCCGGCATTTTCCCCACCTTGGTAACTCTGTGCGCCCCTTTGTCGCGGCACAGCGACCATCAAGAACGGCGTGTCTTCGAAGGAGGCGGAAGTCGACGCGGTGGCCAGTTCGCAAGTGGAGATCGTCGAAGAAATCAAACCGCAGCAGGTGAATCACCTGATTAGCAAACACATGGTGCTGCCGTTTATTCCACCCAAATTTATCAACGCGGCTGATTCAAATACGCTGCTAAAACCATCCGAATATTTGAAAAGCATATGCAAGTCCTCGGGAAAGAATACATTATCGAAAGCCAGGTGAGTACTTCGCTATTATTTTAGAAAAATCTTTCAACGACCACTGGCACTTGAATTTTATCACATCTTATCGATAATTACTCTTTGCTAGGCAATCGATCCGTCATTCAGTCATCACTGATTAGTTAATCGATATCGTTTAAGAATTTTTCACTGTTGCACTCCTTACGCACGTATAGATGACATCGTAGGGTATCTTTGCGAAAAAATGGGGTTCTATATTCATTTTTGATAAATTGTTGACCGAAGGTCCGTGGACAACCTGGATATTCAGAGCAGACAGGAAGAAGAAGTCAGTGAATCGACTCCAGAGCCTCAACTTCATCAACCTGGACCGCCACCTCCGCCGTTGCCACCCTTGCAGAAGAGTCAAGAGACGGTCTCAGGCCCAGCTTCTCCGGAAACGGAAACAGTCAGACCTCATCAACCTTTGGCTACAATCAGTATCCAGGATTTGACCAGCGTTCAGCTCCGCAGGACCAATACCAAAATACACGCGACTAAAACATTTTCGGCGCCGCCACCGAGAAGTGTGTCCATGACGAACGGTGAGATGATTTTTCATTTCATAGATAATCGGGATTTAGCGTGGGTTATTTAATACTTTGCAAGACAATGTGTGGGGTACAGATTTTAAGTCTTGTGGGTTTTTCGTGTCGGCGTTATTCTTGCTACATCATTACTCAATGGAAATTACAGTTGATTTGTGTGACCACAGAATGGAACGAAGAATTATAGCACGGTGAGAATCGTAAAAAGAATCTGACTTCGGTACCTCCATCGATGAATTATTTGGCATGACGAATGAAGGCTTGAATAATTAATAATTTGCACATTCTGTAATTTTATGACTTTCGAAGCCGAAGAGCTGCGAAAGCCGACAATCAAAAATCATGTATCATGTGTTAAGTTCTTCACTTGAGCGATCTGTACAATTTTTTTTAACCAATTATGACGGCTAAAGTTATGTGGCTTTAAAGGATGCCGAACCAGAGCCGAGTAGTAAAACCTACCTAGTGAATTTTAGACAACTTTATAACGCTAGAGCCACAATTGCAACATCCGTTATGCTAATAAACGCGCGTTTGCCACACATTACGCAGTTGATTATTATCACTATTGGAATCCTCCATGATCTTCCCGTTGAAAGTTGTTTTAAAAAATCAAGGACTTCGACGAATTAGATATACGATAATCGATTTGATAATTTATTTTGGATGAAAATGTCAGCAGCATAATTTTGTCATCATTAAAATTGACAAAATATATTAGGTATCATCTGCCATCGGTCATACGCATATGAAATTTGCGCTAATTTTACCGTTTTTTTTTTCGATTGCGATAGAAACACCTCGTGCAGCCAACTGCAGGGTAATTTCTTATAGTATTTTGTTGTGTGTACACACAAGACATTGAACCACGTCAGAGAGTCAATTGCAATCAATTGTTCACCGTGAAGCAATCGATGAAAACAAACAAAACTGACGTATGTATAATTTGTCCCTACAGTTTCCGAACCATTTATCGTCCAGAAGATCGACCTGATTGCCGAGCTAAAAATGTCGAAGGATATCTCGGGCATAAAGAAGCTAAAAGTCGAACGGGCTCAGGTGGAAAAATCACAGGAGCAAAACCTAATAACAGAAATTACCAAGACGTGTAACGCTTCCAAATTCGTCGATCAGGTAAATTACAAAGATCTTAATTATTTAATTATTGTTCAAATTATCGGGTGAAATTTCCGTACAATCCTACCGTTCGCTCGTTGTCAGATCCCGGAAAAAGATAGCGCGGGAAATGTGATTCCAATTTGGAAAAGGCAAATGCTAGCAAGGAAGGCAGCGGAGCGAGCAAAAAAAGAATTGGAGGAACAGATCGCTCGAGAAAATATGGAGAAGAAGCAGAAGGCAATACCAGCATGGAAAAGACAGCTGCTCGCAAAGAAGGAGAACGTTGATGAGAAAAAGTGAGTTTTTTTGTTTCACGATTGTAATTTGTAAATTGAAACTGAATAATTCGTAGATCAAGACGATTAATCACGAATTCGTAAAATTAATTTCATAGAGAAAGTTGGCAGAGCTAGCGGCTCTAGGCCCTAATTAAGGCCTTCAGCTTCAGTCTCACGTTCGATGCTGACTAAGAGATTCGAATTCGATATTGTAGTAGGTATGATTAAAAAATTGTTTCTTTTCAGGATTAACGCTGCGAAATCAAACGCTACAATAACAGCGCCTAAAATCGAAGTGACGCCGGCACCGGAGACAATATTATCTGCAGTAAAATTGAAGGAGGTGGTAGTGAAGGAGATTAAACCTAAAGATGATAAAGAAAAGGAGGAAAAGGTTGAGGTGAAGATACGACGCGATTCGAACAACGAGGTTGAGGATGGAGACGGTCCGATAATACCTTGGCGAGCTCAGCTAAGGAAGACTAACAGCAAGCTCAACATCTTGGATTAAAATTATCTTCGTCAATTTTTTACGGTTGTATCTGAAAGGTGTTAATTATCATGTAAATTTATTCATCCGATAGTCCAGGACGAGATATTATGAATAGATACGCGGAAGTCTAGTTATGTTATGCTTGATTTCTATATGTGAGCCTGAAAATTCACTAGAAGAATTGATCGGCGGTGATACTTAATTGGGAAGTTCAGTAGGTACTTACCACAAAACATATTTGACTGTAAGTGATAGGTGCTTTTTATAATTATGTGTTAATTGATTTGATTCGAGCGAATATATATACCTATATATATATATGGCGTTAACTCGATCACTTAATTGTATACTTCTAGGCGTAAAGGATACAAGTGATAATATATATGAAATATGAATATACTTACCATATATAAACGTGTGCAATAACGAGAATGTACATTTTATTAATCTACGGCAGTACCTTTTTACAACTTTTAGGAGCAAAGTTGTACTCAAAAATCCAACTCGCTACTTTTCCAATGATCGGCTATACAATCGCCCCATCTTAGCCTTTGCTAATTTTTTTCAATAATTTGATAGACATCTCTTTTAGATACGCTTTCTTTCAATATGTTACAAGATCCTCGTCAGTTGCTCCTGTAAATGTAATTTTCCATTTGTTTTTATACGCAAGAATTTGAGGTTCGTTTTTTTTTTTTTTTTTTAATCTTACGCGATGAGAGCTCAGGAGCTAAAGCTTTGTCTCCGATTGTTTGAGAATCACACATCTTCTTTTGAACTGTAAAGGAATTCAAGATTTATTCGGCACAATATGATCACTGTGGCGACATCTTGGGTTTGCATGTATTTAATTTATAATTTATATCACGACCGCGGCTGTCGAATAAAGTCAAGTTTTACGGAGCTGTTCGAAAGAGCGATATTTTTTATTTTCATTCCATTTTTTATGACAAAAATCAACGAATTTTCATCATTTTTTTAGATTAAATACGATAGTAAAAGTCTTTGTGCACTTCGTTGAACAAGACTTTAAAGACACGCTCAAACATATACGTTAGCTTGTACATAGAATTGAATAAAATCATTGTACTACATACACTGCGGAATATTTTTACTCATCTTCATCTCTAATGACATGTTTCAGATTGGTGACGGAATATGTCCCAATGACCCGAATGTAGTATAAAAAGTCATAAATCAGGACTAAGACCTATGCCAGTTATAATAATTATGCTTGTGTCTGATCACTATCTCTTCAACTTTTGAGCTGAACATTTTCATTTGTCCAACTTATTGGATCGCATAAAATTTTGGAGAGGCAGATAGAAAAAAATGCGTTTGTTCTTCTCCCTTGGATAATGATAAAACGGTATAACGGAAATAAAAATAATGAAATACGCGAAGCACGCGCCGCAGGTCTTTTGCCACTATATAGTGAAGTTACACTTTGCGTTCCCATCAAAAAAAAATCTATTCATTTTGCAATCTATGCATTCTTTTTGAACTTCGAGGTATTTTCTTTACCGAATAAGTATTTTTAATTGCAGTAATGGTCACAACATTCATCAATTTGATTATTTTCAAATTCGAAGAAGGGTGAATGACCAAACGGTATGTTAGATCACAGTATAATGGTTTTCAGTCACAAATGACCAATTAAAAATACATATTATAACGATTAGGGAACTAATTGTGAGTCGACCTAAGCCTAAACATGGTCGATAGAGTTTCGTTGGAATTTTTCATCAAAATAATCCCCAGGATAAGGGCCGGAATTTCATATATCCTTTCAATTCTCTCTAGATAAATCTGCGGGATAGAATATTCCGATATTTATTGTCAGATAATATTGCCTGAAATTCTAGACCATCAAATGGCAGCTGTGACCTCATTCTGTCACGTTCTTATAACAATATCGATCGCAATTAGGATCAGCTTGCCATATGATTACTCTTCAGTTAGGGTATGACATTATCCAGCGATGACGTACCCGTTATTTCACCCATATTTAGTCCACCACGTACGTCTTCTCAAAGTTTCAATTTAGCACTAAATTTGGATAGGTATCGATAAATTACTTTCGAAAACTTGGCTCAAAATAATTGAAGGATAAAGATGAAGGTATTCGGCCTCTAAGACCTGCTGTAATAATCGGTTTGGGTATCAACAGTATTCGCGTATCTCAGTATTTCGCAAACTGATCGGAACTGACAAATTATAGGTATGAGTCTACGCATTCAGATATTCTGTATAATTGGATTAGTTTCTTCGTGATATTTCCGGTAGCAATTTTTTTTTTCCAAAATACTGACGAAACTGTTAATAGATTTGACTCAACGCCTGTCTATGTATCTCTTCTGTTCGTAATTGACTGGTCATTGAAATTGACATTGCAGGTTCGATTAGCACCAAGTTACATAAGTATAAAGAAAACTAAAAAGTATGAAATGAAGAACTTGTTTTGTTGTGTTGTTCACATTGAGTACCACCGCCTACTTATGCGGTAATACTTTTCAGAGCTAATTGACGCTGGTTCTTCACTCGGTCGACGAGCCTAGGCCGCGGTGACGCAAAAGGCGAGCCTCCACAAGTCTAACGCGCAGCTGTCAGACAACGCCAAATGCCGGTGTCTATATAATCAAGATTTAACTCTGGGGTATATAAGTACGTATACATATGCATTATATCAGTATCTACGTGTCCAAACGCACACGCGATGGTTTTTATGTTATACGTGAATAGGTACGTATGTGTAGGAGTATTGGCGAACCTTCTCACCTAGACTCTCTATATGCATTCGTATAGGTATACAAATATACGATGTTTTATTTACACCGAAAAGTAGGAGCCAGTCCTGAAAAGTTCCCACGTTACTCTGCCAAGGGCGAGTCTAGTACTCATAGCCGAGGGAGGGCTACTCACGACTCTTTGACCATCCTATAATGCTTCTTCCATACTCACAGATACAGGCGCCGATCTTTCTACGGATAAATCGTTCCCACGGGTACTTTGACCGCTATACATATAGAAAATAATTGTACTTAATTGGGATCATATACTTTCCCCAAAATATCTTCACGCTCTTCTTTTATTGCTTCAAGAATATAGAGAAACGATTCAGGGAGATCAGGGACAAGTTGTAGCTACCTAAAAGTTATCTTTGCCGAATTTACTGATCTGATGATTTTTTCTTTCTCCCTTCAATTTGATTTTTGTTTTTTTTTTTGTTTTCTCGCTATACATCGAAAGCCGAAAAGTTTCGCAAATTTTGGAACTCGATTCTATGATTGATTTGTTAACTATATATTATTTTTCCGCGTCATGCTGTTGCCCACTTTGGCACCGCGAGACACACCTCCACCGACTTGGCACGGGGCGATAAACAGATGATTTTTTAAAACTTTTTTTTCAACAGGGATTGAATGACGTAGCCTTTTGCCCCCCTCGACTCAAAGCGTCGTTACGCCGCTATGTAGACGCTATTTGACTGTTTCGTCCAGTCGATCGCAAACGTCCGTCACCGCTGGTCAGTACCGTTTCTAGTCCGTTGACTTTACTGCGCTACCTCGTGCGCACGCCACCCACGCAGGAATTTCAAGTGCATCACCGCGTGCTTGTGGCGGGGGCCACCGAAGACGCCAGAGCTAGGCCAAAAATAATATATTTCACTATTGGTGGTTGTTTTCTATCATTATAACCGAGAGAGTTCGAGAGAAACGTGCGAACGGAAGTTCAGTTCGCACGTTCAAAGTTCAAGAAAAATTTGAAAAAAAAACAAAAAATTCAAAAACAGAAAGTGATAGATACACGGCGTCTTCGACATGGCATCGAATCGCAGTATAGCAGGTAAGCTGTCGAATTTTTTATTCTAAATGAATGATGAAAAATTCATGGGCTCAACTAGTCGACTTCCGGTTATATTCATACTAGGCACAAATTTACCGTTCAAGTGCACGTAAATCTTTTTTTCATCGACTGCAGTATTCGGGGTCTTCTATATGGCATAGAAATTTTTTTTATAATATCGTTCGCTTTTTCTTATTTATTTTTTTTTCAATTTTCCAACGAATTTTGCACCCCTTAAGAAAATTTTCTCCATGGGCAAGCCTATAATAATATAAGGGAAGAAGTTTGTGAAATTCACCAATACGTGGATCGATAATTATCAACGATTAATTTTTCGATGATTTTTCGTAGATGTAGATGACCGGAAGTTCCGATCAATGAAACGTTGGTCGGCTATTTTCTGATCCAATCACCACAGCGTCCGAAAATTTTGTTCATCTTCTTGCTTTCCGTCGATTTATAAATCGCAAACTGGTTAATAATTTTTTTTCTTTCAAATTGTTGATTTTTGACACGAAGATAATATATCAGAGGATGGAGCTAGTTCTTTGAGCGTGGACCACAATTTATAAATTCGAGACCTACAACCTGTCACTTACCCAGCCCTGCTCCGTTCCCTTCGCGATTGAATTTTGCAATACGAAGTCGTGAGGTCTTTCACAAATCACTTTCGTCGTGTTTTACAGTACGCAGTTTGTGAAATGAGAGACTGCACGTGGTTCAAATGAATGATCAGTGGCAATATAATAACAGCCTACTTCGACTGCTTTGGTCACTGTCATAAACGGAACATAAAAAATTACCTTTCATCCGTGACCCCGTTCTAGTTATTTTCTACATCTAATAAATTGAATTCAAAAATTGCCACTCACCGATCAAGACCAACACTTCTAATTATGATATGCACGTGAATATTTTGTTACACTCGACGTTCTCAAATACAAAATTTAACACCGATAAATACAGAAGAACTTTAATATCCGCTAGTAAGACATCCACGCAAAGGGTGCAGAATGAGGTTTGAATGATATCTAATGACTTTGTACCACCGCATATCATTTTCAATTCTCAACTGGAAGTAATCGTCTCAAAAGCTCTCTGAGCAATGGAAACTATAGCTGTATATTAGCCATAGTTAACGAGACCAACTCGTAAATTGGTATCTCGCTATTCAGATCGCGAGCCCTCTTAGTGATGAGCCGGTAATCGGCGTCTATAACAGGAGCTAAAATGCCCCTGCGCTTAGTCGATCTATTTCCTAAATGGAAAATGCTGTACCTACGTATCTACGGCCTTGGCCCACCGTGTGATGAGTTGATAACGTCCCGTTGGCTGGACACGACATTAAGTGGCGAACTATCGATTGATTTAATGCTACCATATTCCCTCGAGTACTTCGGCTGACAAGGGTGCAATATGCTCGTATTGTGATAAATGCGCCGCAATTTAATGGCTCGAACTGCGTCATGAGATTTGATGAAAGTCCAAAGTTTTTAGAGGTATATTATCTACTCTATTTTTTGTTCTTTCTTATGAAACCATAGTTTCTGTGTTGGGAATTCCCGTATTGTACGAAAATATAGAGCCTGGGGTCTTTGGCGAATCAAAATAATTATGTACCACCTAATTACACCACTTATCGTAAAGCGTTCACGATCCATGCGGCACAAGCAATTCAATGTTCTATCCAGCTGGAGGTTAGCTCGACATTCGCCTAGAACTAAATTTTCAAGGTATACGGATGAAAAGAATGACGACTTTGAACGATTGGTGGCACAGTTTCTTTTGCTTGTATGATTCCAAGATCCATTGCGATTTGAACCGCGGTTTGCATGTCTTAAGTCCAATTTGCGCGATAAGTTTCTTTGATCTGAGGCTATTCGATAACTTTTTCGCAAATTCATCCAATTTGATTCGTCGTATGGCTAGAGCAATTCCTTTAACTCTCGGCACGCAATGGGAAAACCTCGAACCATTCAGAAGCGTAATTTTTTTTTAGTCTCGTGTGCATGTTTTTTTTTCCGAAATTGGTACCCAAAAAAAACTCCGATTCTTCGTAAAAAACTACCAATACTTATACAACGCTGCGAGATATTAGCGTTCCGTATAGCATAGTAATTTCCAACTCTTCTTTTTCTTACGATTCTTCTCTTCCTTCGAGGCTATGATGGTGGATCACCCATTCGACCATACTCGTTTTTGTTCAAATAGTCAAGTCATGAATAGTTAGAAAAAAAAAGACACGTGAGAATTTGCAATCAAAATTTAGCTCTTTTATTTTGCCGTCTCTTTGACGTACAGCCATCTGTTCTGTAGTGTCTATCGAAAAATTTCACAGCTAACAGTTATATGCCAAAGATCTCGTTATCATTGGACTACGTATAACGAACGACGACAGAATTATTCCGACGTCAGAGATTCTTGCGAGTACAATGACGAGCTCCATCGACATTCTGTGTACATATCTTCTAGTGCATATGCCCCAATGTATAAACGTGCCTGGAAGAATTTTCCATACACTATGCATTGATCATCGTATGGTCAGACTATCTGCTGCATCTATATCCGTTTGCCGTCCCTTATTCCTGCCTTCTATTTCCGCAAATTCAATCACGGTTTCACTGAAGCTGAATTGCTCGTCAGATACGAAACTGAACGAGGTATCGTACATCCAGGAAGTACGATGGTTCGATTTAGCAGGAAAAATTTGAATCCTGTAATAATCTTAATGCGAGTACATTGATCGGTCATTTTAATTGACCGACGAAACGAATTGCCCATGAATTATCAGCGGATTTTATTTTAATTACGTCCGTTGTTATTCTCGCAGCTAGGTTGGATCTAAGAGCGATGCCTACATTTCATAGCCTTGGATTGTGCAACAGTTAACACTGTACTGCTTACGTGAGGTATTTTGTGCAATTGGAAAAACGAAAATACGTAATTCACTGTTACACAAATGTTTTCGTATACTGGCTGATTTGTTTATTATCAATATCACAGGAAAAAGTAATTATTCATTGATAAATAACGCTGTACAAAACTGTAGGGGAATTAGGCCTACTACTTCCATGCATCTTTGTTGCAGAAATATAGGGGGATATTTCCCGCAAACGTGATCGGCTCATGGCCTAATGTGCTCGTAAAACTGCAATTGAAAACTTGTTTGCAATTAGTTGTTATTCAATAATAGCGACGACGAGGAGAACAGCGATAAACTGTGATCAGATATTGTTGCAAAATTTGGTTATTACCGTTCGACAACTATTTTATCTGCCTCTTCAAATGAGTATATTTTCGAGAATTTTCAGGTCAATTCTAGAGCCCTTAACCCGTCTAATGTTTCAGCGTAAATGCGTAATTAGTATAGTCTTAAGTTCCAGGCATAGGTACTTAAAGTTTCTCAAATGCGCTTAATAAAGTCATTAGTCTTATTTAACGAATCAACTAGTGTACGAGTGTCAAGTGACTTTTCTTACGGAAGGTTTTGGCTGAAAAAATTCTTCACCGTCTGTATCATGAATACGCGCAATTAATGAAACTGAATGGACTTCTTTAAGAGAATTCGCCAAGCCCTTAGTATTTCTGAAAAATTAGAATCTTTTACATGACCTTCTCCGCGAGGAATTCGTTAATTGAGATTGTAATGAGTTAATAGACTTTCAGATAGTGTATGCATCGTTATAATACAATCCATTATCGTAGGAACTAAGCAAAGGTCTGAATACTAAAAAGATCAGACCAGGCTGTTTGGTTAGTAGAACGGATTCGCATTTGACTTCAATCTGCGAAGCACCAGGGCAAGGCTAAGGCTATCTATAAATACTTAGGCAAGCTAGGTGAAGTATTTACGGGCGTCGCGACGTCTTACCGAGCCATCGTCGATGTACGTATACATAGAAATGAAATACTCATACCTACAACGAAACGTCAGAAACTATATAAACGACGATACTTGTGATGTATCTCAGGGACTTGAATAGCTCGTGTCGACGAGGCAATTTCATAGTTAAAGACTTGATAATTAACTTTCCGGTGATTAGCGTTACGCCATGACACGCGCCTATGCAATTACTGGGCCCATTTAGGTATAATCTTGCCTCCAATCATGTATTCTAATTTTTCAAGAGGTGGAAATGGAAGTGGAAGCAGCTTCGAGCGTTCAGGGATTTCCTGGCGATCAGGAGATGGCAAGTCGACCTTGATCCCTTGATATTTCTTACAGATATATATGATGTAATTCGTGGTAGGTGCTCGTGCCTCCGATTGCAGAGCTTTAACAATCGATCGCCGTTAGTCATCTGCGTTTTTACTTCATCTAAGTCGCCTTGAGATCTGTGAGAAAACGAGCGAGCCAGCGTTGCGAATCGCGATTCTTTCATCCACCTAAACCGCTTTTTTTTTTTTTTTTCTTACTATAATCTACAGGATTTAGCGCACCTTTTTGCGACGGAATAAACAAGATTTGGACGCCAAGCAATGGGTTACGTAAATATGTTTACCAATTCTTTCGCTCGTGCGACGCTCTTTGGGATCCCTGCCAAATTGTCATAGTTATATCATGTATTCGTTGAAGGTATCATCATGTATTGTATCCACGACTATCGAATGTTGTCGGATGTTGACGCTTTGACGGTGACAGATCGGCACTTCTTCTACTTAGCCAGCTGAAAAATGTGTTCACTTGTCTAGAGGCATTGTTCGACCATCTGTAATGATGGAAAATCTCAAAAGAACTATTTTTCCATACTATGCCATTTTTTTAAGGAAACGAGGTCCGCATTTGCAGATTGAAAATCAAATTCTAGCTATTATTAGCAGAATTGATACTACTATTGATTCGGTGAATAGTTGTAGTGGATTTTGTCACGGCTGTAGCTATAAATATTTTTTTGCCGTATTATTCAGCCACCTGTATATTTTTAATTGCTGATGACGAATTGGAAATATGAGAATTCAACGATTTTTCCATTTATACTAATCGATGTTTTCGGATTGACCTGAGCATCGTTAAGTCCTAAACAAATATCCCACTTTCCAAGATTTATCTGACGCAATCGTAACTCTCCTCTGTTCTCAGCATATTAATTTCCTGTCGGCAAAAGACAATTCGAGGAAACTAATTACCCTACTATAAATTTGAATATTGAAATAATGTATTTTCCTGGGCATCTTCCTACGGTTAATTGCCATAATTAATTTCCAGATCGGTTCACGTGTCGCCAAGTCCTAAATCTTATGGTAATTCTTGGATTCATGTTGAACTACATGCTCCGGGTTAATCTGACAATAGCCATTGTCGCCATGGTCATACCCAGCAATCACAGTGCCGGAAATTCTAGCCATGTCATCAAGGATTCAGGGTGTGAAGGACCACAATTGTCAATGCTATCAGAAGAAACTTCTAAAATTTCATCGGCGAACATCAGCTTCGACGAAGTAAATGACTCTTCACCAAATGAGGTAAAGGTCTTTCGTTCGATGTTATCGAACATTTGCGCCGCACATCAGCCAATTCTGCTTTTGCGGATAATTAGAGGGAATTTTTATTCATAATAGACAATTCTTTTTCATTTGAAAAGCTATTTCGGTGCTGTTAGCAGCCATTGAATTCACATACTCGTTGCAGGAGTTCAATCAAACGAGATACGCGTGGAACGAGTACGAAGTAAACCAGATTTTGGGTAGTTTTTTCTGGGGCTACCTTTGCACAGAGCTACCCGGAGGAAGACTGGCCGAAATCATAGGAGCCAGAAGAGTTTTCGGTTACAGTATGTTGGCCGCAAGTGCAACCACCCTGTTAACCCCATTGGCAGCCACGATTGGATACGAGGCTGTCGCAGCCTTGAGAGTCATCCTTGGCTTTATGTTGGTAAGTACCGTTAATAGTAATAAAATCATTGCTAGCTGAACAGGCGAAGATTTTAATTGTAATAGAACTGCGACCGAACATAAAAGGCTTGATTTTTCACATCGATGGTCAAATACTCAGATTTTCATATCTGATTCAGGGAGCCACATGGCCTGCCATTCACCCCATGACAGCACGCTGGATTCCTCCAATGGAACGGAGTAAATTCATCGCGAATATGATGGGTAAGATTTAACTTTTATCAACTAAAAGTTGTTCTTGAAAACTGACGTTGTCGTTGTTGATGGCGAGCACAAATGTCAGGTTCTGTAACGACTGCCAAGAGCTCGGCATGCGTGAAATTCCACCATCCTGACAATTTCCATTCACATTAGTATAATGACTTCCTGAATGCGCATACTTTGATCCAAGTCACTCATGAGAAAAACAGGTAGCATTATTTTGACAATTTTCCAGCATCTTCTTTGGGAGCGGCGATCACAATGCCAATTTGTGGTTTTCTCATTGCATCCGTGGGATGGGAGTCAGTTTTCTATGTAACTGGTGGGATCAGTTTGATATGGAGCATTGCGTGGTTCTTCGTCGTCTTCGACTCTCCAGCCCAGCATCCTCGCATTTCCGTTGAGGAACGTCGGTTCATCGAGGAGTCAATCGGGACTACTTCGACTTCGAAGGTACATAGAATCTCGATTTATATAAATACGGTTGGGTTTTGATTAAATTCAATCAATTATGTGTAATCCTGTCTTACAGCACTTGGCTGTGCCATGGAAGGCGATGATGACCTCTACCCCAGTTTGGGCGATCATCTTAACTCACGGCTGTAGCGTCTTCGGGTACTTCACGGTGGTGAACCAGCTACCAACTTACATGAAATACATTCTGAAGTTCGACATTAAGCAGGTAAAAATCATAATCTCACTCTCGTGACATCTGTATGTCTTAATGCTCCATCTACAGTTCGTACAAATTTTTCCACGCTTTTTGATTTTTCTCAGAACGGTCTACTATCGTCCTTACCGTATCTGGGAAAATATTTGTTTGCTGTGCTGACGTCTGGGATTGCTGACTACCTCAGACGCACTAAAAAACTCAGTGTGACAGCAATTCGAAAAATTTTCACCGCCTTTGGTAAGTTGAGTACATGGTCAATGACTATACATTGATTTGATTAGAGATCATAGGGCCTTGGGAAGAACATGGCCACCATAATACTATAATACCATAGATTAATGACCTAATGATTCACACAAGGAAGAATTACGATAAGCTCAGAAGAGACTAAAGTTTCATAAACAGATTGCATCACGTCTTGAGTCAACGATGATGTAGAAACATTATTGTTAATATTGCTCAATCCAAACAAGAAATGAAGCAGGAATAAATAGACGCTTAGGGCTGCAGTACCGAGTTGTGCATGATGTTGCTATGATGAAAATATGACAGACTACGTATACTGTGAGAGATGAATTGTCGAAAATGAGACATGCCAGTCAAAAGGGTCAATAGCAGAAGCCATTAAATATAATTTACGGACTCATTAAGTCTAATAATAATCAAAGCTTACATCAGCTTTTACCGTTGTAAAAATTGATCTGCATGATCATCTTCAGTTCATGAGAAGTTCGCCCCAATTTAGTGTCCAATTTCAGAAAATATCTACCAATGCTTTCATCTCCGAAATTCAATTCTATAAATACGCTTTGTTCAGTGAGATTAATTAGCGATCAAGTGAGTGCAATTAGCAATTCACGTTCTCGATCGTCATTGCTTGTATTAAAAGGTCAACCACGAGTCAACCGTCTCTTACATCCGCATTTTCATTTTTAGCTGTAATGAGCCCTGGGCTGCTGATGATCCTTCAGGCTAATTTCGGGTGCGACCGGGTCACTTCAGTGGTGATATTCACGGTCGGCCTAACCATCAACGGGGCAGTGACCGCTGGATATTTAGGCAACGGTTTAGACATAGCGCCGAACTTTTCCGGGACAATTTTCGGAATGGCAAATACTCTGAGTTCCTTAGGCGGTTACTTGAGTGCCCTAATGGTCGGGAATTTGACTTTTGAAAACCAGACTTTCCCGCAATGGAGGATAGTGTTTTGGATTCTAGTTGTCACTTATATAGGCGGTGGGCTGATATTTTCGATTTTTGGAACCGGGGAACTCCAGTCTTGGAATAATCCAGAGAGCCATCAAAGTGTTACGGAAAAAGGTACACATGCGGAGAACGGTACACATCCCGAAGAGATGGTAGCACTGAAAGACAAGACTGAAGCATGAGAAGAAGATAGAGTCGATAAAACGAAATTCTAGACACGCGAATCTTATGTGTGAATTTTCTCTTCCGGTTTTCCTCGAGCCTGACTAAACCAATGTGGCAAATATAATATTTTATTACTTTGACATGAAGCTGGAAGCTCTAAATGGAACTTTTGTGGGTACAAAAAAAAAATAATAATAATAAAACGACGTATTAGATAATGAAGTATTGTCACTGCACTGGTTGATTAGAGTTCAAAAGTTTGAAGACAATCTATGTAATACACAGACATATCTTGCAACATAATAATTGACGTAGTTGAACAATTTAGTAATGATAAGAGTGTATATTTCTCGTTTACTGATAGTTTGTTGAATTATATTTTCAGTTTAATTCATATACCTATCAATTAGTAAAACGAAATAAATGACTAATATTCAAGCTAAGTAATTTTCTACCGAAAAGAGGCATTTTTTAGCGTACGGCGTACCTTTATCGTTACATAAGGTAACCACCATATACTATTTTGTAAAATGTATTTTATTGAAGTATGTAAATAAAGAGACAATTTTTTTTATACTAATGAACATTTACTCTCAACGACGTAAGAATTCCGACATCTCCCAAAGCAAAGCTCCCAAGCACATCATACATATGACTGGTAGCAAATAAATATTACTCCCAAACATTTAAAAGACTCCTCTATCAAATATCACTCTCAATAAATGTAGAATGATTATTTAATTCCTGCTCCTATTTTTTTTACACTGTTCGATATCATCTAATACGTAATTAGTCTAGAATTAGTATCTTACTTATTGTCAAACGATCATAATATCCCTACAAGGTTTGAGTGTCCGTTCAAGTTGTCTGGTACAAGAATTTTGTCAAAGAAATATGTATCAATTCACTATCTATTTCGCACGCCCAGTATTGATTATTCGCTGTAAAAAGTCTCGCAAAATAAAAAATAGACCAAAGGAATCGATACTTCATTGTTCGCATGGATACAAATTAAATACGTTATCACTAATTTACGTGATCGCTTCTACAATATTACTGATAAGCTTGTTTCATTAGTATGGTATAAGTTTGTGCTTTTTTTTTTTCAAATTTTACATCAAATCTGATAAAACCGTCCGAGTAACTTTGCCAGTAACAGACTGGGTGCGAGTTTGAATAGTTTCCTCGTGGATGGCGCGAGCCTCCTCTACATCGTCGCGATTCCTTCGTTACCTATATACCGACTCAGGCTATATAATATAGACCTCGGTGGTATATAGAAAGTTTGAATCGTGCACATCTGTGGTTATAGTAGGGTACGGGTTCTCGAGCTTCTCGAGCGGATTTATACAATCTGTCTTATTATCATTATCATTACTGTTATAATTATTCTTCATTTCGTAGAGGGGGAACGGCGCAGATGGTAGACGTCGGTCGGGGAACGGCGGAGTGCGTCGCGGTGGCCGGCGTACTGGCGCCCTGCGTTGCGATGCTGCTCGCCGTGACGCGTGGCGCTGCGGCGCTCTACGCTCTCACCAGGAGTACAGATCGGTCGAAGAGCCAGAAGCGCCGAGATATACTTAACTACGCGAATCCTACTCGTTGTCAGTAGTCGTAACGAGATATCGATTACAGGCTACGGTGACGCGTATGACGCTATCTTACTTACGCACTTACGTCCGGTGATTTCAGTTTCTCGCATCGATTCGCGGTTGACAAAATTACAGAAAGATTGAAAAATTAACAAGCCATTGCAATTACGGTAAAAATTTCTAGGAAAACGAATGATAAAGCGTAGCGGGATCTTCGGGTGATCCGTTCTTCGTTTATCGAAATCGAAACGATTCCCCGAGGATCAATTCGTTCTTTGAAATATTCTTCCCGTGGCATAATCTTCAAATTCGATATGAGAGTACGATTACGGTATCATCTCAAAAATTGATTATGTTAATGGTTGTGTCTAATTATTCATAAGTCCACGTAGGAATTCGAATCATTAACGTAGCGAATGACCTGCGATCCTTTTCTACACAATTATAGCTTATGCTCTGACAGAGTATATCTCCAGTTACAAACGTCAACCCACACACACGTTTTATCGGATAGACTTACGTACGAATATGAGTGTAAGGTATGACAGATATCCGTTCAGAAAACGTTTCCTAAAATTTCTGGACAAAATCATTGGGAAATTTTTTGCAAAAAGTAAGTAAGATTATTTCATGGGCTCTGGAAGGCCTTCTCTTTCCTTTGTGGCCTCGACGTGATTTTGTTCGTGAGCAAGATACTTCACGCACATTAGTTTCCTCTCCGGTCGAGTAGTCATGCGGAACAGCGTCAGCGAGCCGTCTTACACGTATATCCGAAGAAGATAAACCGCGATAATCTTGTCGCTATGAAAATTAGACGGGGATATTCGCGCTTAGTAGTGTTAGGTATAACCGTAGAATCTTAGGAATCCATGGATTGCAGCATTGAATTCAGTTGCTATGTCGAAGATACGGGGAAACCAGGTCCACCGAGGAGGTGAATGGTTATTATTTTGCCGCGCGGGACCGCCCGCTCAGCCGCTACAGTACCAGGCTCTCATAATAACGGAGAGATTCGCGTCCCCGGGAGTAACCGCGGCGTCGTTTATACCACCCTGATCGGTTGTGATTAAGTAAGGTTTAATCAGCTTTACAAGCTAAACTTCTTTTGTCAACATGCATGTGCATGATAATCCCAGCTATCTTTCTAGGGTGGTCGTCCCGGCGGCTGATTGGCTTCGCTAAGATGAGCGCCGTGCCTAATTTATCTGTCCCGATATTATCGGGAGGTAGATGATACCCGATTTTCCGCATCGGTTTACGATCCGGAGTCTACGATTCGAGGAGGTCGTCGTTATCGCGCGTTCTGTAATCCTGGTTCTAAGATTTACAACGTGTTAGACGCAGGTTAGTCTTCGCCATAGGGAACGACCTCTCGACTAGTCGATCGCTTCTTGTCAACCTCGCTTTTCGAAACTAAAGACATTAATATTGTGAACTTGGTATTCCCGGCTGTAATCCTCGTCAACAAAATTCATTACGAAAACGACGAGTCGGAGAAAGACGCGTGACTGTTAAAGAGAAATCGTTCGATCACTTGGTGCGTGCGTGCATGCGGTCAGTCTCTGTATTGACCGCAGCTACGTCATGGCTTTAGAACTTCCTACGCACGCGGATGTACATGATTTACTTTCCGTTATGCAACTTCGTCATTTCATATGATTTCTACAGTCTATCAGGACAATAATTCACTAGTATGCTATCGTTATCATTTTTATAAGCAAAAGTGCTGATAGTTAATGCAATAGCCAATATGAGACAGTTGAGACACACTCAGTCTTTCGAATGTCTGGAACGAGCAGGCTTTGCTTAGAAATATGTTTCCACATTTCCGTTTACGGAAGTTCCACGAGTTATGGGAGTTAATTTCTTCGAAACTCCGACTCCTAGTCAGGCCGTTTGTGGAAACTCACTAAGCTACGCAAGTTCCGAGGATACAAAAGCATACGATGCTCGAGAACTTGTAATAACTTACGTAATTCGTTCTAAATTGAACCGATTGATGTGCGCTTTTCATCAAACGTCACGCAATTTTTGGATCTCCTGAATTAATTCATATGCGAATCGCTTGACGGGAGTCAAGAATTAATATAAGTATGTGTAGTAGTGGGTAAAAGTTTTCCTTTTATGTAGACCACGGCCTGACGATTATTCCACGTCCTCATTTTGAATTCAAGGAACGTTACCAAAGGGGGTAATTCACCAATATGACTAATTACTGTGAGAAACAAAGAAACGGCACCTGTCAGCAGAAAGCGGCACCCGGACATCCGACTGGTGAAGGATGTGGCACGATTAATGGAATGACTGTGTTTGTGCGAAGAGAAAGGCTAAGATAAACACGGGGGAAATGAATCGACCTGGCTAGATAAAACGACATATTTATATGGCTCGTAAATCTCGTATTTAAGCCAACTCTTCGAGAACGAAGATTCGCGAACGGTAAAGAGGAAAGGCTGGAGAAGCCCGTCCCGGAGCAGCACAGACAGTCAAGTTGCCCATTAGGGTCTTTATAATAACGTAGAGTTGAAGTGCAGCGTTGTTGCATGCATGCGGGATTTTAAGAGGCTATAAGATGATGGCCAACGCAGGAGGGAGGAGGGAAATGGTCAGCCTGAGGGCCACAAAATACCTCGACCCCACCCCCGCCACTCATGGGAACCCCCTCAGGCCCATAAAGCGAACGAGTGAGTCTCTTCCTCTTCTTACACCGTGGGCCTGTGCACCCACGTGGTGCGTTAGGTGGCTATGGAGATGACGTCGAAGACGGGCAATTTTACGGGAATGTAGGGATCCGGAGACGTGATTCGTGTAGAAAAGAGGATTTCTTAGCGCAAACATCGTTCGTGTCTATGAGCGAGCATGGAACCCCGTCAATGACATGATTGCGCTGAATTAGACGCGGACTCGATTTGGCGTGTGAAACCAGCCTCGAAATGGCAGAGGCAGAGCCAAAGGTACACTTTCGCACGGTCCGTGGCCCCCAGAACTCACAGAGTTCGTTGAGGTTTCACGGGTCCGCCCGTACGAAATTTCTCTCCTCATTCACCGCTAATTGGAGAGGCTAACCGAATTGGGTACCTTCTCTGGAAGCATCGTGAGTTTATCGATTGCAGTCTCACAAAGTATAAAAAGAGAGAAAAAAAAAAACCACGGCGAGTTCATGTCTGCAGTGAATTATTATTCTTTCGCTAAGTGAGAGGAGAGGTAATCAACTTTGCAATCGAATATGGATTCGGTTTCTTTTGCACCAATTCTCCATTCTGATGGTCAAACTGATTCTGAGTCACGAATCTATCGGATGAAACATCAAACGATGCCAAATGCATTTGATTGACGAATAAAAAAAGTCCGGTGACCGAACAGTGATCGAACTACCGTCACTTTGTTTGCTATTATCAAAACTCATTGACACGACTTTTATCCACTTCGACGCATGATTCAGAAGCGTGGAAGTAAACGGAAGATTCGCGTACCCATGTATTGTGAAAGTAAAGTTCGTAATTGTTCGTCCAGATCACGGATATGAATTTATCAATTATTGGAAAAACCACAGTAGGTCACATCGATTGGGAATGTTTCCTCCTGGCATAGAATGACCCGAGACAGATCGTAACGATCAATTTTCAGTTCCTCGACAATGAGGTATCAGTTCACGACTGTGATCACGATTTCCAGACACCTATCAGACGCGTACATAAATTTTTGCTAGAAGAGAGATTCTCCAGGGTAATACATAACCGATGTATATACCAATGTAAATACACATTACACAAACCTCTGAAGATATGATTTTTGGTTATCGTCTAGAGTCTAGACCCTCGGTACACGTGTTTCAGACACCTACCTATTCCGGTCTAGGAATCAGGTACAATCACGGCGCAGAGGGCGACGCGGAGGCGGACCGAGTCGCCAGCTCGTACTCCAGGTATGCGGGTGAGAAGCACCCGAGGCTAGCTGTAGTCCGCCCACGTTTAAGGCGCGCTCTGCGCAACCCGCCACTTCCAACCAGGTAACGTCCAGGTTGATCTTCGTCCGCACCGCTCCACCTGCCCCGTTGGACTTTCGACGCACGCGATCTTCTCCGCTCGAATCGACGAAGCCGCCCCCGCGGGCACACGCCGGCGTCACGCGAACTCCAGGTCCTCAGGTACATTCAGTTGCTCAGAAAACTGGACAGCAGTATCATAGAGCTGATCCTTCTCTTATACAAACGTGACTTTCGATCAGAACTAAACAGTATTTTCATCATTTCATTACCTCGACAGTTGAGACGATTACCCAGCGCGGAACCTTCTCGCTTCAAGCTAATGATTACCACTCGTCGAAACTTCGTTTCAGTTTCAGGCCTTCCGGCAGGCAAAGATAGAGAAATCTTCACTGATACGAAGAGTCTTTAAAAATCGTGTAATCGTGATGAAAAAAAATTTGCGGAATAACTTCACGGATATTTCTACTGATAGATCTATCGCCACAATGGCAATCGGTAGCACCGGTAGCTGCACAATCGTTAGCACCTACCGTTCGTCGGTAAGATACTATTTCGCCGTTTATGTGCTCCAAAATCGGTGACTGGTAGCACGGATGGTATGACACGTATGGTTTGAGAAGAGCGCTTCAACGTTAGGGTATCTATAGATATATCGGTGTAGCCTATGCGTTAAATTAGAGGCAAAAATCTGAACGCAGAAGAAAAGCACGAGCTCAAACCCATTTTGCATGCGCTAATGTGGAAGTGGTCCATAGTCGAGTCACGCGAGTGTATAGAACCCGAGAAGGTCTCATGCGGGTTCTCGTCTTGGTCCCACGCTCTCCGGACATTAGAGGATCATCATTGGTCTCCGCCCACTAGAGTCTAACTACTCCTGGATAGAAATTTGATTTCATTTACCGTCCGACAATTAGCCCAAGGGTTTACGGAGCGAGACTCGAGATCTGCGCTGCGAAGACTACCGACTATAATTTTTCACTCAAAATTATGCAAAATTAATACATCACGGAGGATTCTGGGTTTTTGGTTAAAACTACGGGTATACACGCGCAGTGCAAATATATCATCGCGTGGTATTACCGAATGGCGTACTTTCAATAATCAGCAGCGTGTTAAACGCCACGATTTACTCTTTGTGTGCTTCATTATTCGAGCCGAGCCACAAAGACGGCGAATTTTCAGCCCGAAGAAGACAGTAAAAGAGTGTGTACAAAGGCGAAAATTATTCATAAAGGGGGGCAATTTGCCTTGACGGCGACATGTAAGGATCTGAATTTGGCCCTGTGTGGGGCTTTGTGAAAGATCACCCTACCATAATATCACAGATAACGATCTAATCCGACACATCTGCAATGCCATTATATTAATGGCACACATAGCCGCTATGTACATACCTGGGTATAATATACACATATACGTTTCATATACCTGTAGATACATGTAAAATATAAATAGGTATATACCATATGCAGCCATGTGTAACTCGTGCAGACTTTCGTATAAAACTTGCGTTTCGTTTCACTTCGATCTCCGTCTTCCTTGCTCTCCCAGGACGAGACCTCGACGGTTATATTCACTGGGCTTGCGATATGATTGTTATTAATTAGACAGTTGGTGGACCTCTGCGCCAGGTGGAGGTGCTCACCTGCAACCCACACACCAGTAAACGTGCAACCTGACTTCTCCGGTAGGTAGGTAGGTAGATAGGTACTGCTGCTGCTGCTACAGCGTTATGACCGCGTATGGTTTTCCCCATGTACATTATAGGTATACATACGGGTCGCCCATAGCACGCGTGACATCTGACCCACATCCGGTCGATGTTTACGAACCAATATCATCAGTCCACCTATTAAAAGAAAATGGGCTAACCGTGTAACGCCTATAGATTTACGACCGATCGTTTACATCGATAACAGCCATTTTATTTATCTCAAACATTTGATCTAAACGCTTAAGATCGGAGTGGGGGATCACCGTAAGAATGTATATATATATAGGGCAACATAGATCAACTTAACCCCTTCGAGGCTCAAGTGTCTTCACCTTGTTTTTATCTTGCTTCGAATCTGGCTACCGCTGTTTAAAACAAGGTGATCCAGACCGCTTGACAGGGATGCGTTAGTTTCTCAGCCATAAGTGATCCTTATGATGAAATGGATTGACGGATGAAAGGGTGCGCGTGTCGGGATGTTGGAGTAAAATTATACATAACTCAATTAAGTTATTTCTTCTGACGAATAGCTCTAGTTAGTCGTTTGACACGTTTCGATATTAGTGAGAGAAATGGTTGAAATTTCTGTAGGGACAGATGGAGTTCTTCTTCCTTTTTCTTCCACCGACATTCAATCAACGTGTACGTTTCGGGTTTCGACTCAGTCACAGAAATTCATTACTTTTTAACGACAACGTAGCTTGTGTTTCAACCTCACTAAAATGGCGTAATAAAGATTAAGTGATAAAGAGGATCTTGTACCCGGGTGTGTAGTATAGGCATATACCTACACCAGAGACCAAAGATTCCGTCAAACGTGACGCCTGCAGCCGAAACGCTTTTTCCATTTCAAGGTGTTTATTTTAGGGAAGTGCCGTTAAGCTTCCCTTTTTTTTTCATATTTTTTTATTCACAACACGACCTGGGCCCTTCACAGTTGTCAGGAACATTCGGTTAGCGCTGATCAACGACACTGAAAACTCTGGGTGTTACCAACGTCCTCGAACTCATGTTTTCACTTCCGGTGTCTTGGAATCAAGCTCGTTTGTGCCGCAGGAACGCACGCCTTCGTACAATGACGCCACTGACTAGGAAATGAAAAAGTAACACCTGTACAGGTACGAAAGGCATCGCCAACCCACAATGCCTTAATTGTCTGCTCGTAATATGCATATAAGTACAGCATGGTCCGTCATACATGTACCTATGTAAATGTGTCGCATTCGACAGCAAGTCTTCGGTGATTACACCCACCCACCTTATACCTACTAGTGTGTGACTCGCATCCGCAATACTTATGTCGTAACGTAATGAGCCAGACAAGGTATGGTGGTGGCGGTGATGGCGGCGCTAACACCTAATAATAGCTACAAATAACCAATGATTAAGTGTACAGGTGTTTATTTCGGTGAGCCATTGATCAAGTCCAACATCAGACCCGCGAGCGGACGGACGGCCCAATTTTGTTGTCTTCTTATGCACCATTATCATTGTAATAAGTATACCTACCTAAGTGGCGGTGTGGAATTATTAGGGAAAGTACGTCTTATTACACTCTTTTTCGGATAGAAATTTTCATTCGTTTAATATCAGACTTACACCATGAATTAATGCAATTCTTGAGGACACGTTTGAGAGGGGATTCGTGAATCGGCTTATTATCTGCGAATTCGTATGCAAAATTTCAGTTTTGTACAAAATTCAGGTGGAACCGTTTATCACGAAGATAGATGAGCGAATAAATTGCACTAACGTGTGTGCGGAGTTTCATGGAAAAGTTTATTTTTTCTCAGGTCCCATGAACACTTCGAACAAAATCATTCAAATCAAAAAACGCGTATTGCCAATTTTTCTGCAATATTTTATTTTCGGTTAGATTCATTCGCCCAACGATTCCGACTGTTCGTAAAAACTTGAAATTTTTCTCCCCAAACTTGGTCCCATCTGGATCCCATCGAGAAAAAAAAAAAATTGACGAATGTTCTACAGCTCAGCTGGTTCCTAGATGTGGAAGACGAAACGTACAAACGCAGGCTTCTAGGCAGAACAACCCCTTGTTCGAAGGTGCCTGTGCATTGAGGCGTGTTTACTCAAACTAATTTTACTTTCTCATTCTTCAAGCATGCGGGATTTTATGGTTGTATTGTGTAAGGGTAGTGGGGGTGACCCTTCTGGTGAAGTAGAATACTTGCACCCTAATTTCCTGCACGGTGGTATATCTGATAGTTTTAACGTAAGACACGAGGTGTGCACGGTGCTCGCGTGCTCACCCAGCTTCCGGTTCCGGCGCGTGCTGCTACCGCTACTCTCCACCTCGCTCCAATTCGCTTCGACTCCTTCCCACTCGTTCAGGGTTCTTCCGCGTCGCACCTGACGCGTCAGGACTTACACGGGGCCGCCCCTTTGACGTAGATCTCAAGATAAAGATGTTAATGATTGCGAATTGAGAGGAGCTGTGAGCCCCGAGGGTAACTTATCGACGAATTATAATGAACACTGAAAGTAATTATACTCACCACATTCAAAGGTGCGATTTCACCTCGCCCTGCATGTCATACGCCGCACTGACACCACCGCATACACTCATTCTCAATACTCGGTTAATTTTCACAAATTAAACCGAAACGATCGACTATCGCGCTCGGTGTTCAATTATACATATACTACGTGCAATGAAAAAATTTAATTTTTTATAACCTCGCGAAAGTTTTTACTTCCCCGCGGGCAAGCTCGTGAATCAGCTGTAGGGACCATGTCTGGTGAATGTAATTCACGTTCGTGTCGTTACGTATTATTTTTACATCTTTTTTCACTTACCTCAGCATCGATTATATTTAAACGAGTCTTGGAACGACACCGATGATTTCCCGAAAAGTCCACCACTTCCTCAGCTATCGAAATTAATCAACACTATTTAGAAATGTCAGTCAGGCTTATGCTCAGTGATACAATTACGCGACGTAGTGGTATAAATTCTCGGATTTTGCACCGAGACGTGACCCGGTGTGTGGAAAAACCCGACAGATGTGGCGGACACGGCCTCGTTGGTGTGTCAAAAAATAAAAGGAAAAGTTACGGGGGAAAAAAAAAGAAATGTGAAGTCCGACGAAACGGACACGTGTTACTTTTAGGAAGGGAAATTTTGAAAACGTACAAACTAATATGTCAAAGCTGTTCGTCCGCTCTGTCTCGAACAGAACGTGCAGGCCATACAAGAACGTTGTATCGTGAAAACCCAAAGGCTCTATGTCGGTGCAGGAACAACCGAGTGACAATATAAAGCCCAATAAACGAACCACATGGCCACCGTATGGAGTTTAACGCTCGTATATATACACATAAACACACGCATACATATTTAATAACCTTTGGTATATCAGCTGCTGACATCTGGTACCCCGAACTCCGAATTTAGACGACTAGCGTCTTGCCTGAGTAAGTGAATGCCCACTTTTATACCATTTCTTCGGTTCTTCGTCAAGAATATGTGGCTAGGTGAGTATGCAGCCGATTGTGAGAGCGGAAATTTATGGGTTTTGAGGATTATTTCATTCATTTGGTAACGAACTATAAATCGTTTCGATAGCCGGGACCTATCGGTAAAATTGTAGTTGGTATTCGATAAGTCCTGAGAGCTTGGGCCTCTCGTCCGTCAAATTCCATGCTGGTGAAAATTTAAATTCATGTCGATGATCGGGTACAATCAACGACGGTACGAGACACGATTAAAAATAACAATCACCAAGTATAACCGGCAACAAGGCTTTAAGAGGTAGGCGTGAATATCGGAAACAAATAACCGAGGCGAGGCGACGCGACGCGCGACGTTGCGGCGTGTCCCCTTTTATTAAATTGCCGACCATAAATTGTACGGTGTTAAGCGAGCAGCCGGCGTTAATTTTAACGGTAAACTGTGTCACGATGAATGCCGAAATTATACCAGGAATGAATAATTTAATGAGTCCATATATAGCGAAGACGTCAATTTTTAAGAGAAACGAGGAAAAATTTTACCCTCGCAGAAACGCAAAGAACCCTTGGTATTATTTTTCGAAAGGGAAGACATTCCAGAAATTTGGAATCCCGTCCCCAACCGTGTGACGTGTGTTGTTTTGAGTTTAAGCCATTGATTTATCGTGGGTAAGGCTATAAAATGGCCTGTTACACCGTTCTACACCCCAGGCTTAGATTATGACCGGGTGTAGGGCAGCATGCATGTATTATATATGGACAAGCCGATAAGTATTAGTGCGGCACCTGATACCCTCAAGTTGTGTTGCTCGGGTGTAAGCGGTATCCTGATAGGGACCTAAACTAAATAGCTCGTGGATATCACCTGCGTCTTGCTGACTGCGGGAACGTAGTTAATTGTTTCCCGAATGAAATCTTTGATTTATTCCGTTCTCGAAGAATCGAGACAACCGGTGCGGGAACAGTGCTTGTTAGAACGGGACAGGTCTGGCGCGATTAAGTCGCTTTTATCATCGACATCAAGGTGTGTACGCCGCATGGTTACAAGATCAGCTAATGACTCCACACTAAACTGTAGAAAGTATCTTTCCGCTGTAATTGGGCTTGACTGTGTCCACGACGATAACCTGGCAGTCCGCGTTCGCTCCTTGTTTCATCAAACGTGTCTTTTTTTCCCCATCTTACCGAATTTCATTTCGCCTCTTTTTGAAGGAATATGAATGAATGAATGAATTCCTGCGATAATTTCCAATTGCGCAGAAACTCAGAGTACATGAAGTTAACCAGGAAAACGTGAGCTTCCGGTTCACTGAGGCAGTGAACAAAGACATAAACGATGAAGTATCGAACCGCGTTTATTCGATGTTCCTATCTAAACCTACGATACAGTAGATCGATATCTTGCCCAGTATTGGCAGTATCGAGCGGTTTACCACACGTCGTAACTTTCTTAAGAACGTGACTGAATTTAATTAAGGCTCTGGCCGCACCGTAGCTCACAGCTCAGAGCTCAGAGCTATTGAGCATTGCATTAAAGTTCAATATAATGAGTTACGTTTCTTGTGTGGTGGGCAGCGCATATGAATCACGACATAGTTCTATACTGGCGCCAGTGTCCGACCTCTTAGGTGACCAGTCGACCGCCCTGAAGATCGCTGCGAGCTATATCGAGTCATATTATAGTCTGGTTCTATTCTCCGAGCTAGAGTCGCATAAGGAATATCGACTAGACTGCAATTATCCGAGTCTTCCACGAAGCATTGTCGATTCCCGTTTATTCTAAATCGTTACACAAGTCCTAAGAATATTAATGTTCCGTCTGGCTTCAAAGACCGGAGTGATAAGTAGGCTTATCTCGCCTAGTAACTTATAGGTAGATAATTAAAGCTCCAAATTTGATAGTCCCCATTACGCAATGGAAATTAGGCATTGTATACAACGTGTTTAATTTATCGACTTGACTTCTCTAGCCTCTAAAAGCGTAACCCTGCAGGGTTCAGTGGCTTCGTGGTTCGTTAACCCATACAACAGTATAACCAGACGACGTTTTGACTCGGGAGTCTGATCAAGCCTGACTCGTTGGCCCACCGGCTCGACCGGCTTAACTTATCGAATCGATCTATATCCCATAACGTTCTAAATTGTTCAATTAATTTCTATCCCGGTGTAAGAATTTTCAACCGTCTAGGAGCGGACCGCGAGTTAGAGTAATTTGTCCGACTCTTTTTTCTACAGCCCACTCGTTACCATTTTATAATAGAATATCGAATACCTCGTGTTATTTTGTAATTCGGTATAAATGACAAAGCTATTTCACCAGCAGAAATTACTCCCTGATAGACAGAGTCAGATTGTTGTGTGCAGGTTCAAAAGATCACAGAGCTTTGAGATCAGCGATCACAGTAACAAAGGTTTCCGTTGGACTGAGCCGTGGAGCCCAAGATCATGAGATAAGCAGAATAGTGAGTTCCACTTCGTGGACGAGAATGCCATTAAATGTAGACTACCGCAACGTTATACTATCACAGAGTTCGTTGCACAAATCTTGGGTCAATACTGGTGGGTTGAAGTGTGACTGCGGTAGTTATGAGGTATACTTGCACGGAAGAAACCTCCGCAAAATATCGTATGAATCTTCGGGTTTCGCGGGTCCGAAGAGAAGAAATCGTTCTCAAGCTCGTGAGATCGAATCATTTTGGCCAAAGTTTCGAGAAGAGTTATGAAGAAATTTAGTGCAACTTTAATGCACACAGTGTCGTATTCAGCGAACGGGTTTTTCCTTTTCTTTCTCTTTTATTTTTCTTCTTTCTTTTCCTCCTTAGGTTTTATACTTCTGGGAATCCTTTGAGAGTTCGTTTTAGTACTTGGAGAAAAAAATCCAACCTTTTTTCTGCAACGAGGGAGTCGAAGTTACGCACGGGTTTTAAATTATTCACAAGATTTTTCATACCAGCTGTAAAATATCGCGAAACAGTGATCGTTTGACAAGCCGTTCACTTCTTTTCACACGACCATACTTATAGCGAAGAAAAAAGACGAAATTATACACAAAACTGTTGAGTTTTGCATAAATTTACACCCGTGACTAGCCATTCGATACCTATTTCTGATACAACTATAATTGCGTTTGGATTTTGTACATACCTATATTCACTCTCAAACTATAATTATACTTTATTTTTTACGGCTCGGCCTTGTGCTACTATACTGTAACCGCGACAGCCAGAACTCATACAGCGACACGCTACCTAAACTAAAGGTAATCCTGCTAATGACTGAGGACGCTACCTACGCAAGTCATTCTATTTACCTATCTACAAATTATGTACGTGTACGTAAAGGGAGTCCTAGAAATCATTTGCTATCCCATCGTTATCGTACTTTTTCGAGAAACCTTAATTCAGAGGATTATCATGGATATTTATGAACTTCTCAGACAAAGCAGTAGAAGCTCTGTTAATTAGGGTTCCTCCTCTCTGAGCTATGTTTTATTAAACGACCAGAGGATTTGTGTAATGAATTAAGTTCGACGTCAAGCTTTGGCGAATGAATCATAAAAAATGTGGAAGTAAAAGAGAAATTCAGTAATGATCATATTATCAATCCTACTGCAGTAGCCGGGATGTTTATTACACCTACAACCAACACGTGGTAAATCAATAGGAGTGATGTTCGGGATTTTATAGCTATCCAATAATTATCATGATAAATGGCTAAAATTCTACCATCTTCCATAATTCTATGGCTCTGATGCCACAGCATCATTCCATCTTCGATAAGTCGCAGCATGAACGAAATACTAGAATAATAATTGCAGCTACTCGTTTGCGTTCTAATCAATTTCATACGCAAAATATATTTCATCCCTTCATCTCGTTCGATCATTGTCATCGGTTCAGGTTAATTCTAGGTTCAGCTCTTCAGGGTGATCGCAGAAGATTGTCTGTCCGTGTGTTGGCCTACATCTATCTACGAATTTTCGTTTTTAAATTTCGCAATTCTAGCTAATCAATCAATGCGATATTTTTCCGATTTTTTTGTTCCTCCATCAATTCGGAGGCAAAGAAACAACAACTTTGTATTTAAATTGATCATTCCATTGAAAACGGTCCTGAGATGCCAACGAAACCGTACCTTAAGGAACGCAAAGGTGTTCTACGTCGCACGGTAGCACTGGCGACTGGCTTTGGCGCGAACCCTTGACTGGCTGCATTCCGGAGAACGGCTTGGCCGACTGCGCTGGCGCCATACAGAAGTCCGGAGTCCGCACACGCGGCTAAAACCTGGCAACTAATACTTCTACAGCCACACAATGCTCGCTCGCTCTGCTCTACAAATAGTCGATCACGGGGACGAAGATGGGGCCAAGTTCCATGCGATTTCCGTCGATCTATCCCATTCCATAATGTCATGTATCTATCCCACCGGTGACGAAACGGTCATGTCTCTTAAGCGACGTCAATATATTCTACCGATTCCAATATGGGCAAGTTTCAAAATTTTTATCCCAATCGGGCCGTATGAACATTTTCCGAAAAAGAATCAAAGAATTAGAAGAAAAAGGACCATTCTGTATACTAGCCGATCACCAGTGATGCGATATGGACTCATTGTGGAAACTAATGTGGTCATGGTTGTTATTCTTTTCTTCCAAGTTCAAAATTGACAGACGGGAAGATGAATGAAGAAATCCGACTGTGTATATCTGCTCCTGAATCCTACCTTGAAAATTTTTAAAACCTCACTATTTCTATATGAAGTAATCGAGACTGTAGATATCCATATGGAGAATCTTACGCTGACTCACTCCGCCCTTGATTTACGATCACTTCGCGCTGCTCCATAAAAGTGGAGCGAACGATGATATCTCATACTGTCTGCCGTCGAGGTTCATATATGCTTATTTCTTTCTTTTTGATTTGCGTGGTTTCGGGAAATTAGAAAATGATCGATACTCATTTATTTCCGAAAATTGTCTTCCGATCCGCTCGACAACTACCCGTGCCTTGGTGCTCGTGCTTCTTTTACGTCTAAGACGTCGCGACGCCTGCAGGGAAGACGGCGCCAAAGCGCTAGAGCTGCAGGATACTAACAGGAGAATGGACGATGCGTTTCCCGAAGCTGGTTTTGTTGTTACCGGAGATGTAGTTCCCTTCTCGGCGCCTGACCCATGGGATGCATAATAATTCTTCTTTTCGAGAACTCGAAGGGCTCAAGTCCCCTCGAGTTCCCAGCAGCTTCTATCTTCCTTAGAAGTTGAGAATAGTTTTTAGTTGTCTTTCACATCTAGCGAATCGCCTTTTTCCGTCTCATTGGGTACCGGATGAGTAAATGTGCAAATTCTAATGGTTTTTAGCGATTTCAATGTGTGTACAATAAATTACACTTTCATACGTATTCAAGCTTTGAATAGAGAAGAAAAATCCAAACGAAACTCCGCCCTTCCGTGTCTAACCTGTAGGTTTATAAGCGTGTCGCTTATACGGGCATGCCCTGTTGTACACGCGTAAGTTAAGCCAGCGATGACTTCTATGCTAATGTGGCAGGCACGACAGGAAGTAACTACGAGGCTAGGCGTAATGAATTACTAATCAGTAGAGTTTAGCTTTCAATGAACAGTTATCACGTTGCCCTCTATCGCTTGACACGCAGTAAAGCTATATTTCCCTTTGCACGTTTAGGCTTGGTATAGCTTCGTGGCTTTTTATTGATATACCGCTTATACTTTCACGTCACAACCCTTCGAATAATATTCACTGTACATTACATATGCATATGATAGTTAAGTGCAGCGACGTAGAACTGAAGGCTCAATTGTCGTCACGTAGATCCTTACAGTTCGATAAAGTTGAATAATTACAGAATTTCATCGATATGAGAAAAAAATACCTCATATTATCACTAAGCACGAACTCAAGAACTGAGAATAAAAATTCCGTCCAGTTCCAACGTTTCGAATCAATTAAATTATAGGATTTCGTGAATTTGATGAGTTTTGGTATTTCGATCAGGCCGGTCGGAAACAACGGCTCACTCCATCTCAGTCTATCCTACGATCTCGGGAACGTGGTCCATCTCAGGGAAGATTTTTTCGCGTATGAAAAGTACCCGAAAATTTGGCCACCCCAAAAATTTACACAAAAAAATGTTTAGAGCCAACGAAAAGAAGGAATTTTATAAGCTGGATTCACACTTTGAAGCTAGGAGAGACTAGAATACTGTTTTTGAAACGGTGGTCCATCTTCGCACACTTTATTCTAGGTGTATATTAAATTGTGCTCGGACAATGATCTTGCCGTTGATCACTGTCGTGGATTACGCGATGCGTGGGATTCGTGGATGTTATAGATAGAGGCGAGGAAAATGAAGAGGAATTCGTGGAATACAAGTCAGTCTGATATAACCAAGGGTATAGACGTCCGGGTACATCTGTTTCGAGCCACGTGTCTCTAAGAATAAATCTTTCTTCAAAAATACGGAGGTATAACATACAAAAATACACGGAGATACTGTTGTTCAGGTAGGAACTCAGCCGGGAAGTTTAGACCGTCGGATTCTACGATTTGTTAAGCTTGCTATGTCTAGTAATAACATCTTAAAACTTTACTTAAATATGAAAGCAGCTTTTTCGAGGCATAAAACTGGAAATACTTTCGAATGAAAATGAAGAAATTCTGAACTAACTTTAGAATGTACATCATTATTTTCAAATTGCTTCAAACACGATTTCATACATGATCTTTCGTCATTATGCAATTCTCGTAACTATTTCCCTGCACTTATTCTTCCCCGCTGCAGTATGGAATCGTGTGCAAGTCGATATCGTGCGTCTATAGTAGATATACGACGTCAGTTACGTTTGCGGTCTGTCGCAGCCTGGGGGCGCAAATTAATATGAGGGTAGCACCAGTCGTTACACTATCCTAACAACAACGGAGCCGATAATAAACACGAGAGATGTTATAGCTACCGAGCTACACGCTACAGTAGTCACGCTCGCCATAGGGCAGAAGATTCAAAAGATTCGAAAGCCCAGAGATTCTGGCTGGCTGCCGAACTGTATAGCAATTATATTATACCGTCTCAAGTGTTAGATTATACCGATCAGATTCCAGCTGCGTTTACAAAACAATCCAAAATTTGTCTCGCGTGCTTTCACGTGAATAGAATGCAATTGAAAGCATATATATGTATATGCCTATAGGTATATGCGGGTGCTGTACAGTCATGGCGTACTACACGTCCGGAAATTTGTCTTCTTTATCTTTTCTGTTGTATCAGCCAGAAAACTTTTTCGAACTTTAGCAAGTATCCATTTCATCGAGCATATATACCTGCATCGTTTCAATGAAATTGGTTTTTCAGTGGCACTAGAGGAAATTGACAACTCGAAGAGAATAAGGGATAAGTATCCAGAGTCTCGTTATTCTCCCTGTGCAACGATCCTCGAAGAAAAAAAAAGTCCCTCGATCGAGGAAATCCTCCATGAGAAAATAAAGAAAAAAACCTCAACGGTGATAATTGAACGATTAAAGGTACACTTTACTATAAAGACCGAATTTTCATCCTCGTAAGCGAAAATTGAACGAGCTGTGAGACTCCTGTTTGAGATTACTACAAAATCGTTCTGAACCATTTGAATAATGGTGGAGCCAAGAGCTACGCGACGTATGGTTTACCTAGTAAAAATTTCAAGTATTTGTGCATCCGTGAGTAATAAAATGATTTAGCGAGTAAACAGCGTCGCGGCCCGGCCCTGGGCGTCGCGAGGTGACGGGGATGCCAGCTGGACGTCGGCGCCAAGGCGTCGGTGCGATGCGTCCTTGTTTTGTAGACGCGCGCCATCCCGACGTTCCAACGTATCCCCCCGATTTCCCCCCTTTTTCTCCGAGACAAATACGTGCAGGTGCCCCGCGGGTGGAATAGAAATGGACCACGTTTCATTATATATATATATATACATGTATATATATATATATATATACAGATACATGGCAGAAGGAAGCAGCGAGAATTGTACTAGCGAGGTCTCCGAGCAGCTCTAGAGTACGAAGAACGAATGAAAACTGTGACCATGAGTAACATTTCTGTTTAAAAAGTTCAGCATTCTTTTCAAGGGACTTTGAAAGCGACCGGATATAATATATCGCATGTGACTGATCTTGATTTTATTCTCGAAAATATATGAGAGACTTCAAGAACGAGCTCAATAATCTGGTTACTCAAGGTGAAAGAGGCGTTTGCATACCGCGAGATTATTTTTCATTTCTTTTTCATCCTTTTTTTCATTCAAGAATGGCTTTGAAACACGAGGAATGTCTTTGGATTGAGGACGAATGCTTTACCTGGCCTTGCGTCTCCAGTGTCAACCAATATCCCGCACATCGTCTACTCAAATGTCGATAGAAATCGGTATTTCGTTAACGACGAGCTACTTTGCTCCGGTTAATTAGGTCGGAGGTGATACAGACTTTTAAAATTTTTATTTCAGCCACAATATGAACCATTTAACTGACCTCAAATGAGTATTTCACGCCCCCGAGTAATCTGCGGAGGCTGTTGACTTATTCAAATTGTGGTACAAGGCTGGTTCAAGAATATCCACTGTCATATTAGAAATACCCGAAGGAGACACGATCGGAAATAGATTGACTCGTTGAAAACCAAACGGCGACTATAGGTGTACCGCTTCAAGCCAGCCTATATGGATATAGATTATCGCTGAAGCCTATCATGTTCTAAATTTTAGCAGCTGACCTATCCGAGCTGCTCGATTTTGATTCTTTGGAATAATTTCGCAATAGTAACGATCGAAAATATCGAATGACTAAGACGCAGAAGGATTAGGATTGATTTTTATAAGCCAGGGATAGGCACTGAGAGCTAATTTATACTCGAAATGTTCGGCACAATGGATAATGAATGTAAGTACCGGTTTAACGCGGTTTTAAAGTGTAGAGAGAAATCGTGACAACCGGTCTTGAAATTGGTAAAAGTTTAAAGCTCGAGCCGATTATAAAGCACCAAGTTGAAGACCGCCATAAACTATTACGATAACGAAACGAGACTCTCAACGGGTCTGCAAAAAGGTTACAAGGCAATGGCGCGAAGGAATTGTGGGTCGAGAGAAATGGGTGTTAGGGGAAAAGGGGCGAAAGAGTATCGCGTGGGTGGCGCCAGATGTCGAGGTTTCAAATCTTTACGTATCACGCGGTCAAGACGCGAGGCTCTTGTATCAGTCGAGGCATTGGAACAGGATATTATATTTCTCTATCGACGTAAGTGTACGCGGGTAATGGTAAACTTACGCGTAAAACAGCATCTGGGAATTACGACCTTGTTTACGAAAGTTCTGTGCTGCGGTACCCAGCATATTTGCATCTTGTTTCACGGTGGAAAATTGCACCGGAATAAATACGGCTTCGATAGTCGAACCTCATTGCACTATCATTATCACAGTCTCTATATTGGTCCAGTTTGTAACTCAGCCAAGTTGCGAAAACTTCTTTTGTTCCCAGTGCATGCCTCTGGCATAGGTATATACGATACACTAGAGCAGTTTCTGCACAAGCCTAACTCAAACAAAAGACAATATCCTATGCCAAGTGTAAACGCAACTTAATAGCTTAAGCTGCTCGTGGTGACCACAAATGCGGTTCGGTCCTCGTGTAAGTATAGAGGAAAAGTTATAGTCATGACCAGATTATAAATAAACTCGCACGTAACCGATGAGCTCTTCAAACGATCCGGTCCTCTAGGTACTACATATGTATGTATATGTAACTATACCTACCTACGACCAAATGTTACTCGCTGACCTAAATATCTTCAAAAATTTGGTCAATTTTAAACGCGATTTTCAGAATACGGAAAAGTGTTACGGTACATTTTATTTATTTCATTCGATTCCGGTGTAGGTGGATTTTTCGCGACCTATGTAACTCATTGATTCGTATCAAACGTGAGAGTAAATTGCGGTATTTTAGTTCAGAACCAATCTTATCCGATGAAGAGGTTGGCTTTTTCTTTCATAAGGAAGTCGGTTTACTTAAACGATTACAGATGTATAGGAAAGCGTACGGAAAGCATGGTTCCGTGAATGACAGCGACAGTCGACGAGTCTTGGAGTGACTCACCTGGTAGTGCGCCATTCCACGACGATGTCTGCGAGGAAGTTGGCACGGTACTCTGCCGCCGATAGGAATCAGGAGGTGTTTGCGAAATAGTTATCTTCGTACGTGCCAAGATTTCGGAAAAAAATAAAATAGAAAGAAAAAGATTTTCAACCGCTAAACTATAATGTATACTTCACTTCAACTACTTTTTTTTTTTAAGTTTCTTAGACACTTAGACATTCCCATAAACAGCCGTTGACAGCTACAAAAACGAGTAGATTTAATAAGCTGTGTTGATGTCGAAAAAGAAAAACAAGAAGAAGAAAAGTAGGAGAAACAAAAACGCATAATCCTTCTGTTTCCCTCAAAACAATAAAAAAAATAAAAAAGAAGACGTCAGATCTTACATTAGACAGAAGAGATTGGTTCAAGAAAAAAGTAACCAGAGTAGAATTAAAAACTGAGAACATAGAACTTACTTACGGTTACCAGCCGTGAGATAGTAGCGAGGTGATACGGGAACTCCTGGGGCGACTCTAGGGTGACGAAATGCTCTAAGGGCAACGTTGACTTGAAAGTATACCGCCCCCAGTTTCTCTGAGCAAGTCACCGAACACGGTACGAAGTAGAATTCTTAGTTATGATTTGTGATCGCGTACCGTCGGCACTTTGTACCCCAGTTGACCTCAAGCTGCCGCGACCCGGTCGCATTTTATCCTCCAGAGTCCAGGCGAAAGGGAACCGCCGGGCGCTCCGCGTTCAGGGATATCGGATTGCGCCTGGACCCGCGTCCTCAACAACGCACGCTCTGATACGCGTGTACGTGAAACATTCTCTCTTTTTTTTTTTGTAATATTTATTTTTATGATTATTATTACTATCATTATTATTATTTCCCTTCGGGCGTGATCTTAACAAATCCTGGTGATGATCGAGGTATAGGGAACCGCGCATCAGGCCAGGAACGAGCACGCCCCGTAAATCCTTTCTGATCCTTGTTGAGCACCGGGTCTCTTCGTGTACCGAAGGAAAGAATGAATGCGTCGCGACTCGAAGGAGGCAATTAGGCGAGCTAGAGGTAGACTCGCCCTTCTTGGAAAAAGGTCGTATCGGTTTCACCGGACAATACCTTCCGAGGTATATTTGGAGTATCGGTGACACCCCGGACAATAGCCTTACCACCTGGGTCCCCGGAGGCAGGAGGTTCACGGTCTGGTTTAGGCCCATTTTTCGGGGCCTAAGACACCTGTGCCAGGATACCGCACTTTAAAAGCACTTGAGTTCGTGGGGCCAGAGACGAGACTGTCCTAATGACTCGTGCAAGACACCTGAACAAGGTTCTTCGGTTACTTGGCTGCGCCGACTACCGCATATATACTAAAAGTTTGCCGATGGAAGGAACAAAAAATATACAACGCAACAAAGCAACGTTAATGGAACTTTCATTTTATCACGAATTTTCTTCATTTTCATGAATTATTTATCACGGTTTTAATGACGCCGACTATAATTATACTGGAAGAATACAAATTTAAGAATAATTAGGACATTTAGACCGAAGTGAGCGACTACTGTTCATCTTGAGATCGAATTATTCGAAGGAAATAAAAGGCAGAGGTCTTATACAAAAGAGACACCGAAGCGAATACATTTATGAAATGAGAATGAGAGAAACAAAATGACGACAAGATTTTTCTGCAAGCGATAATTTCCGCATTTCCAGTTTGAAACGGAGCAGTAATACTCAGCGTATTAAAATATAGCGACGCTAACACCCCTCTGAAAGTATATCCCAGATTATGGGGTGGAAGTGTGTACTACTTATCGGACAATGGGGTGTAAGGTACGGTTTTATAGAAAATTGATTCTTGGAAATGTTCCTTACCAATCGTTGGAAACTCGACCGATTGAAGAGTCACTCTGTGTGGGATAGCCCCATTCTTTCCATTGTCGTTCATCAATTCCATCTTCGAGAATATCTGTCCACACCCTACCCCCTGGTGAAATGAGTCAACTGTCCGGCAGCGCGAGTTACCGTAAATGAAATTTTTCTTCGGAAACGAAGAAAAAATTAGAAAACAAAAACATGAAAAAGCATATGCACACGATATACAAGATCCCGATAGTCATCTGCTGTTACTCATCCGGCTGTCCCTGAAACTAAAGTCTAAGACAGAAGGCACAACTTGGTACTAGGCCTCCAAGGCGAGTCCTAAAAAGGTTTGGAAGGGCCACCAGAAGCAAGGAAAGCGAGACAAGGGTGGTTGCATTCTGTCGGCTTATTATGGGCGCATTGTTTACAACTACGTCTTCGTCGAGGGTGGCAGAGCCAAGGTTTTACCGTGCGGGGGTGCTGCCAATGCGTATTACTACCGACTACGGATTTTTGGTGAAGACCCGCGAGGCTGGGGTACCTTAGGCCCACGTCGAGACCCCGTGAGGCCCTGTAAGTCCTAGGGAGGCAGGTGGGCCGTCAAGCCCCGACGCATAAATCAGCCTCGGGTAAATAGACCCAACCTGAAACCTGCTTCATTCGTAAATTTCCCTCGCAGACAAAGCGATATTACGCGATGAGATCCTAGGCGCCCACTTTGTGACTGCCTCCCGGCACAAAGCTTTGAAATCGATACTCTGACCGTTGAATGCACCTGTTGCGGAATGCGCAGTTAGGTGCTTCGCCACGTCCCTCTCTGTGTACCTATTATTGCCATGAATCTTACGGAAAGTTTCGTCGCTGGTCATTTTCACCTTCGTCGGATTTTACCTGAAAGAGAGAAAGAGGGAAATAGAGAGAATTAGAGGGCGTGATTATCGACCCAAAATTTACCTAAACTGTTATCGAATGTGGCGACGAATTACAATGATTATGGCTACGCGATTAGGACCGTATGTGTATGGATAACTGTTGCAAATCGTTCGCAACTGAACGATAGAAATTAGCGTATAAACGTTATCTTGCATATTTGTGCTGACACTCTTTCCTCGTTCAATTAGTATATTTACTCGAAGGAATATCTGATGTGAGCCTAACGAAAGTATCCTAACTTGATCTGCACCTGACAACTGTCTTAGGGGTAAATAAAACTCGTTACTTTCGCGAAACTTTCACCGAGTCTAGGTATAGAAGGTGTATTAAATCAATCGGATCTTCCAGCCGGAGATGGAGTATTCGCAGCGTTAAATTAATTGGGATTTCGTACTGGCGCTTTTGTCTTATTTTTATAACCCAAGGAGCTGATCTCGTTCTCTGATCTCATAGTCTTGGGAATAATTGATTCAGCATTACTTTTAACGAATGTATATGGTTGTAGGAAATTTTATAATAAATACAAGAGCCTATTGAATCGACTGGTCCGAGTGACTCGTCGTATTCGATTGTTCTGTAAAGTCTGTCCGAAGGCGTCGCGGCGGATAATAGCCTCTCGTCTGACGTCCTAGGTACATAGAAAACTTTGAACCGAGGTCGGAACCGAGGTGAAACCAGCCTGGAACCTGGGCTAAGGTTCGTAAATCTTCCTCGGGGACAAGATGATACCTCTCAGTCCCGTGGTGCGCGATTGTTTGCTGGCACAAAGCCTTGAAATCGATACTCGCTTTCGTACAGTTGTAAAAGTTTTACGTCTCACGGATGTCACGGTGGCACCTGTTGGCCAATATCCGCTGACCATGGATAGCCGTGAACACCCACGTCAATTATTCGGCGAGTACCTTCGATCGAACATTCATTGATCCCTAGAATTGATTGGATTTTGTAACACGTACGCCACAGTCATTATTTTCATGCCTCTGAAAATTCAAATCGTTTTTTTTTCGCAGAAACAAACAGATCTCTCGTGTCATCCTAACGACGATGAATATTGACACAGTTTTGCAAACATTTCATTTCGGGAACGCGAGTCGTGCGAGTTGCGAGGCTCGCGATCAGCCAGTTCCTAACTACTCACCGAAAACTACTATAAAAACTAAAAGTGATGACATAAAACTAGATACACACGACGAGAGCGTATTTACCTGTTACGAGAATTACGTGCGGTTCTATACTCGATGCCTTATTAGATGGTCTCGAAGCTTGAATATAGGTATCTTCGCAATTTTTAGCCGCCACGACGAGGACGAGAAACCTTGAAACCTGAGGATACCTTAAATATTCGTTTAATGACTAGGGAGAGATTGCGTATGTTAATAGGTGCCTTGCCACATCGACCGACGTAGCATCGCCGTCGGCGTAGCGACTCGAGAGGCAATGAGTGATGCAGCGGCAGGTGTTTCTCGACGGGCCGACGGGTCCGGCAACTGGTCCGATCCCAGACTCCTTTAGAGCCTGTATAAGAGCACCTGTGCCGCCAGGATGCCATTCCACGGGGAGAGGATTGCTCGTTTGACTCGTTACAGAGTTATTTGCCCAACCGAAACCTATCGGGTATACAACTGAATCAGATAAACAGATGGGCGCAGTTTTAACAAGGATCGAAGTCAAAAATGGCTCAATATTTCGAAAGCTAAGGAGACAGTGTCTCGACTGACGTTTAAATTGGGCACTAAAACTACGTGCCTTGATAAGATTGATTCGGTACTTTGAAATATCTTAAATTCTAGGACTATAGAATTTTTTCGATAGGGTCAGGACAGGCTGAGTTTGTCAAGTTTAACGAGGACCCGAAGAATTTCAAGCATTCTTTCGCCAGAGATTAGGGTGCCGTTTAATCGAAGTGAAATCGGTCATCGAATCTCTGATATCTTCAGTTTCAATCAAATTTAAATTTCAAAAGTGGTCGTGGTGCCGGAACATTATATCTATCGTTTTATTCAACCGAAATTTTAATTAAGCTCGTGAAATTAAAGGAGCAAAATCTACACCAACGTGCCACTGGTTTTCAGGCAGTGAGAATCATTGTTCATTGATTTTAGTACCCGGTAAGGTGATTGAAGACTGGGAATCAGCGGAGACAGGCAAAGTAGATTCTACCTGAAATTAATTACAAGCAAATATTCCTTCGTGCTGTACGATGTAGGCAGGTACTAGTCCGTGAATTTTCACTTGCCATCAAAGTTTCAATCGCTTCAGGAAGCCTTGGGCTGTCTGAGAAATTCTAAAGAGGTAGGTATTTCCGTGACGTGGCGTGACGAGGGGTACTCTGCGTCTCTTAGTAGTTACACACCGAGGCTCATAAAAATAATCAGAAGTAATTTCTTCACTTGCTGCTACGTAGGAAAGTTGCTCAATCAAATGTCGCTCGGTTTACCATTGGAGTAAGGAATAGAAACTGCGATTTAAAATTCTTTTACATCATTTTTTGCCACGACTTTAACCCCATAACTTTTGGTAGTTACCATGAAAAAAAAAGGCCAACGGAATTTTATAGATTTTGCGATGAAATTGAATCCACCTGCATTCCCAGTATTTAGTTGATAAATTTATTTCTCTATGGAAAACGGCTTTCGCCCAGCCATAGCGAATCGTGAACGATTCTCCGATATCCTGTTTCCTGATTCTATTTGTCCAACTTGTAATTATCCAGTTCAAACTGATAGATTTCTGCGGTTATTATATCCTTAGTTACGGAAGTGTGTATCCCCATATTATTATTCAATTTAGCTCTTTACTCCATTCCGTGTTGAATAGTCGTGCCAGATTACCAGTCCCTGGTTATAACGTGTAAAAAAAACCTAATAGGAAAACGAGGGTAGAGGCAGTTTGTCGCGAGAAATGTTAATTCAAACTCCTTTTTCCACTAGGCAATTAGAGTTTTTGTCCCCCACACAATTTAGGGGGATCGAAAAATCTACCTGTTGAAAAAGCCAGAATATAACCCTTACTCACAACGTTTACTAGACTTCAGACGGACCCATATCATGTTTAGAAACGAAATAGTAGGATTTCACGGTTTAGTCCTGATCGTTAATAGTTTTGTTTTTTGGTGCCACCATTAATAAAAATAATTATCTACTTTCATCCCCGTTTGAGATTCAAGGACTACAGAATAACGATTCTAAACAGCAGTGAATCATCTCCCAAATTCAATGTTTCAAAACATAATCTTTTGCAATCTGGTACCGATTTTTAGGACATTCCAAACCAGACAACCCAAAATTTTGAGGGAAAATTGAAGGCAATTATATCGAGGAGTCAAAATCTATTCAAGGCTCAAAAAGTGAGTTATAATTTCATTTTTCAAAGCCTTCAGTCCCACGCTGAGAATAGAAAAAACCTAAGTCCTAATAATCTATATGAATATAATTTTGGGTAGTTTCTTAGCTAAAAGATTGAAAATTATAGTTTCTGATAAATTTCTAACGGTACGGTATGTTGATAAATGAAGTAAAGATCACTGGGTCAAATCTCTACCAATGCCTTTAATTTATCGTGAGATTGCCGACGCGGAACGTGAGGTAACTGTCCGTGGTAAAGATTAAAGGACCCGGTGTTCTCGTTACAATCTGGAAATTCCCTCTCGGAGACGGTATTCCCCAAGATTCTGAACCCACGCATTTGAGTTTTGCTGAAAGGTAGAGGTGGTAAGCTGACACACCTGACGAAGATGCACTAAGCGGTAGGATTGCGACCTCGTCACGTACCTTTCAATTGGTGTATACCAGCCCACCCTCAGAGCATCCCCAGGTGTTCAAGGCTATAAGAAATCGGGAAATAAAACTCGAGCATTGACGGTCGTTGGCTTTACGGCATTGTGTCGACGGAGGATCGGGGCTTTCCTCACATCGCGTTGGCACGCCGTTCTATTTTAGTTGAGTCTACAATTCCGGGTGCACCTCCGAGGGGTGATGCGTGAATAGAGGTCACTGCAACGCGTTTATCCACAAAGCTTTCGACGTTAGGCTCGTAATTAACGGAGACGTTACCAAGGCACGTATTTTAGACGGCTTTCACACCCGGTTGGAATTTTCCCTACCAAAGATGCTGGACTGCGTTTGAACGTGGAGAGACAAGAATTCCTCCGCAGTTCAATATTTGAACATCGATCGTTTTTCGGGTTTTATAGTCCTTCAAGAAATAATTACCCGAGTATCGATCACTTTGCGTTGTGTCTTATATCTCGAACGTTCTAAGGATAATTTATTGAAAATTGGTACAACATTGAATTTTTTTTTATGGATCTTTCTGAAGAGGGTGCATAGAATATCGACGGTACGAGATATTGAAAAGTTAACATTAGCTGTTAGTAATTGGTACGTGTACATTTTACGACCGCGAAGTCGTCGTTATGAATCTTCGAGTTATTTTCTAATTTACTTTTTAACTCAAGAGCTGTAAATTGGTATTCCTAGCCCCGACTAAACGTCAGCGTCACCTGCAGCCTGGTGAAACTGTAAGGAGACCAGCGAAATTCCATAAATATAAAATGACAGGCCAGGCCTTGGATGCCAAAGTAATAGTCTCTTAAAAGTGGCTTTCAAACTCTATCGAAAAAAAGGCTAGAAAAAAGTAAAAACGTTCTCTTATTACCCAGTGATCAGTTCCGATGATATAATTAGGGGCGTAGTCGAGGGTAGGCCGCCAGCAACATTTCGAAAAGACTTCAGCTGTCAAATTCCTAAGTCCACAGCTGCGTCGTTTCGGAGCTAAAGGCGATGTTTGCAGCATCCCTGGTCCACGGGACCTGGTGTTAAGTAACACGAACTGCCGATAGATATCTTCCAGACATCCAGACACCCAGACGCATCGAGACGGGGTCTTTTTTGGGTAGGTAGATATAGTGGGTGTGCCCGAACAGCGGAATAGAATACCTGAGAGAATACGCTGGGAGGTAGATACAGACGGAAGGGAGGAGGACACAGGTGTGCCAACGCCCGGATCAGGACGAAGGCGCCAGGACTCACAGCGGGCAGCCTCTCGCACCGTTGCACCGCGCCCTGTACAAGGGGATCAGGTAAATGCCGCCAGGACCGCTTTTTCGGCCCTGCGGGTTCTGACCCGAGGATCATGAGAGACTCGCTGCTTTTTTACGGCCAACTTTTGACGCGCGTGGCTTTTTTACGAATAAAAAATTAATCCGTTCCCAGCTTGAGGTAGCTACGAGGTATGCCGCATCAAGGAATTAATCTCTTACAAGGATTTCCTTCGTCTTGATCAGAGCATTACATTTTTTAAGAAGGTATAATGGATACTGTAAAATACAGCTACTTTTCAAGCTTTTACAAGCGAGTGCTAACGCATTTCGGAGGATTAGGTATTTTCATTATGAACCACATCCCTTTAACCAAAAATTAACATTCCTATTAAAAATATTTGATTCGCGGAGAAGGAGAAAAATGTTGTTGAAACTATCTTCTCTGCTTTTGCAGCACTCCAGAATCTATCGATCTCTTTTTTTTTCCAAATTTTGAAACAATTTTTTCATTCGTTCAGATCGCTTGTAGCTCATTTTTCCGAAAATCCCATTCTTCTCGACCCAATTCATTAACGAAAATGATCTGTTCAAAAACTCAACGTTGAAGTGCTCATCTGCTATTTAATTGAATATACGACCGCGATATATCTCTGACAAAATGATCCTCGTGAAAATGATGAAGAAGTTCCTAATTTTCAACATATCGCTAACATAGAAATCGGTTGGTTTTTGGTCGCACAGCGAATTACGAGTTTCCCTGTACAGCTACGCGTCTTTCACCCCTAAAACTACCGTTCATTGGTAACTGGACACGCATAGCTCTGGGAGAGGGCAAAAAGCAGATCCCACGGTTCAGGCGAATTCCATAGTTTGAAATTTCCTTCCGAATTCCGCGGGTAATCCTGGTGTAGCAATTATGTGGCACGGAGGGTCGCGTGATCGCTAGAATGGACTGGAGGCGTCGTCGGCCTTCGCCTGGGAACGACTTCGTGTAGACTCGGCGTCAGGAACTCCGAGTAAAACCTGTCCTGGAATAATTTTGGCAAAATTATGCAGCCACGCGCAGGCTGAATGTGCACCAGGAGCTCTGTTCTGTGACAGGTTCAAGTTCTCGGAGGCACCTGAAGGCCCCGAGACACCGATGGGACGAATGCATGCGAAGCAGGTGAGACTCGATTTTAAACGCAACGCCCTAAGGACTTGCTCTTCTTATTAACCCTGTTATTTTGCTTCTTGAACGTCGTTCGAGGCTTGGCAACCTCATTAGCCAAGATCGCGTGGACATTCAATTCGATAAAAACACCGTGGCTACCGCGTGCACCCACGAGACAGAAATTCCCACAAAAATGTTATTGCCCGGGTTTGAAACATCAAGAATAATTTACACACCCGGTTTAATTGGTCAGCTAACCGATATCTGCTTTGTTTTAATTTACACCTCGCGCTAACTACGAACGTAAAGACGTGCGAAGAAGAAGAGACGCCGGTATCACTCTGATCGCACCTTTTTTTTACAAAAAATACTTCTCATTTCCTTATTGAAGATGTTGGCTCAATATCTTAAGAACTCGTTGTATAGCTCGGAGTTGAAATCGTAATCCCAAATGCGGATGGGCCTGGGAACGTTCCAGGCTTTAATGGCCCAGTGCATAAGCTCGAGGTTTGTGGAATCATGAAAATATATTTATACTCACTGACGAAAACAGGGAGCCGTCTTCAAAGAGAGTCAGGCATTCGGCGTCGAGCCTTTCTCAGACCAGTTTTAACTTAACACGGCTACTCACAATGAGTCAAGAAATGATTTTACCCATCGTTGTCAAGGTACGAGACCCACTTGACCGGGAAGAGTGCAACGGCAAACACGACACTTCGAAACAACCTCTTTGCAACGGCGTGTGCCTTTCCCACGCCGCCCACGAACACCTCCGGGAGTCAAAGATACGACGTCCCTGACCGGTACCTACCTTTACATTTTAATGTCACCAGGGTGGCGCGAATGACCCAATAATTCCTGATCCTGGAAGCTTTGCCGATTCCAAAAGGTGCCAGGGCTAGGATTGGGATGAACGACAGGCAAGCTTCCAGAGGAGAAAGGAAAACCATAAGAGATCAGGCAGCCTGACTATTGGAATCGAATAATTTAGTAATCAATAGTTTCGCCTGTCTTTTAATGGTTGAAGAAAAAATTCTTTTCTGATCTACAGCCCTTTCAAGGGGCGGGTATAATATTTGGGGGCAAACGTTCCGCGGACAGAACTTGAAATCACTTTGGAATTCGAAGAGCGCGTGCGTGCTGCCTGGTCTGGAGAGAAGAAGGCTAGCATTAAAAGTTTATTGTAGTAATTTGTGTCTGTGGAGTCGAACGGGCACACACGGTCGGCTCCCACGCCTTGTGTTATGTGATAATGGACCACTTGAGCCACCGGCTCAAAGAGATAGAAATTTTCAGAAAATAACCCTTTTCTACCGTAGTTTCGTTTCACATAGCGGTCATTCTACCCTCAAATAACACCAGTGCGCCGATGAGCTGCCAAGGGCTACGAATACCTGGTAAAACCATTTAAAGTTACGAGTCAGGGAACCAAGTTCGAAAAATTTGACGCAAAAATTTCTCATCTTCCCACGGCGGGCATTGATTTCTAAAACCTCTATACCAAACTCGCACGGAATAAGCCACCGACCATTCAGAGGATCAAAAGTCAAAGAAAATAACTGGTATTTTTCAGCCTTGTATTAGTACAACTTTAGTCTCATTTTATCGGACAGTATCCAGTTAAGTAATCTTTCCACTCATTGCCAGACGAAAAGCTCAGCTTTTATCTTCCGTTCGGTCTGCTCTGATATTTGTCATCAAAAACGCGAATGATTAGAGGACGAATTTTAAATACGTGCAGCAGATGTCGTAGTGTGAAATTTCATCAGTTTATGCGACTTGTAGTGATCCTCTCACTCGCGATCAGCTACGTAGATCATACAAAAATGACCAGAACGTTCTTTCTCGTATAGCAACGACGATATACTAGAATCTTTCACTAAATTCTATGAAAACGTCAAGCGATCTGGACGGGTTCCAATTAGTGGTAAGACACGTTGAAAAAAAAACCCTGTTTCACTCCCCAATGAAAATAGTTGGACTTTTTAGTGGCGGGAGTAACACAGAGACACGATGTCAGGTGTCGAATGGAGCAGGCCTTTCTTTTGAAAGCTGTTGCAGCAGACGCGCAGAAAGAGAGACGTTTCCTTGAAACTACCAGAGTTAACAATCTGTGTACAAATCTAGAATTTATATTAGGCATTAGTGGCACAAAGGGATGCGATACCTTCAGCTGTTGGTTATAACCTACTGCTGGGTGCGAATGAAACCAGCGAATGGGTCAGACACCTGCGTTTCTCTCGACGTAACAATTAAGCCCGTATTTCTATCAACGAATCGCTTCACGCTACTCCCTATAAATTTCCTTGTACAGTCGAGGGGCTTATAGACATTTCAACGTCTCGCACCTTGCGCTAATTCTTATCCTAAACAGGTATATGTATACGTTTCTATTTTTTACTTCAACTTCTCACGTGTACAAACAGAGAAAATCTATCTCTGTCGGTTCCAAGCCATTCACCGGCGTTTATTATACGACAGCTTACGAACTCAATTGGAAATTCGACATCTGAGACAGCGTTAATTTCTTGGCGTTAACTACTGGGCGTGACCGAAGCCGAATGACGCGTATCTGCCGCTTGGTGAGTTAATTGGCTCGCAATTTCCCGGTGAACGGACCGGGTTTTGCCTTTGGTAATCCGAGACTCTCGTCGACGGATGCCTGGGCAGGCAGAGCTCAAATCACCAGTGAAATATCGAGATCCGGGTGGCCGTACATAGAACGGAGATGTAGCAGTGCTCTTTTCACTTATAGGTGTGCATGTATGTATCTATAGTTACACACGCCATATGCGCGAGTGCCGAAGCACGTGTTGAAAGTTTTCGGAATTTGGCAACAAACAGGAACTGCAGTTCGACCCTTAAGATTTGTCAGGGTGGGCTGGCGCCACGTGGTTAAAATATTGGGGCCAAACGTCCCTTCGAAAGCCTTGAGCCACGAGAACAACTTGTGGGAAACCCATGGCCTAAACGGTTCGATGGACTCTGGATACTGGACACTGTCACATCTGGAAAGTACCCAATGGTTGGGGAGAACTGCACGTGTGCAAATGTTTATGTTCATGGAAGCAGGCAAGAAAAAGTAACGAGCTGAGCAAAAAAAAGTAGCTGCTTTATACTTCGAGACGAATAACTGCTCGTATATCACATCCAATAACCAGGTACTATATTATAATGGTATATGAGCCTGGCAATCGTGCAATACTCTATTTATCGAATCACTTTTGCAGTCAGCCCTGAATTAAATAAATAGGTATGTTTTATCACTTCTCTAGCAATCTCGAGGACAAGTGGTCGCCGTATTCTTTGTGCAAACAATGAGGAGCTTGCGTGGCGTTCCAGATGCAAAATACGTATTGCTGATAATGTCGAGAGCAAACAGCGCTGGGTCAGGGCCGTTACTTTGTCATATGTGTACCTATTCATATATGCATATATGTATATATATGCCTAGAACTTTGTCAATCCAGGTCTAACTTCTACATATCCATACGGCACAGTCGCATGCGTGAATAGACCGGAGAATCAGAAAATAAAAAGTGCCAACAGCCCAGAGATTGAGCCTTGGATATTTTTTAATCATGGAATAAATTCTCGTTGAGGTAGATACTGCCACGATCTACATATTACATGAATATATTGAAGCTTATTTAAACGTGCTCGCCTTACCTATGTGATATTTAGATACCGTTTATCGCGTCTCATGTTTCTGTCGTATTGCATATCGATCAAATTACCTCTTAGAAAGCTCATCTCCTTCGCTCTCGCTCTCTACTCCTATCCGCTTTACAGAGGCAGTAGATACGTCAAGCATATCGCGTGAGAAGGATCAGGATCGAGATCACTCGTTACTATAACACGTGGCATCCCTTACGGCCAGGGTGCAGGCCGTACTACGGTACCTGTAACCTGGCGCCGGACTACTAGAGTATCATATTGCTTATGGGAACCCGCTGCGAGTACTAGGAATAATATATTATCTGAAGCCTGCAAGGCGGATTTCAAATTATCCGATAAGGTAAATGCAACGTGAAAATCTAGCGCAGCGGGTATTTCATTTGACACTCATGTCCATAATTTCTTACTTTTGAAGAGGAAAGAGAAAGTTCGACTTTTAATCCGACAAATTTATCTATTTTCTTATAAACTATCGTTCGGTTTATTCCCTGCCAGTGATCGATTACCTTTCAACGGAAATCCGCAGCCGGAAATTGGAAGAATAATTCGAATAATTCACCTGAAACGATGTACGAATGTAGATCGTGTGATGCGAGCGGTTCGCACGGGTATTCGAAATTCAGGATAAAAATATCGTAATTACTGTAACAAGCGGTATTTGAGATACGTATAACAAATCATATTTAGTAATAACAACGTTGTTTATTCGTCGGATATTTTAACAGGATATCGATACATAAAACAATGAATGACAGAGCGAAATCGTAATTGAAGGTATGGAAAGAAAGACACGATGCATAGCGAAGCTTCACACTGCAGTACGTTTGTAAAAATTGTTCTGTCCAAAATTGAATAACCAATAAGTGAATGAAAAAAATTAAAAAAAAAAAAAAATGATACCAAACTTATGCAACGGCCTCGTTTCATTAAATGCCCAGTATAAACAACACCCATCGCCGAAGTCCACATGTGTGCGGATAAAAGGCTTACGTGCACATACATACGTTACACGTTTATGTTCCAGCGAACTCCTGATCATCAGCAGGACCCTAGAACCAACTGGATGCGGGAGGGGATACGGTAATTGAAACAGCACGTGTCCCGTGACACGGAAGGGCGCACTAATGGCGGCATTGCGTTATCAGGGTGAGTACCATCGGGGCTTAGGTTGGGTCGTGGGGGTCCCATGACTGAGAGGGTGAAAGAGGGAAGAATATCGCGTACGTTGCGTATGTATGTAGGCGTATTGGGTGCGGGTGTAGTCGATATCAGCTTTTGATTTAGGCAGAACCACCTCCTCCACCCCATTTCGTTCCACTTTACCGCCACCCAATATTTCCTCCCGCCTATTATACGGGAGGGTTCGCTACGCGTTACGTTGCGTTGTAATTTCCATGTCACTTCGACATTTTGGCTCGACCGATATCACGTTTCCAAATTAATAACAAGGATGGAACCAGTCCTCGCCTGTCAGCTGTAATTGGTAGATTTTTTCCCATGTTGAATTATTGCCGAACGAATCTAGAGCACTGAAGGAAATTAAAACCGCTCTGACGTCCGACCTTGATAGTCATATTTTTTGAATAAATTTTATTTGTTATTCTTATGGTCGGTCCACCATAATAATTTATAGAAAACGAATAAAAATTAGCGTTATAGAGCTACTCAGAATGTAAGTTTGAAAGAATTTCATTCAACTTACGAGCGACACTTGAAACGTATCCCTATATGCAACAAGAATGGTGAAAAATGCGTGAAGCTTGCTTCTCCAGTAGAAAAATTGAAAGCATGAAACTAATACAACCGTGATTTGGGTTGATGCACCATTGAGTCACGTTTTCAAATAAAATATGTAAATTAAACTTTTTCGGTAGCTATCGCCAATATATTTCAAGAGCTATCTGGCTCGGTTCCAGCTCTGGGCATGAGCTGAGTTACCACAAACATTCTCATTGCTTTCGGATTTCACTGCCGAAGCTGTTGTATCGATCGTGCTGGTGAAAACGTTTTAGACAATTACGACTGCTCGGTATACCAAACGGTGTAATAAAGTACAACGGTTTTAAACATTTTCATAGTCTCCTATAAAAATTTGTACACCGGTATGCGTGGATAACTGAATGCGAAAAATACTGTTAAAAAATGAATAATTGAATAAATTTGAGGAACTTGGTATAACTATAGAAAGCGAAAGTATCCAACGGGGATAACTGGCCGGTGGATGGATCGATAGAGTAGATTCGCGGGATCACCCCTTCGTCGCCATCTGGTTCTCGCGTGAATGGAGATAGTCGCCGCGACGCCAACTGTGTTTTAAAGGCAATCTCGCTTAAACAAGGCCGGCCAACGGCGTTCGATGCGGTATAAGGGGACTCGTTTGATGGGTGGCATTTGGCAGCCTCATCTCAGTTAGCCACCGTGTAACTGGCAACCTCAGGGTTGGACAGTTCAAGCCACGTGGATTTCTCCCTTTATATCCACCCCCGCCTTTACCCCGAGCCCCTAGGCATATGGCGCTTTAATAATTGAAACCGACATTGTCGCAGATGGGGCCTACGCCGCATGGTTGGCCTGTCAAATATTTAGAGATTATAAAATACACGATAACATATTGCAGGTATTGGACCGGCCCGTAGATACGGCTAATGGATTATTTGCGAGGCTTGTGTTCGGGACGGAACCGTGCGAATCCCAAAGTTCGAGGGTGCAGGGCAATAAACAGTACCTATTATTTGAACTACGGATTTAAAACTACACCCCGAGAACACCGTGTTGCAACTTACGTACTTATTACCGGGCTTGCGATTCACCCTGTAATTTAATGTCCGCCGAGTAACCTTTTCTAAGTAGGATATTAATTGTCCTGTCTTTCTGGATTCGTGCCCGTCGCGTTCAACCAGGTGTACGGTAACCGGCGTGACTTAATTGAGACGGATGTGCTCAACCCTTTCGGTTGACGCGGAAGCGCGGCAGGCGTCGTTTGTAAAAGCGTCGTTTAAGCTATCAGATGACGCCTCTCGTAAATTATCCGGTAGCACTAAAATTCAGATTAGAAACTCCCGCCTTGACGTTTCTCGCGAATCTCCAGTCTAGCTACGGTATGACCGGTTGGCACATTTCTCCGGATACAGTCAGGGACGGCGGAAACGAAGACCGGAGAGGTGTCCGATCTATAATTGAGTCGCGCTCGACCGGCTTGAATTATAACCGCGATTTAACCAATACGGAACGACCGCATCGGAATTAATGCGAGTGTCATTTACCGAACAGCCGCAGGGACGCAGGTGCCGCTTCTGACAAATCGTAACGCGTTAGAAGTCTCCCTTTGCAGAATGCTGGCAGGTGCCTCGCAGAAAAAGCATACATTTTTTTTATCCCTTGTAGCTCGAGAGCTTGTTTCAGCTAATTGGCTATTTCGAGTTAGAATTTCTCCCTGATTTTACCTTTGGAATCAATAGATATTAATATACGTACAGGCAGAGGCACACATGTCCGAAGATTTATTGCGATTCCTCTTCCCCTCTTTTGCGAAGAGTAGAAAATATGCGTGAACATAAAAATTCTTGTCGCATTTACATAATTGGATATTTCTGACCATTTTTTGAGTAAGAGCCACATTCAATTTGCTGTTGGTCCAGCTGGGCCCTGGCTAAAAATGTTCATGCTACTGTCAGAGCGTGTTATTCCACTTTTAGAAATACTGGTGATAATTGAAGAATGTTGTGAGTGGGATTATCGCCGATTTGAGAAACTTTTCTGCGTCTGGCGTTGCGGTGAGATCAGCGTGACTCGCTGCACGGAGGTAGGTAATTGAATTAAAGGTTCGAGGGTTAGTTTTTTTCGCGATGATGACTTGCACCACATCTGCAGAATGCACGAATTGGACAACCGCAAGAGTTTTCGACAATTTGCGCTCGAGTTTACTCTCTGTCCCATTACGTTTTTGATCCAGCCAAGTAACAGAGCAGCTAGGCGTCGGGCGTAGAGGATTAGCTGATTGGCGTCGGCGAGGCCATCTGCGCCGCGTCCTCGACCCTCTAGGTGGATTAGCGCGCGTCAAGTCCCGCACATGCCAACATCAGGGACAATCCAACGCACGAATACACTTCCACACAGGGACAGGAGCCAGAGACGTGAACTTTAGGACGTCTACTATCAAAACGACGAAGACAGCTGACGCAATCAGACTTATTATCCCCGGGAGGGCATACCGACCCCTGTACTGCTATTCCCTTTCAGCCGCAGGACAAGAAAGGGGCGTGAGTCCCTCCAGGTCTATCCCCAATACCCGTTGGGACACCGACCCTAGTCTCCGGTAATTTCAAATTGGTCAACCAAGAAGAGGATCGGGATTAGACGGAGGGCAGGGACGAAAAAAAAGAGAAAAGAAAAAAAGGCGCAACCCTACAGCCGAATCAAAGATGGGCGTAAAAGCTTTTCTATTATTTTGGATCGAACTGTTTCGCAGATGGGTTGTCCCTCATCTCGAAGTTTCGTTCACGAACATGGGTACATACTCTCGGATCGAAATTCCGAGTCCTTTGAATGGAGCATCTCGTTATCAACGCGGGGGTAAAAAACATCCGGTCCTCTTGTCTTGCCTTCGTCTTTTGTCTTAGGTCCTTACTTTACGGTCTGCCTCAGGCGAAGGTTTGCTTTACAACGGCTTGGGGTCCTCCCTATCTCCTTTGTGGACTACACACTGTGCTTAGGGTTCGAAGGGCACCGCAGCCGGTGCCGGTGGGACTTGCTTCACCCTGTTGGGGACATCTGGTCAACACGCACCAACTTTCCGATGCTCTGTTCTTCTAATACCCTTAACGCACCCCTATCGTCACATATGCTTAACAGACACTGTGCAATCCTAAAACCCCTCCTTACACTACGTTTCGCCGTCTCTATCCCTCGCCGCTACGAACTTTTTTCCGTTCTTTTTTTCTCGCGTTTCATTTTCGCTCTGCGATTCATACTGCGATTCATATTGACGAGCTCCGGATTATTTTTTCGAAATTTGTTTCACTTTTGTCGTGACGCGAATGGAAGATAAAGAGGAAAGTCAGTCTGGGCCAGATTTTGCCATCTTTAGTTTACGCGATTGTGTGGAAATTCTTTCATTCTATGTATACCGGAAATACATGCACATTGGATAACGATATGCGAAGATTTTACGATGTATCGTTGAACTTGTCGACGGCTACATTCTTTCTGGTAATTCTTATCATTTTCTGCAAAAAACTATCGCCTAGATTGAATTATTGAACGATACGTGGATATAGGTTTGGTTCACTCAGAAGCCACCCTCGAATCTATTCTGGCCCGCCCTCGTAGGTGGTGGCGACCGGCTGTGCTTCCACGTGTGCTGGGGGCGCCCCACGTGTCGCAATGACTTCCCCGCGGGGTGAATGCTCGCTTGGTTATATAGCCTTAAATATAGACCATCCAGGAACTCGTAGATGGCCTCCCTGCTGCGTCGCGACGGTGTGTCACGACGGACTGATCGTGGGACGCGTAATTGTAAGTAAACTTACAAAAAGAAAATGGTACGGCGTCTTCGAGATGACGCACTATCCTCCCTGTGGACCAACTAACACCGCGACGCATTCCAAACCACCCGCAGTCAAATCAGGCCGACGTCATTCTGGCATCTATCACTGTGCTCAAGATCAGCTGCTTCGACAATCATATCATCAGTTGCAGTTCATTGTACCATATAAAATGCAGATTCAATTTCATTTTCGTATTCTTAGTTGGTCAGCTCAAGATCTACATCGAATAGCGATAAATTAGCAAAATTTTGCAGGATATTTCTATTTCTCGTTAAGACTAATTCCCGTGAAATCTTATGCCATGTTTAATCGTGTAATCAGGGAATGCTAACAATATAGTAGTAATTAATGCACCGGCTTCAAGACGTTACGGTTTGAGTTCTTGCGGGTTGCACGTGGCGTTTCGTTTTTGCAGCAAAAACTTTCTAGCTTTGTGCGGGTACTGGGGTGAGTCTGGAAGGTTGGGTGACTTGCTGGTCCAGGCTCAGTTGGCTCCACTCAAGATTAAGCAGTAGAAGACCATTTCTCCCTGCCTTACATAACCCAGTGCTTATGACTTCGCTTTTTTGTTCAAACCATTCCTCGGACGAACCATGTGTTCAGTGTTACCAAGGACACAAGTGCTCATACAAGTGCATATTACAGAGCAGCTATATCATTATGGGGTTTCCTCCGACCAAGAGAAAAATCAGCCAGAAAAAGTCGACTCTTTTTTTTCTTTTAGCGAGAGTAATCTCCGTCCAAAAGTTTCCTAGGCTTAGCTGACCTGCGAAGAGATATAATTGGTGGAATAACTGATCGCCTTTTCCTCTTTTGCTAATTAACGAAGTCAAGAACAATTGGGAAATTTCTCAAACCATGTTAGTTGACAGAATTATAGCTGTCCGGTGATATTCTTTCACCAAACCTAGTCTGTAAGTATTCGTGATAAGGAACGAGGAAAACTGTTTCTTCTATTTGATTAATCCGATAAGATTGACTATCACTTCACAGCTAAAGTACAAAGTTTCAGTGGTTAGCGTTGAACTATTATTAAACCGATGTAAATATCAGATGTGTAAATATTTTCAAGATAATTATACGTACGTTAACCGGTTTTTCGAGAGCTTATTTTTCCGGCAAATATTATCCAAACGCGTTTGAAAATAACTTGGAAAACAATTCAGCCACCGAGGCCGTGTCATCGTGTAAAGAATCTTTTGTGCAGGTCAACAGTTTCGTCCTATCGTACACATGGTGAAACCGAAATTTACCAATTATCAGGAAATGCCAGACATTCGGCTTGTTTTGTCCAGATGGCCAACACGCTGTTTACCAGTACGTAAATTCACGTATTCGACCAGACCCGATCTCACTAGACGCCCCAGGGTGAGCTAAACGAAAAACCCAGAGGCCTTCGGCCTAAAATCCATACCACGTTGTACTTCACAGTCCAGCTTTACAGCTGCATGGAACACATATTCCATGATTCGAGTAAAGATAATGAATAAAATTGTTCTTCGATAGATCTTGCGATACAAATTGTTAATTCAAGGTTCGAGAATACTTTCTATACTCATGATGTGTAGAGACGTTCTATGCAGATGGCAACTTCGCACTTAAATTCTCATTGTCAGTGCCGTTACTCTATTATTAATGATGTGTTAAATGACTTTCGGAAGTGCCCTGATTCAGGCGGGGTTCTTCTATTGTGCTAGTGTTTCGCAAAGGTTTCTAGGTAGGTAAGTATACCTAGATATCTAATACTGGTATAGACGTGGAAAGGGAGGAGTATTGTATCGTTCGTTTTTATTTTCACACCAATATTAGCCTCCTTTCTATACATGGTGGAAGTTGCAGAGAATAGAGGCGTTCGAATAGAAACCTATTTCTATAAATATCTGTGGATATCTGTATGTACATATGTTTAACGTACGTACACTTATATACACGTATAATTTGTAACAAGCATAGAATGATCGGTTAGTTTCCACGGTGGAAGATTTTGCCTCCATACTATTTCGCCGCCTGGCCCTGTCACTGTCAAATAATAATATCAATGCCACTCTTCGATAAATACAAATATTTTCCCGTGGTTTTACGAGTCTTGTATAATTTGGTTAGACATTAGTTATCAGATGGTCAACAGGAGCTCCGGTCGACAAATCTTTCCACTACACATCGCGAACCATCGTTGACTAATTATTAAGAAAATTGACCTTAAGGTACGGGACCGCACAGCGATGCGCATATCGCATGAGTGTGTAAATCCACAGGTAATGTGATAATTATGTCTATCGATAATTCGTTCGGGTAAATGAAATCGTCTTATTAATAGAAATAACTAAAAATAATTTCTATTCCAGTCTTCTTTTCCACAATCACCTAATCTTTAGATAATTTTTTCGCCAATATTGCGTAGCGTTAATCTAATTAGCTAATCGAGTGCCCTGATTACACTTTTACGATTCTTAATCCAATTATATAACTCCATTAAATTTTAGATTGCACTCGATTACGGTTAACTCTAATACCAATGTGTGTCTACCACAAGGTACACTCGAGATTAGACGCATGTATGCAGACGCGGATGGCGCATCAAGTTACAATTCTTTAAACTACGAGAAGAGATACCGCTAAGCAATTATCATTAGTATTTATTTACTACTCATATTCACTTAAAAAACAAGGGTTTTACTAATATCTAACATCGATCAACCTCTTCACTTTCCCCTTGAGCTATAAACTTCGGTAAAACCGGTAAAACCTATACAGAAATTTGTGACAATGATCTTTTCGATGATTGGTGGTAATCGAAATGAGCTTTCTAGCCGTTTGTTCAATTTCACGGTGAATTAGCATACATGCTCAGCTACGCTGGTTTCCAGAAAATTGCAGTTCACTAATGCAGTTCTTTAAACTTTAATACTGTACTTGAGATCCTAAAGCTAGGATTCTCTAATTGAAGGATGTACTACCGAATCGTCTGACGTCTGACGGGTAAATCCCCCATCATCCTCTAGGGAATCTTGAAACGGGTGCGGAAGGAGTCAGTACTGCCTGTTTCTCCTTGTGCCGAAGAAGGAGACCGGGAATGCGGAGGAGTTAGGGATCTTGTCCTATACGGGAACAGGCATTCCTTTCAAGTCTCAAAAACCCCATGGTCGTCGGCCACCCGGACTTCGTAAAACCCAAAGCCGACGCCCCGAGTGGCAGAAGGAGGCCCTGACAGTCATCCCCGTCGCGGGTTCTCGCGCTTTGCTCCCGCCTCGTCATATTGTTTCAGCTGGCGCGCCGCAGAGTGTCTTTCTTGCTCTGGCGTCGGAACGTTGCATGTATAAATGCGGCGTCCGTCGTACCGACACATGCATACGAAATCGGCGCGACGCCACGTCTGCTCGCCTCGTTAATCGCGGAGAAGATGCATCGAGTACTTTTGCGCCGATTTGATCAGCTCGGTTCTACCAAGTTTCAACCTTACGGTCGGACTGCAACGTGGGGAAAGTCTCAGATGAAAGGGAAACGCCCGATCGTGTCCATATATCCGATATTCCATATAAACTTTAAAATATGTAAATCCATTTACATAATATTCCTATAAATATAATTAAATACGACGTTCGAGCTAATTGTAAGTACCAGTTCTTAGTTTAGGGTATGGTATCGGTGGATATGTATAGGCGGACCAAATGGTAATTAATATCGCCGGCCTGACCTAACGAATGTTTGATGTACGGATATAATAACGATATTATCCTCCCCCACCCGCAGGGGACGCAATAACACGCGATTGGTACGGACATCGTGTTTGAATTACGACCGGGGAGTTGACTCCCGTGTAAAGTTGCTCCGGGAACACCGTTCCGAAACTTTGACAGCAATTGGTGGGTATTAGCCCAGCTAATTGCATGCCTGGTGATCGTATTATATATAGGTTACCTACAGCAAAGTGGCCCAAAAGCCCACAAACCGCATAGTGTCAATATAGATACTGAATCATTCATTGGTATTAAATAACAGTTCCGGTTATTGGAAATAGCCCATTTCCAAAACTGTGAATAACCATCGAAATCATTTTCGTCTTCGTAAGAATTGAAAACTTTCCTATTTCTTCCTCACATCGGTTTACCTCGCCAGGAAGAGTTAGATTTGAAAAATTGTACGTTCGTTCTTGCCATAGGAGGAGGCACTCCGAACCCTTAGCGATATTCTGATTACGGTAGTGTGGCAAACGGTAGCGAGTCAATCTCAGGCTGGAGAAGGCTGACTCAGCCTTTTCGAAGTTTCTTTTAGTTCCCCAAGCGCACAAATATCCGACCATCGTTCTAATAATACTGAGTACGCGTAGGAAACGGAAGTCAGCTGACAGCTGGTCCCTTCAATGCTTAGGCAGCAACAGCAGCAGTGCAAGTACGCGGCACGTGATTTACGTTAATAGTCAGACGTGGTAGCGTATGTGAATACATGCGCTATACATGCCTATGGTGTACATGCGTAATTCATAGCACGCGACCAAAACTCCATTTTTCTTTCTTTTTTTTGTATACTTAAACTTTTTTCTTGACAAGCACCGCACCGCGCACGCTTTTCTATCGTAAACAAATAAAACGTATAGCAAAGCTCTGGAGGAGATGGCAAAAAATACGGAAAAAGAGAAAGAATCGTGTTTGTGTGGGATACGTACGCCTGTATCACTCCATGGCTTATCTTTTCGAAAACCCTGCAGGATATCACGCAGTTTAGAGCATCGCCATTTTTTTTTTCCTTTCTACGTTTACAAGCGTTGGCTAATGTTTCGAGCCAAGTTCGACGGTGGTCTCCACTTAAAGTTAGTCTCTGACGACTAAGTTTCCGTCTAGACTCTAGACAACCGCTTTTCTACTCACGATATACCTATTTGTAACTGTGGCGGATATTCAAGTGCTTCGGCACTCGTGTACTTTGGTCAGAGAGAACGAATCGTCATTATCTAACTGACGAACGGCTCACTGTACCTACTTAAGTCTCGTCAGTCGAGTGGACTTGGCTGAAGTAACGAATCCGTACTATAATTCTACTCGGCGGAAATTTCCAAGGGATAAACCGCATTCTCATAATCTTTCGTCGCGACAATTTGCAAATTGACACGCAAATAGGTGCTACGTTATAAGGCTGCACATCAATCACTTACCCCCCATGCGTGTTGGCGATAGAAAGAGAAGAGAAAATCTAATTAAACTTCTTATACGTAATTCAAACATCATTTCCGTCCACAAAAGCTTTTCGATTTTAAGTTTAAAAATTTTTTAGATACGAAAACATGACTGCACCAGATGGTGAACAAGATTCACGGTTGAAAATTGCGCTAGAAATAGTGAGACCGAAGCCGGGGAATTCTATTCGTAGGTGGTTAATTTACGTAACAACTACCCACGCCATTTAGACGAGGACCAGGAGTCGAGCCGGTCAAAGATAAGGTCGGTAACGAACCCGAATAGGTATGTCCTCGGGCCTCCAGCTTCCAGGATCCCGCAAACGAGGTTCTACCTAACGAAGCCCTGCACCCTATCTCGATCTCTCAATTACTCTAATCTTAATCTGTAAGGGGTAGCTCTGCTGCGGTTGACGGGACCGCTGCTACCTGTTGTTCGCTAGGCCCTCTTCTCTTTTGCCTTTAGACCACATGGCTCCTTGTCAGCTGAGGACGTGGTGAATAAGGTCTGGTCCAGGGATCGCAGCCTCGTATATATATACCCTTCTGGAACGGATTCATTTCGAGAGCGGTCCCGCAGGTGTGGCATTCCTGGCACGAGTTGGACCGACAAGATGTTGTCGGCTGCTCTACGGATCCACCGCTCTCACGTTCTCCTCGTTCTTCGGCTCAGCAGGAATAACAATAAACAGAGGTAGGGAAAAATAGATACATCAAGATCTTGGACCGTCGACGAAGCGAGATCGGAGCTGTACTTGAGAGGGATAATAATTACTCCGAAAATATTCTTATAGAAACTTTGAAGTGTTATTTCAACGTTTTTCTCTAGCATGAAAATAGTGACTGGTTCGTTTTTTCATTTTTGCATGAATTTGAGTGTTCTTCGACGAATCAAAAAGCTATGAAAAAAATTCATGTCTTCGGCCTGAGGAAAGGAGTGAAATTTCTTCCCACTTTTACTCCTGACAGAACGAATATTCGGAAAATTCAGGCCCATCGAACCGTAGAGACAAACGGAGCGATAAAACCTTCGTAATATGAACAACGACGAACCGGACCCTGGGGCTAAAGACACTGAAGGATAGTTCGAATGAGAAATGATTCTCTTTGATTCTGTCGATTCGGTGTTCGCTCTTCACTACTCGCTCTTCACTGTCCGGTTTCATGCCCTCCTCCCCTCTTTCCTCTACTACTTTGCTCTCGTTTTATTCTTAATGCTGCACGTGGGAGTTACAAAGAGCCTTGATTCCTTGGAATCAATCTACGTTTCCCATTGTCAAACGTGTTTCAATTAACTTTCTCCACGTAGTCTAGTAGGCGCTCATACTTCTTGCACTCCTTCTGGTGATACGGATTCCTCATTCTCAAACGGATCTTAACGAAGCTGAGCGTTTTACTTTTGCGCAAGCCTGCCTCAGGGATAGATCGAAAATAACTTATCCGTATGTACTCCGAATTGCTGTGATTGCGAACACAGTACCGTGGTTGAGATTCGTTGCAATTCAAAGAGGTAGCAATTGCAACAGACGTTCAAGTAGAAATTACTTGACTCTTTGACCAGGGAAGCTACATTTAATACCTACGTAATCGTTGCGTCAGTTTTCTCCTCAAGTTATATAGTCACGGTAAGCACGGTAGTAGATCGTTAATTGCACGATCGACGATCATATCATTTTTATAGGCATCGGATATATTGCGAGTTTTAAGTAAAACGTAATCGACGAATTGATCTGCACATTCGCCGGTTTATGACTAAACGTAATAATTTCCCACTCCATTGGATCGAATTTTTCGTCTTTTCCATTTCGCCAATAAAACCTAATTTGCCTTTCAAATTGGTGAAGAATCATACCTACATCTTTATTTGTATTCAATGCCAGTGCTCGTATTTTTTACAGTTTAATTTAATTTTGGTTTTCCCCTCAAATTTATTTGAATCGACCATTAGAATGGTGAAGAGGTTCAATGAAACAAATTGCTGCTCTCTCATAGGTGGATAGGCGAAAATAAAACGTTAAACCAAATCATCTGGTTCAATGAATACAGAAAATCTTTTGTTTCCGTTAGAGACAAAAGTTTTGAACAACGCCAAATGCTCGAACTTCGGTATATTGCCCCTTACAGATGGTCGCCATACCGCAGAGCTGGAAGTTCTAAAACTGTCGCAGAAGAACCAGAACCAAAGCCTGAAGGTATATAGGTAACGAAATACCGAAAATTTCTGAAACTATACAATACTAAACCATACGGTTACCAGTCACGTGGAAGTTTAGAATTTCCAGTCATAAACGCAAATGTGGTGTCCAGGCATATTCTCGAACACTCATCACCACGACCAGCAGCTATTTAGTACCTTTTACGTACATATAGACTTAAGACATTCTCATCTGGAGAACACTCTTTCCGAATGGTCGTAATTTAAAAACACTTCCACCAATATGTACAACAGGGTGCGTTTTCCGTCATTTGCCCTATGATGCCGAGCTTGTAAAAAACGAAGAAACAGCTTCGGGAACCAATCTACCGCGGAAACATTGGAAGAGAATTGCGTTTGAATCAATTTATTCATATTTTGCCTTCACATCGAATGTGGATTACGTTTCGGCCTGCGTTTGATACCCTCTCAATATCAGTTATGAATTTTTTGCAGAAACTTATACGTGGCCTATTACAACTTATTACAACTGGCCATTGCATAAACACTTTTAAAGATCGGACACAAATACACGTACGACTCGATGCTATCGGAGGCCAACCGCAGGGTGACACCAATTGCCAGAATTGGGCGGGTGTCACTTGTCAGGCAATAATTTCAACTTCCGGTTAGAGCTGCGTCGAGTATATGTATACCCTCTTTTCTCTTTGTCCCTTTGCACGGCAAAGTGGCGTGTAAACTGGTTCGGTATTTCATACATCTATCAATTTCAAAAGAAAGTTACTCGGTTATTTATACGACATTAAAATTGGTGTTAATTGATACAATATTTCCATACACCTGGCGCAAACTGCATCATATTTCAAAGTTTCTGCGCTAATTAAGCGGTAGATTACATCACATTCGCATAAAATAGTTATTGCAGCGAGGCAGCATTCGAGCATTAAAAGTCATTTTGCGATACGTTGCTCGGGAATGAGGGAAACTATTAATGTAAAACTGGTAATGAAAAAAGCTGATACGTCAAGAACGATTTCCTACCACAACGTTCCAACAATTTTCAGTATATCGCTATCTTTCGAGCGTTCAAGCTCGAACGCTAGCTATACTCCTTCGCAAGTTTATCTCAGCAACTTCGGGGTCAAGTGTCTCCCCCCGGGTTTCCCAGAGAGTAAGTTCCCAGTCTGGAGGAGATCCCGCGACTAGATTTCTTATCCATGTAGTTGTAAACGTTCCTCCTTCTCTCTCTCTCTCTCTCTTTCCCTACCTAGATCTACATACATCCAACAATTATTCTACACATACTATTCCACACTCGCGGTTGGCGCGACGGTGACCGGTCAGCGTTCCATCGGTGATCGCGTCACACGTCTCTTTTCCTCTGTCTCTCTCTCTCTCTCTCTTATTCTATCATTCTCTCTTTCTCTCTCACTATACCATCGAATTCACTTGTATTAGTGGACGGTGGACGGTGAATGCGAAGGTAGTGGGTGGGCAGTCACCAAGTGCCGACGGTCGAACCGCGGCAGAGTTAACTCTTAGCCTGGCGCCGTGCCGTCGCTCCCCCTCTTCCTCCCTCTTCCCTCTTCCCTCTTCGCTCTTCGCTCTACCCTCTTCTCTCTTCCCCTTCTGTAGCATCGCCTCGCAACAATGCGTGCAGGCAGAGAGAGAGAGAGAGAGAGAGAGAGAAGGAAATAAAGATATAAAGGGAGAGACAGAGAGAGAGGGAGAAAGAAGGCCCCCGCCAACGACTATGAGAGAGATTCACAACCGGGGAGGCTAGCCTCCACGTATAATACGGTTCCTTCTCTTCACCCCTAACTTCAGCCAACCCTTGGCCACTGCTACACCCACAACCGAACGAAGCCGAGACTGGGATCGCGCGGGACTCGACACAAAACGGTAGTGGGAGTGCGGTGCTGTGACTCACACACGGATAGACACACACAAGTTATACCCTCTCGAGTCTTCGCTCGACCGACGAACAAATTCAGTCAGTCTGTTGCCGTACGCACGTCGACGCACATCGTGCTGACTGATACAGATATTTAATAAATCGCACGTTTTGAGTCGTCACTATATTTAGAAGATTCGTTTTATATGATCATTTTTATGATAAAAATTTGATTATAATAAGTTAATTGAATAATTAATTAAATAAATAAATAAGTAAATTAATAATAGTGACCGTGTGAATTGTACATGTTTATATACCCATGTATATATTCATATATATTAGGTAATATACGATTCGATAGACTGAAGTTGTTCTAACGCGAATATAAGTGACTTTAGTGACAAGCTCATTGGATTATAAATTTCACGTGTGGTAACTAGTTATTGCGTCGACCCTGTGATCCCTGACCTAGGGGACCTCGTTTTGGCCAATTTTACATACGCCGTTTGTGTCGATGTCAAAATGAACAACCACGTGGTGGAGTCGACCTGTGAGCTTTCTGCTTTCATGAAAGGTAAATATCCCTTTCCGATCTATTTTCATATCTTCTTATATTCAATCTCAGATAATTAACATCGACGGGAAAGATAAGCGTATAGAAAAAAAAAGAAAAAAAAGTTGCAAATTTTTGGAGTCGAAACCGACTGGATATTCCGAATTTTGTATAAAAATAAAAAGAGGGGCGAGGGGGCCCCGACAGGATCTAAAATATGTGTCAAGGTGTAGTTAGTCAGCTCCTATAGGTTGCGAAAACACTCGACTTATTATAAACGCATCAGGCGCAAACGCGTATCGCGTGGTTTTCACCTCCGTTCCGCGTTTTACGCATCGGACTTATCTGTGTCTTTCACCTCGTCTTAGCTCATCCGTGCGCAACCGGAAGCTATTAGTATACGCGCATGACTCTTACCACAAGAATTCGAATCATCAGCATTATTAGATTTTTTCCTAAAACCATCATACTTAAAACCGAGACTAAGTTTTCCCTTCAAAGATCATTCCACTTTCGCTGCTTTTATACTTTAAACGTAAAGATCTGGATTATCGCTCGTATAATATTAACGCCAACGTTTAATTTCTCATCGATTCATATCCGTTCGATGAATCAACGACGCTAATCACAATTACCTATTCCGCAACAAAAAGTATGAGGATAGGCGCGGTTCGCGCATTCGAAATTGTCTTCGAAGTCGCGCCAGCTACATATGAGGGGCGCGGCGGCGCCGGCGTGGGCAGAGTTCACCAGACGGGCCAGAAACGCGTCTGCAAGAACAAATGCGAACTTTTACTCCGATGAGATTAACTGTCCGGTTAACCTACGTGTAGCTTGAATTTATGGAGTTCAATCTCCGTATCGTGTAAAGTGTGTCAGAAGTTTTAGTCCCCTTTTCTTTCTTCTTCGTTCACATATTAAACATTTTTTGAGCGGGAGTATAGGCCAGGAAGGCAGGACCGTAATCTCACTAAAGGCGAGATGAATTTACATAAGTTCTGACGGAGAGGCGATAAAGATGCAATTATAGCTCCGAAAAGCCCGTACACGGGAGTCTATTACGACACTTAAGTCACGGTTTAACTGAATTTTATGTTTCCTGTTTATCTTGGAGATGCTGTAGCGGCGCCAAAATATTACGAAGAAACGTTTTAGAGCTAGTCGCCTAAACGCCTGACGTAAATAGCGTATTAAAATCCGTAGAATGTCGCGCACGACTTACACGCGCGTTATCGAAATCCCATAGATACTGTAATCGGGAATGTCCGATTCTTCCGCAACGCGAAGGTGGGATACAGACTGCTTTTATGCGGACGAATCGGTGAGTCATCGGGCCGGTGTGACAAGCTAGTCAGATTAGAATAAGAAAACCACACAAGACAGGAGCTATTTGTTTGAAGAGTAACAACGCGAAGCGTTTGACGGACGTCATCGAGCACGAAACTAGGTGGAGGCGTTGCGGTATTAATGTAAGCCAGAAAGTGCTGCGCGATGGCCGTAACCCAATTCGTACGGACAATGAGTCATTTTCATTAATTGCGAAATTTTATACATTTGTGGCTGACGCGAATGGCGGCCCAATTTCATCCACAGGTGCTGACTCGGACCTGATATCAAAAAGCTCCGCAATTTATGCACACAGACTATTGTCTGTCTTCTTTCCACGTCCTCGTCGTTGTCACCTCTCGAGTCTATAAGCTATAGGCGCGATTTCCTGATTTCATTTTAGTCACGCGATCAACGTTCAAATTGTGACCAAATACTAGACTATTAACTCTGTAATGTTAGCTATACTATGACATTTGTTGCCCGTCGGCGTTCCCGCTCTGTCTAAATATAGTAATCACGAGAAACTCGAGAGAGAAATAGAGAGGCATGGCGTGAGTGAGCAAGAAACAGAGAATTGTCGACGACACTCTCAGGCGCCGTCATGGGCGTCAGACACTCGCCCCATCCCGGTGACAAATTAATCAACTTGTCAATTATATGACAGGGGCACCAGGATCAAGGCACCTGTGTTCAAACCACAATTCAGAATAACCTTTCGGTATAAAAAGTATCATTTTTTCATTCATTAATAAACTGTACTCTCCGACCCGGAAACAAACCCAAAAGACGGGTTTGAATCCATCCCAGAACTCGATCTATACCTGCAGTCTAATCCGCAAAGGCGTCTTCGCGGTTCTTAGACAAAACTTCATAGTGACTAATTATGTACACATTTTTAACGATGGTCGAATACAAGAATTACCTGATCGCAGTTTTCGAGACACTTTGTCAGACTTAATACCAGACCTCCGGTTTTCCGAGCAAGAATTAGGCGCTGATGGTAGTACATAGAAAGCAACGATGATAATAACGACTGCCCCTTGGAATATGCATTATATTATATGAAGGTGCATAAGCTTGAATTATTGTATGGTTTAGGTAATCTATGAAAGCGATAGGCATTGTTTGCGCGACTGACGTCAGTGAGGGGTTATTGTTAGTGACTTCGGTCCCACCTGGGGTGTAGCGGAAAACACCTGCCACCCTGGTCCCATCGTGGGGTAGATCTTTGGAAAGTAGCAGTAGCAGCGGCATAAAAAGGGGCGTGCTGACAGACCCAGTGAACATACCCGTAAGACAGGTTGACTTTACACTGCGTCCGTTTCCTGGGCGAATGGTATATATGTTATTATCCTCCTTGCGTATCTCTACCGTACCGTACCGTACCGCATTAATTATCAAGTCGTTATAATACATGGATAATAATTAATGAATAGTTGACACGAGAAAGTCAGGCATGTGCAATGCCTTGTCCCGTTATCAGAATTATCCACTTGATCCTACGCGATGAATAAAGGAACACCTGTTGTAGCCGAGCTGGTGGCTGTCCTTTCTTCCGCAATACCGGAACGAACGAGATAATAAATGTGCATAAATTATTATATAATTTTATGATGATTTTCTTCAAAGATATCACCCTACAAACTACCTATATGCCGGGTACTACGACATACTTCAACGGGTTTGCTCATTTTTATTAACTTTAATTACTTTCAAGATTTATCTTATCATATATTCAACCGCAACATTCTACCGGCGCGGTTCTCCTTCCTCGTCAACGGGCAAAAAATCGTCGAGAAAGCGACGAATTTTCGGCAGTAGATATTTTACGATTAGTGCAGCCGCGGATTTTCAGTCGTCACCGGTATGGTCGGAATCGCGTCTTGTAAATGATAAAGTTTCTAAAAAACGATTAATGAATATTTGTCCTGTAAGATTAGACCGTGTTAGACTTTCACGAGATTACACCTCAACCTGCAGTCAACAAAGTTATCAGGATTAGTCGAGCTGTATTAATCCCTAATTATACAGCAAGTATCAGCCTCTGATTGTACCCTATACTATTCATATTCCTGAATGCAAAACTCCATTATACATTCCCAGACCCAACTCGCTCTCAACTCTGTCTATCGCTCTATGCTGTACGCTTCTATCGATCAGAAAGAATAAAAAAATCTCCAGTTTACTCTTTCATCGGCATTTATCTCCATTCAGTATTACCCAAATCGAACAGCGGTATAATATAAACGATATCACAATCCCAAACGCGTTTCCCTGCGTTCCCATCTCTTCTATCAAAGTGGATATCATTGAATGAAAGAATGACCAAAAATAAATTGATCTCTCCTTTCTCCATGGCAGGACTGTAGCCATTCGCAAAAAATTTACTCCAAAGACGAAAAGTGACCGTTAATCGCACATTTTCATCCCCGCAGATCGAGGATACGCCTGTAAAGTAAATTGAACATGAAATTTGGAACGTCAGCTGTAGGAAGGCTTTTCATTATTGTTAGTTCGCAGTGTCATGGGAGTGCGATTCCTGACCCCGCGAGACTCGATGTGGACCTGGCGACGCGACGCCGCGATGCCGCGACTCGCGATGGCACAGCTGGTGACCGTCGCCTCCTTCCGTCTCTCTCGTTCTTGCTCGACGACGGGATAGCCGTTCGTACGACTCCCGGCTCCGTTCGACCATCTGGCTAGCGCCATCCGCGGTCCCCTCTAGCCCTCCCCCTCATCATCGGCGTCCTCCTCCGCGACGCCGCAGCGTCGTCGCGGATCAGTGGTTCTCATACGTCAACGGATTGATATTATTCCAGGAAAAAATTGTTGCTATTTTTTGATTCGGGAGATGATTTTTTATCGTCTTCATTTACAATAATAACGATGAAAAAATGAAATCAAAAACTTCGGTGGGATTGTATATACATGTATATATTATATATAGTATATATATGTGTTTGATATTCTGATGCGTGTCTTAAATATCATATGGAGTTGGACTTGGCGCCAGGAGGAAAAAAGAATCGTAAATAACAATAAATAAAAAGGAAATAAAATTGGAGACGCTTAAGATTTATGGAGTGCAGACGCGCTGCGTCGACAAACTGGCCTGTTCCTTTACCGGGTTATCGCGTCGTTTAAGATACGGTTCTATTCATGTTTTTAACGCTTTCATCGTGCGTCGTAGATCATCCTCTCATTTAGTTATCGATATCATTAGTTGCCAGTTAATTGTCTCGTAGTTTCTTGCCACTCGCTCGCTCAACCGATTCATCGGAATCACTTGCTCTTTTAATAATCTAACAAAAACATAGATTCTGAAATTGCGAAAGACGGATATGCGCGAGATTTTGTGGGACTTGGTTGATTTCTCTTTTTCCTTCTCCCGGTATATCCTCATATTCTTTGTATACATATATTCGAATCACCACCGCGGGATATAGGTATTCTACGGTCACGGCTAATTAAAATGATCCGTTCGATTAATTAAGAAGACGTCTTATCACGCGGCGGGAAACCGTTGCGTTTACGACGACCCCGACGCCACCAACGAGACCTATGCGTCCCGCTGATGCCATGACGACACGTGCTCTTCTGCCTACGAGTCTTGCATTAATTATTATCTTACTAAAGACGGTGTTATAACTTCGAGTGGTATATTCGTAGTGGAATATCACACGCGCCATGATCATGAGGCTAAATCATTTATTCATTTATTTATTTATATATTTATATTCATATTTTAGATTTTTTTTTCTTCTTTAATTCATTCATCATTCTTTTGCAATCCTGCGATTATCTCTCTCTCTTTCTCTCTCTCTCTCTTGCTTTTTGTATAAACTTCTACACTGCGTTATATGAGTGTCCATGCGGACATCATTATCAGCATATACATATACCCCCCGCACTCTTGCCCTCTTTATAAAAGAGAACGTCCGGTGTGTGCGTATAATCGCGATAATAAATTTCACCGAATCACGCCGTGGCACAGTGCCGGATTATCGCCGGGCGAACAGATGTGTAATATATATGTATATAAGTATGTATCGCTACGGTATCAACCGGAGGATATAATAGATATATAAATCCGTACGTAAGTATAACTATATACGGGTATAAACGATAAAGTGAAAACTACTCACGGATGTGATCACCGGACCAGGTGTCGCCAAGAGTGAACCCTCTATATCCGCCCTAAATATCTTTTATCACATTTTACTTCCTACAGAGTTTCAACCAGCTGCTGATAAGCTGTATAGATGTCTATGTACCAGGGTACCTATAGTATATACGTTCGGTTGGTGTAAAACTGAAAAACTACTGATCCGTGATATTCATTTTTACGAGTAAATTTCACTATGAGCTCGAAGTATTGTAAGAATCGCCCGCAAAACGGAACGCTGCATCACGCGATATATATACATACATAATATATATATATATTTATATAAATATATAATGTATATGTATATAATATTCATATATGTACATATGATCAATACTGCACAACTACAAAGTCGATAACCCGACCTCTGGTCAAGAAACGCATCGAATTGATAATGCGAGTGGCGCCTTGAGCCAGACGTAACACCTCCCTCACACGCACTTGACGATATATTGTGATCGAACCACGCGTCTACAAACTATGATAGCTTTGGATGTTCATGAATGGCGATCTGTCTAATAATTGTTTCAGTTATGCCTAAACGCAGGCATTTATTCTTTTTCTTTTCATTGTCGTTATAGATTCTCAAGGAGTAGTAAGTAGTTTGCTCCTTCGTCGACGAGGCTTAGATCTTTTTCATACCCGCACGTTTCCCGGACTTGGGTATTACGGTCGTGGGAACGGTTACAAGAGTTATTGAAAGCATTTTTCCTGATTTTACAAACGGAAACCGGGAACTCCGGGGTCGTAGAATTTCAGTCGATTCAATGCAGTTAGAGAATTGGATAGTCTTATGATAAAATCGTGGCATCAAAAAACCAGAGTACAATTTTGTGTACTTATTCTATATTTCTGACGATCTTTGAGTTCTTCCAACGAATATACATGGCGAATACTTTATCAAATTGATAAAAAAAATGAAACTTTTAATGCAAGTTAGGGACGTGAGGTTTCCTATAAGTTTTTCACCCTCTAAGAGCCGCACCATCTAGGGCGACACGACCGTAGGGTCAAGCAAGCTACGGGACGTGGTAGACGTTAGATCGACGTCGGCGGTTCGTGCGTGCCCCGACGCTCGACTCCAGGTAAGGCAATAAGAGAAGAGCGCGGAGCAGTCGTTGGCGCCAGCACCATGTGGCGGCTGGGTAGACCGTCGCCAATCTGTAATCAAGAAACCTGAAGCCCGCGACATGGCCATATAGGCGAAGTCGGGAGCCGCGTTGCCCTGGGCAGCGATATAAATCGTTGTCTCCATGATCAATGCGTCGTTGTTGTCACCCATGAATCGATATTTTACTTTTCTGCAGTGATCTACGTTATTCACAAAATTCGCTCTCGTTTCTCATCCGAGAATAGTTTCTTCTTCAATTTTATACCCTGGTTGTTAATATAAAATCCGGGCCGCTTCAACGGGATATTATAATCGACGGATAGGCAGAGGCAGGATGCTTCAGCGCCAGATGGTGTCTTGCTCCCCGGATGACGCATTCGCCTCACAGAAAACATCTCGTCCGGAGTGATTCCGCCCACGCGACTTATACGCCGCAACCAGCCGCTGCTGAAGCGAGGACCGCGCGTGGTACTAAACATAGTCCTCTTCTCGCGCACGTGTATATACCTAAGCTCGCTACCGTTATCGACTCTTGTTTTCTCAGCCGTATAGAATTTGAAACGAATTCATACACCCCGATTTACCGAAAATGACAAAACGACTTTCGGAAACGATACTGTCGCCATATCATCCGCGCTTACTCATATGCTAGTAATTACACCGAGTGGGTGGGATGGCCATCCGTGCGTAGAGATCGTGTGACTAATCGTCAACCTTTGGCTGTAATTGCATAGAATTATTAAGCCTCGGTTGTATTCAGATAGCCTTGTTGAATCTATGAAAGTTTTGCCTCTGTGTAGAGAGGTTGGCGTTTAACGTGCTGCAGCACCGATGCGAGGGTATATATGGTTGATAAAAACCAGTAGCGCTTCCTCGGAATTCCTCTCACTTGATTCGACGCAACTCCTTCAGTTTTATGACTCCTAACTATCAAAGATGTAATAATCGTCTCTCCGACTCTCAGACTGACCAGTTCTTCATTAAACACAAATACTTTTTTCGTTACAGCTGGCGTTATGTCCGCCTCCGAGAGAGACGCTGGTTTTTGCAGCGGCGGAGACGAGGATGACATGTCTGGACTCCACTCGCCGAGTGCCTCCGAGGACAGCGTCGAGGTGCAAGTCACACCGATATCACTACGCAATAAGAGGAAACTCGCTGAGCCAAGGAAGATCCAGGAGCCCTGTACGGCACCGTTGAAAAAACGGCGGTTTGAACAGGTCGAAGAAATCGCTTCCGTTGGTGACGAGGAGTCCAGACCGGCTGTGTGCTCTTCGCCGAGTCCATTTCGCCCTTGGAGTACTTCAACGACGAAGAATCAAGCCGATACCAAGCCTCTTGCGGTTGCTGAAAAACCGCCAACGCTCGATGAAGAAACTAGGCGAAGACACGAGGCGCGATTCCAGGAGGAAGTCCTTCTACGATTGCGCGAATCATCCACACCACCCTCTACGTCGACGCGAGATTCTATTCACCTTAACAGACACGAAACGCTTCAGAGGTTCGATCCGACGCCAACGGAAACTGCGAGGGGATCAACACCCCAGATGCCGTCGTCGAACGTTCTTCCGCATCCTCGGCTACAGGATGAACCCTTGGCCCTCGTCCTTCGCGGCGAGGTTCCTCGCGTCCCTGCGCATCCTGCGGTCAGCGGGACCTTTGATAGGCCCAGTTTTCCGATGGAACATGTCCTTCAACATCAATCAGACTCACAAGGCAGATCTCAGAGCGGACAGCAGAGAAATTATAAGAATATGACCCGGGAACGTAGGATAGAAGCAAACGCCAGAGAAAGAACGCGAGTGCATACTATTAGCGCTGCTTTCGATACTTTGAGACGTGCCATTCCCGCTTACTCTCATAACCAAAAACTCTCGAAATTATCGGTTTTGAGGATTGCCTGCAGCTATATCATGACTCTGAGTAAAATCGCGAATACTCCGGAAGGCGACGGGGCCACCAGCCCTGCACTTGGGGCGTGCGTGGATTTGGTTTCGCGTACTATTCAGACGGAGGGTAAGTTGCGGAAGAAGAAAGACGAGTAGCCTCTGTCGGAAGGGATGATTTGTGATTTTTTGTTCGGGAAAAAGGAATGAGGTATGAGAGAGAAAAATAGATGGAGAGAAACGTGAGAGATTTTTTGTTTCTTTGATGTTCGTTTATTACCTGACTTCTACTCAATGATGCTCAATGCTGTGCTCGCCAAGATGCTTAGGTATTTAAGTTAGACTTTAAGACTTGCCAGACATCTTTGACAATAAAGTTTTATATAGAAATAACGAAGGAATAAGTATTGGTAAAACGGGAATTGGGCGTCACAGGGAATATCCTGCAAAGATATAATTTTCGACACTATGAATTTTCTTAACACTCAAGTCTACATCAACCGTATTCATAATTACGCGTTAAGGTCTGGCCTAATTTATATTCACTACGTGTCAACGATCTAAATACATGCTCATCAGTCATCAGACATTAATATTAAAAAATTATGATAAAATCTACGTCATTCTATCAACGAAAGTTGTACATCGATGATCTTGAATCTGAGTGCCTGATTAAGACCATTCGACACCTTCTTGTGGTGTATGTTAATGTGATGCAATTTGAACACCGACCGCTCTATTAATTTATTTCTCAATTTTGACGAACATCTGGTGAAGGGATTTTTGAATTTGATTGACGTGAGCATAAGCGTACGAGGAAAACTGAAGACGGTGTATAGCATGATCGAAGTATGATGTATTTTTGAGTGAGTGGAGGTTCCATATTCTCAAATATCTTTAATAACGTCTAATTTAGGTGCTGTTCACGTCGAACTAGAAACGGTTTGTGAGAAACCGATTTGTGAATTTTTTAAATTTGACTTTTCTGAAAGATAAAAGTTCATGTGCTGCTCCCATCATGTCATACGATTTGTCACCATCTCGGTAGTGCCAAGTAGCTGTCTCATTATTTTTTATTTCGAACAAACTTCTGTGGTTTCGTTCAGCGTTATACCTAAGTAATTCTGTAAAACTTGCTAGCCACTAGGCCAACTCAATAAATTTCTTAGAGTGGATCTGTTTTTGGTCTGCCCCCTAATTAGCTCAATGGAAAAATCAAATTAGCATGAATGATAGTCGATGTAGCTTGGTTTGCGTTTGCCTGGAGAAAAGAAAAATCTCAGCTTCTATATCTCAGCTCTTACCATCGCCTGTCCGGTGGTAATCCTAATAATAAATCTATAAATAATACATATATGTATATAACTGCCTGAGATCTTAAAATTGATGGTCTGCCGCGCGCCTACCTATAATATGCAGATATGATGTGTGTATATATATATATAGGTATATACAGACGTGTAGATACGTATGCTGATTTGCAATTGCGCGCGGTTAATAATATTATGCTTCCAAAATTAGTCAACGACTGAATGCTGAGTACAAACTGTGGCGCCGCTGTAAATAAGAGTAATTTTGTGTATATAACTTTAGTTTAATAATGTCGTTAACACAAAATTAAATAAAAAAAACTATAAATATGTATATACATAAATCGCCATAATAGCCTTTATCGATATATTATGTATCTATATTAATTAGTTAATTATTACGATGATCATATGACACAAATATTGTTATATAAATGATGTATGTATATTAGCTCTCGGCGGTAAATGCTTCCGCTGTATGTCCGGTATGTACCTTTTTACATTATAAGACAACCTCAGTTTGAATGAAAGTTCAATTAAAAATCAATTCAAAAACTACACCAACACTTCGCCATTCATCTCCTTTTCATTCCCTTTCCCACTGCCAGCTTTATCTCTTAGCAATCATGATCATTGAAATCGACGCTATTAGGCTTCCGGTCTGTACTGCCCCGAGGAATGCATCGCGTGTTCCAGGCTCCCAATTCATGAATTCTTGCCTCGGGCCTTCTGCAATAGCGTAACTGACGTGGTTCTAGGAAGTCATCCCAGAAGAGGAAAAAATGGAAAGCAATGAGATACGGTAAGTGGTTGTGATTAATATTTTTTACTACTTCATTGCTCGCGAGCATAGTTATGGTTTTCGCAATAAAGTTAACAGAAAGGGCTACGCCACTGCCTCGGAATTCTTCCTCAGGTGATAAAACTGCAACGTTCGTGTAATATCTACTCGTCTTGACTGCAACTCCCGGTATTCAGAATTCCACCTTGCTATCGGACCAACAGAGTCACATGTCTGACGCGATGAATTTCGCAAATTCAACAGTTCATCCGAAAACTAGTTAAAACTCGTTACTTGCGAGCGTAGTATGACGTACCTACCTGGCTTGGTAAATTTGTGGAAACTTGGCAAAGATAAGACACAGAAGACGATCGCCTCGTGTGTAATGAAGCCTTAACTCCAGAACGGAATGGAGTGGAGTGGCTCTGGTAATTACAGATTCTTTCTGTTTGCTCAGGTGTATTTGAATGATGGTGATTCTTGCAAATTACAGAACGCCTTCAATCTTGTTTGCACAATTCATACGTGAGTTGAACATCTCTTTGCATTCTCAATGCTGTTATGGAAACTTTGAAACCGTATTATAATTTAATAGCCACGGTGTGGTTTAGGGAACAGCAGATCGAACAGGACTGCGTAAAAACACGTACGAACTAACCAGATTCGGTACTTCAATCTTTAACGAATTTAGGTCGCTGTATGAAGTTCACCTGTTGCTCACTGCGTGGGTGTTGATTCCCGCTGCAGATTCAGCTGTGGGCGATCTTGTGCACACGATTGCAGACTGCCGGTAGTCCTTGTCGCAGTCTCGAAGAGAGCTTCTAAATTCTGTAATTCGGATGGATTTTCAAAGAAATTCATTATCATTAAAATATTGTACATCGTTGGCTAAAATAAATTGAGAAAATTGCACAAGCCAGGCTATAACGACATATGTGGAATATACGAAAGGAGATAAACGTATTTAGAGAGCAGGAGCTCTGACAATAAGATGAAACTGGATGAAACTAGCGTTGTGCACACTTTGTTATCTGTCAGACACACTATTATACATACAGCTTTGTTCCGTTATAGGGGAAAGACCGGCTGCGGACGATAGCACCTCGCTAAGGCTCTTCAGATCAGACCAAGAGATCATAGAAATTTGCTATTCCCTGTGAAATGGCGAAGAAACGCTTGGAAAATGACAGAATGATTCTGTGCTATGTGTTCAATCAATCCTGCAGGTAATCATTGTCACTTATAAAAGCGTAAATTGGTTTCATGCGACGAGATAATGAGGATAAAGTGGATTACTGCATAATTTTGAGTCGAGAATTTTACGGTGCGACGAGACGATCCGCTCGTTGAAAATCTGCCATCGCTAGTAGTTAATATAGGAAGTTACGAGTAATAAAGTTCGGCTTGAAATTTATTTATACAACGTGTATCTTAGATTAGTACAGATATTCGTGGTTCTTTGATTCTAAAACATGCTCCGAAGACTTTTACGAGGCAAGTGTTTTCTTTTTTCGGCGTGTGAGAACTCTGGACTTACATATGTATATATTTGATTTGAGAAAATTTGGGATAACTTTGTTTAAAAAAAAAAAAAAAAAAAAACTCCGAGGCTGCTCAATTCTCAAGTTTTGTTTGAACATTATTCTCTGACGAGGAAACCGACGTCAACGTTTAGTCCAACTATCTAATAATATTTTTCCGGTAGACGCTGCGGCCTTCGTAGAGAGTGACAGCCAAGAACGCAGCATTCCGGCGCCTTGACTTATTGTTAGCGTCAATTGCCTTGCTCCTAGAGAGAACCATGACGTTCTACAAAGTGGGATTCCGGTCTTCATATAACAGAAATTATCAGGGCGTATTCTTCGTAGAGTCTTTCAAACCCTTAGAAGAATTTAAAAAGATTTTTCTCCTGGTCAAATTTCGAATACGTGTCTAGCGCATTATCAAGATACGGATTGCCCAGACCGCGTCGTTTGGAGATTTGCAAATTTGCACGACATCGCTAATCAGAAGTATGTATTATTAAATTTTAGGTAGTACACGAGATCGTTAAGTATTCGAGGCTTCAATAGCCTCTATAGTAGCGTTAGCTGTGCTAATAGCTATCAACGCCCACGTACTAATTGAAAAGCTACACGTAGCCACGGACTAATTGAGACATCTTGAAATAAAAAAAAAATGAAAAACACCACGTGGCAAAAATATCTCCTGGTACGAAAATACGATTAGATCATAGGTACGAGGATACTCGTAAATGCGTTAGAATTTAGAAATTCTGTTCTTGCAGTAGCTAAGTTATTTCTAGACACGTAGACGTTTGGAAATCATTTCACGAATCACCTGAAGGGAACGCGACTATATTAATTCCGAGCTTGATAATTAATCTGTTGATCAATACGTTTAGATTCAATTTAAAATAAACTCTAAATTTCCATCTCCTATGCTAAAATCGGAGGCGCATGTAGACATGCCAGCAAAATCTTTCCGCTACTAAACTGATAACTCTGAAGATTGTTTTGTATACGATGCGGTATTTAACCTTTTGGCAAACAGCTGTCAGTCCATAATATCGCGGTATATATCGCCGCATAAATCCGGTAGCCATATATTAGTTCGTTTAATGTGAGAACAGGAATTTGAAGATTCCATACAGCTCGAGGCAGTCGTGTGATCGAAGTGAAGAATAGCACTATGGGTCAAAGAACTATGTGAGCCGATTTATCAATAAAAATCAAGCTCTGTTACTGGCCTATAGGTCGCTACAGCTGCCGGTTAATTGTCTTATAGATACGAAAATTCCGAGCTAAAAGAGAACTGAAATAATGAACTAGCAGACCGCCCAGTTTGACATAAGAATTCGAAAACACGAAACACGAAGCGGGACTCGTTCATATCCATATAATACGAAATGCTGCTAGACACGATTAAGCTTACAGTCGACGGTCAGACACAAGACGTCAGTAAATCAACGATTAACACTGAGCCCTTGCCTGCATGCAATATAATATCTAATATGATCCAGCTGCGCAGATCAAGCCGTGAACGTAGAGCATTCATGCGGTTTGTATGCATATTTTCTAATATTAACGCATTCGATTATTATTGCAGTATAATGATCGGTGCAGCAGATGTTTAGCGTGAAATTAAATTGGCTTAAAAAAAATAACGAACCCCTCTTTCCCTCGTCGCTAACCGTTCGACTCCTCAACACCTAATTCTGTTACTTCTTCTTCTTCCTCTTGGTGCTGACGTTGAAGACGATGCAGTCTTCGGTGTGGCAGGTGGCAACGAAGCTTATATGGTGAAGGTATAATATACCGCGGATAACTGCATTACTTACTAAGAGATATCCTGCACCACTGCCAACAAGAACAAGAGCAAGAGCAAGAGCAAGAGCAAGAGCATGAGAGCAAGATGACGATCACCATCACCGTTCGTCGAAATAATAACAAGACGATGAAGTATATACTTCGTTTAATGAACAGCTGCCCTTCTTGGTCTTAGCCGATTTCTTCTTTCCCTTAAACGCAACGTGCGCAATTGTATTGTATTATACTTCCGTTGCGATCGAAATGCCGGGCGCGAAACGCACTCCACCAATGATATCCGGCTGCAATGCCGTGCGGGGATACGTAATGCGTCAATTAGACAGATGCTCGCGAACTTGCCGGAATGACAAACTCACGCAGATGTTCCTTTTCGATAACGAGAATTTCTTTGACGTTCGTTCATTTCGGTACCTTAAAGTCTCTTATTCGCTGACGTTTGTCCCGCATAACGTGCTTCTCTGCTCAAGACTCGTCCGCTATATTACTTGCCTTATCAGATCCAGAGACGCCAACTTGCCCGCGACGATCTCCAGTCAACGCGGAATTAAAATTCCCCTTTCTTACGCCAACCTCGTCTCTTTTTTTTTTCTCTCCTGTTACATTTTTTCGTTAATTTCTTTATTTTTTGAAATTATATTTCATGCTTTAATTTGCTCCATCTAAATGCATTGCACGCGATACAAGTATGTTAATCTTTACTCGCGCTTCGTTCGATTTCATATTCTATTTTATCAGCTGCGGAATGGATTCATATTTTTTTATCTCTTCTTTTTATCTTTTTTCCGCTAGGTATATACACTGAAAAGTAATCTTTGGAATTCCCAGTCAACGGATGTTTTGAATTTGCATCGAGTTAATCGTTCCTTTTATTTACTCATTTTTTTCTCTTTTTTTTCATTCTCTCTTTTTCTATACGCTACCAAACCACTCTGGTCACGAGATTGACCGAGATAAACCGCTTTAATTAGCGGCTGCTAACAACCGCTAGAGAAAAAAAAAGTTACACCGCTGATAAAACCATTCGGGCCCGGTGTCTCGCGCGGATATTTAGCAGGACACGCAGCACAGTAATTTCAGTAATTTTTACAACGACCTGAGCGAAGCTGTATAATAGTTAAACTAATTAAAATGAATTTTTTCCACCCAGCGAGGTACCCGGTGAGAAACGCATTATGTTACGGACAGTATCTACAGATTATTATTACGGAATGAGATAAAATTCCTAGACAGTATTATATACCTGCACATCCAACTCCAGAAATACTGGACAATTTTTCATAGATCAAACCGAGTTTCCTGGTTAGATTTCCTATAGGTATAACCAATCTAGGCATACATATAGCGGAATGATTCATCATCCTTGGAAATAACGGCTGTGTATCGGAGAATAATATTTCTACGGTATACTGGGAATTCAAATCTTGAGAAATCATCAGTTTTGTAAGTGAAATTAATATTGTTAATCTGATCCTGAATTCCAATGAAAAAAGTATAATCTATCTACGTTGTCGTATTCACTCAAAATAAATATGGCCTTCTGACTTGAAGTGCCAACACATCTTGTTGACTGATTTTTTTTTTCTTCTGTTATTTTCTTTTGATATTATAATTTCGGAACGGATTTAGAATCTGAGGATTTAGTAGTCGTATTCGTTCTTTACAGTGATTCGGACGCAGGTAGATATACTTGTATTCTTTCTGTATGCACGATTGTTTTCTACAGCTGTTTAGCTTACGTTAAACTATATTCGTTACGTTATAATGTTGTGTAAACTAACGATTAGTTGAAGACCTCGTGATCCCATCCGCCAAAAATAACCGATAAACTTGCCACCCACTTTCGCAATCTGGCTACTAACCTTTCGAAAGAAAAATGGGAGGTATTATTCGAGGAATAGTAAGTGACTTAAACGATGCCAGATATATTTTATACTTAGAATTTCTACGACATATTTTAATCCCAGGCAATGTATCACGACATCTACCACTCGGCTAAAATTCTTCAAATCTCGTATTTTTAATTTCATACTAAATGACTGTCGTTTAATTTAGTTTCTAAAGACCGAAGCGTCTTGCTAAGCAGAAGTAACAAACTGTTCGTGAATTACAAGAAGATCCTCGCGATGTTTCTGGCCCGCAAAAAACCAACGAACCACACTCACGATTTGATACTGAATGAAGAGATTCCGAGCAGCCAATCGACGAATTAATTGAAGAAGTATGTGCCTTTCCTGACCAAGGCACCGAGGTAAGATCTTTTTTTTTTACAGGAAATTAAAAAACCAGATCACGTTTAACGGAATATCATCGAGAAGCAATCATCGCAGCGTGAACATGGTTGAACCCAACGAATATCTTGCACGTGGTACCGGTCCCTCCTCTGAACAGTTCACGTTGGCCAGGTGCCGTGCCTGATACGGTTACTTTAGCCAAGATTTCCTTTTGTTCGAGAAGTGGACATCCCGACGAGATTCAATTCCGTATAGAGAATATCTAAACGGCGGATACACGCGTCAAAAAATCGGTGCAACAGTTCAAACTGGTGATATAATATTCCGCGACACTGGCTCTAATTTCGTGTCAGATGAGCCGACAGACGGAAGCACAGATCGGAAGAGAATCCATCTGTTAAAAATCTGACCCTACATGATGCATCAGGTGTCACTGAACCATCAAGACTACGATCGTCGGTTAGCTTTATAACGATAAACAAAATATCTGCGTATCTGTCTCTGGGGGAAAATTCGTTTACAGTTAATATATGTATAAGCATAGCTGTGTCAAAGTATCTCGAAATTCTAGGCTCACTGCTTAGGCAGATCTTCCCCAATTAGTACAGGAGCTCGACTTGCTCCTGGTCTCTGTGTACCAAAGTCGAGAATTGCGACGTGTCTACCGAGCAATTAGCTTCGCCCGATTCGCGACCCCAAGGGTGAGAGGAAGCGGGAACAGAACCTTGATTTCAAATAGCGAAGCAAATTTAAATTGATTTCGGTAAAGTTTGTTGAAATGATTGAGAGAGGCGAATCGCTATCTTGTTCAACAAAATTTGGTTCGTTGACTCTCACGATTAAAGTCGTTGTAAATTTACTAGTGGTTTATCACGAGGATAATAACACTTGACAAGGACCAAAGGTATATGTAAATGAATTTTCTCGTTGAGAGAATAATCGTCGAAAACTGGGTTAAGATTAATGGCAGAGGGGCTGAGGAACGGTACGCGGGGGATATGATATGGGAAAGTTCTGTACGAGATTGTAGAACACGTACACCGTGAACGGCCGGGTTTAATCTATTATTAATGTACATTTGCTGGTGCGTGAACCCAGTCCAGTGTATATAAGAAAAATAGTTAGAAACTGGAAAAACTGGCTCGACGATCGTTAGGATTGATTGAGTTTACTTACCGAGTTTAATACACCGGCGGAAAAGATCATGGGAAATCGAGTAATTGCTGTCAGAATCGATCTTATGGATTTAGACGAAGTCGTTAATGGCGCGTTGACGTCAACTTTTGAATAGCTAGTTATCACCGCGATGGATTCTTCGACTCGCGACACGTGTATCGAGCTTTCATCTTACATCGTGAAAGCCTTAAAAATTTCGGAAGAAATAACGATTTTATCGGACGTAAAACCCGAGGTATTTTAGGGCACCCAGTCGCTGACCATATATATACCTATACCTCACCTACCTACATACTCTGTATACTTATTCGGGCCATTTTTAGCCACGTCGAAGACGCACCCTTCTTACGCGTTGCTCGAGATAATAAACTGGGCAATGAACGCACCTGACATAAGTGTGCCCAGGTTTTGGTAACGTCGACTTTTTCTGAACCCCTTGTGCGCCTCATGCCTGAGATACGTTCCGAATATCAATGTGAAGATTGCTCGCGAACAATTTGGAGGCGAAAGTGTATAGGTACGACGGAGCATCGAGGAGGTTGCAAAATGGTACCTAACTGAATTTTTTGTTAGTCGTTAATTTTTTTCGCCAAGATATTCGGGAGTGAAAAAGTCCCGCGAATACTACGTGAGTTATTTCCAGGCTTCCAGCTGTTGGCAAAAAGTGTTAGAGACATCCTTCACCGTCTGGATCGTGTCGGGACTATACGAGCTCTGCGATTCGGACACTCCTAACTTCGATTATATTTTCGCGAGTCCGTATAGCGTGATAAATATACAAGGACTATAAGAGGTGATGTGCCCGTCTTAGAAGGATCGCCTCGAGGACGGTGTAGTGCCGAGAAAGAAACGTTGGCCAGCAGGTGATGGTCCCTCGATCGCATTCGCGGAAGCAAATGGCAATTGGGCGAGATCGTACCTGCGGTAACTACTTTCAACCTGTAACCTGCACGGCTGTAGACATGCCCGGTTCAGCCAATTAACAACGCGAAATTTTTGACGACCGAGACGGAAACGAAAATTTCCAAACCAGGTGATGGTTTCTCGTTCGTAGTACGAGCTTCGAGGATAAAAAATTCCCCGTTTCAAAAATTATGTCTAATTACGGTGATTATAAGATTCTTGCTCCGTTATCGCGATCTGGAATATTTGATGAAAAATTGCAAGAAAATTGATGAAATTATTTACAAAAACTAACGCACGATAAGTTTCAGCAATTTTTATTCTATCTGTAGAAATTTAATGAATCATCTAACATCGAGTGATGGATCTTATCCTAAGGGCAAGATGTCGTCGCTCTGAGGAACTGGTAACGAGTTTTTTTAACTTTGCTACATAATTAACCAAACACGTAATAGTGATGCATGGGGTTCTGCTAAGTTTTTATTGTACGTGTCCCCTGTAAGGTCCGCGTGGAATTGCAGCGTCCGGTATTTCGTAGCGAAGATTCCGATCTCTAGTCAAATCCTCGTTTGTAAACAAAATGCATTCGCTCGCCACGATGATACGTGCCAGGTTTTTGTCTCGTGTGTAACAGAAGCGGTGGTCTTCGAAGATGGTGGAGAGACGAGAAGCCGCGTTGTTGTTGTACGTGTCTCAGAGGTTTTGCGCTGTCGCCGACGACGCGGTCTCAAGAAGTCGGGTCCGCACGGCGCCAGAAGTTGCCAGCAGTTGCTGGAGCAGTCGCCAACAGCCGGTCGCGTCTAACCAGGAGATCCTATCCCCTCTTTGATGCTCCTTCTTGGGAACCCCCTTGACATCTACTCGTGTTCCAGTTTATTCGAGCCATCAAACTGTACAACAAATTACGCGAAAATTCCTGAAAATTCACCAGGTCAACGCGAATGTATCTGGCCCAAAGCCCATTTTCCACATTCTGTCGCGTTCCGATTGACTCAGACTACGTCGGCATAACAAATCGCGTCGAGAAACTATGCAAAACATAGGTAGGTGTTTTCTTTCGTCGCAAAAAATATTTACCTAAGTAGTAGCAAAGCTGAGTGAGGCTTTGACAGAAACGTATTTCTTCACTCGGTTCGTATTTTTAATTGGATAATAAAATGAAGGATAAATTTGTTCGTTCCTAGATGACTTTTAGCACGTGTCACACCGCGTTCATTGGTCATGGAACGAAGCCAGGATCCGTATACGTGACTGTGTCAAACGCGGATCGGTAAAGCGTGGTTGGAGTTTAATGTTAGATTTATTGATCCCCAAGCACGATCGTGTAGTTCTGTGGCATACGCGAGGATCGATTAATTTATAACGTATGCAATCAAAAATTGAACCGTTCTCATCCTGGTCGGAATTTCAACGCGATGTAATAAGAAACACACTTGAAATTGAACCACTGACCGTTGGGCATATTGATGTTCGAGACCCTCAGCTCGAGTACGACCCTTCCGAAAACCTCGAAGAGCCCAACCCCTTCGACTCCCATGGGATATGTCAGGCCTACGGGACCCACGAAAGGGATGATACACTACGCACGTTTTTACGCTTCCGTGACCACTTCTGTTTCGGATATTGAATTTCAGAATTTCAACGGTAACTCACGTCCGCCACGTAGTTTTTAATCTTTTATTTAGCTACTACGGATATCGCGGACTTTTTTGTCGTTTTTTATCCGTGATAGATGGTAATGGTGTTAACGTACGTTCTGCATTTTCTTTTTTTTCATTGTTTGAAAAATTTCTTCACCAGCCAAAATTGCGTCAAGAGTTTTCGAACAATGGCGAAGCAAACCAGGGGCTTCAAAGTAAAAGGCAAATTCAATTTCATAGGAATCCTGTAATAAATCGGTAATGAGGCGTATCAATCGTGTATCCGTTTACTTACTGATAACTGAACTATTTGCGCGAGCGAGAAGTAAGGCACTGAAGTGAATTAGGTAATTGAAATTCGGGGTCTACATACATATGCGCGTAAAATACCGTGCGTACATCGTAACTCAGATACTCGTTTCTAGATACCATCAAACAGTGTATTACATTATACATATGCGTAACATGAATACTTCTACGAGTTAAAGAGGTAGGCGTGTTTCATTAGTCGAACACCTCGTAAGTAATCCAACAGTTAATTAGAATTCTACGTAGCTAATTACAGCAAGTTAAAGACCGAAGATTAAAATTCTCTCCGTAAAATTAATCGAAAGAAATAAATCACATTTAATCTGATCGCAATTTCCGATAACTCGAATACTTTTTGCATCAGTTGGCCGAAGAGGGCAACACAGTTTATCAAACACCGATACCTACATATATGATTCTTTCTCTCTTTACTCTTTGCAGTTCATCAACCTTATAAATTCATTATATATCTCCTTAATTTCATTCTTGTCAATCGACTACAAGAAAATTCCAATGTCAGCGTAAAATGACCCGCCACCACCTGCTCGCATTAGATACCGAAGAATGTCCCATACATATCCATTAACATTAGGCCTGATTAGGTATTTAAAAAGACACCCGGATTAGAATGATTCTTGCGTGTAGAGATATACTAACGATCGGGAATGGCTTCACTCGCGTGTGGCGGAGGATTTGTATTCCTCTTACGTTAGTTCCGTTCACATTCTCTTCTATTCAACAACCAGTGAAAGGTAAAAGTCAAAAGACATATCAGAATAAAATTTCACTTATTTTCCCAGTCTTACGCTTCTAGAAACATCATTTTTCATTTAGACAGTATAAAAAGTCACGCGGATTCGAAAAATTTTCAACAGTTTTCGTTAATCCAGTTCGTTCAGCATCCCTTTCATCTTTCCGTGTTTGCTCGCACCCGATTCGAGTTAATTTGCGGTATATCGAAGAGTCCTCATTACGCGAGGTAATTACGGGCTGCCCACCGGTCGGCCAATCGTTCGCTTACATCTCGACGGGGCGATCGGTCGTTCGCTCTTGGTGCTACCGGTTTTCGACGGTGCGGGATGCCTCTGAGCATTGGGAAGGCTCGTTATTTTTATTCCTCTCGAAGCGATTCTTGCGCGAATGGAATTCAAACGAAGCGTTAAATTTCTGTCGCTTCTGGTTCTACAATTTCCTCTCACTTGCCAACATACCTGCAAGTAAATGTATAACAGCTCGATACGTATACTTTCGCGATAAATTTCATTAAACCCTCGCGTCAACACTTTAATGAGAAAATTTTTCGGTCAGTTTGTGTTTTCTTAATTAGTATAGTACCTATTTACGCGGGAACGAGCCGATCCTCCGTTGTTGCCAGGTAAGAAATTCAGGTAATTACAACCGAAGCGACGATGCCGAAGACGCCTAGAACGTCGAAGACGGTGGAGATGAAAAGACTCGTCGGCGCGTTATCTTCTGGCTATCAAGTACCTGCCTAGACTCGACACGAAGAGTTAACCGCTTGAGACTTTAAGAAAAAAGTTGAACGCTCGCTGCAGCGTATAACCCTTCGTGTGTCGAAGAAGCATGTGTGGGCTACTGTGCACCAGGAGCTACCGGTTTCAGGCTGAGCTGACCAACGTGGTCGCCCCCACGTCTGAGACTTATAACCGAGTCTGAGAGGCCCCCGCGCAACTATCCAGCTGTATAGGGTGATTTAAAAGTTTATCGACAACTAATTATTTCCGAGGATTATTCGGGTTCGGTAGGTATTAGTGAGGTTATTACGTACCGAAGAATCCATGGTAGAGAGTAGACGTTAATTAAAGTAGGCGGTTCCATTTGGCGGTACATATATTATCGGCAACTAAAGAATAATAGGCTTTCAAACACGGCGTTCCTGTACCTGTCATTTTCCCGTGAAGTCATTACGTATAGTTGCTTGAAACTTTTCAGACAGAATAATTTTAATAATGAACAAAAAACATGAAAAGAAGTCTGTCACTGGCATGTAGTTTTGACGGAGAATGTAAAAAATGCATAACCCATTTTCCGAGAGTTATTGGAATTCAAGAGTATCAAACACCTTTTTTAATTTGAACGCCGCTTTTTCCTCGGCCTCTTACATTTTGTATAATCTTGATGTATAGATAGTATTCAGCCTAAAACCAGCCTCGTGAAATCGTTTAACGAAACACGAAGCTTTTGGCTGATTTTTCGGATTAATCCTGCTTCTTCCAATAACTCTGCTTGTCATTGAGATGGAAACGAGATTGACAGGTTGTTAGAAAAGAGAGACTACTAATCGTGATTCTGAAGATGAAAACTATTTTCGATAATCTTCGGATTTTGAAGCATCGATAATGTGTCAAAAGCAGAAAATAACGTTCCTCGAATACTCCAGATTTTTCACTGCTGGATTTATGACTGGTATAGAGACTACACTTTCGAACAATCTGCCATTCTCGTTTCTATCAATAAAAAAAAATTTACTTCACATTTTTTGACGAATGTAGTGAATCTCTGATACTTAGTTATAAACATTGTTCTTATCAAACAACTTCGAGCGGCGTTGTTTCGCGCCCAATGAGTTTGGAAAAAACCGAAAAGGTGACGGAAAAATTGATTGATTTAATTGGTACCACAATCGTTCGGACTGACTTATAAGGACCAACATATCGTGCAGAAATCAGTCAGGTGATTATATCCTTTTACAAAATATATATAAATCGTAGGAATATCGCTGGAACAGTATAAACCCGCATTACACCATCTAAAGGCTGAAATTCTTCGAATAGGTATTTATTTCATGCAGTATCCCTCAGTTATTACAGAATCGTGTTTCAGCCTTCGGACTTTCGTGGATTGTTAGCGCGAATAATTGACCCTCGACTCTGTTCGCGATAGCCGAGTTGGCTTAAAGGGCGTAAAATTGCGCGTTTGTTTTTTATTATCGCAATAGGATCGAGTTGCCGAGTAGGAATAGTTTGAAATCGTTACAGACACGCGACAGCGAGTGAATCCCCCGTGTATTTCATCAGGGCACGCGACGATCTTTGAGCCAACAATGATAGTCGTTTTAAAAGATACGGACTGCAGAGACACGCGAAGCTGATTGCGCTGTATGCCTCTTAAGTTTAAGTGGTTCTGTGCTGATCGTAAGCTAAGACAAGGCACCTGCTAAAACGCAGGTGCAACCAAGCCTCTATAGAACCACCTTAATTTTTGGTGGTTGCGTACCTTGCATAATAATTAGCAGTGGTTTTAAAAAAAAAGAAGTGTGCTTCGTGGTCAGCGATCACTAAAGCCGTCACCTGTTTGGGCACTTGCACACCTCGTACCTTCGAGCTGCACTTAGGTAGGTGAATATACAATGAAACGAGAGACAAGTAATAAGCAATTGCGATATATATAAAGTGTGATGTACTCAGAAATTCATAAATTCAAATGACACGTTTTTTATCGATAAACTGATCGATCGGAGTTCGGTAATCATGAGAGGGAAGATCGTAGAGATTTCGAGGGCGAGTTCATCTTGATATTCGATGTAAAAATAATCGGATCTACTAGCCCGCGTTCACTGGAACATTCGCCTTGTAAATCAAGGCGATTGTCTAGGTCTTTTATTCCATCTCCGTAGTGGTAGTTGTTTACTGGCGGGTGGCGCGGCTGGCGCCGGGGTTCTGAACGCTTTTGTGAAGCGGCTGCGTGGCCGTGCAGGAGTCGTGGGGCCGCGGTGGCGTCTGATCGAGATACGCTTCCACCGAGACCAAGCCAGGCTGGACTGGACCGACTTCGTTCTTCCTTATTAGACGGGGGTCTCTGGGCGGGTGTTCAGGCGGTCGTAACTTTCCGAGATGTAAAGATCTGAGATTCTGAAAGATGCGTAGTTTCATGGGATGTGATGCTGTGTTGTATCTCAAGGATACGAGATATGCTATTATTATACATACATATCAATATTATACCTATATTCTCGTTTAGTCGCCTCCGTTTCATTAGCCAAAAAATCTGTTCACACAAACCGTGGGCAATAACGAAAACGAAGATTGGTTTATCGCGTGTAATTACAACACTTACAATTAGTTTTATGCGGGTACTCGCATTGACGTATATTGATGTATGTCCGTTTAGGAGCTTGGCTCTTGGAGGCGAGATTTCACGGCTTGGCTAATTGCGCGTGGTTAACTCCTCGACTCATTAGGACCGTTTGAGAAGATTGGTGCGGAGTACGATGGGAGATGGGAGTGTCCGACATCGATCGAACCGACGCGAGCGTTGGGTCTGTTTGCTTCCTAGGTACGCCTGAATAAACTTTAGGGATAAATTTTAAGTGCCGTTCTATTAGAAAGTGTCGAGTGGCTGAAATAAAAAATTATAAGAAAGACGAGAGACAGTCGACAAATTTTTACTTCGGAAAGTGACCTCGTAATCGAAAGAGTTTAAAAGAAATAGGAAAAAAGATATCATTGAGGGGCTAAGATACGGTAAGAGGGTAAAAAAGCTACGACTAAGATAAGTTCAATGATTCACGTACGTATACGTACACTCTTTCGTTACCTTCCCCACCTATCAACCGTTTCAAAAGCAGAAAAAGAAATTAAGATTACGAAACGACTATTAGTTCGGGTCTTTTTCCTCTTATCAGGGCATTTCTAATACCGTGGTAACTCGCAGTGTATACTAACGGACAAATGGGTTAATAAAATTATATTATAGCATAGGTATATAAACATGTTATATGCTATCGAATGATGGATCCGAAACTTGACTTGCAGCAGAGGAGATACTCTTCATTCACTCTCCTAAAACTTTGAATAATTACTCTACCTCTAACCCGGGTGATAAATCACGTTCTTTATTAGTCACGTTCGTAATCAGTCTCACGTACGAGTACCATCTATGACTGAATTCATTTTTTTTCCTCTCGTTTTTTCGACTCCGATTAAATCTGATGGAGTAATTCTCTAGAAATAACAGCGTAGGGTTTAAAGATCGTCGATTTTCATATATTTTCAAAGATTTTCAAATATTTGTAACTGCCGACCTGATCTTGGTGCGAAATAAATTGTCTAGGGCAGACCGTGAGTGACCCAGTTACTGATAGTGACATCTGACCTAAAGTTCTGACTTGATAATCTCAAGTCTTATTGCACGCGACGAGAGAAGTTAAATTTAATGAAACTCGACTTAGCTCGTTACCCGGCGCTGTCCACTCTGAACTGGACCTTTCGAGGCCTAGCGCCGCGACGTAACGTATATCACGCCAGGCCAGACTCCTTGCTTAACTCCTCATTAAGAGAAACAAATTCTCGGTCGCTGCAGGCTGTGGTCCAGGTCCAGGTCATAAAGCCGAAACGGTTACCTCGGCGAGATACTGTACGAAGAGCTTCGGAAAAAAAAACTAGTAGTTACAATTTCGGGTTTGAGTAGGCATCAGCCACGCGTCGAGAAAGTTATGATGATTAGGAAAATAATTAAAATAATTAAAACCGATAACAGTTTTCATCCGAAGCAGCTAGCAAGAAATATTCGTTAGACATATTAACTGAATTTTCTCTAATTAATTGGCACTGACCTTTTGAGCACCGAACAGCTAACATCCGTTACGTAATTTCGTGTATTATTCAAGTTTGCTGTGACACAAATCTCTGCGGGATATTTGGTAAATTTATTTTTTTACGACATCTACTTTCGCGACTCCTGGCATGCTCCAGGTTTTATTCATCGTTCGGTAACGCCGCTGACATGAACTCAAACGTTTCGTTACGTTTCGACGGCTGGAGGCCTGGACGTGCTAATCGTCGGATGATACCGTGAACCGTCGCAATTTACATGCAAACAAACTGTCTTCTCTCGCCCACGCCGGTACTGTACACCATTAACTCGGAATCGGGTCAGACTAGGGATGCTTGAGTTGATGCCATTAAGCGGATTTCACACGGGGAACAATTGACGAGGGACGTTTATGATCAATTATTCGGAATGAACTATGCACGGAATTATATTCTAATGTTGTAAAAAACCTACGTACGATTTCTACGTTGTTAAACGAACGCCTAAAGTAATTAAAACGTCTTCGCGTGGGCCGCCTCAGGGTCGAAATACTTTTCCAAAAAATTAACTTTAGTTTCTTGGTCATACGGTATCCTACTCCCATCTTTCGACCGTATGGGCATAAGCCTTGCGCTTCGTCGTGATGAACTTTGACCTCAGAAAGTAAGACGCCAACGTTTTGGTACCATTCACAGCCTCGGGCCTGATTTCACGGCGGGAACAGTGGGGTGCATATTTCCCCGAACCTGGCCTTTAAGAAGACTCGTTATATGCCTTGAGTATTTTGAATATCGTTAATCCGCAAGGAAAGATCGAGTACCAGTAATTGCACAGTTCATACCGGGCAACGGAAATCTGTACGCGAGAGAGAATTCTTTGTATGGACTAACTAATTCTACTATGGCGCAATTTCTTTGAGGGTGTAGAAAGCCCGAGGCATCATCTTTACATGTCCGATAACTGAGAATTAATAACCTTCAATCAACATCAGGATTGACGGTGGATGTGAAGAGCGGGATTCTTGCGAGCCGGGTGTTTCATCGTTTCGAAATCTGCTCATGTGGTATTTATTTGTTTCAGAATAGCTACTCTGCCAAGCCCCGCAAGATCAGTCGTCATATTGCACTCCAAGTAGCTTCTCACCCTTGAAGTCGATACGAGATACCGATGAATCAAGTTAAACGCAAGGATGTCGTGTCGACGGTATGTAAATACGAGTTATAGTACACCGAATGAGTCAGGAATCAGTAATTCTTGATGCGTCAGTTGTTGCGTACATACATACGATTGTAAATATCACCGCGTACCAAACTCGCGGAAGCATATCCCTCGGAATGGAGTTTTATTTTCCATTTTTTTTTCTTTTCTCGCCAAGATTGCGAGAGCACTCTTCGAGCTCTATTCACACCGAATTCTCAAAAACAATCACATTTCCTCGCGTGATATTCGATGATCAAAAATGCCGGGTTAGCATCTCGAATCCATCATGTAGAGACGAAAAATCTACCAAGGGGTGAAACAACGCAATGTCTCAGAACCACTCCAGACCATATCACACTTCGACAATCAACTATGTGAAAACGGCTTAACATGGTCCGATTGAATGCTCCGGGCTCTGGAGTCCGACTCTGACTCTGACTTCGCGGCCGCTGCCCACCCCCGGGGACCCTTTGAATCCGGTTCCGGTGCTGCAGCCATTTCCGGGTGAACGCTGCTCTTTGAGGGTGGCCACGAATGTGCTCAGTCACTTAATCCTCCCTCCTTGCCACTGGCACTGTGACCCCGGTTTCTACCTCGCGCCACCCACCATCCAGCCATTGCCCTTTCCAAGCCATAAAACATTCCGTGGACTGACGGGACGCCCCATAAGATTTCGCAGACAACCCATCAACCCAGCCATCTCCTCCACCGTTTCGGTTCCTGGCCTCGCTTTTGCACCCCCATTGATTCCCGCGAGGTCATCTCACCGTAAGAGAGACAGATAACGTGTACTACCACCGCCACGAGGCAGGGGCAAACACCAACTTCTTCCATTTACTTGTGGTTCTTGACTCCTGCAAAGTATAGGTCACTAGATACTCGCGCTTTTTCCTTTTATTTTTTATTAAGAGCTCGGGTATTTTATGACGCGCTTAGTAATTAACTTTTACAACGATTTTGTCACCACTTTAATTAACTTCACCACTAAAGTACGTGCGCGGACAGCTTGAATCAGCTCGAACGTAAGTATCGGACAACGCTTGAGATTGTACAAACAATCGGCAATGATGTTGGAAAAATGTAATACGCTGATATGAAGAATGCAATGGTTTATGATCGAAATGATATTTTTAGTATCTTGATAATTATGAGGAAACGCATGTTTCCTGTGGGCGTACGGACATAACTTGTTTCCTGGTTTCTGTGAGAATTCCTGAATTCTGATGACTCTCAGTGAAAGTGAAATTCAAATTTTCTCTATTTTTCTTTGTAATTTCAGCGATAAAACTTGCGACCACGTGGTTCGTAGTAGCAATAAAATCGCTCCACTCGTTGAGAGCGATAACGCTGCAGTTGTTTCGTTAGATCACGTACCTAGCTAAAGTCAGGGACGCGGTATACACTTATTCGAAAGAGAGTAGAACCGCTGACAAAGTCCCACGAATAGTCAGAACTCTGCTGCCCAAGTTCATGATTCCACCGTGTGAGTTTATTTTCTTTTATTTCCTCCCCAAACGACATATTTGATGCCCTCCGGAGGGAATGTGGATAGCTAGGTCTATACTTTCGGCGGGGGACAAAGGCGCACCATTGCTCGGCAATTCGCGAAAGCTATTCTGTCCGATTGTTATGCAAACCCCCGGATGTAGAAAAGCTCTGGGCCGTTTGCTTTTATCGTAGGTCCCTCCACAGGGCGCTTCGCAGCTTCTCGTTTCTTGCTTATGTTAGCTACCAAGAGACCGAAACGAGTGAAACCTCAAACGGATAGTTACCGTTTTCTCGAACCCCGTATCGGAAAAAGGAAAACAATCGGCACTCGGACGCCACGTTTCGTTGACTCTAAATTTATTTTCTTTCGAGGTACTTTAGGCACTTCCTTCACTCGCCGACCTCCCAACTTGATAGAAATGGCCATATTGACCCCGGGAAAATTCCGATGCCCAACTTCTACGGTTCTCATTTGGTAGGCCGTGATGTCAGCATGACAAGCGGCGCATAAAAAACACATTCGCGTCAGTAGGTCCTTTTGCGCAGGATTCACTGAGACGGAAAGACATAAAGGGGTTGGTTCGTCGTTGGATGGATGATGCTGTGGCTGAAGGGGACCCGGTCTCGCGATCAGACATCCCTTGCTCTAGGAGCCGGGAGAATCGCGAGGGATGAATAGTAGAAGCTGATGAATCTTCCGACCTCGTATATCCTGGGGCTCGTGAGATCGAGGCGACCCTTGCGAAGCCGAGTCGTTGACAAGGGCGAGTCAGGTCTGGTAATTGGAACACAAAGACCGTCCTGAATAGACGCTGATGTCTTCGTTTACGATGATTGTTAATGGCGGTCGTGCGGCATCGCGGCAACAACCGGACTATACTTACCCACTGTCATCCAGTTGAGTGTCTCATAGTTTGAACAACCGGTAGAACATACTGCTATACAGTTTCTGATGGATGAGAAAAATATCTACCTCGAGATACGAAACGCGACTAGATGTTGTGAAAAAAAAGAAAATATTTCAAAAAATCTTGCTTTATTCGTGACTGCATTATACAGCAATTCGTTTTGCACATGGCCTCGATCCACTTTGAAGTTACAGAGGCGAAGTTTACACAAGAGGCGTTGGATCGTGAAATAGAAAGAGTTTAAAAATGGCGTAGTTCATGGTGATGGGAATTGGCGGTAACAAAATGTTTAGCACACCAATCACAGGTGTTTGCTAATCCAACAATCGCTATATATCAACGCCCAGCTGCTACTATATTAGCGCGTGAGACGGGCGCGTAAACAGCGAGCAATTGGTCATTGGCTTGTTGGCAATTATTCCGGTCTTCTATGTCGTTTTGCTGCGGGGAGAGAGGAATTGGGACAAAATCATCTCGCTATAAACGGCTTGCCCATAAGTAGAATCAAGAGAACAAACCGCTTAATCGACGATATTGTCAAATTTTTAATTAAATTTTTTATTGTTCGCGTGGTATGGTCAATTTCATTTTTTAATCTCCTTCGGACTAGCAACTTTTACGACTTCTGACGCTCGTTTAATTGGACGTTGCGCAGCTAGCCTATATAATGCGCTATTGCTTCTGCAGCTTGTTACCGTTTTACCATTTGGTGGGACATTGGGGGCCCGGTCACGCACTCAGTCGGCTACATTACATAGTCAAATAATACAATCACATACGAAAAAATAATTATTGTTATTTATAGGTACTGCCGCATCGTAGAAGATCACAAAAAGGAAGCGAGATCCTCAGTGGTTCTCGTCTGACTCAGATGAAATCTGTATAATTAAATCAGTCTACAATCAACGGACTCCTGTGGAACAGAGCTACGTGAAGAAACTTCCGCAGGTAAATCAGAAAGGCTCTTAATTTTACATCGTTTATAATTACAAAGCCGCTACAAGTCCCTCACACTCTAATCAGTGAGTTGCTTTTATACCCAATCTGTGTCGTGGTCACTATATCTATATGAGCACGCGCTAAATCGCATTCGAAGAAAAACCGTCATAGTCGAGTGGGTTCAGACACTCTTTCGTTTCCGGTTATAACCAGAAAAGTTTTTATATAAAAAAAAAACTGAAAGCAAAATTAAGTCTTTTTTCAAGCTGGTTACGAATTTATCAATCGCACACATGCAGCAAGTCCACCACTCACTCTCGGCTATGACCAGCATTTAGTGTCACTGCAATTCCGATTTACAATTAGATCAAGAAGGCTCATTTGTTCGGGAAGTTTTCATAACATTTACTCTCTGCTCAGGACCCAAACTGCATATAAGTATGTTGATACCGTATATGTATTTCCTGATTTGATTAATACTTTTTACAATATCAGAAAGGAAGTATAAGTTCTCATGTGACATGACCGCTAAGCTGGCTGTATCATTGAACTAAACTATATACTTATCTCAAAACTCGAAGGGATTTTGCCAAGAAAAATAATCCAAAAATTTTGAGAATAATCTACAATCATTCCCCTCGTAACTATAATAGCATCAGACGAAATAAAGCTTGCTCTTGTGCCAGTCGAAAGAAAAAAAAATGAAAAGAAATTCATGGTGTCGGAAAAAGTCGACTGAGTCATAGGCTTCAGAATGACGCTGACTGCTGCAACCTGAACGTCTACGTTCATTGCCTCGCAGTGGGGAACCTGGACTTGGGCTTCGGGATATTTCTACTGACCCAGAGGCCCGGAGAGAAATCGGTTTATCGCGCCATTGTTTCGTGTATACCTCTCAGCCCGAACTATACAAACCTCGCACGTTCTCTACTCGACGCTGTTGGTCCAGGGTTGGCGACGAGGGAGGCGACGGGCTTAGGTGTAACGGCGACCATAAAGCAAGATTAATGAGGCGGGAGTGCATCGAGTATAGGCAAGAGACGCGAGACGACGGAGGAGAGCTCGGTGGCGCCAGCTGACCGACAGGCCGACTCACAGACCCCCATTCCCACCCGCATGACCACCCTATGGACCAGCCCATCCATCTCCCATCTCTACTCTGGCGTTATACACAGGTACGGATACTACATCTATGTATTATAGGCGGGTTAGTAAATCCATATCTTACTGCTGGCACGACGATATTATACATTGGTATACCACTTTATTACCATTAACTGAATAGATAACGATAAAAATAGAAGTTTGAACTGTGCATAGGGGAATATATTGTGACCCAGGTATACACCTGCTTTAGACATTCTTGATTCGATGCGAGTTGGGACGGTGAGTTGGCGACTTTGACCAACTAATTAGCTCCTAATGGTGTACTAATTGTCGTGGCTGAAAAAGGCTCCCCTTATACCTACTGGTGAAAAATTCATGGGTAGAAAAGACGAGCTTTTGATTTATAGGTGCGTGTCAACACTTATGGTGGCGATCAATTGATTAGCTAGAGACAAACGGTTTTATTTGTACACCTGTACAGTTATGTCTTTAATGGAAGTAGTATTGGCTTTGGCAAATCCGAACATTATCGATAGGACGGATTCAGATAGACAGAGAAGTAGAGGAAGATCGATAGGAAAACTGTATGTTATGTCTCCGACGAGAGATCGAACATAGTGTAAAATTTCCGTTCGGTAGATTGTTTGAAATTTTCAATAGGACGAGGAGAAGAGGTTCGTTCATCCCAACTTTTCTTATCTCGGGAAATCAGTGACAGGTTAAAAGAAACTTGGAAGTTTGCGGCATGTGGAGAGACTGCGAATGGGAATCCCCTGGGACCACGGTCGAGTGGCTGGCAAGCTAACGTCTTGAGCTTTGGTTTCCGAAGGTTCTAAAGACCGCAGGAACTAGTAACCGCCGACAACGAGCAACTGGCACCTGAGAAGGTTTTATAGCTTCGTAAACCTTGCCGCAGGCGCCCGACGTAGTAATTAGCCATTGTTTCGCTGACGCCCCTTGCAATGGAACGTATCCGACTGCAGCATGCTACACCGTTCTCTGGTCCATTTCCTGAAATTCGTCTTGTCTGGGTTTCAAATTTTCTCACGATGCACAAACCGTATTGTGCCATTCTCTCTGCGACTAATAGATGACGTATTTAATGAACACATCTCGATACTATAATTTACCCAGTTTACTCTTTGCTAGGAAGTCGCGTGATTCCAGAACCAGCCTCACTCGGCACCCTGTGTAAAATCTTCCGAATGAGAGTACTGTTGCACTTGCGGATAAGTCCTACAACAAGATTCTCATTCGTTTGTACATACATCGTTCTGGATGTGTGGAATGCTGGTATCGAACAGGTGGTTGCTTTCAAAGCTTTATTTCATTTACTTTTTTATTTTTCATACCGTCTCAGTACGGAAGAAATGTCGTGTTCATTACACCGCCTTTTCTCCCCGACTTGTATACATACACGCAAATAGCTTTGTACGCGAGCTATGGTGCGAGAAAAAATATGTTTACAGAAGGTAAAAATTACCGACAAAAACGGCTAAAAAATAAGCTCCACACAGGTGTACCTCAGGCTTCTCACATCTTCTTTTCGGTCCTTGAATAGCGTCGCGTCACTCACCCTCCATCTCGTCGGATCATCTTTTATTTAGGCATTATAGTCAAAGTTAGTTCTTGGAGTAAAATTTATGAAAAAGAACAAATCTATGAGACCTCGTTCTATCGGCACCCTGAACTCAACAGATTCGCATTCACCATCGTATCCACTCAACCTACATAATCTACGTAGATACATACGTAAATTAATAGATTCACATAGCCATGGCGATTTTATAGCAGGGTGAACCTTGGTCTGCGGTGTTCCAGACAATCCAACGTCCCACACGACCACACGGTCCGGCTGGGATCGCAATCACGTAATCGTGCGCCGTGCCGACTACTGCTACAGCCATTCTGCCATTCCCGCCAGGCGCCGCACTCTTTTGTCTTCGTCTTGTTTCTCCGTTTTTGCCCACCCGTTCACCGCAGCTCGGTCCCCGCGGTATAGAACCACTATATAGCATTTTGCTTTTTGCAAGAAGACCACAACTTTTCTTGCTCTTATACCACTATTGTATTCCACGTAATTGCAGAGGATCTGCCGTGAACCAAGGTGTTGACAGCGAAACTTCGCGGTACCGCGAAAGTGAATGAGAAGTCGGAAGACTTCCGATAATTACACACAAGCTAACAAATTATTACTGCGCTCGAGGTCCTCCAGGAAAACTATTGTCTTCATAGATTGTGCTCATCTCATCTCACGTATGTATACTACCTATACCGCTCTGAAATTTTAAACTCATTTTCGCGTTAGACGGACTGAAGACATTATCTTGAAGCATTACGACATGTGGGAATACATACCCGGAAAGTAGTTAATCGCGCTGGTAGCTTACACGAGGTTATAATTACTTCTATTTCAGACTTGCGTGTAGGCGCGTATAGCTTATAGCTTAACGTGAAAGGTGTTGTCTAACTTTAAACGGAGCCAAATTAGGCGGTGGGATGAGATCTGGGAAGAGTAATCTCACGTTTCACAGGACATTAGTACCTCGTCCGTACTGTAGGTATACATATATATCTTAGTTATAATTGGACTGATTAATTACTAATTAATTATTGAAGTAATTTACGAATCATATTACCGTGTGAATATTAACGGTATGATGGGACACCGGCGCCAGACGTCGCGACGTCAAGCGAGTAAATGAATCAGGCGGTTCCACGCCGGCAACTAGAAGCACTGCGTCAAACGGGTCGCCGAAGAGCCAATGGACCATGACGCGACATTGGCATCTGCCTCTAATTATTTCATAGAGTTTCTACCCCGCGATAGGTATAACTATGGCAGAAACGGTAACTATGATTACATATACGAAACTACAGATATCACGAATTTCCCCGGTGCCAGCAATCCAACATAGTCAGGGCGCCTGGGTGTCTCTTTGCCGTCGAACAAATGTGCGCGAGACACTCTATATATATATATAGGGATCCGACAGTGTGGCGCCAGCTTTGCGTATATATATGCGATCTCCCGGTCGCGTCGTCCTCCGCTTCGGCGTTGTACCCCGTGCCCGAGAGTTTTAGCTCCTCGATCGTTTACTACAACGCGAATGATCCTTTTGCGTGGTCATAGGTAACTTCACGCTGCATCATTTGCCCCAGCGTAGAAATAGGCAGCAAAACCCACAAAGATATGATGGCCGAAATTAGAATGGACCGCTGAGAGATTGGTCAACGATGAAATATTACAGCCTTTTTATTGAAAAATATATGCCAGCCTGAGTGCAGGAAGTTGTTCTTGAACTCGTCAAGGTGATTTCCATACTTTGGTAAGTTAGTAAGGTAGTCGATATTAAGTTCAACTAAAGTTGAATTTCTTCAGCCAACGTCCAAAGTTCAGAGCTACTCCTTTCTCAGGTTCCTTGACCTCGACTTCGCGCCGATTTTTCAAGACCAATCGATGCGAAGGTCGTGCTAATTAATCTCGGCGCTAAACTGAACAGAGTTCTTCTTTCTCCCACGGACACACCGTGTATGCATGCGGTACAACCGTGGAAAGAATCCGTGTCTCGGACTCCCTTTCGTGTGACGCGTTGTCCTCGGGACTGCAGTTCACAACGCGCGCGACCCATATATGGTCACTTGCTGTATAATTCATCGGCACAGACACATATGCGCACACATACATATATATGTATATACACCTTCGTCAGCATAAGCTAACGTAACGCAACGCGTAACAGAGATTCGAACCACTGCAGCAGCGCTGGTTACATGCAACAGATGGACGCCCAGTAGGTAGATATGTATATAACTAGTTTTTGTCATCGTCAAACAATCTTGGGAAAGGATATACCTACACGTATAAATTTATTGTATTATAGTATGGGTTTAATGAATAAGTTTCTTTGGCGACGCGTCTTGTTAGGTTTTGGTATTAACCAACTAATAGCGCCGGTAACTACCTGTAGTCACGACGTCGAGACGTGGCTCCGATAAACTCTACTGGAGGGAGGGGGTAAATCTGTGGCCGAAGTTAATTAAGCTTCTTCGTTGACCCTAGACCAAGCATCGCATTTGAAATAAGAATCTAGCAGTACCTACCTACCTACTCGGCTTTCGTTCCGAACAGAAGAGATCGTGTCCGGAGAACTGCGTTTGCGATTTGCTAAGGAAAAGTCGTTAGTCGCAAGAGCAAATTAGCTGCCGACTTGGTTTGAAAGGTTCAACTAGTTCTGAGGAATCGATCTTGAGTGAGATATATCGTCTTTCTCCATTACAGCCGCACCACGAGAGCCAATTAGTTTTCAGTTTTTCGCGAATGTTTCGTATTCATTAATAATTGGCGCAAATTTTTTCTCAACTTGAGATACCTATTCCGTTAATTTTGTGACTTAGCCCGTTCCTTAGGCGGAAAAGCTAGGACCGTAAAGGTTCAGGATCCGAAACGATCCAAGGTGAACCCTTTCTTTTAATTATCCCGTCGGCTAGTAGGTCGAGGCAAAGGCCAAAGAGAACCCAGAGAAGGGCGAGAGGATGAGGCGTGAAGCGATGGACGGTATCGATTAATTCTCCTGGACCACAGGTAATTGAGCGAGCAGTCAGCCCTGTGTCTCGTTTGCCCGCGTCTTTCAACGGGCCCTAAATTCGGCCATGTCTTGCCTTCGAAGGTCCTCTAGAGTCGGTCGATTCCTCCCGTTTACTCCGCGTTTCAAACTTTATTTCAAGAGATGGGTACAGCCGTGTTTCAAGATTTCAACGCAGGTAGGCTGGTATAAGACATCTCTGATCGGTATGTTTTAGGTCCCGTTCTCCAGAACAGGATTTCATTAATCATGGTTCTTTTAATCGATTTTTAACTCCAACACGAGTGAAATTGCCGCGTTCGGTAAGCATCGCGTCCGACAACCCCGTGGGAATGCTATGCCCGATTCACCGGTTCTTGATCGCGTCCGGTAATTCAAGAGTATGTACGCAAACAGACTTCATGTTACGTATACCTATGTGCTGCAAATTCAACTCTCGGTAATTCTCCCATAGATTTGTATACTTAATGTGGATGGACTGGTCAGGGCGGGAGTTTATTTGAAGGGTCGATCCTAGTTGAATTTCTCAGTTATTCTATTTTCGGAGTATAATCATGTAAAGCATATATTTAGATGCAGCCCAAAGTACTAGTTTTTCTTCGTCGTTTCATTTCCTAGAATTGAAATTGCAGAATTTGAAACTGAAAAATGTGAAACCCGAGCAGCTATTGATCCGCATCCTTATGACAACTGCTTCTACCTTCACTGCATTTATAACTATCGGAAACGATATTTCATAAATCCAAACTTTTATTTGTTTGTACTTCAACAGGTTTGTCAACCGAAACTTGATTAATGGAAAGTTCCCTTAGGTTACACTAGTCCTATATACATATACTCCCTTAAAGGACAACGAAACTTCATATTTCTACTTCACTGTGTCTACAGCTATCAGCAGTATACAGTGAAAGGTTAATTACGGACTGCTCTCGTTCAGCATCCCGGACGGCTTCTGGGTCCCGTAGAAGATTGAATTTGGAAACGATTCTATTGTCGTCTCGAGATAGATTGGAATTAGTTGCATAGGGTGTTGGAATGAGAGGAGGGCTAGTCTGGCGCCGTTTAGACTGCAGGCAGGCGGCCAGACAGGTGCAACCATCGTCACCCAAGCGGCCCGCGTGGCCCCGCGGGATCGCCGCTCGACACACATTCAAAAGTATTAGCAGTGTGTGTCGTTGCACTCGTCGACGAGGAACGTCGATGCTGCCAGCAGATACGTCGTTCATCAAAATGCCTATGATCACTCGCATCGATGTTCTATGACTATTGGTCGTTAAATCTTGTCACTCCGCACACCTGCCAAAATCTCCCATCGTCGTGTGAAAATAACTCTGAAAAATCTTTTTATTCATATGTACTGTAATATTCTCGGGCAGTACGGAATTCAGACGCAGTGACACGCGATGCTCCTCTGCATATAGGGTTGCTCGCAGCGCAGGCGAGACCAGTAGAAAATAATCTCTCGTCTTATACTAGGTATTTTGATGGAAAAACCTGAAATAGGTAAGCCAAGCGTTCTGCATTTACTATCAGGGCTTTCTATGAAAACGTTTTGTACCTACTTCGTCCTGCACTGGTCTGGCTGATTATTTTTTTGGTTACTAAGTCATTTCAATAAATACACAGTCATTTATCAAATTTTAGGTTTATTTGATATAAGTAATAAAACATATACACAATTGTTCTATGAGTACTCCTAACTGTATACTGTGTGCATATACCTATGATCTCTGTTAACTGACTCTAAATTTCCAAATACTCTCACGAATTTCAATTATTATAATTAGTTTTAATTATTATAATAAGTTATTTTCAGTAATACAGAAAATTCCAATTGATTCCCGTACGACCTTCGCTACGAAAGTAGTCCACGACATAGATATTGGGGTCGCCCACCCCCTGAATAAGTTAGAAATTTTTAATTCAAGGCCTAAAGAGTACCAAATGCTGTCGGCCTTCGTACGCCTAATTGTACGCATTCTGAAATCAGAAGTCGTGAAAATGGCGTGCAGGTTGCATACAACAAAGCGTTCTCATGTTGCAGCAAACTTGGTTCGTCAATTCGACCACGAGATGGCGATACCATTTAGCATCCCCGTCGGGGGAGGAGCACTGGCTAAGAGGATAAGCGCACCTGTTCACTGTTGTCGGATCAGTATTCCTCATGGCGTCGAAGAGTACGGAGGTCGCTGCGTAAATAAGATACGGCTGTCAAACGGTAACAGGCATCTCAATAGAAATACCACGATCGCAAGCAAGTTATTGTTATTGTAAGGCAGGTATAGTGTATATTATGATAACTTGTATGCCAGAAAGCAAATAAAGGGGGCACATATTGATCTTTAATAAACTATCCGAAATTGTACATTACTTTGACAATGTATGCTAGCGCAATGAATTCTTAGACGTATCGATAATCGATCGCTTTGTAATTTTTCACTTTTTCGTCCCTGTGACTCTTCATTCTAGGTATCAAATAAGCGGAAAGGACCATCCATTGGAAAATTCAGCACACCTCCACAGGTCAGCTGTTCTCCTGATACCAGGAGGATTTTTCGACGTAAAATTTGTCTAACTCCGAATTATTTAAATTTCACGTTATATGCTACCTACAAAAGGAGGTTGGCATGCAGGTTGCATAGAAAAGGCGTACCTATCCTCGCGGCTAATGCAGTTCGTCAATTCGACCGCGAGATGGCGATAGCATTTGTCAACCCGTTGCCGGACGAGCACTGGCCTAGGCTAGAGACACCTGTCGTGGGGGTTCAGTCACCTTTGTGCTGTCAGAGAGATCGGATCGGCGTCGTGTAAACGAGAAACGACTGTGACAGGCGCTCAAATAGGAATATCTCGAGCGCAGAGAAGTTGTCGCAAATAGACAATGTATGTATATCTTCTAGTCATTAGCTAAAAAAGATTCTTTCTGTATGGGGGATGGGTAATTATTGAATAATTGAATAATAAATGATATAACAGGCGTCTTTCTGCTACAGCCGAATAAACTTCCATCAGAGTCTAAACGTTTCCATCCACCAAGGGTTCCGTCTATCAAGTATATTGTCGTGATACAAATGTGGTTTACGAAACAATTACAAAATGAACATAACTTTGCCTATAACAATATTGTATCGATGCTTCAGCAATAAATTTGCAGATATACCAATATCCATTGCTTGGTTATTTTCCACTTTCCCCTCTCCGTGACACTTTATTTCAGAACTCAATAAACAAGATACGAAATGGCATAAAAAAAAATGAAAGTTATAAGTAAATTCTCGGCTACCAAGCTGATTTTTCAGGAACGCTAAATAACGTCGGCACATAGGTATAGCATGGTGCACGAAGACACATATGGATATACCCTATTCGTATTTGCAAACGTATCAAAACAAATACGAAAAAGTGATCGAATATTTCAATGAACCGATTGGCGTAGTCGGTAGAACGTGCGACTAGAAATCCGAGTCGGCGTTAGGTGCCGGTTCGATCCCGGCCGAAATCATGAAAATTTTTCTAAAATAAAATTTCCATTTTTTCGAAACTGACCATAGCTACAGACAACGTGGCGGCCTCTGTCATTCTGTGGCTGTCAAAACGTCGGTAGATATGTTCGTACGACAGCGTCGTCGGTAACCATATCTACAGACAACGTACCGGCAGCTACAATTCTGTGGCTGTCAAAATGTCTGTAGATATGTTCGTACGACAGCGTCGTCGGTTTCGGAAAAATTGAACCTAGGTATCTAGGGCTTGACTAGAAATAAAAGCAAGAGCAAGACGAAGAGGAGCTCCAGGTGGCCGGCCAAGCGGTTAGAAAGAGTAGGGCTTGCTAGAAATAAAAGCAAGAGCGAGAGGAAGGCTCTGGGTGGCCAAATGTTCAGAAAATCAAATTTTTGTCAAAAATAGGCTATTTTAACCGAAATAATACTTTGAATATATAACCCATTTTAATTTTCGCTCGAAATTCAAGCATTAAATGGCTCAGGGGCAAAAATTTAGCTTCGTACCCGGAAAACCTGGGTTCGAATCCCCGAGCCGGAATTTTATTTTATTTTATTTTTCCTTCTGCCCAAAATTTTATTTAATTTTTATTTTTCGATTTTCGATTTTATTTAATTCTCGAAAATTTATTTTATTTTCGAACTCTGGAGTTCCCCCACCTTGCGCCGCTTTTATTTCTAGTCGAGTCCTACCTATGACGTCACCGGTGTGACGAGACCCCCTACCACCTCACCGCATACTCATGCTAAGTGGGGATTTTATTTTAGTCTGAAAATCTTTTTCGAGATTTCGGCCGGGATCGAACCCAAGTTCGCTCGCTCGCTCGCATTTCTAATCGCACGCTCTACCGACTACGCCAAACGCTTCGTTATATTAATATACCAATTTTTCCTATTTATCCTGAACTTGTCTGGCGGGACAAGGAATATGTGTATAGATATAGGCATCCATACGTGTCTTTATGCATGTCTCTATATGTGTATTAATTAATACTAGCATTTTCGGACTTAGAAAAATTTGACGTCGAAAACTTTTGCTCCTGGTGTCAGGAGAGCATCTGACTGAATCTGAATCGGTTCATTGAATTAATAGATCACTTTTTCCTATTTATCCTGAACTTGTCTGGCGGGACAAGGAATATGTGTATAGATATAGGCATCCATACATGTCTTTATGCATGTCTCTATATGTGTATTAATTAATACTAGCGTTTTCGGACTTAGAAAAATTTGACGTCGACAATTTTTGCTCCTGGTATCAGAAGAACATCTGACCCGAGCAGGTGTGCTGATATATAAAATATAGAGTTGCAGGGACGAGTGGAAAATAACCAGGCAATTAATTATTGACATATCTGGGAATTTATTGCTGCAATTTATACAAAATTACTTATAATCAAAGTTATGTATGATTTGTAACTATTTCTAAAAAATAAATATACACATATACATATTGCCATGCATCAAGTCTTATTTACTCCCTAGCATACAAGTCATCATAATATAAACTGCATTCGTCTTACAATGATATACCTATTACCTAATGTAACCAATTTTACCAGGACGCAGTTTTAATATGCACTAGATCATTGCAATTGTAGAAGAATTTTTGCTGCGTGGAAATGTGCGGACTCTGGTGGAAGGTTGTTCGACTGTAACAGAAGGACGAGTGTTATAACATCACTATTGTTCAGTAAATTGCTTGTAAAATTAGACAAGAATTTATTTCGGCAATAACTTTATCGTCGATTTCACGACAATTTCCCTGCAATCGTGGTATTTCTATTCAGACGTGTGCCTGTCACAGTCCGACAGTCATATTTCGTTAACGTAACCCCAATCCGTCCTCTTTGACACCACAAGAGCCACTGACCCGACAATAGGTGCTTACCCTAGGCCAGGTGCTTCTTCACCGATGGGGTGAGAAATGGTATCGCTATCTCGTGGTCAGATTGATGAACTAAGTTTGCCGCAAGCATTGGCTTGCCTCGCTGAATGCAACCGCATGCCATCCTGTGACTCTAACTTGAGATTGCATGAGTTTTGGCATGGCATACAGATTTTTGCGGCACACGTAGTTCGTGAGTTTAGCCGCGAGATGGCAAAACCACTTCACTACGATGTAGTCCAGAAGGTTAGTACTGGGCAATATAAATTGAAAATCCTTAATCCTTAGGAATTTTATAAAACGTGGAGATTCAACTTTATCGGGCGTTGACCTGATGTATTTTTGCTGTCAGAATTTATTCCAATATGCGTCGAATCAATAAAACGATAAATTACACGGTTATAGGCGGAAAATGCATTTGTAAAATCTAGAATTCAAACTTATCCGATTCTTCAGTTCCGCAGTAAGCTACTGAGTGACAGCTCCATAGTCCATGAGCTATACTTCAAAAACACTCGGCCTTCTATTGAAAATAATTAAACATCGATTCGAGTAAAGACAATAAAATGTAATTTGGTTTCTGACATATATGTCAGCTGGATGTAACTTCATTCATTAGCAAAAAATGCCAAGATAGATGGATAATCAATTGCTTCGTTATTTTCCTCGTCCTAAATAGGTAGCAGAACTGAAGTGGTTCCACCTCATCTCTGCTAGCGGCATGTCAGAAGACACTACTTGACCGCTTCCTTCTTCTTGACTGCTTGACAGCATGATCCATTCAGTCCGAGCCGTGCGGGGCCGAGCGCATGCGTATTTAGTTGTAGATTGCGGAATGGTGGCGTAGCAGAGAATCTCGCTAAGTAAATATTGAGTTTTTTTCGGTATAAACGAGCAAGTCTTGAATAAAATAAGCAACTCAACTGTCATTCAAGTCAAACTCCTTCGAGATCGTCAATTTCTGGAACCTAAATATTCCACGGTGTGCATACGCCATACATACATTAATATACTAAATTGAGAAGACCAGTCCAATACCGCGAATATTTTCTCACTTCCCCGCACTCACGCCGTGCCAATTGTTAGCACATACATAGGTATACATCGTTGAATCTCTGTAAGTATGATATGTTTTAATCTCATTCGTCCTAAAATTAGAATTGCATGAGTTTAGTCAACGATATACATAGATTTGGAACACATTATATCACACTTTTTGAGACAATATTAGGCTAGAAACTAAAGTCTTAGAACTACGTAGATATAAGTCATACCAAACCATCGACACTTTACGATCAGCTATGACGATACGATAGATTTCGAATGATCAATCACCTAAACCCATCAATCAATGATTTACTACTATCTCACATAAATTTGATGTATACATATACGTAGCCACTATAAAAACTCCTGACTATTTCACAACCATTATAATCTGTCTGATTTTAATAATTATTATTCAATATATCTGCGTCTAAAATTCTACTAAAATGTAATCACATTTACAGGCATAAAGATGGTAGCTCACACGGTGCTGCTCGACTTCACTGTATCGAGTAACGTTATCTCAGATGTGGAAAAACGATCCAATTTAAAATCTACAATTGCAAATGTATTGGGAGAACACATCGGAAGTTTAAAGCCACTAACTGAAACCAACATAGATGAAAGTCTCGTTTTGTTATACACTGGTGTAAGAGGAAGCCTTATTACAGTGCGAGCTTATCCTAAGGGCTTAGTAACAGTAAACATTGAATATTATAAAGGGGACAACGAAGAAGCTCTTCTAAACTTTGAGGTAAAATAAAAATTGATTCATATCATATATTAACAACGAATTAACACAGCTTTAGGAGTTTTGGTTGGCCATACATAGACACATCGATATGATCTCCTTTTCTCAACAGTTGGATCCATAAATTGTGAAAATTCTAAAGCAGAGTGAAGAATTTTGCCCTATTTTCTATATGGAGAATTACTCTGTGAGATTTTGCGCTACTTCGGTATTCACCATATCGTATTCCTATTGATCCCAAGTCTGCTCTGTCATCAATTCATTTCATAAGCAGTGCATAATAAATGCAGAAGTGATTTGTTTTAATTAATTCTACTACAATCTCCAAAGTTTTTATATTATAACTATTTATCATCAATATCACAACAATTGAAAGTTCTTTGATATTGCACTAGTTATTTTTTATTGGGCAATCTTCGTGTATGTTTTAGTTACTTCACTATCCGAATGGTTGATAAATGACCATATCAATTGATTTCATAACTGTAGATGTATCTATTTTACAATTAGTTGAAAAATGAACAGGTCGCTATCATTTATTGAATGTGCGTTTAACATTTTTCAATACGATTTCAAACATAATAGTCACATCATAATTTCATAATTATGCTTGTAGTAGTAGCAGCAGCAGGTGATAAAGTAACTCTGTAGTTACGTAATTGATATAGTTTCTAGTCTTGCCTATTGTCGTATCTGTTCTGTTCAACGTATGATGTTAGGTTTTGGTAAGAAGGCTCAAATATTGGGTGAAATGATTAATTACGCTGCGATGTCATAGAAACAGTCTTTGGTTGATATGAATAAATAAGTTCATTAGGGTATGGTGGACTAGAATCTTGTCGGAAATTCTTTAAGATTATCTATATCTTATCTAGCTTCTACATGTTACTTCCTGTGCTTTACTTTCATACATGCGTTCCTTGATTTGAAATAACGAATCTTCTACTAATAATAAAACTGAATGATTGAACCAGAGAATAACACGAGTAACTTGGCAGGCATCTAATAACAGTTTGAATATAAGGTGTTTTAAATTATCTCTGATCATTTTCATGCCAATTAAAAAGATTGTGTAATAACTAAATGCATAAGATAATAGAAAGAACGTTATAGCAGTGGCGATACTTGGAAGCGGACGTTGCCTTGGCTCTGAACAGCCAGCGCAGCAAACGCCTACCTCCCTTAAGACGTGGAACCATGTATGATCTCTACCTGACACTATCAGGTAGAAACCGTATTCCCACATTCAATATAGCCTCTATTTTTCTATTTGTTACACGTCTCAATACCCATTTCATATTTAGCATTCGTTATGGAATCGATTTTGATAATTCTCACTTCTTAATATTGATTGGTAGCCACAGTTATTTTAATGGCTTGTTAGGAATGTTCTTAGATATTCAGCACTCTGTATTTCATTGTATGGCAGCTGCAACATAATATGAGAATTTTCTCAATACATATCAACATCGGGTTTCACTTCTCATTTAGTCTGATTAGAAATTGACTCTTGAAAAGCACATTTCTTGCAAAGCATATACGTGTAGTATCCCCTTCGTTGTGGTCTTGTCAAAATATATGTCGTCACACTGAGCACAAAATTTCACACATTATTGTATCAGCAGAAATAATCGATTCATAAGTTTTGTCTAAAACTCTCCAATTTAAATAGTGTCTAAACTATTGCTATTTACTCAATATTACTCTTTGATCTAATCTGAACAACAATACCTGTTGTTTGGAATATAGCTGTGATGCACCTCAAAATAAACTAATCGAAATATCAAGCTACCTCTTCAGCCATTGTGCGTATTTGTGTACCACACTATGTACAAAGTTATATTGGTTGAATACCTATCAAAAATGATCATAATAAATTCAATGTAATTACGACACACTGAATAGATCTGCTACTTGATGTGCCATCGTAAGATTATCCATGCTTTGCAATAACGTATTTATCAGTTGCATCTTTCTTACTTCACTTCAATTGATAATATCAGCTCATATATATTTCAAATTGCATGTAACTATGGCACATTACTTATATAGCATTTGCTGTGCAGTTATGATAGTGATCCCTGCTGAAAAAAGTCCTCAGAAGATCCGGATTGTGGTTCGATCTTATAGATTAGTATAAATTCAGAAAAAAACAGAAATACACGTTGAATATGGTTTCTGTATCCATCTTTAGATGTTACTTTGATCGGACTATCTCTATGAGACTTTCGAAAAACAGGGATCCTACAATGTTAATCAATGCCAGAAGCAAGTTAACAAAAAAAAAAACTAATTACTTTTACCTCTGATGATACAGAAACTTTCAAATAAATCTATCATCACATAAATGTAGTATAAATATGAATTTAACTGCTGGTTCCTAGTTTCCCATGGAAAGTGTTCGATGTTAGTTGGAATTCACTAAACTTTTATCTCATAATTCAGAATTATTATTTATATAAATGTTGCTACAATAAGTTTCTCAGTCACATTGAATGCAGAATATATATTTCTGAATAATATGTTAGAATCCTCTCTTTAGTAGCAATGCCAACTCACTGTTAATACCAGACACGATATCTTACTAATCCATGCGACAATGAAGCTGAGTCATTACTGGAGCAAAAAAAAAAATCGACTAGTTTTACTACAACATTTCTGGTACAAACAATGACTTAATTTTAAAATGCCCCATAGAATAGACGCTCTATTCTTCTCTTATAGCAAGTAGAGATTTGGTTAATTAGTTAGTACGTTTGTTCTGTTTGTTCGTTGGTTTGTTTGATGGCTATGGTAGACAGCGAGAGACTTGGAGACAGCGTTGCTGGCGGCGGCTGCTGCCACCCGGTCCCACACGCTTGCCCCAATTAAACGCGGCGGCCCTTATGAACGATTCTATCCAACCGCCGGTGAGTTTTATTTATTATTATTTTTACAGTATCTCAGGATATTTCAGAGAGCAGTAGCTCAATCAATCCTAATCAATATAGGACTTACTATAAAAATAATGAACAACGTTTGTTTTCTTCAGATATTGTGTAACAGTTTTATAGAATAATTTCTAATTCAATCCAATGCAGGATCTGAACTCTATTGAATACTCTGAGACTGTAGATCGATTGCCTCATCGTGGCCACCATGCATGAATTCAAAAGTTAAAATTTCCGCTGTACATAAAAGAAAATCGAATCTGCATTGTTGTTCATTATATCAAAATTCGGCAATTAGAAGAATGTCAATCTCTTTTAATACACCATAATTCGCAAAAATTATAGCAAATCGTTATCGAACGTATTAAAGATGTATAAAATTGAACGATCAAACGAACTTACCTGTATGTGAAGTTCGATCGTAATTATATGAAGTCTCGTTCGAAGATATTACTATGTAGTCCCCCTCCGGCCCGCTAGATGTCACAACCTTTAGCGAAACTGAAAAGGAGGCGGGGGACTGCTATCCGCGCAGCCGCGCCCAGCTATCCTCATATCTTTAGAGATTTGTAAATTGTAATAGGGATGGGTATGAATGTAATGATATATAGGGTGGGATCGTAATATCTTCGAACGAGACTTCATATAATTACGATCGAACTTCACATACAGGTAAGTTCGTTTGATCGTTCAATTATATTCCGTCTCGTTCTCGATATTACTATGTAGTTGTTTAGAGAATAACAATTTATAACATCAGATTATGTATTATTATTTTATTTTATTATTTTTTTTTTTTTTTTTTTTTTTAACTTACTTAATAGTGGACTCGCCAGTGAGTATTGATAACGCAAATTTTTGGGACTCTAGTGGCACAATTGGCCTATTATAACATTTAGCAAAGGTCTGCGACGTTTCGGACCAACCTGCAGTTCTTCTTATGGTGTCTAGATTTATACCTCGTGACAGCGCCGCCGAGGTGGCCGCATGCCGTGTAGAATGTGCCGAAAACACCGCCACATCTATACCACTTTTTTCTAGTATTATTTTGACCCATTTACTTATTGTCTGGGCGGTAGCGTCCTTGTACGGTTTTTTGGTTGTAATTATTAGCTTCTTTGCTTGCATTCGTATCTCTTTTGTGACCTCTATATATTTTGTTACTGTCGAGGCAACACAGATCTTTGGGTTTTGACTATAGCAGGGGATTGTCAACAATGGCTGGCAACGTCCCGGTGCTGATGTTTTAGTAGCATCAGTTATGTGAATTAATAGCCCTTCGGGCGTAGTTTTTACGTTTTCTAATCTTATATTAGCAATGGTTTGTGCCCTGTGGCCTGTACTTAACAATAGCAACATCACAGTCTTATGTGTTAAATCTACCAGGGATATGTTCTCCGGAGAGCTTAACCCTTCCAAGTACTTGAGTACAACTGATACGTCCCACGTGTATGCGTATTTCGGCTTAGGTGGCCGCAGTTTGGAGACCCCTTTTAGGAATCTACGCACCGCGTCATCATCTCCTATTTTAGTCTTTGCAATGAGCGATATTGCCGATCTTGCGGAATTCAGCGTCCCGTAGCTAGCGCCCTCTTTATATTTTGTCGTCAGATATTTTAATATAGATCCTCTCGAAGGGTTGAAACGGTCCAAGTTATTGTCCGTGCAATATCTGAGCCACGGGTTTAGGGCGGATGCGTATTGTTTTCTTGTGGTTTGCGCCAATGACGCCTGCATGATGTCTATTGCTTCAATTGGCACTCCTTGCTCTAGGAAGGCCTCCCGGATACTCTGGCTGCAATCAGGCTTAAATTCCTTGCTCTTGGGTGGCTGAGTGACCTACAAGGAGATAACAATAAATCATTTCTTGGTCTTAAAGTCAGTCTTTCCCGGGTTAACGTGGTAAACAACGGGTACCACGGTTGGCTTGGCCAATCCGGCACTACGATAATGCCTGATGCCCTCTCTCTCTCTATTTTTGATAGTGATTTCAAAATCATGGCAAACGGCGGAAAGGCGTAAAAATACAACTCAGACCAACTTGAAGTAAAGGCATCTATGAGCCAGGCCCCGGGGTCTGGAAAACGTGAGCAATATTTTTTACATTTTGTATTATTGTTATTGGCAAAAAGGTCAATTTCAGGTGACCCAAATTTTTCCTCAATTAGACCGAAGGCTCTGTCACATAGTTCCCATTCTGTGTCGATATTTTTTACGCGAGACAGAGCGTCTGCTTCCACATTTTCTTTGGACGCAATGTATGAGGCGAGCAGAAATATACGCCTCCTTTCTGCCCATTGCCAGATTTCTTTGGCTAATCTATTATGTTTGGGAAAGCGAACACCCCCCATCTTATTAATGTAGGAGATAGCTGTCGTGTTATCTATCCGCAGGAGAATCTGACAATCTCTCGATTTGTCCGCAAGTCTTTCCAAAGCGATTTTTACCACCAATAGTTCTTTGAGGTTAATGTGTAACGCCTTTTCGTATTCATTCCAGAATCCAAAGATCCTGTCGTGATTATCAGTCGCACCCCATCCCGAATTAGAAGCGTCCGTATGTAGCACCATGTCAAAATTAGTTGATTTAATTTGGCCTACTGCAGAATTGATATTTCTGCTCCACCATTCCAGTTCGGACCGTATTGTAGCCGGGATAGCTATTTTTGCTTCGTAATTATAGCCGTTTACTATCAGGCTGGCTATCTTATATGACTCGCAACTCTTTGTATACAGCCACCCGTAATCGATTGCCGGGCAGGCACTTATAAATTTTCCTATTAACTGTGATAACTCCAGTATTTTACATGACGCTCTTTTTTGAAAACTTTTTACGAGCTCGGACAATTGTTTCCTCTTTTCCTTTGGCAATTCTATTGTAAAGTCTTTGGCGTTGATGTTAAAGCCTAGGAACCTACACACCCTCGCCGGGGTCAATGAACATTTTTCTGTGTTAATTTTGAATCCTAGTGAAGTTAGTAATCTGCAGGAGTCCGCTACTCTCTCTTGGCATCTCAACTTGTTTGCGTCGATGATGATAATATCGTCGAGGTATATGACCAACGAGACCCCTTTGGTTCTTAAAATTTTTACTGGGGTCTTTAGTACTTTCGTGAAAATATACGGGGCTGTACATAACCCGAATGGTAAGCAGGTAAATTGAAAACAAGTGTCTTGAAACAGAAAACGCAGATATTTTCTGCTCGTTTTATGCACCGGGATTAGGTAATACGCGTCTTGCAAGTCAATCGAAGCCATAAAGCAATCAGGAAAAATTAGGCTCGTGACCGTCCTCAAGTCTTCCATTTTAAAATGTTCTGGTTGTATAAACAAATTTAACTCTTTTAGGTTCAAGATGAACCGATCAGTTCCGTCCTTTTTAGGTGTCAAGAAGTATGAGGACAAGAATTGGTCTTTACTCTGTTCGCAACCCTCAATCACCCCTTTTTTAAACAGTTTATCTATCTCAACCTGGTATCTTTTCATTTCTCTAGGTGGAATATTAACTATTGGGCGCCCCCGTTGGGTAGGCTTCTCATAAAATGTTATCCTGTATCCTTTGATAACATTGAGTACGAATGTATTGTTCGTAACCTTGCTCCATTCGGAGTGAAATGACTGCAGTCTGCCTGCTAGGGTTCTACTTACACCTATTTTTCTCGGCGCGACGACTCGCTGTTCCTCTGGTTCCTCGTCTTGCTGTTGAAGTATTGCTGTTTGTTCTTGTAGGACGTGGACGACCTTGATTGTGTCCTGTTTTGGTGGCTGCCCGTATGAGCAGAAAGGGACTTCTTCTGCGACGGGCCCTTGTATAAAAAAGGCTTCCTGAACGAGTTCGACGCCGGCTTCTGCTTAATGTCTTGGCTCAGCTTCGTTAGAGCTTTTGATTCTTTGATACGTTCTCCGAGATTGTTACCGTAGAGCGTTTCATCCATCTCCGCCTTTTTTATAAGCGCAGTAACTTGCGGCGACAGGTCCGGAATAAAGATATTGGCCCTTCTCGACATAGAGATGGCGTGGTGTGCGGCAATATTCATTTTTGCTATGTCGCTGATTATCTTTACCAACTCGAGCTTATCGCATTCGTCCTCTCGCATTAATAGCGTGAGTGTGGAACCGATAGCCGTCAAGGAGGATCCTATGAGATTCTGGATCTCTGCCCAGTACGAATCCTTTGTTGCATTTTTAGGTGCAAGAGACGCAAGAATTTCTGCGTTCAACTTTTTTGCCTCGAACTCTGGTGTCCTGTAGAATGGTTAACATTAGTATTTCATTCTCTTTTTTTTTTTTTTTTTTTTGATAATAATGATATGACACAGCGGATTGTTAGAGTCATGCATAAAGGTGACAATACAATTAGGACATTGCCTTTTGTATTCCTCTAAGAGCTCTCCTTTTTTCTCCTTTGGCAGCCCTTTATTGACCAGTTTCTTCCGGATGTCTACAAGGTCCTCATCAATCGGTGTGACCTCGCCTTTATCTTTGTCTGCATCTATTCCGAGAATTCCGAGAACCTCCGGATCCACCGTTGCCATTTTTGGACTGGTTTGCTGATTATTTGCAGCGTTTTCTGAGAAAAGACATCCCTTGTATTAGTCGCAATATATTTTTATTGGACACTCTTGTTATTAATATAACCAGAGCCTGTATTGTCTACATAGATAGTATGTGTATAATGGCTCTGCCACGATCGGCAACTTGTTAGGTTATTCGCCGAATTTGCTGAGAAGGGAAAACCTCTCGCCTTTGTCTCAATATACATTGTATTGGACGCTCTTGTTATTATTATAACAAGGGCCTATGTTGTATGCATATACAGTGTGTATATGTATGTCCGGTTCTGCCGGCACGCCGCGACCCGCACGTCCAGGCAGCTCTGTAACAAAGAACGCAACACGTGGCGAGGGGCGGGGGGGAGGAGGAAGGGTACGAGGATTGGAAACAAGGTGATTCGTCTACTCGGTCGAATTATCGAGATTTATGCTCAATTTACCTTTATTTCCATCCTCCTTTGTTAGAGTTTGAAAAGCCAACACTGACGACGACGTAGATTCTTCAGAATTGCTATCGGACGAATCGTCGCCCTCGAGTAACGGCGTTAACCCCTCTATATCTTTCTGCATTTTCCGCACTTTTGCACGCAGCTCCTCGAGGTCAATTTTTCTTTTTGGCATTTTTCTCTTATATTCCCCACGTGCTTTCTGATTTTCTTTATTTGCGCGCACTGTTTCACTAAGGTGTTACCTCTCGCGCACAACGAAGCGATATGGGGATAGCTGGGCGCGGCTGCGCGGATAGCAGTCCCCCGCCTCCTTTTCAGTTTCGCTAAAGGTTGTGACATCTAGCGGGCCGGAGGGGGACTACATAGTAATATCGAGAACGAGACGGAATATAATTCTTGTTATACAGTATCACGCAATATCTATTCAGATTCGATACCAGCCCAATTAGAATAATTCACGTTAACAATGTACATACAAAAAAGCAGCGTCCATAATAGTTCGTAATTTTGTGTGAACTGTGAATCTTGTTGGAGACAAAATATTTTGTACAGTTCAAAAGAAAATAATATAAAATAATAAATTATATGAAATATAATTCTTCTTGCTAGCATAATACTCTGATTTAATTATGGTTTTTATTCCAACTTTGATTCACAGTGTTATTATAATGATAAGACACTTTTTTAATCACTTGTACCGTTGACTTGGCGATTCAATACTTATCTACTTATCAACCTCACTAACCTTGTTAAAGAGAAGAGTTTTCGAATGTTGGTTTCCAAATTTTTCAAGATGAAAGGCTACTGGAATATGACATCGACAAGCTGGTGTTTGAAGCTCGATCTCCATACCAGAAGGTACAAATTGTCCACTCCAAGTCACTTGGGAATATGTTGGTTCTCGATGAATTACAAAGTGAGTAATGTCGAACAATATTACTATGTAAGAGAATAGTATACTACCGAAAATTGAGCAATTAATCATTGTGTACAAATTGTGATTCTAATGAAAAACAAATTTCAGATATGTCAGAGGCGGACATGATTTATACTGACACGTTAATGCAACGTGAAAAAGAGAGTTACACAGGAAAAGAAATTGTTATTCTTGGAGGTGGTGATGGCGGATTACTCTGGGAGTTATTAAAACAGAAGCCACAATTCGTTACAATGCTAGAGGTATCCATGCTCCTAGATTTCCTAACATTCGTTTTCGCAGTAACTTCAGAGTCCTTGAATAATGACTCCAAGTCAGTTTTTACACTACTTTTTCGTTCTTTTGTTGTGAACCTTTATTGAATTTTCCTCAGCTTGACGATGTCGTTATAAAAGCTTGTGGCCAACACATGAGGAGTATATGCGGTGATTGTCTGGACAAAAAGAGAGGTGATAATTATGAGGTAAAACGTAAATTTTGACTATATGTTGACTTCTATGCTTACAAATGAAACCCACCAATCTTATCTATACGTATAATTATTTCTGACAGATCATAGTAGGCGATTGTGTCAAAACGCTCAAGCACATGATTGAAGAAGGCCGTCAATTTGATTATGTCTTTGGTGATTTGACTGATATTCCTATCAGTCCAACTCCTGATGGAGATGCATGGGACTTTATTAGACTGATATTGAACTCTTCTATGAAAGTATTGAAACCCACTGGAAAATTCATGACTCATGTGAGTATAATTTTATAGATTAGAAATGAAATGTACGTTTACTCTTGTCTGGATTCTTTCGATGCAGCACAAACGAATTTTAGATTTCATCCAAATGAATTCATCCCTCAAAGTCATCAATGCTCGTAATAAATCTCTTCAATTTATCAGGTAAATAATTTATCATGATTTCGTTTTTACAGGGGAGTGCAGCATCGTGCCCAGAATCTTTGAAAATGTTTGAAGAAGTTCTAGCTGAGCTGCCTGTTCCCATTAACTTTACAAAAGCTCAAGCTTTTATACCGTCATTCTTTGAAGATTGGGTCTTTTATCAGGTTTCATTTAAATGATGGATTCAATACACTGAACCTGATATATACATGAATCTAAAGAAATGCGATCACAAGCTGCGACCTTTATGACCCAAGTGTTAATTTAGTTTCAAGATCACACTTGGCAATAGAGTTTCTTCTAAAGTAAATCCAACTAGATAGAAAGCAATAACAACAATTCCCAGATATACGAAATAATCTTAAGGTTGTGAAATAAAGTATTTTGTGCTATTTGCCGTATGATATAACATGCACTTGGGATTATAAATAGATGTAGCCTTCAAATTTTGACTGGTCAAAAATATTTGAATTTAGTTAGTCTCATAGATATATTCTTGTGAATCGAAAAAAAAATCTCTTATCCTTAAGGAGTTCCAGAAATACCTCAATTGTATGAACGTGTACAAAATACAACTGAACCGATTGTGAATTGAGAATACTAATGTCATGAGTTAAATCAATCCAGCAGCACAAATTGCGAAATAACTAATTTCCTCTAATTCGAACCAACGTATATTAATCGGGTCACGTAATCAAATATCTCGTGAGAATCTTCCAAGTGCTCATACCTAACGCGAATGCAAAAAATATATATATGGTACATAACTATTGCCTCCATAATATCAGTATTCAGTTTTACTTTGCTTATACGGTCGCTGTCAAGTTTTGATATTGTAAGATAGTTTTTTCATGTACAGAGGTATTGTAAATTTATTTTATTCTACGTACTAAGATTCAACAACCACGGCCACCAGTGTTATTTATTAATTGTTTTATTGTATGATGTGTAATACATATATACATGTATATGAAAAAACTGTATATATGCATGTATGCTATAGCATCACTAGAGATTCAAATATATATATATGCTATAATATTCATCCAATTACATGACAACACAGTATGGTGTTGTAGCTTTTACTAGTGGGGCTACTCTGTTGAAATAGAGTAGAACGTGTTATTGACTGTTTCTAGTCTAGTATATAAGGCAAGCTTATTTTTTTTTCTTCTAGAAATATAAACACTGAATATTTACTTATGTTAGGCAGCTTTAGGAAACGCTGTATTGTACATAATAAAAATTGAAATCTAAACCACGATTCATTTCTTTTTAGTGAAGATATTCCAAGTCTCATTTGACCATTCAGGATTTAGTTTTGTTGTAATTATTTTAGTCGCTAATTTAAACGCTGTTGCAGAATTATATTTTCTGATCTTACGGTAGATACTGTGCGAATGAAACCTCAGAATAGATTTTAGTACAATACTCATTTTTATTAATGTATTCCGACCATCTCTCCAATTGATTATTTTTTTTTTTTTTATTATACACGTAGATATTTGTTTAAAAGACAGAAATAAAAACACAAAACTAAGAAGTACATAAATCACACATAGACAAGTACTATAAATATGGTATATAGGTATCTTAAGGAATAAATAAGTTACGGTACATAATTTAAGTAGTAGCGATGGAAAATCAGACTTTTGGTTTACTTCCCCATACCCGTGGAAACTTTGGCCCCGGTAAGGACTTATCGAGATTCAATCAACTTAATTTTTTATTTATTGAACGAACACGCTGATAATTCCCTACATTATCAGGGTTAAAAGTGATATTATTTGCTCTCAAGTCTCTAACGGAAACTGACCGGACAATCTTGCTTTGGAAATTTCAGAGAATTGCTCAATTTCATGTATCATTGGTTCAGTTTCAGTTTCAACTAAAATTTGCTGTAACCATTGTTGTATTTGCTTTGGGTGTTCGGCACTGTCTCTCCTAATCTGTCGATTTTTAGACGCTAAATTTCCCGAATCTGGTTCTTTGTTAGCATTAATATCTTGACAAAAATTCGAATTTCTTGATTCTTCACATTCTGTGTTGTTTAAATATGATTCTTTAAAATTTAGAGAACTCTCTGAATCTTTGAATGAAGTTATCTTGAAATTTTCATTTGCTAAATCTAAGGATGAATTTAATTCCTTATGAGATTCTGCCTTAGCCAAAGGTTCGTTGTTAGAGACGAATAATTTATTCTCAATTACTGTACAATTCGAAATTGACAAGACGCTAAACTCCTGATTAGATTTATCCTCGCTTCCTACACTCGAGTTGAGACTTGAGTCACAAGAACAGTTTAGAATACCGTCGTCACAAATTGTAGCATTACCATCTGATATAGAAACATTCACATCATTTGTAACTTTAAATTCAATAGGATTATCCTTATCTTCAAATTTAATTGACTTATTGAAACTTTCATGATCTTTGTCAGCATCCTGATATTCCTGGACTTTATATGGTTCTGTGTCTTCAACAGTCATACCATTTTTTCCAAATACTTCAAGTTTACCTAGCTGCAATATCTGCGACTCCAAATTGTATCTTGAACTTAAATCAACGTTCAACAAAGGCTTGCAAGATACTACTTCCAGGTTTGACTGTATTAGAGAAAGTTGTTGCACGTGGATTGCTTCTACTTGACGTAATAGCTGCTTTTCTCTGGACTGCAAGGTGCTTATCAGATGCTCAAAGGTGCTCTTTATTTCCTCTTGTATCTGAAGAACATGATTTAACACATATTTAGTTTTATTTTAACATAACGACCAGCGAGGCTGCAGAATTCGATATTGCGTTTGACTAACTATTATTCTCAATCATATAAAAAATGAATAATAATAATATAAAAATATTCATAACGTTAGTCACGTCCGTTAAACAGGTGTTTATATGCAACTGCAAGGTAGAATGAGAAACGAGAGAATAATTTTAAGATAACGGAATATGAAATATGAAAGGATAGAATTACTTACAGTAAGAGTAGTTTCTTCTAGACTTTTTTTTTTATCCGTAATTAATTTGACGTTAGCTGAATTCATGGTATTTTCACTTTTTAGGTCATTGTTTTCAACCATGTTAAAAGTACGCAAGTTTTCTATGTATATAAACGCAAATGAAATACGGAGAGATTTGACAGGTAACTAAAATACGAACGTAGATTCTAACGTAAACAGCCTACGCGAACCTTTGAAATACGTACACTTCGTTACATTTTAACTCAACATATTTCACACTGTAACACTGAGAACAAATAGACACATAGGTAGATAGAAATCTCGTTTTAACGGGATAACTCGACAAAAATGAACAGCAAAGAATTGGGGTGATTCGCGACAATGAAAATGCAAATTTCTTCGAAACCCTTTGTCATTTGCCAGGGTTGTAACAAGAGTAGGGTGAAATATTGCTTACCAAGTTACTCAGAAGAGGAGCTGATGTGCTGCACGCACTCGCTTATGGCGGATTCGACACATCTAATGTTCTGTGTATCTATTACATTTTAAATTCAAATACAGCTATATTTTTCCGTAATGATCTAATTGAAATGTAATTTCATTTTGTTATTTAGTGTTATCCAAATATTTCTAAGGCTAATTCATCACCTGTATTCAAACAAATAAATATGTAAGTAACCTAACCTGACCTCATAACAATCAACATCGTTATGTTTCCCGAATTTCAAAGCCCATGAATTGATCAGAAATTGAATTAAATGAAAACAAAATATGTCTATAATACCATTTGTCCGTTTCTTCTGTTTATTTTCTTGCCATTTTCATTTCAGACTCGAGTGATTACAATGGAATCAGATATCGTTAAATTGATACTGCAGAATAGTGGTGAAGATGATCACTTGAAGATCTGTAGAACTGAAATAGAAGATGATAAAATGGAATCAAGGAATCCCGAGCTAACATCTGCTCTTGCTAAATCCTTGTCTACCCTATTATGCCATAGAGTATCTCCTGCTGCTCATCAACGATATTCAGTCCGGACAAATCTGATTGTACGTTTAATCAAAAAATTCAACCTCCATAGAACATCATCATCTGCAGTGCAGTCTTTTTCTTTATAATCATAGATCTGATATCTTGAGAAGCCATTACCTGAAAACACCAAATTTTGTTACATGATATGATAGAAATGATTCAATTATTGTTTCTTGTAGGAACAGTTGCGAGATTGGTCAAGAATAACGAACCGCTATTCACATCTGCAATCGTTCACAGATGGGGAAAGAACTACAAAATTTGCCATTAATTTGGTGAACAAATATCTGACTGAAGAGTTTATTAAGAAACAATCCTCTGTTAATGTTTTAGTTAAATTAGGGTTTGCATTGATTGATATGAAACTGAGAGACTCAAAATTTGAGTATAAATTGGACAATATTATTAACAGAATTTTGTATTTAGATAGAACAGCTGAAAGTGATCTTTTTTTGAACACTTTAATTGATAATTACGAAAATCTTTATCTTGGACTAGAAACTATTGAAAATATATACATTTGTAGAGCAGAAAAGATGGTGGAAATACCAATTGTAGATTTTTGTATTCTATTTAATGCCAATTATGCGGACGGTAGTCCCAATCTCGAAAGAATAAACAATCACATTGATACTTCTGCAAGTGATTGTTCACATTCCATCAGTAAATTATTGAAATATTGTTCCAAATCACCACGAATATTCCAACTGCTGTCTAGCATTATGAAAGAAATATTAACTCATACAAATTGTTGTGAAACGTTCGTGACTTTCATACAATTTGTAATTGACCATATAAGTAAGCTTTCCGAAGAGAAAAATAATAATATCTTAGATCTTTATCCTAGAAACTTACAGTGCACTGTAATTCTTTTAAGAATGGAGCCTAAATTGCACACGCATAATTCCAAAGATTACACATTTCAAAAGTTGAAAACTATTTATAGTTTAAATAAGCAGGAACTTTTGATATTACTGACTCACTTTCCTCTATGGATGGTAGAATTCTCAAACATCATCTCTGGTAGCAATTATCTACTTTTGAGGTGACATTAATACTTAACCACACAAGCCCTTTACCTAGCCATCAAATGATTGCTAGACACAAGTCAATGGATTCAAATTATTTTTTTAATCATACTGAGTTCAAAATCAGTGCTGTATACCATCATAGACATGTGAACGCCATGGAGCAGTTATCATCAAAAGTTGAAATTTGATTTGTCATAATCTTTGATTGATTCAAAAGCCTGCTGTACCATGAGCTGTAAATAATAGATTCTTTCACAACTTTTTTTCCATCACTGAGTACAATTATTTCTTTCCTAGATGACTTCATCATCTCATATCCAATAGTCTAGTTTCTTATTTCATGCATTATTCATAATCACATTATTTTTATAATTAAACAGACTATATATTATATATAATTCTCAAGTATCGACAATGAAATAAATGGTTGGGTGTGTTACATGTAGACAGATCAAAAAAAGTTTAACTGTAAAGATAGAAGATAGAATAAGTATTAAAGTTTACATTATAATTTATACGAGAAAATATATATTGTTGAAAGTATTCAATCTCTTGCGTATATCACTTACCTCAACCAGTTTGATATTGCAATCAATTCAACGGAAAAAAGTGCATTGATGCAAATGTTACATTAAATAAGGAAATTATTATAGCAATGATTAACACAAACATTTGAACACTGTTAATAGAAAAGAGTGTAGAAAATGTTGTACACGCAGTACGTAAAAGCAGTAATGCAATAGCATCAGTAGCTTAAAGAAGCAATTGGACAAGAATGTAATTCAATCAATTTGAAATCACTGAGCTCCAAATAAATCAAATAGTATGAATAGATTTTAAACAGGATGTACACATTTTTTTTATCAATCGGTGCAAGGGATATATAAGATGAATATGATATCCTTTATCAAATTATCGTATATGGTAACTATATAAATATAATATCAAACGAGTATTTGAACATGCCTATTTATAAGATCAATATTAAATATGACACTGAAAAAAAAATCAAGGGTCTTTTTATAGCTTTTGGTATATTTCGAAGTGGGACATCCATTACATGGCAGTGACGAGCTATGTTTTTTCTACAAAGACCACCATTCATTTTTTTGTTTTTCAAAACCTGTTTCTAATTATACAATGAGACATATTATTTTATGCCTTGGTTGTTCATATACTAACGCCTTTGACAAATACACCGAAGTAAATACGATTTAATACCATAAAAGAATCTATTTTTCATTAAGATGTGAATATTTAACAGTTATGTCAGAGGCCTGAGCTGCTGGAAATGTACAGAACGTGTGACTGAGAGAACAATCGTCCAGACCAACCAACATCATTTTATTCGATAGATTTGTATTTAGTAGTTAATATTTAGCATTTAGTTATTTACACATTTTATATAGTTTATTTTGAAAATTATTAATATTATGCTTCTAACTTTTCATTCCAAAATTTGTGATCACCTACGACTTATCGTTCAGCTCTTTTATTTATTCCAAGATAATATACCTACCTACGTGTCTTTAGTATTGTTTATATTTCAAATATGAATATTACGTTATTCCTGCATTTGGAAAACCTTCTATAATCTCAAGATTTCTTCCAAGAAACGAATTTATTAACTACATTAACTTTCGGAAAAAAGTTCTTTGGATCGTGATCTCTCTAGCTTATAGTTTGTGACAAGAAACTTGAATTACTTATTCATTGGGGCAACTTCTACTAAATAAATAATCGTCGGACTTGTACAAGTTATTTAGACACTGTTGTGCATAGGCACATGATAACTATTTATGTACTCGTGGACTTGCCATTTCAACGATCAATCTGACTGAACTAAAACTTCTTAGATATTTGATAACTTATTATCATATATTAATAGCAAAAAATCTGGTTTTATATAATGCTGAATTATTTCAGCGCAAATTTATGGAAAGGTTGATTTTAAATCCAAGCAAATTGTTTCAACCCCAAACGGCACACAGAAAATTGGTCACACATTATATTAACAATAAAGAATAGATGCGCGAGACTAAAACTACTATTGAAAACACATTATTATACCAAAACTCAATTAAATTTGATACTTCGAGGTCACAAGGATAATTTCTGCAAAGTATAAGACCGAAGCAAAAAATAATAGCTACTATACGAATTTGTTAATGAAAGCGTACATCCAGGCATAATATAATTATTAAATATTTGCGTTTCTTATCCTCATTCAGAGATGTATTAATTATCCAACACAAATACGAATGCATATTTTTCAAATTTCGATAACTTTACACTTAAGCTATAATTATAAAACATTATATGTAGCCTATTTATCTACATGTATCGTGTAGTAAACATCGATTTTATTCATATTTACTACGTATTTTTAAAATCACTGTTGTATCTTAATAACGTCTCGTGAATTTGATATAGCATGCTTCGTCATTAATTTATGTTGGCGTTCAAACTTAAAATTTAATTAGAACATAATGCTGCAGGTTTCACTGGCATATAAATAAGCTAATTAACAAATTCTATTAGTTTGTAAAGCTACGTTTGCATTGATGAGAAGATTTTACGCTTGTATATATCGCGTCACATAAACGGCACACTTGCGTTCCTTTGATAATTCTTTCTCTGTATTTGCACCAAAAGAAAAAACATTTGTGTCAATGCAAACTGCTCGTTTACATACAAGTTTCGAATATCTGGAGCTTCAATGTCAGATATTTTTCTGCCTGTACATCAAAAAACAGATATACTCCACATATCCCTGCAAGCAGAAATCTGTTCGAGACTTACAATTTCCATCGTTTGATTGTTATGTTTCGTATTCCCTTCAGCTATGGTTATTGGATGTTTTACTTGAATGCACAATGATATTATCTGTTTGAAGTGGTTTTGAATCGTCACGAATAAGGGAGATCATTTGTATTCTAAGATAATCTAACAAATTCCCTTGGCGCGGTATTTTAATTAGATCCTAAAACATCGATTTAATGTACTTAATGAATCAATTACCGAATTTGATTTCTTTTAGATAAAGAAAATTCAATGAAACAGATTTAAAAAAATACTTTTCAGATTTATCCCAGCCTCCAATCATCTGATAATCTTAAAAGATGTATTAGAAACGTATAATATACACTATTAATTCAATTAAAGTTATCCATACTAATTACTGTTCCAGTAATGTTTATGTACACGTGCTATGTATATCATCAGTAATCAGCAAACTTAATTTGCCTGCCGCTATTATATTTTAGATTATTTTGATTTATCATTTATGTTCATGTATTCCAACCACAGGTATACGTATTTAACGTGTTACTCACAGGTTCCAGGTAAACTAAAAATTGAACCAATCAATAAATCATACTCAAATTATTAATTTTACGCACTATGAATAAATACCAAATATATGATGAACAGCTTTGAGGTATTCAATATATCCCAGAGGAAACACAATTTATTTGAATGATGATGTTATGCCTTGCTGATGGATCACATAGTGTTTGATACTATTTGTGCTAGCGATTTGCTCCTTTGGAATAAATTTGAAGAATTAAATCTCAAGGAGTATTATGATATGCAATACAAATAAGAATATGAATGGGGTCGTGTAACTTTACCAATGAATTATATATTCTAAATAAAACTCGATAAACGAATACCAAAAACAAACATATTTAGTGAACCATGCTAACTACAGACATGCATATAAATGTTTTAAAGTCATGTTCAATGTGGCCGCGCGTACGTAAAGGTCGTATTGGAGAACTGAATAAGTAACCGCTCAACGATATTTAGCTCTTCAATAACGCTGCACTTAATAATTGTTGTTTCATTGGTCCTTACGTAAATTGTGGAACTGAAAATGTACCTACAGACTTTAACGCCAACCAGCAACGTATCCGTACAACATCACGATTGAATTTATGTTCAGCACTAAGCATTTATTAGTTATATGTATGAGATACCGAAGTGACTTGGTAAACGCATTATAAACGTTAATAATTAGCTGCATCGCCGGCAAAGATTTAAATTTATCACATAACATCGATCTTAGTTTAGCAAAGAAGCATTGGAATGCAAAAAAGCAATTGGTAATTGATATTGATTTTATTTCAACCTTATCTACATGTGTAGAGAAACTACCATTGTCTTGACACCAAATTTGTAATGAGCTCTTTACTCGTATGAAATGGTAAGCCAAGTCTTACGATACACGTCTTTCAATATCAACCTCAAACTCGAAATAACAGGAAACATGTAATAACATAGTAATAAAAATATTGAGCGGATGTAACTGAGATTAAAGAACGGCAGAAGGTATCTATGAGAAGATCGTTTCCTCTTTGACACTCGGTAATGACTACAAACATGAAAATGAAATATAATGGAAAAAAAAATCATCTGAATCTTCAATCGAAAATCCTAGCTTGTTGCCGAAAACTGGTTACCCCTCTTAGAATAAATTATAAAATTATTTAATCCTAAATCGATTAATTTTTTATAACTTTTATCTGAGATAAGCCAGATGTGGATTGAGGAAGGATTGAAGGAGGGTTCGATGATTGTGAAAGCAGGGATGGCGCAGATGTTGGCTTAGTAGGTGTGCCAAGGGTAGTATATGATTCCAGTTGACGCGGTAAGGACTTGCGACGTTTCAGAGTTTCACGGCGCCGTTGATCTCCCTGGCGTTTTTCCGTTTTGCCTTTGTTACTTGTATTCTTTGATTCAATGACCTGGTGAATGTAAGTGGTATGTAAATACAACTGATCATTAATTATACAGCCAAGAACCAAAAATCTCGTAGATAGAATCGGTATGTAAAATTCATACGCACTGAAAATTACGAGCCATTCATTCAATCATTATTCTTTATTTTACTTCAAAAGTTACATATTCATTTGATAAGAAAAAAGCAATAGCATCTAAGGACTTTTCCGTTTTAATAAACTTGTAAATTAATAAAGAAGTTCCAATTACAATACTCTGGTCGCACGGTATACACTTACATTCGTATACCATGAAGTTTCGTCTTCAAATTTCAATCAAATGAATATCTTGATACAGAATGAGTTATTTAGGATGAGCATCGTCATAAATTGTAAAATAAGAATCATTTTGATTATATTTTAACTGATAAACGCATTTCATGTATTTCAATTGCTGTTAGATTGGTGATCAGGGAATGTTTCACTTAATTTACTCTCTGTACCAGTTCCAATTGTGATAGTTCAGTATAACATTCGAAAAAATCATCCTTCCTGCATGAATGAAAAAAAAAAATTAAACATTCAACCTCGCGTTCACGTTTATTCTATAATTATTCATGAAACAAGTCCTTACATCGGTTTACTGTCATCTCATGTTATAACAATCACACTCACACATAGCAACGCGCATAAGTGATAATTTCACATAGCATACTGTATGTTATGTAACTCTTGAAATAAGAAGATATGACGGCTAAACACCCTGTAATATCAGTCAGTTTCACTAATTCTGTTATACGTTTTGCAGGGTGAAACATTACGCAATAGCCGTTCTCCAGTATGCCAAGAATGTAGTATATAGTATTGTTATAAATAAAAATCAACGACAGTAATCGTCGTAACAATTTTCACAAAAAAAATAAAAATAAAAAATACTGTACCTGAAAGGTAGAACATTTTTAGCAGGCATGCTTAAGAAAGTAGTAAGAATTAGACGAATAGTCATTTTCATACGTAAAAAATGTAAAACATAATTGAGATGAATAATTCATCCGAATAATGAATAGACAATGATATGGGTGTGTGTATGGAGAATGGATATGAACATTAGATAGGTCTATATAATTGAAGCTAACTGAAGTATTTGGTATTGAAATGAAAATAGAACTAATGTAAAGGAAAAAGAACCGCTTGTTTTAACAGATACATTGCTGCTAGCGAGTGTTTATACCGTCTAATCGGCTGATAGCTATTTATTATACTCTATTGTCAGTTAAAATGCGAAGCAACAAATTTGATAATATAATTAATCACAGTATTACCTCAAAAGAAGAAAAAAGAAAAGAAAAGTATCAATTTGCATTTTTTTTTTCCCCAGTACTAAATTCCTGTGGTAAATTATAAATTTATGAATTCAAATATTCATTCGAGTGGCCAGCACTAAGCTACCTACCTATTTTACTAAAAAATGAATTCAATATTTTAGGATCGAATTCCTGTATAATTATTCATAATTAATTAATCAATTAAATTAGCTTATAATAGAATATACAGCGTAAAGTTATGGTAGCTAATTATTATATCTTTCAAGTTAATACTTTATAAAAATATTTAATTTCAAAGGCAATGTTAAAAGAGTCGCTGTTTTATTATAACGACCAAAAGTATTAAACATTATCCAGAGAAATCTTATTAAGGAGAAAAAAAAAATGAGAAACAAAAACGAGCTAGTTTTGGAATTAATTAGAACAGGACTCGTAAAATTGTTTTTTCAACAAGATTAAGTAAAAATGTTGATAATAGAAACGTTAGAAAATAGAATGCTTTGTAACTTTATGAACCATTTAACATTGAGGTGATGAAGTTCCAAATTTACAGCTTAATATTTTTAATGCAATATACACATTATCAGCCGTAACATCTTAAGAAACCCTTCTTTATCTCATCCTTATCATTTTCAGTTTATCAATCACGCAATTCCCAACATGTATAGTAGGGTGGCCCAAAAAAACAAACTACCTATTTTTTTTTTTCGATCTCGCGTAACAATATGTTAGTTTTACATGTTTTAAGAACCCTCTCCAAACGTAGAGGTTGCTCAGGAGTGTTAGATTTTGAGGATTCTTGAGCGACTTCTAAAAATTTTGTAATCCTGCTGATTTTGTCCTGTTCTTGAAAACATGTGAAATTAACATATTTTCACGCGAGACCAAAAGTAAAAATAATAGTCGGTTTTTTTGGGCCACCCTAATGTATAGTTTTAAATAAACAATAGAATAATTCTTTGTACAAATTCGTTTTACATTGTTCTTAAGCATATACGAACATTGGCAAACTTTACAACATACAAAACAGGGCCAGCCAAGCAAAGCATGAATGTTAACTCGTCGTAAAAGAGGTGATAGCCTCAAGGAGTAGAAAAAGAAGAAGAATGCTCTATGTAGCGATTGGATGAATTGTCACCTTTTCAAATTATTTGAAAGCTATTTAATATACAAAAAGAAACAACTCTCATAGTGCTGGTCCCTTTTGGTACTAGTTGTAGTTACTCAATGATACAAATTATTATGACCGTTTCGTTCAAAGAATTGAGGGATTCATCATTTATTCCTAATCTTCTAAGACAAATTAATGTACATGAAATTTTTTAGTAGATATTTTTAGCGCAATGTAAAACGTCTCTGACCCATGAATCATTACAATTAATAGTAAGCTATAAACTATGGCAGAGCGTCAATTTAGAATAAATTGAATCTCCGATGGATGATATTCATGCATATAATCTCATGAAATAATAAATCATAATAACAATGAATAGTATTATGCATAACTTTTGTTTGCTTGAAAGGCAAATCACAAAACATTGAATTTCAATAAATAGAAAAAGATTAATCATTTCATGTGTATTTTTTTACTTTTTTTTCTTTTATCTATTTGCTATTATTAGTACGATCCTTGGACCAAGATGCACAATTATTTCACCGTCATTCATTCCAAGTGATTTTTAGCGTCAACGCTTTTGACAAAAAATTTTGTTACCTTCATTATTATTTTTAATCAGCGCTTTACAAACTGCAGAAAAAATGTGCACGGGGTCTACTCTCATTGTATTTTAATTGATTCTTGTCATCGTCGTAACTACTACTACTACGGGTTCCAAGAGGTTGACTCACTGGCCGTCGACCATATTATATATTTCATATTAATATTAATTATTACTTATCAGATAAACGACAGGTGACGCCAGTTTTTATGAAATATTTATTCACTATACGCCAGGCGTTGACGGTACAATTTCATGTGGTTTTTTTTTTTTTTTTCTTAAAAAAAGAAAGATAAACAAAATTAAAAATCCGTGCACCTTGAAACAAAAATCTTACCGACGTCCAAGAAATAACTAAAGTAACACTAAATTACCCTGGCTAATTTTAGCGTCAGGAAAAGTTAAGAGAAAATAATAGCAATTAAACCAATCGATAACACTCAACAAACATAAACGTAGGCCTACTGGCTACTCTGACGTAATCAAAGACCACTAATTATTATGTGTTAACCAGCTGTGAAAAACCTCAAAACGAAACACCAGACTAATTTCTAATGGCGATCACTATATCAAAATCATATTAATATAACTATAAACTAATAATATAAATTGTTAATAAATGTAGCAATAGTAATATTACTTCAATAGTATTTCTCACTAGACACGATTCAACATATAGAAAGTTTATCGTTATTATTATTATTTATAATTATTATCTTAAAGCTGTCTAAGGACTCTCTGCGTGGCAGGAGTTAATTTTTTTTATTTTTATATTTTTATATTAATTTGTTTTATGTATGTGTTTCAGTTTTTAAATGTTTGTATTTTTGTTCCAGTGTTCTTTATTTATTTATTTATTTTTTTTGTATTTTTATTTTCATTTTTTTGTATTTTTTTTGTTTTGTTTTTTTTATTAGGTATCTCATCCCTATTCAGGTAGATGTTTGTTACTGCTTAGAAATTTGTATATAGTCATAGATCACAATGTCATACCAGCTTAGAACTATCGATTCCAACTTCCTTTGGCGTCTTTCGTTAGCCAATTAAATTTCATTATTTCCATGTAATTTAATTTAATTATTACCTGGGGTAGTAATATGCACATATTTCTTAACGGGCCACGAGACTATGCAACTGCCTGTCTATCTTAAATTTCTTGCTAATTTTATCACTCGTTAAACAGGATATGATGTACGTAATTAAATTCTGTACGTAAAAAGAGAATTTATTCAAAATTGTGTATCTAAAAAACGGATTGATAGTTAATTACTACTAAACGGTGGTATGTGCCGATAAAGTTACACGAAAATTGTGAACAAACCCCGCCATGCTTGTAAATTGTAGAGTGAAATTATTATTATCTATAGGTATTTTATACTATTATTTCATTTCATAGTTTGCAATATATTAATAGATATTTGAGTTATGCATTTATTATAATATTATATCTACTAGGTTCTTTTGCCAAATTTAAGATGGACAGTAAGTAGTCTTAGGTTGTTGAGCTGTTTTTTTTTTCTTTTATTTATCGCACCTTTCAATTTCTTGTAATTAATGAATTTATGATTATAATTACTACACTATCGAATTCTCAGACCAGCCGAAATTTAGATTTTGAAAATGAAACAACAAAAAATATTTAATTACAATAGATATATTATTGCTAAAAAATAAATAGAATATTTATCTCTCCCAAAATAAGGTGCATTCGATGCACAATTTTGATAACTCTAATTAAAGTTTTTTCTTTTTTTTTTCTTCTAATATTGTTTAGAATTAGAACTCTTCTATCGCACCAGTTTGAATGTTCATATAGTGAAATCATGTTTCTAATGACAAAAAAAAAAGAATTTTACTTTGAAAAATAACGATCAACATACAGCATGCGGTATGGAAGTATAACAATTTCAAGATAACTCCTGAGTTTCCTTCTCTGTTTTTCCAATCCGTTTGTCTTTCGTACTCAAGTACAATTCAGGTTTTTTGCGTTTTCAGACAGTAGTCCGAGGGCCTAAGTATCTGCGATAGTTTCAATTGATTTGGTTATTTTGTTTGTTTGTTTTCTTTTTTTTCCATATTCGCAGACACCTAGGTCCGCATGCGTTGGCATTTTGTTATAATATAATATAGATTCTATATAAATAATATGCATTCATATAATATACCTAGTATGCAGTTGCATTAGACGTGACGTCACGTAGATAATGTTAGGTACACCGTACACACCGTTGCACACGCCATTTGTTCTGTCCTATATGTATATGTACCAGTGTGTAATGACCTATTTTTTTTAAATGTTTTTTTCTTCGTTTTCTCAGTTTTTTTTTCTTCTTCGTTTTTGTATTTAGTACAATTCGGTGGAACATAATATATAAATATAATATATTATATAAATTCATATCGGTTTAGTTTTTACTTTCCTATATAATATAACATTATTTTTTTTTAATCATAGAGATGTTATTTTCTTAATAAACAAGTGCGGTGTGTGGTGTTGTCGTGTGGTTTTGCATTAGAACCCTCCCTATGTAATCTTTAATTACCTATATCTCATATTTTTAATAATAATAATCCAGCTTACTTTTTTACGTTACTTTTAACTTTATGGTTTATAAATATTTAATATGGAGTGGGGAGTAACTCGTTTCAGCTAAAGAAACTTTAGTCTGAATTAGAATGAGAAATTGTTCTTTTTTTTTCTTTTACACAAGTTTCCCACGCTGAAACAAGCGTCAAAACTTAAAACTGTGCTATTTTTATGTATCATTAGGTATGATGTACTTGCGTTCTTGTTGGTGTTGCTGTTATTGTGTACGCGTTCTTAATAACCATTAATAACAACTATATATCCATAAATTCTGAACAATCAAATTCAATTGTAACATAATCATTGCTATAGTTCATTTCCTAAAAGGAATCCGCTACTATATTTTTCTATGAAGAAAAAAATTTCAACCGCAAGCTAAATCTGCAAATCGTTCAAATTTTATAATCATATCAAAGTTACTTTGTTACTTTGTTACATAGATGCCAAGTAATAATCAATGGGCGAAGCATGAGAAACATACCAATAAGATTAAACGAGGAGTGCCTCAGATCCGATTGCTTCATTTGGTTCAAATAATAACAGGGTCGACTACCTACCTAATAATTGATAAGTTTCATCCAAAATCTCATTGAGTACTAATAGAAAATGTAAACGACTGACATTGAGAAAGATTTAGAACAGAAAAAAGTAAAGATTAAAAAAAGAGTGATGTAATCATTGAAATATTCAAAGGAAAAAGCTATAAGCAATTGCAGAAAGAGCAAAAAGAAAATTGATGTGATGTATGTTGTATACGATGGGTGGTGTAATTGACTGGACTGCTTATCAGGAAATGAACGGTAATAGTAATACTAACTGCATCTATTAATTCCGCGTAATATTCATATCTGTTTAGTTTAGGTAATTATTCATTTGTAACATAGGTAGCGTAATATTCAGTTTCTATGTACACGTTTGGGCTGGTACTATTAATAATTTCATCGTTATTCACCTTTTCAAATACCTCCGACAATTGATTAATAATATTTCATGATCATCTCATCTGTTTTAACCGCTTGCGTATGGATGATATAAACTCTGACAAGTTTAATTTGTTTCTTTAACGGTTTCAA